>CM053772.1:210045121-210089068 GCA_028658325.1 Potorous gilbertii | reverse complement strand
ATCTTCATTTCCTCAATGTCAACAATTTTGCAGAATGACTTCCTCTACCAGAACAGATCAGCAACTCTTTTGTGACTTAAGATCCTAGAGTTTTCCATGGGGCTCACACAGGTTGTAGCTTGTCGTCTGACTCATATGTACCTGATATATGACTTGAACCCAAATCTCCCTGTCCCCAAGGATATTCTACTTTCCTTATACTATGATGACTTTTAGAAGTATGCTTTTAAGCAAAACATTTTAATTCATTTCCTCCCACACATTTTTAGATTAGGCACTTGGAGTGAGCTGGAATTCACTGTTGAGTTCTCTTTTGAGAGCTCTTTCAAGGTGCCTCTACTTGAAATGATTAAACCAAATGTTTCAACTCTCAAGCACTTTTCCCTAGAGTGGAGAGGAGGAGAAGGAAGTTTTTTCAGCAGCACACTGTAGTTTTAGTTATAACCTATATGTTGAAAATGGTTAAATCTTAAACTAGATCCCTGTGCCAATTTTCCTGTCCAGCTGATGCCATTTTAGTCAAGGATTCTCTCCTATCTTAAAGGAAGTTCAGGAATTAATGAAGGCCAAGGACATTGACAGTGGACAGGTCGTGATTATCAGAGCCCAAATGGGGGCAGCAGTGTACTATGCCTTGGGTGGCCCCAATGAAGGCTGAGGATTTGCTCTGCCAAATTTAAGGACTTGGGGGTGAAATCACTTTCTGTGGCTCAGCACAAAGCAAATGAGGTACTGAAAAGTTAGTCAGACTGTCCTCCAGACAAAAGGATAAGATTTCTAGGATGACAACACGGAAAGTCTAAATATAAAGGAGTGTCCATGATAAGAAAACCTCAAACACGAGCCTGGGACATGGCAATCCCAGTTAGTTTGCCAACTAATAAATTCTTATTAGATCTTTGGTAGCTCAGTTTTGAAGAGCTCTTCTAGGCCTCTTGGTTGTATTTGCTCTGCCTCTTTAAAAACTTATTTCATTGGCTTTAACTCTTAAAGACCTGTTTCATTGGTGCTGCCCCTTAAGGACCTATCCCTTGAGATAGTATTTGGTTTCCTTTTATTAAATACAAACTCTTGGGTCATACCCTTTTCCTTTTAGAGAACTAGGCCCTCAGCATAGGAAGCTCCAGGTGAAGAAATTATGCTACCAACATAATTGGCATGTTCTTTGTGATTTATAGTCTTAGACTTGCCTGGAACACCAAGAGATTAAGTTGTTTGCCCAGTCACTAGCCAGGTTTTCCTGACTGTAAAGTCAGCTCTCTACCTGATACACCATGCTTCCTCTTTTGGATCTCAAATTATTTACCAAAAGCAAATACTATCAACCACTGTTAAGTCGAATTCTGTCCCTTCCAAAGCTTTTCCATGAGCAAACTTCCTATGTCCTTCACTGTTGGTTTTAATCGCTCCTGAGGGTCGTGAAATAGGTATTTGGATTTTAGATATGAAATATATAATACTCTCGTGATTGACTCATTTCATTAGGGTGTGGATCAGGCTTTCTAAATTTCCACATAAATCATTCAATCCTGGCACACACCTCCTCTTTAAACTGATTGGGTGGACACTCCAGCAAGATTCCTATTACAATTTTTCCCCTGTGGTTTGTGGTTTCCCACTTCTTTGACATGTTTTCTTTAATTTGATCAAAATGTCTTGGAACCTTTACTCACTCATTATGACTGCCATGATTTGTTCCATGGAGCACTTCTGAACTAAGTAATTGCAAATATCTTTATATTTAAGGGTTTTAAACCACCGTTTCTTGTTTGCTTAAAATTTGGGTAACTTTAGTGAATCCAAAAGGTCAACAGGAGGAATGACATAAGGGCCCACCCCCTCCATTAAAGAACTGCAGACCTTGCCACATTTACCAGAGTCAACAACTTATGCTGGTTTACTCTACTTATCAATTATGAAGGCATGTTTCTATGTTCCTTTAAATATCTCATTGTCACCCTTTCTTACTGTACAGTGACAGTCTATTATTTCCATGTACCATATTTTTCCCAACCATTCTCCAGTCAATGGAAAACCCCTTGTTTTGAGGTTCTTTGCTGTCACACAAAGAGTGCTGCTGTGAATCTTTTGGTCTAGTTATCAGAAGGACACTATGCTTGAATAATAATAGCTATCATTTTCATAGCACATTAAGATTTACAGAGTGCTTTAAGGTTAAATGATTTGCCCAGGGTCCATAGCTACTAGTGTCTAAGGATGCTTTTGAACTTAGGTTTTGCTGAATCCAACTCCAGTTTTCTATCTACTGTCCTACTTACCAGGATAATTGACCAGTGATGACTGTTTCACAGGGAATTTATAACTCTGACTGGTTCCTTTGAAACTTAAAACTACAATAACATCCCAAGGTAGACAAGACAGAAGCAAAGGTCCAATAACTATACTTAAAAGTTCACACCAGTTTTCTGTGTGGTAGCAAAGAGCCATAAACCAAGTGAGTAACCACTGATTAAAGAAGAGCTGGGGAGGGGTGAAATATGGCACGTCAGTACTGGGCTATCAATATACAGTTTGAAATGATGACAGTGAAGTGTCTAAAAAGGCATGGAAAGATTTATATAAACTAATGAAAAGAGAAATAAATACCAAAAGTATAAAATGCACAATAATTATACCTATATAAAAGAAAAGATCATTTTAAAATGGAATTGAACTCACTAGTGAAAAAAGTCAAGAAAGATCCCGAAGAAGGGATAACAAGACATTCCCCCTCCTTCATGGAACAGACATAGGAACAGACATTGGTCAGAATTCTTTATATATCATTGAACAAGTTTTTGGTTTTTTTTAATAAGTTGCTTTGGGGATTGTTTCCTTTTTTTGCTTAATTATTTTATCTTTGTTACAAGGAAAGGTTTTCATGGGTGTGGGGGAAGACTATGATGTCAAGACAAAAAAGTATTAATAAAGTGTATTTATAAGAACATAAACATAAAAAAGTCAATTAACTAATAAACATTCTTCATCAGGCATTGCATCAGACACTAGGAAAGAAGAGAAAAGGAGGAAGGGAAGGAGAAAGGAAGAGAGCAATGGAAAAGAAGGAAGGAAAGAAGGAAGGAAGGAAGGAAGACTTTATAAATTTATGAACCAAGGATCTAACTAATTCACTAATTCAACATGGGGTGTGGCAGAGCCCTCTGCATCAGCCAAATAATTTCTTTGAGAAGATTACTTTTTTGAGAAGGGCAACTTGAGACAAACGTCCAGCTCCTCAGAACTCCTGTTGTGATTACTGGTCCATAAGTGGACCTCTGAACTGACTCTCTCCTACCAAGTCTTGCTTTCCTGCCCTGCTCAGCCCCAGGGATCTTGAGGCTTTGCAGACACCCAAGTCTAGCCCTGACTGTCTTTGTTTTGTGGTTGCTCTGTTCTGTTCCCTCTCTCCCCAGGCAGAGATTGCCCTCCCCAGCCTGGCTGTTTTCCTAATCACCAGCAAGTGTTGACCCTTCTGTAGGCAGGATATGACAACAGAAATACTTTAGCTTTTTGGTTCCTAAAGAGGACTGCTGCTGTGGAATCCACCTTAAATGAAAGAAAGGTTTTTGTTTCTAGGCATTTTTGAAACTAAAGTTACTTTAAAAATCAACTACTGCAGTGCTTAATTCATGTACTATTTCTCTAACACTGTTTCCTAGACTTGATTTCTATAGTTTCTAATTTTAATGATGCATGGGGTGGGGGTGAGGTTGCTAATGCAATATTCAAGAAAAGATTAGTACTTCTATACTGACCTATGACACACCATTAAGGAGACATCTCAATAGCATATACTAGCATGTCAAGGACAATATGTGTTTCTACCCATCACAGGATAGTTATTGGCAGTACAGGAAATGACTAGTTAATCGCTTTCCATTCTAGCAATCTTAGACCACCGCATCTTAAGGGCGCCATGTAGCATTCCTCACTATTGTTATCCAAATATCAGGTTGTAGTGTGTCTTTTTCCCCATTGGGCTGGATTGGAGACAAGCAAAAAAAAAAAGTAGAGTTTAACTCTTTACAATTCAAAGTGCTCTGCAGTTTCCAACCAGCCTCCCTCCCCCTGCTTCAAAGTGTTTATTTCCTTTTGCTGTAAATCAATGTATTATACACTCAGAAAGATTGTCTTATTCTAGAATCCTCAGCACTCATGC
Source organism: Potorous gilbertii (assembly GCA_028658325.1). Classification (NCBI taxonomy): domain Eukaryota; kingdom Metazoa; phylum Chordata; class Mammalia; order Diprotodontia; family Potoroidae; genus Potorous; species Potorous gilbertii. The sequence goes on along the minus strand of CM053772.1, from coordinate 210,084,909 downwards.
ATATCAGGGGTAAAGTGGGTTATTTTGTTTTCCTTCCCACAATATATACTTTACTCAAAGCTTTAAATAAATAATGGATTGGCAACTTGAGTAGAGGAAAGCGGGGAGGGGAAGAACTTCAATTGACAGGGGGAAAAAAGAGACCAGACAAGTGGAATTTGAGTTCCCCTAAATATTACCCCAGCAGTCTTTTACATTCCAGAGAGATGGCCACCAATCAGAATGTCCTTGGTTTCTGTATGTATTCAACTTTTCCCATGTTTGCTGAGAATACAAAGCAGGACACACATCATTGCCAAGTGGAGAGGTGAGTTTGCTGGGAAACAGTCCCTCTCCCTGGGACTCTGGACAAAGACCACCAATTTATTTTAAATAGGACAAACTACAGTTCTTCATTAATTTGGTAATTACTTTGGGTGAAGGCTGTTTAGTTGTTCTTAATTCCACATGACTTTAGAAGTCAATGTTGTGTCATTTCCATAGAAGAATGACCAGCTGCTCTTCAAAGAAAAGGAAGAAATAGGTTTCAAATGAAGGTAGATTCAATTCAGATTAAAAAGTGTATTTATACTTTTCTGGAAACATCTGGAAAAATAGTCCTCAAGGCAAAGAGATGGACAAATTGAATTTTGGAGCCTCTTTTCAGTCTTGAGTTCTTGTCATTCTGTGGTAAAAGAAAAAGACACACTCTTTCCTCTTATGAAAGGAAAAATGGGGGGATGAAAAGGCAACTTTTTTGTGTCTACATGGCATGATGAAATTTTTCTAACCCTTGCTTCATCTTTATTCATTAGACTGGATATGTGAAGTCATAGGTTAAAGTCCAAGATCTACCCCTTTTCTGTAGCTACTTTCCCCTAAACAAGTCACTGTTTAGGATGATAGATCTATAAATATATGTGTAGAGCCCGTATGAGATTGCTTGTTATCTTGGGGAGGGAGGAGGGAGAAAGGAGGAGAAAATTTAAAACTTATGGAAGTGAATGTTGAAAACTGAAAACTAATTAATTAATAAATTTAAAAAAAAGAAGGTCTTGAGAGACATGTAGCCCAACATCCTAATGGATAGGTAGCCCAGGGAAGGTCCAGGGAAATTCATCAACTTGCCGGTACAGTTAACAGAAGAAGCAGGATTTGAATCTAGGTCCACAAACTCCAAAACAAGTGTCCTTTCCACTGTACCACTCTCCCTCTATTGATTTTTAGCTTTGTCATCGATAAACTGAAAATAATACTTGTACTTTATACTTCATACTGTAAAATATTACAGGAAGAAATTCAATTCAATAAGCATTTAAGTGCCTGTAATAATCAAATATTGTGCAAAAACTTTGTAACTGCAAAGCACTATATGAAAATGACAACAGAAGTGACCCCTCGTGTTCTGAAACTGCCTGAAGCTCTGATATCCTGGGAATTTAATTTACCTATTTGGCAAATTTACCTACTTGGTGAATGTCATCTACTCCATATATTACTACATGAGGCATTTTTCTAATGACTAGTTGTATTGAGCAATATGAATTAAATTTTCTTTTACCTCACACAAAGACTTATTTTGCTGGTTTTCTAATCTATAAAACAACAACTTTAACAAATTGGATTAGGAGACTTTAAGGTATTACTCACAGATCTAAAATCCTGAAATTCTTTTGTTTTAACCTGATAGGAAGTCAATTTCCCAGGTTTGTAGAAGTCAACAATAATTAAACTATAAGTTAGGGCATTTCATGCTGTATTTTGGATCCCATTCTTCAAGGAAAATGGGTTTTTGGTTAGTTTGGTTGTGATTATTTTAAAAGTAAAAAATTCAATTGTTTTTTCTGAGCAATCATACATCAAAAAAATTACATAGATAAATAATTGATTTTTCACTTAGATTTCATGTTCATGAATTTACTAGATATAACTTTAAAGGTAGGACATAGATTCTTGGGTGTTAGTAGAATAGTTAAAACTCTTAATGCAGAATTACATTTCCTGACAACATCTGCTTTCAATAAAGTAAAGCTATTCAATTGCAAATTGCACAACATTCATTTAAAGGTAAATAATTAGGTATTGGAATAAATGTTTCCTTTAACAATTACAACATAAAGAATGTGTCATAATCATAAGCCCTTAAGGGATGGAAAAGTATTTTTTTTTCTTTAGATCCTCTGTTAACCCAAGCATATGACCTCATAGGGCACTATAACACAGTAACATCATTTATGAAAACAGTACGACTGAGTCAAATCCAGTCAACAAGTTCAATAGATTTCCCTAAACTATTACAAAGAGAAGAAAAATAATACACCTCTACGAGTGTGAAACATTTTTTCAAATACACAAATAATATTTCAAGCTGAAATTTTACCTTTCTGTATGACTCTCCTTTTTTTCACTTATGATCTGTCACTCAAATAGTGAGTGAGTTGTATGCATGTGTGTCTATGTATATATATATATATGTAGTAATACATAAATATTGTATGTATATATTGTAATATATAACTCTTTTGTGTGTATATTGTATAAAGACCTTCCAATGTTTATCTGTAATCTATGCCCTCTTGCAAAGTATGAAGTCTGATTTGGCAAATTACAACCTTGCCAAACTAACCAACCTGAGTCATTGTTTAAGGGGAGCTTCCAGAACGGTGCGAATTCATTTCAGGGAGTCATTCCAAATACTGTAATGTTTCCCACAGGGAAAGATAAAAGAAAGTAAAGGGGCAGAATATTATGACTGAAAGACCGCTAGGCAGGAATTTATTTTCAGTTCCAGTTCTGCCATGAACTCATTGCATGACTTTGGGAAAGTCATTTTACTCCCTTTGAGATTCCAAATCTTTCTCTTTAAAATGGACTAAATAATGTCAAAGTTCATTTTAGGTCTGAAAACCTATATCTGTGCAATAGCAGCTAAAGTTTTGAGGTGTTTCCCTACACAGGAGAACTAGTCCTATTTGCGCCCCCTCTCCTGTGGATGCAGTCTCCCTTCTAACTCTTCACTTTAGGTAACTCTCTCTAACAGCTGACTTCCTTCAAGCCCAGGAAAACTGTAGAACCTCCTGGGGCAGGGAGTGGAGGAAATCTATGAATACTCAAAATTGTTTGACCTGACTTTCCACATAGTCAAAATCAAGCAGAAAAAGAATGTTTGTTACCCAGAATATGACTTGTAGTTGAATAGACAATCTTGAGAGTATGTCTATCAATGTGTATATTGGGGAGAGATCATATAAATGGACACTTAGTTGGGTCCATAACTAAAAAGGAAAAATACAACAGATAAGATTATTAAAACAGCCTGGGTTAAGTTATAAAGGTCTTTTAGTTGCTCCAAGATTCTTCTAAGAATGAAAACCCAATTTTAGTGCAATCTTTTACCAGTTATTTTACGACTTTTAGATATGGAATAGAGCAGTTTTCAAAAATTGAAAATTAATATCACACAGGGTAATGACGAGGTTTATAGTAAGTGGAAAAGTGCTACGTATCACTAATGAGAAACTCAGAAGAACAATAATAAAAAGTCATCATCAGGGAAATATATTCTAGGAAAATAATATGGACTGGTCACATAGCAAAAATGAAGGCTGGCAAGTGCATAGCCCAAGTTCCCCACTAGTGTATTTGCAATGTCCCTTATTTTAAAGGTGATGAACTTCATGCTGAGAGAGGTTAAATATCTTACCCAAAATCACAGAATTAATAATGTCCTCTAAAGGGAGGACCAACTAAGATGGCAGAGTAGGAGAAAACAGTATATACCAGTTTCTGTACCACTGCAAGCCCCCTAACACCACATAAATCATTCCCTGAAGATGGTCTTCCTCTGTCACTATAATCTCTGAGGAGGGAGTAGGCAAGGAGGTCATTCTTCTCCTCATTCTGGTCCTGAAGGAGGGAAGAGTTATAATTCATTCCCAAATAAGAAGTAGGGCCTCACTATGCTCACTCTAATCCCAATCCTAAGAGGAAAGGAGATAGGAAATTCAACTCACCCATGAGAAGCTGAGCCTAGGGATGGTGCTCAAAGGAGAGAGGTTCTGAGACTCATCCCTCACGTTTGAAGGAAGGCCCAGGGTACCAAGAATGAACAAACAAATCGAAAAGAGAAGAAGCTATTATAAGCCAGGGATGCCCAAGATATAAAATTAGAAGGAAACTATCATTCCACAACGCCTACAAGCAAAGCTTCCACATCATTATGATAATAAGGAGAGTAACACAATACCACTCAACTGGCCTTAGGATCAAGAGTTCAGCTGGAGAAAAGACTTGCAAAAATTCCTGAGGAAAAGCCCAAACTGAATAGAAATTGGAAATATAAATGCAAATCAAGAGAAATACAGAAAATAGTTATGTAAGGGATTTTATAAGGACAAATGATATTCTAATGGTAGGGTTGTGTGTGTGTGTCTGTGTATGACTGTGTGTGTATTTGTGTGATACAAGGGTCTCTAAAACACCAATGTCATCAGGAGTCACAAAGTCAAGTAAGAGTGGTCTTGGGAAAGGTTTGGTAATATTTTTATGGTCTTGAAAGAATAAAGCAAAGGAGGTAGTGAAGAAATACATAAGAATAAATGAACCTTTCTTCAACATGGTAAATGGTATGTGGTATACACACACACACACACACACACACACACATATATATAGCACAACATGAGCAGGCAGAGGTATGATGCTAGGCAAAACAAGGATGCCTGTTGTTGATAGGACAATTTGACATAGCCCTAGAAATGGCAATTTCTATGGCAATTAAACAAAAATATAAAATGAGATAAAAATGAACAAAAATATTTTGCATAGCAAAGAATCAAATAAATAAATAATTGGACTAATTAACTTCAAGAAATTTGCAGGATATGAAATCAATACACATAAATCACCAGGATTCCTGTATATTACCAATAAAACCCATCAAGAAGAGAGTAAAAAAAAAGATAGATTTCCATTAAAACAACTAGAGAATAAGTAAAACATACCAAGATTCATATAATAATTATATAAATACAACTACAAAATACTTCATGGAAATAAAGACAAATAAATAATTAGATAACTATTAATTACTTCTGAATAGGAATGAATACAGTTTAATTAAGATATTCCCTTCCCCTAACTATCCTCCTTTCTATCAAAACCCATCCCTTCTCTTGTCCCTTTCGGCCTCTATTTACTTGTAGAACAAGATTGATTTCCATACCCATTGCCTATATGTCTTATTTCTCGGTTGCATGTAAAAACAATTTTTAACATTTGTTTTTAAAACTTTGAATTACAACTTCTCCCCCTTCCTCTCTCCTCACCCACCCCTATTGAGAAGGCAAAAAAATCAATATAGGTTACACATGTGTTTCCCTACAAAACTCTTCCATGATAGTCATGTTGTGAAAGACTAATATATTTCCCTCCATCATATCCCTCTCTTTCATTTATTCTATTTTTTCTTTTGACCTTGTCCATCCTCAAAAGTGTTTACTTCAGATTACCCCCTCCTCCTTTTTGCCCTCCATTCTATAGTCCTCCCACTCCCCCCTCACTTGTCCCCTTCCTCCCTACCTTCCTGTATAGTAAGACAGTTTTTCATACCAAGTTGAGTATGCATGTTATTCCCTCCTTAAGCTAAATTTGATGAGAGTAAGATTTCACTCTTTCCCTCTCACCTCCCCATTCTTCCCCTCCATTCTAAAAGCTCTTTCTTGCCTCTTTTATGTGAGGAAATTTACCCCTATTCTATTTCTCCCTTCCTCCTTCTCCTAATGTATTCCTCTCTCATCTCTTAATTTTATTAAGATGTTATCCCTTCTTTTCAAGTTGTCCTGTGCTGTGTGTGTGTGTTGCTGTGTGTGTGTGTATGATATATAATCCTATAATCCCTCCATCTACCCTAATACTGAGAAAAGTTTAAAGAATTACAAATATTATCTTTCCATGTAGTAATGCAAACAGTTCAACTTGAGTAAGTACCTTACGATTTTTCTTTCCTGTTTACTTATTCATGTTTCTCTTGTATCTTGCATTTGAAAGTTAAATTTTCTATTCAGCTTTGGTCTTTTCATCAAGAAGGTTTGAAAGTTCTCTATTTCCTTGAATGACCATTTTTCCCCCTGAAGTATTATATTCAGTTTTTCTGGGTAGGTGATTCTTGGTTTTAATCCTAGCTCCTTTGAGCTTTGGAATATCATATTCCCAGATGTCAGATCCCTTAATTAGAAGCTGCTATATCTTGTTTTGTCCTGACTGTATTTTCACAACACCCGAATTGTTTCTTTCTGACTGCTTGCAATATTTTCTCCTTGACCTGGGAACACTGGAATTTGGCTACAATATTCCTAGTAGTTTACCTTTTAGGATCTCTTTCAGGAAGCAATTTGTGGATTCTTTCAATACCTATTTTACCCTCTGGTTCTAGAATATCAGGGTAGTTTTCCTTGATAATTCCTTGAAAGATGGTATCTAGGCTCCTTTTTTTATCATGGCTTTCAAGTGGCTCGATAATTTTTAAATTTTCTCTCCTGCATCTATTTCCCAGGTAAGTTGTTTTTTTACAATGAGATATTTCACGATGACTTCTATTTTTTCATTCTTTTGGTTTAGTTTTATAATTTCTTGATTTTAATAGAGTGATTAACTTCCATCTTCTCCATTCTAAATTTTAAGGAATTATTTTCTTTGGTGAGCTTTTGGACCTCTTTTTCCATTTTGGCCAATTCTACTTTTTAAGGCATTATTCTCCTCATTGGTTTTTGGATCTCTTTTGCCAATGGAATTAGTTTTGTTTCTTACAATGTTATTTTCTTCAGCAAACAGTTGACTCATTTTTCATGATTCTCTCACATCACTCTCATTTCTCTTCCCAAGTTTTTCTCTGATTCTCTTGCTTGATTTTCAAAATCATTTTGAACTCTTCCATGACCTGAGGGCAGTTCATATTATTCTTGGAGACTTTGGATGCAGGAGCTTTGACTTTATTGTCTTCTTCTGGTTCTATGTTTTGATCATCTTTATCACCAAAGTAAGATTATATGGTTTGATGTTTTTCTGATTTTTGCTCATTTTCCTAGCCAATTACTTGAATTTTTAGCTCTCTGTGAAAGCAGTTCTCTGCTGGTGGTGGGGTGGTGCTGTCAGTCACCTGATGCCCCCACAATCTGTGGACCTAGTGCTCCAGAAAAAAGCTGCTGCCACTGTACCTGCTGCTGTGTTTGCCACAGGCTCTTTCATCCCTGTACCACCTTGGTACTAGGGGTAGACCATGCTACTCTCACACAGCTCCCCACTGACCTTCCATGTTTTCCTTGGTGTTTGGAGTTTGAAAAGCCTGGTAACCACCATTGCTGCCACATATGGCAATGTGGCCCATGCCGGAATGTACTCCACTCTCAGTCTGGGGAGATAGATGCTTCCCATTGACCTTACATGCTGTCTTGGACTGGTGATTTGCTTCACACCATCATTACGTGGGTTCTGCAGCTCCAGAATTTGATTAGTGTCATTATTTTTACAGTTATTTGGTAGGGTTTGGGGGAGAGCTCAAGCAAGCCCCTGCTTTTGCTATGCCATCTTGGCTCTGCCCCTCTTTGTATAGTTTTGTATCCAATTCTGCAACCTGAAACCAAATAAAATCTTTTCATCTCACACAGTCTCCATTTTTTATCCTGGTATCAACTTTACTTCTAATTGGGACTCTGATCCAGCTCTGTATCTGTCCACATTTCCTTCCTCTAGCTTACTGTCCAATGCTTCTGTATCCCTCAAGCCCTAGGATCTTGTAGCCATTATTTTTCCTTTTTTAACTAAAGTAATGTGGATGCATCATGGAATGTGCTATGCCTACATGGTCATGTCTCAGATCTCACTCCTAAGTGGAACTTGGAGAAAAATATGCATTGAATATACTCTATATAGTGCAGCTCTTGATGGGAATATGACAATATGCATGCTTTATTTGTTTAAAAGAACAGATTTTATAGAAGTGGCAGATAAGTAGCCATAGCCCTATAGGTCAAATTATATGTGTATAGATAAATACAGATATGTAAATAGATTGGTGTAAAGATGTATATGTGCTTGAATGATAAATCTACAAACTCATGGGGGGAATGTAGATCAAACAATGTAGATCCTTTGGATGAGTATCAAAAGAGAAAGCAACAGAAGTAATTGTCAGAATATACCAAAGACACTAAGTCACGTGGAGGTAATGAATGATATTTTGAGGAAGTAGATCACAAAAATGACACAAGAATAAAACACAGGAGAGATGAGAGACTTCAAAAGCCTAGACATTTGCTAGAAGTCTCATTCCATGGAAAACATAATTCCTGATGAATTCTTTAAATTTCTAGTGGACAATCTTAACTTTCCTATAGCTGAACTTGGAGAAGCAATATTGGATGACTGAGCTTAGCACTGAGTTTGGCTCACACATGCACTTGCACATACACATATATAGTTAAGACCAATAACAGAGGTGTTTTCTTTCTTTTGTGATTTAGTTTAAGATACAAAAAAAACACAGATTTTAATTCAATATTCAATTTGACTATGTGTGCATGTGTGTGTGTGTGTGTGTGTGTGTGTGTGTGTGTGTGTGTGTATAAGCACTTATGTGTTTAGCACTGGGCTAAGTGCTGAAACTACAAAGATGTCAAAATCGTGGTTCCTTATGCTAAGGAAGGTGATATCATTCTGGTAGACAAGCTATCTACATAGAGATATCTATCTATCTATCTATCTATATAAGTGCGTGCAGATATACATATACATATACATATATGTGTAGATAGAGATAGATAAAATATCTGTATAGAGAAGGGTTCCTCTGCTTAAATATATCTTTTCTCCAGACCTTGGGACAAAGTATCTTAAATATAGAGCTAGAAATTACTACAGAGGTCATCTAGCCCTGATTTCTCATTATAGATGAGAAAGCTAAGCCCCAGAGAATTGAAATTACTTACCCATAGTGCTTGGTACTTTTGTTTTTGTTTGTACTTTGTTTTGCTTTTCCCCTGATATCTTATAGTTTTCCTGCATGTTTTAGACTCAAGAAAGAATAGCTTATAGGATACATAGGCCTTAGAGGATTTATGATATACAATATAAATCCTCTCATTCATAAGAAGTATGAGAGAAAAAAGACTCAAGAGGCCAGTAGGATAAGAAGCCAAGATAGCACATGATTATGAGGCCACCACTTAAAGTATCTTACAGTGGCATCATCAAACTTTCAGATAAAAGAACACTAAGAGTTCATGAAGGAAAGGAGTAATTACTTCCTATAGGAGGAGCCAGATTGAGGGAAGTAAGTGAGATAAATCCAAGTGGATACTGACTCACATCCTTTACCTTTTAGACCAAAATGTTTGGCAAAGAGGGAGGGAATTAGGAGGTCATCCCTAACCAACAATGTCATTGAGCACACCTAAGATCCAGAAGTCTGGGTAGGAAAATAGAGATTTCAGATCTTACTAGGAGCAGCAGTTACATAGGAATATTAAAGTCAACATTTATTCATTTTCACTGAAATAAAGAATGTATTTACTCTATAACTGAATGAATGATCTTTTAGATCCCATGATGTTGGAAAAGCAACTGAAATCTTGAGGGCATATGCGTTAATTTATGTGATACTCATAAATTATGTTTGGGAATATTCATACCCTAAACAAAACCCTGGGAAAGAAAAAGAGGGGAACTAATGTTTTAAATAATAATTTGAATGAAGAAATAGATGTAATGCTTATAGCCACTGTAAATGTTTTGCAACTGGAAGGGAAAGTTAATATTAGAGCCTGACTAGGGGAAGGCAAAAGGAGATTTGTGTTCTAGGTATCGGCTGTAGAGGATTATCTCAGCACTTGTAATCCTTAATTTGCATAAAAACAAAAAAGTTTAATACCTAGTTAGGAAGATTAATTAATTAAAATCTGAAGCTACAAAAGAGAGTGAGTTACCCTCTTGCCTTACCCTGTTCCATTCCTGCTCCCTGCTCTACATTAGTCAGTCAAAATTAAACTATTGCAATGGTTTAGAAATAGAAGAAAATATTGGGAGAATCTTTTTGTGTCTCTGTAAGGGAGGGGGTTGTATACTCCTCACCCCAATTAATTTAATCGTTATAAGGGTATGATCAAGTTTGAAAAGTGTAAGCAAACTTATACCATATGATGTCTTTATCAGGTGTGAGTCTTTTTGATTGAGTCAAGAATGGAACAACTGACTAGCTGATGAAACTTACTAGTTAAGCTTCTGGGGACTTATTTAAACTAAGGAAATGACTTCCATTGGTGGATCAGTCCAGTATGAAGCTAAGTTTGGAAGCTGATAATTCCAGAAGTGGGGCAAAGAACCTTAGACAAGCTCTTTTGGGGAGCTTCTCACCATTTTCTCTCATAAACCATCTCATCAGAGAAAACAGAGCAGTAGGAGACCGTGCCACACATATAGAACCTTTGTGACTCATTAAGTGGCACAGTGAGGACAAGTGGATGCCAAAGAAAAGTTTCTTAAGGGACAAGACAGCCCTTTGCACCAGTAAGTAGTTTATGAACTCAAGTGGTTTAAAAAGTCAAGGAAGATATTCTAAGTAATAAATTTCCAGGAGTTATGATTTACTCCTTTGCTACACCTGTGTCCTGCACATATTCATCCCTATCGTTATGTTGTGAATATTTGTTTTCCCTCTCTGTTTCAAGTTGCATTTGCTATCTGATTCAGTAACCTTCCCTCTGGCTATGAATTTGGTTTTAGGATTAGTAATTCTGCAAGAAACTCGTATAAATTCAATATTTATTTCATTTCCTTCTATTTGTACAACAAGTTTTGGTTCAATTTGATTCTGCTATTTAGAAGAGGAAAAGGAAGAAGAGAGGGAGAGAGAGAGAAAGAGAGAGAGAGAGAGAGAGAAAGAGAGAATTTACCTCATCTCTTTTCTGGATTTCACAGCTTACAAGTGCAGTTTATTTTTCTTGAGACATTCCATAGGCAAAGACATCCACTGCAGAGAACAGCAGCCATAGTGTGGAGTAAGTAGGCAGCTCTTATTCATCAGCAGAAACAGCTTCGGCCAAAATGGAAGAACCTCAGGGATCCACTGTAGTTCGCTTGTTTTCTTTAGCTTTTCCATTTTGTATTTCAATTAATTTTTCCTCTGAGAGAATCTGACAAGAAAACAAAGTGCTAAAATCAGTTTTATTTAAACAAAATTGCCTAGGGAAAGAGAAAAAGTGTTTAGATATAAAAACTGAACAGATGAAAATCTTAATTAATATTTTAAATTGCTAAGTGAGTCAACTGTTAAATAGAAATCATATTCACATAAGGAAGGAAAGTAGATTTGAAAGATGTAAAATATATGCATATATGTACATAAAATACATATGTATTTATGCATATATTTGAATGTGCATATGTACATGTATATACATATACATGTCATGTAAGATTATATACATATTGGATATCACAAAAGTCAGTGCTTTTTTTGGAGACAATCAAGGTTAAATAACCTGGCTAAGATCACACAGTTAGTAAGTGACTGAGACTAGGCTTGAAGTCTAGTCTTCTTGACTCCAGGACAGGTGTTTTATCTACTGTGCCACCTAGCTACCCCTAAATCAGTGCACTTTTAAGCTTTAACAGTTTAGAATGCATTAAGACTTTTGGGATGCTCTGTATAAACTCTAACATCAAGTAACTGTTAAACATGGACAAAATTCTAGACTCACATGCAAATATACAGACATATCCTATTTAAATAGATGTCCATTATTCAGACACACTAAGCAAGAAAACAATTTGCTTCCAAAATTTCTTTTTATTACCACTATGTGACTGCAACAAAGGACTTTATTTAGATTTATGGGAAACATGTCAAAAGAGGCCTACATCGAATACTTACTATCTTTAAGGGCCATCCCATTTTCAATCTATTTTTGCTGTTGTAGTTTATTCCATTCTCTGAAAAGTTGCACAAAGATTTTGGAGATACACAGGAGACATTTAGAACCAAGTGGACCAGAAATATTAAAATATCCAGGAGTTCACCAAAATTAAATATTTATGCAGCTACAATAAAATCTAAATTTGGTTCATGTCAAAAAAATTTAAACAGTCAATATAAAATTATGAACGAAAGGATGGCAATTCTGCCAGTCTGTGAAATTGAATGATACAGAATATTAGGAGCATTAGCAGTTTTAAGAGTGCTCATTAAATCCTCACTGTTATAAGGAACATATTGCTGTAGACTTTTATGTATCTTAGGCAGACATTTTCAAAGTGCCCCAGATCTTCATCACATAGACTTACCTCTCCAAGGTACTCCCTGACTATTATCTTGGCTCTCAATACAAGAATAAGGAGAGATCTATGACTTTTGTCAGCACAAGGAATTCCCCCCTTTAATGGAAGAAAGTGAAGGACAAGAATTTAAGTACATACTACGTGTCAGAGATTGTGCTAAGGACTTTATGAATATTATCTAATTTCATCTCATTTTATTCCAGGTTGCAATTTATATGGGATTTAATAGACAAATGCTGAGGAGTTGCCTGAGTCACTTAGAATAAATGCTTTCATCCCAGTTCTCTGGGTAGAATATCCACCACACACCATACTTACCATTCTGTACTTTCAATAATCAACACAAAAAATCCTAATTGCATGTGCATGTTTTGATTAATGTATTTGTTAAAAAGTATGAAAACCAAAAACCTACATATATGCTCTGATGTGTCCCTCTTTTCATGAAAAATTTTGTAACCGGTTTAAAAAGATTGTTTTCTTTCAATGATAATCCTAGCAATGTCTACACAACAACAGAGATTATTGGTCTTCCTACTATGTTGACTGAATGGACCAGATACAACCAGATTTAAAGTAGCTTAATGAAACTGATTAATCCAAGAATTGCTAGATGTTCATGCATACCAATGTTAAAGAAAAAAAATTAACACAATATCCCAGGAAGAAATATTGCCAGGATCCATATAGCTAACCTGTGTCAGAAGGAAAGAATGCAAAATCAAAGGCATCATACTTTTGCAAAGAGGCTACATTAAGAATAAACATCTTTTCATAAATGGACTGTGAACTCAATAAAACTTATTCTTCTAATATCCTAAGAATGGTAGAATTCAATTTTTTAAACATTTCCAAAGTGCCTACTATATGCCACATACTGTGCTAAGTATAGGAGTTTGGAATACTAATACGAAAAGTCCCTCAACTTAAGTAACTTGCAATCGCCCAGGGAAAGCTGTGGAGAGACATGTACACAGATAAGAAAATACAAAAAAAAATCTAATTTGAGGGACAGAGTGCTGGCAATTAGGAGATAAGAAAAGGAAGGCCCCGTGTAGGAAGTCCACTTGAACAGAACTTTGGGGAAGGGAGACATGACATTCAAAACAGACAAGGGTCACTGGGAAATCCACCTTTCCTCATTCAATTATCAGCTTCTTAGGAAGGCTTCTCTGTCTATCTATCTCAGGTAGGGAATAGCTGAATCAGAAGACAGGCCCAACCAATTTTTAATTAAGGAATAAAGTCCTCTATTTGACTTCGAAAATCCTTTCCAAACATACCCCTTCCTACCTTTCCAGTCTTCTTAGACTCTTCTCCCTTCTGCATGCTCTGGGATCCAGTGCATTGGTTTTATATCCATCATCACAGAATATTACATATCCTGTCTCCTGGCCTTTTAATGGTTGTTCCCTAATGTCTGAAATGCTCTTTTTCTCAGCTTTGCCTCCTAACTTCCATGGTTTCCTTCAAAATGCTCTTCAAATCTTATCCTTTGCAAGAGGCCTTTCCTGGCTACACAGTTAACCCTTCTGTAAAGGTGTGGTAAAACTGCTGTACAAGTGGCATTTTTTAGAGACAGACAGATCACTTACAACCACAAGACCAACCTGAAATCCCTGCAGGGAAGCCTATATACCCACAGTAGGAAATCAAACACTGTTTATCCAGGATACATTCTGATAATCAGTGGTTAGAAAATTTGTCAAGGTTTGGACAAAAGACTATTATCCAATTTAAGATGCTGGAATAATAATGTCTGGACCCATGGACTTTATTAGGATAGTTCCCTAGCTACAAAGTCCCCATGAGTCACTCTAGCCCCTGGAAACATATGAGGAGCCACTCTTTGAAATCTAAGATGGTTCTATCATTTACCTTCTACCCTACCTCTCCTATTGTACAATTCATTCTTGGTAGCTATGGTACAACCTGAGACATCCCTTAGGGAGTTATGTTTCCCATTAGGCAGAATATGTCCCTTTTGTTTAAGGAAGAGAAGGACAGCTCAATCGCAAAAAGTGACCATGTGAAAATGTTACTTGGTCTGGTATATACATAGGCCCAAGCAGCCTCTCTTCCAAAAGAACTTATAGGAAACAGGGTAATAGACATGACTTTTCTCTTTTGAGGAAAGGGGGGTGGTGAGGAGCAACTATGAAAATGTTGATAAGTAATAACTCATCAGAAAGATTCCAAATGTGAACTGGATCAGAAAGAGAGATGAATGTTCTCAAACAGGTTGGAATATTTAGTCAAATCGAAGGAGATAACACTTAAGTAGGATAGATATGTAGTCCTACATCCTGGTTAAAACAAATCAACAATCAAGTATAGGATTCCAGAGACCTGGAGAATGATGAAGGGGCCAACAACAAAATTAACTATTTACACATCTTATAATACTTCACTGAATGACAAGTATTTTGCATGCATTATCTTGCATGCTGATGAGACAATAATTTATAGGAAACATCTCTGGGGCTTCAGTAGAGTCACTGTAAGATCAATATGAGTTAAACAGCATGGTGAGGCAAACAACAAAGCTAAAGCAGTTGTAAGCAGTATGGAGGAAGTCTAGTTGCCAGGAGGTGGGAGGTGGGGAGTCATCCTCTGCCTTGGTCAGAGCCCATCTGGAGTTCTGTGCTCAGCTCGAGATGTCACATTTTAGGAAGGACAATGAAAAACTGGAGGACTTGCCAAGGAAGGATTAAATTTACCGGGATTAGGTTCAAAGGGCAGGACTCAGGGCAATGATTAGATGTTACATGCAATCAAACTTTGGCTCAATACAAGGAAGAATTTCCTAACTATTGGAGCGATCCAAAACACAGTG
Organism: Potorous gilbertii; assembly: GCA_028658325.1. Classification (NCBI taxonomy): domain Eukaryota; kingdom Metazoa; phylum Chordata; class Mammalia; order Diprotodontia; family Potoroidae; genus Potorous; species Potorous gilbertii. The sequence continues at coordinate 210,069,764 of CM053772.1, read as the reverse complement.
GGATGGACTGCCTGAGAAGCAAGCGTAATTGTAATTAGAAGTGCTCCTCTGGAAGATGGATGATCTCTTTTTATGAATGTTGTAGAGATAATTCATGCTTCAGAGAGGTATTGGACTTGATTGCATTTGAGGTTTCTTCTCACTCTGAGAGTTATTAAAGATTGGAAGGAATAGAAGTACAGAGATGTTTTTTGAGCCTATCTCTAGATGCTTCTCAGAATGTTATTGTTTTTAAATTACAAAACAAAATCCAACCTCTTTATTTACATATTCAAATAAACGTGGATTTAATTTATAAAAGCTATCAGAAAAACTGCATATTATGATTTTTTAATGTTTAAGTACTTCTGTCAGAATAGTTTCTTGCTCTTATGGAGAGTTTTCCTATTCTGTCTAATAGTTTTCCCTAATTTCTACTATTTTTTCATCCCTTTACTGCATTCAAAGGTTGAGAAGTCACTGTGATAGGTAGGTTCATATAGAATTCCATGAATGGAATTTTAATGAAACATATCTAATAAAGAGGAAACTGTGTTATAATAAGATAGCAGGATGATATCAGAGGCAAAAAAAAAAAACAAACCTGAGATTAAAATCCAAATCCTGACAGAGATGGAGTGAGTGTGACTCTAGAAAAGCCACTTAGCCTATCAATGCTCTGGGCAACTCTCCAAGGCTTTGTAAGTGACCAAGAAGTTGTCAGCCTGTCATCTAAGAGCTCCCCATATCAATGAAATCATAGGACCACCCCTATTCCTATTCCTATATTATAATAGAACCAAATTCTAGATGAAGAGCTACCCTCATTTAGCTATGTTTATTTTAGTGTAGGTAACAGCTCAGACATTTTAATAAAATTCAACATCAATCTGATCGGTATAGTCAACATCCTCTTAGACTGGATAATACACTTGTCATATACCAAACATGATCTAAGCCTGGTATCCTCCTACTCTTCTCTCTTCCTCACTCTCCATATCCAATAAATTGGAATATCCAATCTCTTCTGCTTTGACAATATCCTTTCCTGTCCACCCTCTCCTGTTTCTAACATTTTCACGACCCTAATTAAGCAACCCCCTCCCAAACTTTTTCCGGATTATTAACCTACAAATTGTAGATACTCTTCCATGTTCAAGGCACCTTTCACACAGCCAGAAGATGCAATTCTGGGAAGTAAGACTTCCTTGGTCTTGCATCTCCAGGTTAAAGTGATATCTTCATCTTCAAAACTTCTCATGAAGGAGCAATATGACGAAGTGAGGAAAGAGCCCTCAACTCGAAGTCAACGAGGACCTGATTTTACTGACACTTGGCAATTTATGCCCCTGGGCAAATCTCTTAACTTCTGTGAGCTTCAGTTTCTTTATCTGTAGAACAGAGGTAATAATCATTAAATAATTATCTTGTGAAGTTGATGTGAGTGAGGACTGAATAATCTGACGTATGGAAAGTGCTTTGTAGATCTGAAAGTTCTATATAGCTCTCAGTTGATGTTGGACGTTTCCTTGGTTACGTAGTGATAAATCACGATAGAACTGAATTTGCAGACTTGAAGGGAAGGCAGAGTATATGTATCTTGCATGTTTGTAAAAAGGACTCTCATTAGAAAGGGGAAATATTCTTATTTTCACATGACTTGTCCTGATAATGAGTTCAGAAACACCCTATCATCACCATTGTGGCTAACTTCACATAATGCCCAACAGAAAGAACTGAAAACTCCAGTTAACTTTGGAATTCTTATTTTAGTGGCATGGATCTATGCTTTCATTGGAATAGGGGATTCCAGATGGACAAAATATTCTTCAGCCCTATAGTCCTAGAGAATGGTCTGGCACCAGAAGGTTGACTTGCCCTGGATCATCCAGCCAACATATGCCAGAGATAAATCTTGAACCTACCCCCTTCTATCTCTGACTCCAAATTTTATCCATCATTCAATGTTATCTTTAAATGAATAATCAGGAGTATTTTAATATTTGTGCACTTTTAAATACATGTGAGAAGATTATGTGGGATTGATTAGCCATTTCACCTGTTAAAAAACGTGCCAGTTTCACATTTGCAAAGGAAGAATTCCTCTTAAAGTAAATGCTTGGATCTTTTTTTAGTTTGATTACATATTGGAAATATTTCAATACTACAAATCACTGAAAGATGCTGTGATTTCATCAATGTGCTTATTATCCCCCAGCCATATAGACTGAAATTCCATTGACATCTCTGCTCATCCTATGCAATTCTTGTCTGTATCTTGTGCTAAACACAGGGGTTTCTACCAGAGTATTGGAAGCATTCCTAAAAATTTCTTGATAGCTTTAGAATATCAATTGTCCACATAGTTATCTACCAGTAGTCCTTTCTTCTATACATGGGACCAGCCCATTTCCTTTTCTGATAATACATTTCCTGGATAAGAGACTTCATGTATTTGAAAAAATAGTGAAAATAAATAGGAAAATATGATTCTACAAAAAAATATCCACTGTACAAAGAAACTCAAACTGTATTGCTTAGCTGCAAAATAAAGGACAACTCTCTTCTATTTAGAAAAACACAAACTGGATTTTTGCACTTAAGAATTATGAGCAACATCTTTACAGCAAAAGCCGATGATTTTCCCAGTATGATTGACTTCATGTGCTACATTTGTTGCATCCAAAAGCCTGACCCTAAAACATGCATCATGGGAAATGTATGAGATGTTAACATGATTGAAGTTCCTTTGCATAATCAAAAAATGGAGACTCATAAAACTAACCTGAAATCCCACAGACAGATCTGCTGTCCATTCCATTCACTCTCACCTCAAGTAGCAAAGAAGGTTCACACATTTAACATATCCTGTAAAGATGATAAACACCTAAGTGTTGAATTCAACCTCCAGGGAGCTATCAGTTTATTTAAAGAGAACTTGGAAATGCAGAAAAGGTTTCAGCCAGAGGCAGTATATACTTAAATAACTAGATGCATAGGATTTGTTACCAGGCTTATGTATCAATTTACAAGGCAACAACTGTTTCCTTAGAAAGCTGCATGACTAGAATGTTTCTTCAAGGCCTGTTCTCCTTGGATCACCAAAGGTAAATGGTTCTTTCCTTCGGGATTTGCTGAAAACAACTCAAGTAAGAAAAAGTTCATTTACTGCTAAAGTTTGAAATCTTTTCTCAAAATACCTTGATTTGTCATTGTGTCAGGGTAATGAAGGAGACAGAAAGGTAAAGGAATAAAGTACTGGACTTGAAACCAGAAGACTTGATAGAAATATCACCTCAGATACTTATTAGATATGTGATCCTGAGCAAGTCATTAGACTGTTCTGTGCCTCAGTTTGCTTATTGGCAAAAATAAATGGGTTGAGCTTGCACCCAGGCCCTTGTTTTTTCTATTTTGTATTGCCTTTCCCCTGTAGGTAACTGAATCTCGGCCTTGAGGTCCACAAGTCCAAGCTTGGAGGTGACCTCCTGCGTTCAAGAGGTCTTGGGGTGTTGGATTTAATGAGCAGAGCTTGCTGAAAATCAGTGTAGCTCTTGCATCAGTGAAGAGAGCCTGGACAGATGATTGCCTATGTTCCTAGTAGACATATAAAAGTGGTTATTTGGTTACTGTAGAACTGGGGTGAAATGTAAAATGCCTAATTTACATCCCATAAATTGCTTTATGTTCTGAAGAGATTACACTTGTAGTTATACATTAACTTGGTGAATCTTCTTTTAAGTCTTTCTTCAATGAACTCTGCATTTTATGTTTTATGTTCCCTTTGTGTATAGGGATAAAACGTGCATGTCCTATATTTAATTCATATTGTACATTGAATACATTTATACTCTTTCATCCCCACTAGCTTTTAGTAGGGAAATCCTACACATTAGCAAAAGTAAAGGTTGTGTTTTTTTTTAAGTTGAACTTAGAGTACTTTGGAATTTAGGTAGGGATTTTACAAACCAAAGAGTACAGAAAATGAAGTATAACACACCTGTCAGTAGAGATCAGGTTCTCCCCAAATTAAACCTGATTGGAAAATATGCCTGGGTTCAGAACAGAGAGGAACCTTTGTAGAAAAGGTAATGAGTAAAATGTCACAGTCTTGGACTTAGAAGTGATTCTGATTATTAGACCAGAATTTCATTAAAATATCAATACTACTATACAGTGTTGAATACTCCTGTGTGTGTGTGTGTGTGTGTGTGTATAAAGGATACATGTATGAGTACTTCAAGTGAGCATTTAGAGTGAGGGTGAGAAGGTCACCTTGTGTTTAATTCATTTCAATTCATTGAACCTTTATTAAACATATTTATTAAACATCTACTCTCTCTCTCTGAAAATGTTTGTATTTGGCATATTTTATTAATGTCCTATCTGATAAGATCAAGAACAAGAAAGGACTTTGGAGACAATTCACTCCAAATCCTTTATTTTAAAGAAGAGAAAATAAAATCCCCAAGCAGGTTCCATGACTTGCCAAAGAGTAGACATAGCAAGTTGCAGAGTAGGTTGGGGCAACTAGGTGGAGCAGTGAATAGTGCCAGACCTAGAGTTAGAAAAATTCTTTCTGAGTTCAATTCTGGCCTCAAACATAACAATCATATTATGCTAGGCAAGTTACTTAACCCTATCTGGCTCAGTATCTCTATCTGTAAAATAAGTAGGAGAAGGAAATGGCAAACCACTCCATTGTCTTTACTAAGAATGACCCCCACCCCCCAAAATGGGGACACAACTGAAAAGACTGAAAAACAAGTTGCAGAGCAAGTATTTGAACCTAGATGGTATGACTATTTAGAGTTGGAAGGGACTTCAGAGACCAGAACATATAGAAAGATAAATCAAAACCTTGCCCTCCAGGAACCTATATTCAAAGAGGACATATGCATACATATATAAAGAAACAAAAAATATATAAGGCAAGCCACCTTAGTGCTAGAACATACCAGCAGCTGTGAGGTCCAGGAAAGGTCTAGTAAAGAAACTGACATGTCAGCTGAGCATTGATGGAGCCACCTATTCTAAGAGAGGAAAGTGAAGAACATTCTATACCTAGGGCACAATAAAGAGGAAAGCACAATGATAGTGTGTGAGGTATGGCAAGAATGCCAGTATGCCTATATCTTATAGAATATGGAGGGGGCTTAGGGGTAAAAAGTTTGGGAAGATAAAACAAGGCTAATTTTTTAAGAGCTTTAAATATCAAACATGGGTATTTATTTGACTCGAACTTGGTCAGACCTTTGCCTTACAAAAAACACTTGGGCAGCTCTCTGAACAATGAATGACAGTGGAGAAAGACTTGAGCCAGGAAAACAACTAAAGGGTTATTTTGCTAAGAGGTAATGGGGACTAAACTCCAGTGGTGGTTCTGTGATCAAAGACAGTGGGTCATATATATATACATATATATATATATATATATATACATATACATGTATATGTATATGTATATATATATGAGGCACTGTGGAGATAGAAATAATGAAATAATGATGATTTGGCAAATTTGATTGTGTAGGAATTAAGGATGACAATGAGATTGTAAACCTTAGAGATTAGAAAGTTGATGGTGCCCTTGACATAAATAGAGGAATTTGGAAGAAAGGTGGGTGTGAAAGAGTAAAACAATGAATTTTGTTTTGCACATGTGCATTGTGGAGTGTCTCTGGGACTTCTGGCTTCTCTAGGCAGTTGGCGGGTAAACTTAGAACTGTGACTGGATATGTAGAACTGGGAATCATCACCATAGAAAACCTTTTGTAAGTTGATGAAGACACCAAATGAAACAGTACAGGGGAAATAAAAGGAAGATAGAGGAGATGAAAGCATTGGAGGATGCCCATTGGTGAGTAGATGAGAATATTCTGAACTCAGATGCTCTGAATTCAAACATTGTTATCTTTCCACCATCCAATGTGTATAAAATTTTCAGAAAACAAGGTTCAAAATATAGGGTAGCTTCATATGGAATATCGAAAAATTTTTCAGGGAAGACAAGCCTGTGAGAAATGATGTCATGAACTAGAAGGAGGGTGGTGCCCTCAACGGAAATAGGGACATTGGGAGGAAGGATGGCTTTGGGAAGGTAAAACGAGATCTGTTTTGCATTTGTTGAGTTGGAGATGTCTCTGAGATAAATAACCAATTTGGAATATCCAAAAAGCGGGCAGTAATGTTGCACTGAAATTTAAGAGGGGTACCAGAATCGAATATAGGAATTTGGGGATCATCCAAATAAAGGTGATCATCGAGTCCAATGGAGCTGATGAGGTAGAGGAGAGGGCCTAAGAAGTTACAAATCTGCTTTTATTCCTGAAGGATTGGGAGGAGAGATAAGAGGGAACATGAAGACAGACATCACCTCCTGTGAAATTGTTTTGGGCCTAGACATTTCAAGAACAATCAGAGATGACCAAAAAGTAAACCTGTTCCTTTGCCTCTTTAATCCAGTCATTTGGGGCTTATAGGGTAAGGGATTTTATTATTATTATAAAATTATGTCTAGTGATTCTCTTCTGCACATTTTGTTATAGGTCTTAAATATTCCCAGTTATCCTTCACTTGAGTCCCATCTGATGTTATTGAGTAGGATAGCTACAGTTAAAATGAGAAAGTTTATGAATATGCCCTTCAGCTGCCACCTTTAGAAGCCAGTGCAGGAAATCCCATTTGCAAAGAATATCCTAGCCAAGCCTTTGAAGATTCCCAGCACAGTAAGCCATTTTTATTGGACCTTGAACTTCATTATGACCCTCAAGGCAAAATAAAGTCCAATAATGAAGACTGATCTCTGAAAGCTTTTGAATAGAAAAAAAGAAAGGTACCTGATTTCATCCCAAATACTCATTCCAGCTCATTGACACCGGCAGTTTTAGAGATACCTGTGGAAGGTGATCTCTAAGTTTCTCTAAAAGAAAATAGGTATGTCTGAGCTTTGGTATTTGGAGTGGAATCCAGAGGAAGAAGGATGACTAGGACTGGGTCAGAAATTGATACAAAAAAGGAAAGAGAATATAGGTCCTTAAAATATTCTTAAGAATAAAGGGAGGGAGGGAAGAAGGCAGTCAGAAAACAAAACAAGTTTTATCAAAAGGAAAAAAGGTGCAAAATAATGATAGTAACATATGACTCTTTAAATGAAATAAAAGGAAACTTTCATTCCTCTTGACTTTGTCTTAACTCTAAAGCATACTAACTGTATGCTTTTGGTCAAATCTAGATAGCCTCTAACAAGGAGCCTATTAGCCTACCCCCTTTTGTCCACTCTCATACCCACAACATGTGTTATTGGGGTTTATCTTTGGCATCTGAAAGAACTGAATTAAATATTTCTCCCTAAAACCTAAAAGTTACTTAGTTTCCCAGTAGGCCACGTAACTCTCTGAGATAAGTGACAGAGGTATTGCCAATCTGAAACTGGTAGATAGAGGTCATGCCCACTCTGATGAAATTCCAGTCTGAATTGAAAAACAGGAAATTATTACTGTACTTCCCAGATTCTTCTTCATGCTTATTCTATTATGTAAATGTGGATAGATGGAATGAGATGTTATCATTGACATGGATTGCCATTGTGGAAATGGTAATAAGAATCACATTTTCATTTTATGTGCTGTAGTAGAACTCATTTGGTGACCTATTATTTATGAAAGTTTTTGAGTATACTAGGATATACTCAAAACTCCAGCTAACGCCATTAATTGGTTTAAAGAAAACATGATGTTTAGTGAAATGACTTTGTGAGGGGCAACTAGTTTCTTAGGAACAATATTATAAATGAACAAATAATTAAATATTAAAATAAGGCTTAAAAAATTTATTGGGGGCTTTATGATGTGTTACAGATGTTCATTTGAAATGAAATTTATCCAACCTGCCTTATGCCAGGGATGTCCATAACTAAAAATACCACTGTATCACTTCAATTTTTAACTTAATAATTAAGCTAGTTCTCATTAGAGTATGTTTGTTTATTTTTTGGATAGTAGGATAGAAATGATGCTACCAACTTTGGGAGATTTATTAAGGATGGCAGGAGACTTTTCACATTTGCCCATTTCCAAGTTCTGGTACTCTGAGGAAACTTGGAGATCACACACACACACACATACACACACACACACACACACAGAGGGAGAGAGAGAGTTTCCTTAGGATCATTAAAGTTTTTATCAATGACCATTATTTTCTTCAACTCAAAATATTTAACTCATTATGAGAGAAAAAGATTGAATTTTGAATTGAATGTATCATAAATTCTTGGAATGCAATCTGTCCATCCCTCTCATACCAGCATGACTACAACAGAGTTCTTGTGATCTAGACATTAGCGGCAAATGGATGAAATAAAGGAAGTGGAGAAATTCCTGGGTGGAAAACCAAAATGTCTTAATTCTAGGCAGCACTGAAAAAGAAGTGGTACAGATTTTCTGATGAGGAACTTCAAATCTGTTTAGATGTTAAAAATCCTGTGCCAAAACAAGTAGAAGGAGGTAAGGAGGAGTGAGGGGACAAGAGAAAGAAATTTCAAGTAATCAACCGGACATTTTGTCTCCATGGTACTAATTATTTCCAAGTATTCAAATATTTGCCATAAGATGAAAAATTCAATAGGATGTACTTGTTTTAAACCTTTTCATTCAGTTGCTCAGATAGCCTGTAGGCAGGGTCATTAACCACTGGAAAGCAATACCAAAGCTCAGGCTGGGGTGCTGGATCAGAGTTGGAGTGGTGCATTTTGTTAAAAAAATATCATACAACCCACAAAGCTACAAAAGTCCTTCTAGTACCTTAGGCAGCTGTTGTGATAGAAGCGAGCCCAGAGGTCATAGACAAGCCTAGGAGCAGAGCACAAAAGAAAAGCACAGGAACAGGCTGGACTCAAGGAAGAGACCAGAAGCAGAAGGTCAATATAGAGCAAGAGAGCCTGGAACTGGGTAACCTTCTAGATTAGGGCATGTCTAGGTACTAAAAGTCAAATCAAAGACAGAAAGTGAGAAAGGAGTAGGAAAAATTGAAAGCAGAACTTGCCCAAATGACAAACATCAAATCAAACACTTGTTATTCACTTCATATAGTTAGGTTTAACTTGAAACCTCTGGAAGAAGTTTAACAGAGCACAATAGACAATGGAGTTTGAATGCAGGGATGCAGGACTGATTTTGTTGTTGGTATTTGGTCATTGTTCAGTTGTGTCCAACTCTTTGTGACCCCATTTGGAATTGTCTTGGCAAAAATGCTAGAGAGGTTTGCCATTTCTTTCTCCAGCTCATTTTACAGATAAGGAAACTGAGACAAAGAGGGGTATAACAAGGACCCTCACATACACCAGAGGCTTTGCTAAGAACACAGGTTCTTAGATATGCTTTTATAAAAGGAAAACAACTTTTTAGCAGTCAACAATCTACTTAATCAAGCACATGTATCATTCACTTAGTTCAGGGGGAAAGTCAGCACCTTGAACTCAAGGAAAGAAGCAGAATTTACAAACAGAAAGACTCACAGACAGCGCTTCCGACTGTCTGACGATAAGCAATACATCCATCACAGAACAACAGACAGATCCAACTGCCTAACCATACATATGTAGTTACCAGAGAGAGTATCACCAACATCTGGGTTTTTAAAGCTGGAGTGACTCACTAGCAGTTGCCCAGGGTCACAGGTGCCCAAATAAATACTTCCAATGAGTAAGCCCTAAAACAAATCCTCACCACAGAGTATATGTTTGGTTAGTTGGTGGATTCCCAGTCTTTTAGCTGATTGCTCAAGTTGTAGTATAACAAATCTGTGATCAGCGGTCCAGGCCAGTGATGTCAAATTCAAATAAAAATAGACCACATATTGACCTAGAAAACCGCACATTAATGTTGTCTATGTTTTATTATGTTTATATTGATTTTGTTAAATATTTCCCCACTTACATTTTAATCAGGTTCAGGCCCCACTCAAGAGTATTGTGCAGCCCATATGTTTAAGAAGTCTGGTCTAGGCAGAAAGTAGAAGAGGCAGCAGCAAGAGGAATATTGACACTAAACTGGTCCTTTGCTTAACCCAGGGAATTTTCATCCATTTTTCTCTTAAGATTGGAGCCAATCCCTAAATTCCTCTAACTTAAGACCCGTTGATAAACACAAAGCTACAGTACAATGGGGAGTGATATGGTTGTGTGTGTCTGGAGGGGTAGAGGATAGCTGCTAAGAGGCAATTCCTTTCAACAAAAGTTAAGAGTGATGTCCTCTTACCCCCCCCACCCCCACCCCCACCCCCACCAAATAATTAGATAACCAGTCCTTTAATGGGTGAGGGAATACAGCAACATTTCCAGCACACAAATCTACATAATCAACTATACTTTTTTTTTTACAACATATACTAAGTCCTCAGTTCTATCTAATGTATTTGTGAATATTCAATAAGTAGTATTTTCCTAAATACAAAACAATGATTTTCATACTCAATTGTATCCAAACAGAACAATATATTTTCTTGGGGTGAAAATTTTATAAGTATTTCTTCTGCTTAGATTTAAAGTATGTGGATTTTCTTCTCTGTGCTAATTAACCTTTTATTCCTACTCTAGTTGAGTTTCAGGAATTTTTCTCCTTTCGTTCCCATCCTCGAAAGAGAGAGATCTCCGAATCTCGAGAACCTGAAGGGGAGAAATATATAAAAAGACTAGAAAGATCACAACAGGTCAGGTTTTGAATGCCAAATAGCAGAAATTACATAAGACCTTGGAGGGTTAAGTGATGGTGACTCCTATTTTCACTGAAACTGTTTTGCTTTCTAAAGTTACATGGAATTTCAGGGTTTATAAAAGTACAGTTAGTTAATAAGAATTTACTAAGCACCTCTTATTGCAGTTGAGGGAAATGAGGCCAAGAAGTGAAATTCTGGATCTGTGACTGTTAGCTAATGAGTATTAGAGCCAGGATTTGAACTCACTTCTGATGCCAAGTCCATCACTTTCTATCTCATTACGTTGTTTCCCTTGTCAGAGCAGGAGCAGTAAAACATAATAGTTGATGTTGAAGAACGGAGATGGAGATGAAGATGGAGAATGGATGTGCAATGTACTTTTAAATTTAATCTGTATTATTAACATTTTTCATCACCTTAATTCTACACAATCAACAAAACAATAAATTAAGACCCAATTTGTAGCATTTATTGATTTTTAAGATGCAAATGTCCAAATTGATAGTCTAGGAGTGTTTATGTTTTACATATTTATGTAAACAAATAAAGTAAGTAAAGTTAATAAAAAAGTGTTTATATTTCCCAGAGTCTATCTAGGCTTAGAGTCTAGTAAGGTCTGAAGATATAAGTGAGGGCTAAGTGGTCTAAGGTGTGAAGGGACAGAAAGCCCTGGGATCATTCCATCCCATCAATAAAGGAACTTTCTGCTACACCTTTCTGGGATACAAATTATCAGTCATAATAGGTCAGCTGTCAGTTCTAATATTTTCCCCCTTAGATCAGTGTTTCTTAAAGCAGGGTATTCCTGTGTGACCGTTAGAAATTATTTGCAAGTACAGGTATACTTTGGAGATATTGGAATTTGGTTCTAGACAGCCACAATAAAGAGACTATTGCAAAAAAGCAAGTCACATGAATTTTTGGTTTCTCAGTGTATATAAAACTTATGTTTACACTATAATGTAGTCTAAGTGTGCCATATAGTATTGTCAAAAAGAACCAATGTACATACCTTAATTCAAAAATCCTTCATTGCTAAGAAATGTTAAACATCATCTGAGTCTTCAATAATCTCTTTGGTGGCAGAGGATCTTGCCTGACAGCTGCTGACTGATCAGGGTTGTGGTTGCTGAAGGTTGGGGTGACTGTGGCAATTTTTAAAAATAGTATAACAATGAAGTTTGCCCCATGGATTGACTCTTCCTTTCTCTGGAACACTTAGAGGTCAATACAGGGTTATTAATGGGCCTAATTTTAATAATGTTGCTTCTCACTGAATAAAGACAGGAAGAGAGAGAGGGAACAGAAGGTTAGTGGAGAAATCACAATACAGACAATGTCACTTAAGTTTGCCACCTTATATGGTTGGGGTTCATGATGTCCAAAACAGCTCTAATAGAAACATTAAAGATCACTGATCACAGGTTATCATAACAAATATAATAACAATGAAAATGTTTGAAATATTGCAAGAATTCCCAATATGTGATGCAGAGACAGTATATGAGCACATGCTGCTGGGAAAGCGCCATCAATAGACTTAGTTGACACCGGGTTAATATAAATTTTCAATTTGTAAAAGTACGAAACAAAACAATATGTGCAATATACAATAAAGTGAAGTAGTAAAATGAGGCATGCCTGTAATTGTTTAATTTCCAATGATTCCCGTGATCACTGATGATACAAAGGGAACTGAGTCGCCACTAAGTATAAACAGATGTGTGCAGGCATCTACAGCTACAAAAAGCAGTATCCAGTACAAAGTAATTGTAACCACATTGTCTCCACCGATTAATCATTCTGAGAAGGTAGTAATACAATCATTTCATGATAAGAGAAGGCTGAAAGAGGCCATCATGCTAATTATTCAATATTAGGGGGCCTGCTTGGTTGGCATGTAGAAGTCAGTAATCCACTTTGATTGTGGAGTCAACACACGTTTAGTGAAGGCAATGCAAGTTTGAATACAAACTTACAAAGTTCTGTGGTTGGAAACAAAACAAATACTTCAGAGATCACCTAAAGAGCCAGAAGGTAGCTTCTGAGGAGCGTGCCAGATGAGCATAGTGGACTTCGTTGATTTGTTGATGTGGACAGACTACATCACTGGTCAATGAATCACTAAGTCAAACTGTCTGCAGATCATTCAAAATTGTAGTGTCCTGTGGGTATCAAATGATTCACCCTGCCTATCCTTTCAACAGATGGGCTTTCTGTTGGCTACAGTCACAAAGAAACGTCTGAACCTTTGATGTTCATGACCAGAATCATAGCAACCAGGAGGACCATGGCTTCCAAATCTCTTTGGCTCTGTGTCCAGATTCCACTTCACTGTACAATTTACCAAAATTAAAATGAGAATAAAAACATGCTTGTGGCAAACATATTGATCCATAAAACTGTAACTCCAGGAAAAAATACCCCACATTACCCCAAAGAGATGGTCAAATTAAGCCGCAAAATATTCTGATAAAAGGCCACAAATGATATGCATGAAAAAGTTGGACTTAGCCCTGGATTGAGATACTCACCTGGAAGATATTTTTCTAAGTCCCCATGGAAAAGGGAGAGGGGAGAGAAGTAGAAAGAAGAGGACAGGAGAGGAGAGGAGGGAGGGGGAGGGAGAGGAAGAGGGAGAAAGAGACAGAGACAGAGACAGAGAGAGAGAATGAACAAATTTGGGGGTTGAATCGAACCTTGTTGTCTAAAGCAAGGTGATGGTCAGCCTCAGACTTGAAATAAACCTAAAAATGAAGGAAAATAAATGTTGAGATAAAAGAACGTTGTAAACATTCCATGTGACTGAATCTACTTCAGCTAATTATTTTTAAGTATTGTTGTTCAGTCATTTCAGTCGTGTCTGACCCATTTAGAATTTTTTTTTGAAAAATACTAAAATAGTTTGTCATTTCCTTTTCCAGCTCATTTTACAAATGAGGAAACTGAGGCAACCAGGGTTAAGTGACTCACTGAGGGTCACAGAGCTAGCAAGTATCTGGGGCTAGATTTGAACTTAGGAAGATGAGTTTTCCTGACTCCAAGCCTGGCACTCTATTCTCTGTGCTATTTAGCTGCCCCTCCACATTCATGCTGAAATATAATGACAATACTTTTAACAAACTTGTTAAGAAACATGATATTTGAGGAGAAGCTGTAAACTGCTTTTACATTCTTGAACGAGGAACCTCTCTTTGCAAGGAATAAAGGCCTCCTGGATGAACGTAAAGCTGCAGATCATATCTACAGGGCAAAATCCCATTGACTCCAAACATTTAGCAATAAAATAGCCATAGGGTATGTTGAGATACATTAAGGACCCACAACACTTCATCAAGGTTGGTGTTCTTCCACTGATATTGATTGCAGCCCCTCTAAAATTTAATATAGATCTTCAAAAATTACTCGAAGTGGAAAAAGTCATCACCTCATAATCTATTCAGTGATAAGCCCCTCCAGCTTATTTGATCCTTGCACATCAGACACACAGCCCACTGCAGGACTAGAATTTGAAGTCTTTTCTTTTTTACATTAAATTAAATTAAATTAAATTTTTGATATATTAAAGTTCCAAACTATCTCCCTCCCTCCCCATGTTGAGCTAGAGAAGGCCACCATTTGATATAGATTTATAAATGTATGTAAAACTATTCTAAGCCTACTTCTATTTACCAGTTCTTTCTCTGGAGGTAGATGGAATCTTCTTTCATAGGTTCTATGTAGTTGATTTGAGTAATTTTAATACTCAGAATAGTTTGGTTGCTTACAGTCATTCTTTGGATAATATTGCTGTTACTGTCTACAATGTTCTTTTGGTGCTACTCATTTCACTTTTCATTATTCTATGCAAGTCTTTTGATGTCTTTTCAATATAGTAGGGCCTGTACAAGTTTATGCTTTTTTTTTGGCAGAACTTGTATGAACTTAGAGTGATGTCTAGACCTTTGTAAGGTGGAGAGGAGGGTAACTTGAGAGGGATGGTGGGGTATGGGGGGATACAATAACTATCTCCAAGTATTTGAAGGGCTGTGATATTGTCAAGGGATTTGTCTCCAAAGGGCAAAACAAGAAAAAAAATGTCTGGAAGTCATAAAGAGGCAGATGTAAGTTTCATCAGAGGAGGAAAATATATCTTAACGATTAGACCTAGATATAATTGGAAGGGCTGCCTTGGGAGACAGTGGATTCTCTATGACTTCCATGAAGGTTCACTTTAGTGGCAGCTAAATGGTACAGCAGGTAGAGACCAGCCCTGGAGTAAGGACAATCTGAGTTCAAATCTGGCCTTAGACACTTACTCTCTGTATGATCCTTTGCAAGTCACTTAACCTCTATTGCCTACAGTAATAAAAGTAATAAGTATAGATTGGCTTTCCACTTGTTGCTATGTTATATTTCTTCATCAGGTATGAGTTGGGATTAGATGAAACTGGAATCCCTTTGGACTCTGAAGTTGTGCAATTTTGATTCCTTAATGGGGTGTGAGAGAGAATCTTTGCTGGAGGGTCAAGGAGAATATTAATAGTGTAAGTCACATTGTCAAGAATGCATGCATTTTTTTTCTGATTTGGAAAAGGAAGTAGCACAAAATGTCAAACATTCAGAAAATATGATTAGAGTGCTCGAAGGGCCAAATAAAGCCTGTCTGTCCAAAGGAAAAATAGCTGACATTTGTATAGCCCTTTCTAGTTACAAAAGACTTTCATGTTCATTATCTCATTTGATACTTACAACAGCTATGAGATATAGTTAGGGTATAACTATGCTCTTTTTATGCATTAGGAAATTAAGGTTATAGGAGATGAAGCGACATACAAAATCATGGTGGCTAATAGGCTTAGAAAAGGCAATGTGGTACAGTGGGAAGAGTACTGAACGTGGAATAAATTCAGAGAACCCAAATTCAAATCCCAGTTCACCCATTTACTGCTTATTTGCCTTTAGGCAAGTTCTTGAATTGAATTCGTCTCAATTGTAAATAAGAGGAGTGGATTAGATGATCTTCAAAGTTCCTTCCAGCTATAAGCCTATGATCCTTCTTTCTTCACTTTACCACCCTGGCTCTAAGTGACAGCCTAGGAAATTATTGTGATTAGAATCTTGAAAAAAATGGTAAAAGCCACTGATTTTGAGAGACCCAGGAGTACTCTCATTGTTAGCAGACATTATCCAAATACTTCCTTGAAGACAGGGGGTTGTTGAAGACTCAGGGAAAGCAAGAGTATCTGGAGGGGACAGAGAGGTAGCACCTTGAAGGGAGAGGGTATCAGGGACAGGATGGGGGAGTAGCACCTATCATAAAAACATCAAACCACAGATTTAGAACTAGGAAAGACTTGAGAATTCATTTATTCAGACTTCCTCATTTTATAAATAAGGAAACTGAGAAGATGTAAAGTGTTTTGCCTAGGATCCCACAAGCAACAAACAAAATGGAGTGATTTTCCATTTCTTTCTCCAGGGCATTCTACAGATGAGGAAATGGAGGCAAATGAGGTTAAGTTAAGCCCTGGATCACAGAACTAGTTAAATATCTGAAGTCAGATTTGGACTCAGGTCCTCCTGACTTCAGGCCCTGCACTCTATCCACTGTGCCACCTAACTGCCCCAAATGAGACAACCCAGTGTAGTTTTGGAATCCATGACCTCTCACCCTCAAACCAGCGCTCTTTCCACTTCATCATAAGCTTGACCAGGGTCAGACCTCTCCAGAGGCCTTTACTCTATAACCTAACATGGATCTGCCAGACTGCTGCCCTGGAGAGGGTGAGCTAACTATTTGATTCCTTTCCACTTGGCTTTTGCCATGACTGAAAATCAAGAGACTGTTCAAATGCCCTATGGGTGGCTTGGTGGCCCCTGGTATTGTGTTTTTTAATTAATCGAATGGCTGCTTTCTGTTTGTTTATGAATGACTCATAAACTGATGCCCTTCAGTCATCTCACCCAGGCATGGAGTTCACCACAGCAAGAGATCAAGAAAAATAACCATTAGCATTTTGGCAATACTTTGGAATTGACTCATCACTTTCCTCATGATAGCCATAGGAGATAAAGATTAATTACTGCCATATTCCTTTTACACACAAAGAGTCACATACATTGAGTCACAGAAAAGTGTAGTGATGTGCTCAAGAGCATTCATTTTTTTCAGGAACAGAGCAGGGATTTGAACCAATGTTCTCAGGTGTCATTTCCACTACACGGGGTTGTCTCATTTGGGGCAGTTAGGTGGCACAGTGGATAGAGTGCAGGGCCTGAAGTCAGGAGGACCTGAGTCCAAATCTGACTTCAGATATTTAACTAGTTCTGTGATCCAGGGCTTAACTTAATCTCATTTGCCTCCATTTCCTCATCTGTAGAATGCCCTGGAGAAAGAAATGGAAAATCACTCCAGTATCTTTGACAAGAAAACCCATAGTGAGATCAGAGTTGGATACAATTGAAATAGCTGAACAACATGCTGTTTCAGAGAGAAGAAGATGAATCCCTCAATCTATTTCTCTGAGTTCACACTATTTTATGTTTATTGCAAAACTCATCCGTTTGAGCTTGTGGCAATCCTTGAACACTAGTTTATTTGTTCTGGGCAGACTATGGCATGAACCTTGAACCTTGCAAGGGGCTGAAAACTGACTCACAAACATTAATAACATAACAAGGCTAGATTTTGGACACTTCAACCCAATGAGTTTCCTCAGCTTTACAATGAAAGTCACGTTATTAGATTTCTACTCAAGTCATCTGGGGCCTTTAGAGGGTACCATGAAACCTAATGTGTTAAATGCCTGGTTGAGGGTGGGAAACAAAAAAAGGTGGGGGGAATTGAGAGATGACTTGTGAATAGGTAAAGCTTTAGAAAAACCACTTACCTAACCTCTCATAGCTCTTTGTGACACACATTGTCTTCCTCATTCATACTAGAACTTTAATTAGAGCCCATAAAAAAAGCAAACTCAGTTTTTGAGCCTTGGAATCTTTATATTCCCAAATAGGGAATTTCTCAGCTATTAATGATCCATCACCTTTGGACTCTGGCATTGGTACCCCTGCAGCATCTACAAAAACATTGTATTTTATTTTGCGATGCCTTGCATTTGCATACCAAATTCACAAGGAAAAAACTAATGCTACATAGTGTAGGATAAGGACATTAAAATTAGAATAAGAAGACTTGTTTCTATTGCTTACTAACTACATGACTTTGGACCAGAATTGTTACTAGGGGGGGACTACTAGAATTTTGTCCTAGGGCATCGAAATTTGAGGGTATTTTCATCATGTGCACTTCTGCAATGTCAAGAAAACAATTGATGTGGCTCCTAGTTAGGAAGAACTATTCATTTAAATTGGGAAATGTCAGGTGGTCAGCCTTCTTTTTCTTGTCTACCTTGCTATATCTCGCCCTTTCTCCCATGGCAGCTTCTCCAATGACAACCTCATAATGTCCTGGAGTCACTGCTCATGGGAGCTGTCACAGACTATATTTCCTCGTCATAGGTTTATGTTCCAGACTCTCACTGTACACTATCATATTGAAGATTCATTTCCCTTAACCACAATGGAATTTGTCTTAGAAAGTGGCTCTGGAGTTTGCTCCTCTTTCATCTCGCTGCTGGCTGAAGCCTTTGGGCTCTTGCTCTCTCTGCCAAGGTGTCTGAGGAAACACAGACCCATGACCAACCTATGGAGGAGGAGGAAGTGGAGACTTTTGCCTTTCAGGCAGAAATTGCTTAGTTGATGTCTTTAATCGTTAATACATTCTACTCTAATAAAGAGATCTTTCTGAGAGAGCTAATTTCAAATTCATCTGATGCCCTGGACAAAATCAGGTATGAGAGTCTGACAGATCCAAGTAAACTAGACTCTGGGAAAGAGTTGAACATTAGTATCATTCCAAACAAAGATGATCGCACCCTTACCATTGTAGATACTGGTATTGGAATGACCAAAGCTGATTTAATAGCAAAGTCCAGAACCAAAGCTCTTATGGAAGCATTACAGGCTGGTGCAGGTATCTCCATGATTGCTCAGCCTGGTGTTGGTTTTTATTCTGCCTATCTGGTGACTGAGAAGGTGATGGTCATCACTAGACATAATGGTGATGAAAGAGGACCAAACTGAGTACTGGGAGGAATGAAGAATAAAGGAAATTGTGAAGAAGTATTCGCAATTTATTGGCCATCCAATTATACTTTTTGTGGAGAAAGAACGCAATAGAGAAGTCAGTGATGATGAAGCAGAGGAGAAAGAAGAGAAATAGAAGGAAAAAGAAGAAAAGGAGTCTGAGGACAAGCCAGAAATAGAATATGCTGGCTACAACGAAGAAGAAGAAAAGAAAGATGGTGACAAGAAGACAAAGAAGATAAAAGAAAAATATATTGATCAAGAAGAGCTTAACAAAACATAGCCAATTTGGACCAGAAATCCTGATGATTTAACTAATGAAGAATAGGGCGAATTCTGTAAGAGCTTGACAAATGACTGGGAAGATCACTTAGCTGTGAAATACTTCTCAGTGGAAGGACAGTTGGAATTCCAAGCCCTTCTCTTTGTTCCAAGACATGCACCCTTTGATTTTTTTGAAAAAAGAAAGAAAAAGAATAACATCAAATTGTCTGTGTGCAGAGTTTTCATCATGGATAATGGTAAAGAACTGATTCCTAAATATCTGAATTTCATCAGAGGTGTGGCGGATTCTGAAGATCTTCCTCTAAATATCTCACGTGAAATGCCGCAGCAAAGCAAAATTCTGAAAGTAATAAGGAGGAATTTGGTCAAAAAGTGCTTGGAACTCTTCACGGAACTGTCTGAGGACAAAGAGAATTACAAAAAGTTTTAAGAGCAATTTTCTAAATACATTAAGCTTGGAATACATGAAGACTCCCAGAACTGAAAGAAACTTTCAGGATTGCTGAGATACTATACTTCTGCTTCTAGTGATGAGATGGTTCCTCTTAAGGACTACTGCATGGGGAACAAGGAGAATCAGAAATATATCTATTATATTACTGGTGAAACTAAGCACCAAGTGGCTAATTCAGCTTTTGTTGAGTGTCTTCAGAAGCAGGGTTTAGAAGTAATATATAGGATTGAACCTATCGATGAGTATTATGTGCAACAGCTAAAGGAATTTCTTTAGTGTCGGTAACCAAAAAGGGTTTGGAACTCCCAGAAGAAGAATATGAAAAAAAAAGAAAGAGGAGGAAAAAAATCAAAGTTTGGAAACCTTTGCAAAATTATGAAAGATATCCTAGAGAAGAAAGTTGAAAAGGTAGTTGTATCAAACCGATTGGTTACTTCCCCATGCTGCATTGTTACAAGCAAATATGGCAAGAATGATGAAGGTTCAGGCACTAAGAGACAACTCAACAATGGGTTACATGGCAGTGAAGAAACACTTGGAGATCAACCCTGACCATTCCATTATTGAAACAATACAACAAAAGGCAGAGGCTGACAAGAATGATAAATCACTGAAAGATCTGGTCGTCTTACTGTATGAAGCTGCACTGTTGTCTTCTGGGTTCAGTTTGGAAGATCCCAGGCATATGCCAATCGGATCTACAGGATGATCAAACATGGTCTTGGAACTGATGAAGATGATTCAACTACTGAAGAAACCAATGCAGCTATCACTGAGGAAGTGCCACCTCTTGAAGGGGATGATGACACATCGCACACGGAAGAAGTAGACTAAAAAGCATTCCAAAACATGGAATTACAGCATGTTTCCTAGACTAGTCTGATTACGTTATTTTGTATTGAGAAAATACTTGATGTCTTCATTCCCTCTGATGTTTATTTTCAGATATGTTCTCTTTCTTTTTGTTAAATTACTTTTTTAAAAAAGTATGCTCTTTAAGGGGAAGTTTAGGATTCTTTTCCCTTTTAAGTATAATCAATACTGTGATACCTTAGACATTCAAACAAGAAGTAGTAATCGTTGTAGTTTGCTTTGGTTTTATTTTAGGGAAGGAGAAATAATATCCTAAATAAATGTCCAAACAGTGTAATCTAATGTTAAGTCACTAACACTCCTGTGCTCTGAATACAGTACTGAACAGAAAGCTGAATAATGATATTGAATTACTCCTTGGTTTCTAAAATACACTGTTTTGAGGTAACTTAAAATGTTTATAAAATTGTTTTTCTTTTATATATTTAAAAGAAATGATTTCCATTCTATTCCACCCATTTTTGCATATATAAAACCCTAAAGTCTAGGAAAATAAAAGTGTTAACACCAAAAAAAGTGGCTCTGAAGGCAAGTCTGCTTCTGTTAAACTAAATACATTTTGTGAAGCTTAGCTTGGGTACCTAAATTTATAGTTATGATTCTGCCTTACAAAAGTCACTTAATCTTTGCTGTTCAGTTTCATCCTTTATAAAACAAGAACATTGGACAAGACAACAGCTAAGGGTCTCCCAGTTTAAGTGACTAGGATACTAATTAGCTACATAACTGTCAACCCAAATGAAAATTATTGTAAAAGATCTCAAGCTATTTATTTCCAATATTTTGGGAAAAAATCAACTGCTTTAAATTCCTCCTCCCTCAATGTTTCCACAAGTAACTGGAAGCTTTTAACTTTGTCAAATGCAGAGATAAATCAAATCAAAGACAAATGTAACAATTGCCAGTAAGGTACCACCCACACATAACTACTTTGGATTTATAGTATTTTTTTTTACCAAAATGCACATAAATCAGGAAAAAAGAGAAAAAATCCTTTAAATCACCTCTTGCTCTGTCACATACTTTGTCTCAAAGGAGCTAATATTGCTAAATGAATAGCTATTTAATTGAACCATAAATGGCCAGAATTGTCCATGTGTCCCTAGTTGCATTAGAATGACTTGCTGTCCTTTCCCAACACTTCCCATATAGGAATTATCTTCTTCACTATTAGCTCCTCACACTATTCAGTTGTTTCCCAACCTGCCAGAAGGAGTTATGGGAACACTAGTCACTTTTGGAAGGTAAAATATATCATTTCCCCACCCTCAGTCCAACATTAGCATAGAAATCCTTTTGACATCTTGTAGAAGTAGACATTCATCTTCTGTTTTAACTTTCCCAATGAATAACACCACACTACAACCCAGGTCCATTCCTAGTACATTAGGACAATTCTACATATTAGACCTTTTAAAAAAAATACACCATGCCTGTATCTACCTTTACAATTGTCCAGTTCTTCTCTTTGGGAGTCGATTTCAGTTCTACCACACAGACTTGTCTGTCCTTGAAACCTAATATCTTGTCTCAACTAAGTCTTCTTTTCAGGCTAAACAACTCCAGTTCCTTCACAATATGTCTCTTAATATTGGCTGCATTGCTGCTCTGCACATATTCCAGCTCATCAGTTTCTAAAAATGTAGAACTTCATAGTATTCTAAAAAAAGGAGCTCTGACCAAGAAAAAATATAGCACCTTGATCCAACTTCTATATTCTAATTACTGAAGCCTGTGATCGTATTCAATTTTTCTGACCATTGCATTGTAGTACTATCTGATATTGAACTTGGTTTGCAATAAACCTTTAGATCTTTTCATATAGACTACTGAATAGTAACCTCCTATCCCACTCCAACTCCATCCTTTAGTTGTACAGTTTTAATTTTTTTAATCCCATGTAGAATTTTTCATTTTTTCCTTGCTGTTATTTTATTATGTAGAAAACACCGTTAAACTAATCTTTATAACAATTATATTTTTGCTGTCTTTGATTTTAGATTTTGTGAGAATCATATCTCAAGATTAACAAAAGCAAAATATTCAGTAGCAAAAGCTTACCAACCTCTGTCAATGGCAGGATAAAGTGTGGAGCATAAATTCAAAGCTTTGTCATCAGCTTTCATGTGTCATTTGTGTGTGCATTTCATCTACTGCATAGAATTTTTTAAAAATCTTCCCAATTTTTCTAAAGTTACTTTATGAAATAACTTTGGAAATGGTTTCATTTTTCTTTCATTGGGTTATCATCAACCATTTCAATGGAATGGTTTTCAGCAATACCCATGAACTTTGAATTCACTACAAAATTTAAAATAACAGAAAGTATAATGCCCTAACATTTCATGCAATGAACCCTTAAACAAGGGACATGTTTGCAAAATCAAAACCTTGTTATGTGTTTTTGTGTGCATGTGTGTGTGTGTGTGTGTATGTGTGTGTGTTTCCTATTTTCAAAGATTATTCCTGGCACACATCCCAGACTCTACATTCAGAACAGAAATTAAAGCAATTAAAGTCTCATTGAGAATTATGGATGATAATTTTAACATAAACATTGGGCCTTGAATTCTGCTGTCTAGATAAGCTAATATTAAATGAAGGATAGCAGTGACTGGAAATCAGCAGGTCTTCTTTTCCCTGTTACCATTAGCAACATTGTAAAGAAAAGGAAGCCTAGAGAGAGAATACTAGAAATTAAGAACAGGAGGAGGCATAGCAGATATGCTCCCTACCTACCTCTATCTCTCAGGGTTACTTCTGCTGGGTTACTTATCCCATATGTCAGTTTCATACCTCCAAGGGTAAACTCTATATCTTGACACTTGCTATGAGGATGCTAGAACATCAAGGTTTTAATCTCAGCCAAGAAAGGTATCCAACCAGGTATTGCAAATGGGCCTTACTACTATTTCACATTAATGTTTTAGACCATTGTGATGTGTCAAAAGCTCCTCTGGCAGCTCCCCTCAAAAGGTTACATCCTGTAACTCTGTTTTAACAGTTTATCTGATACTCTCCGCATTGAAGTGGGGAGAATCTGGCCAAGTTAACTGATTTATAATTTAGTGAGAAGACTGGCTTTCTAGTAAATCCACATAATTAATCAAATACAACCACTATTGTTTGGAAAAGGAAATTGTAAGAATTTAAGCTAATTTAAGCAAAAGTCGGATTTAAAGAATGAATCTAAGTCCAGAATCCAAGGGAGAGCCCCTGATGAGCCCATCCATGAAACCTGAAATTTAGTCATTGTTAGTTACTAAACCTTAGCAATGAAAACCACGATAGCTACATGATATCAAATCAATCAAAAAATACAAATAAAAATACAAAAGAAAATAAAACCTCTAGAATAAGAGTCAGAGTACTAATCAGGAATGTTTATATTTGATGTATCAAAAATTGAGCCCTATGCATGAGAGACCACTCCCAAAATATAGGACACACCAGGAGAAGGAGCTCACTTCACTATTTTCACTAATTTTTCTTGCTAACTAGGTGAAAAACTCTACTGATTTTAGGCAAGTGGAAAATGATAAATGGTGATCTAAATTTGACATCTTTCAAATTTGATACTCTGGGGCAAAGACCCATTCCATTTCTTCTGTGTCAGTTACTGGTCTGATACAACTTACTGGATATCATAAAAACAGCAAAAATGGTTGTGTTTAACAATTTCATTCAAAATGGTTTATATGTAAAATTTTCCTGATGAAGCTATCTGGATGTAATCTCAGATCTCTGAGACTATTTTTGTTTTACTTCTCCGAAATGTTTGTCACATTCTATTTTATGTTGTGAAATCTTTGTACTTACCTTATACCTCTTATCAGATCATAAGTTTTCTGAGGGTAGGAACTGTAGCAAAGCACCAAGCACTTGGTAAGATTTGATGTTTACTGAACTGAACACAAAATGAAGGCAATGGATCTTAGATCAATGATTATAGATTTAGGGTCAAAAGAACCCTGAGAGGTCATCTAGTATAACCCTTTATTTTTCAACTGATGAAATTGAAATACAGGGTGGCTATTAAATAATTGCCCCAAATCCACAGGTGTATGTGGGATGAAAAGATTCCCTACTTAAATTAATTACTCAGAGGCTCTCAAAGTGATGACAGAAAGTTTATTTATTCGATTCTCAAGAAGCGAGGCAATTCCTCAATCAGGTGGTCTGGAGCAGGAAAAGCCGAAGACAAAGGAA
>CM053772.1:210004938-210044621 GCA_028658325.1 Potorous gilbertii | reverse complement strand
GGAGGAGCTCAAAAAGGATTTTGAAAATCAAGTTAGACAGGTGGAGGAAAAACTGGGAAGAGAAATGAGAGAGATGCAAGAAAAGCATGAAAAAAGGGTCAATACCTTGATAAAGGAGACCCAAAAAAATGCTGAAGAAAATAACACCTTGAAAAATAGGCTAACTCAATTGGCAAAAGAGGTTCAAAAAGCCAATGAGGAGAAGAATGCTTTCAAAAGCAGAATTAGCCAAATGGAAAAAGAGGTTCAAAAGTTCACTGAAGAAAATAGTTCTCTCAAAATTAGAATGGAACAGATGGAGGCCAATGACTTTCTGAGAAACCAAGAAATCACAAAACAAAGTAAAAACTATTGAGGAGGAGAAGGGAAAAGAGAGAATTAAAAGCACAAATGGTGGGAATGAGGTTGGAGGGAAAGACACAAATTATAATCATAACTGTGAACGTGAATGGAATGAACTCTCCCATAAAATAGAGATGGCTAGCAGAATGGATTAAAAGTCATAATCAAAGAATATGTTGTTTATAAGAAACACATTTCAAACAGGGAGATACACACAGGGTAAAGGTAAAAGGTTGGAACAGAATATATTGTGCTTCAGCTGATGTAAGAAAAAGAAAAATGCACATAAATGAAAAGCAGAAATAGATCTAATCAAAAGAGACAAGGAAGGAAACTATATCCTGCTAAAAGGAATGATAGACAATGAAGCAATATTATTACTAAACATGCATGCTCCAAGTGGTATAGCATCCAAATTCTTAGAGGAGAGGTTGCGGGAGCTGCCGGAAGAAATAGACAGCAAAATTATACTAATGTGGGCCCTCAACCTCCCCCTCTCTATACTTGTTCTCTGAATTTTTGCAGCTAGTGTCTGTAATGAAGGTCTCATTTCTATAATATATAGAGAACTGAGTCAAATGTACAAAAATACAAGTCATTCCCCACATGATAAATGGTCAAAGAATATGAACCAGCAGTTTTCAGAGGAAGAAATTAAAGCTATCGGTGAAAAAATATTCCAAATCACTATTGATTAGAGCCATGCAAATCAAAACAACTCTGAGGTTCCACATCACACCTATCAGAGTGGCAAACATGACAGAACAGGAGGATGATAAATGTTGGAGAGGTTGTGGGAGAATTGAAACACTAATTCATTGTTGGTGGAGCTGTGAGCTGATCCAACCATTCTGGAGAGCAACTTGAAACTATGCCCAAAGGCTACAAAAATATGAATACTCTTTGACTCAGCAATATCTCTGCTAGGATTGTATCCCCAAGAGATTATACAAATGGGAAAGTGTTCTGCATGTACAAAAATATTTATCACAGCCTATTTGTGGTGGCCAAAATCTGTAAATCAAAGGGATGCCCATCAATTAGGGAATGACTGAATAAATTATGGTATATGAATTTAATGGAATACTATTTTGCTATAACAAATGATGAACCTTAAGACTTCAGAGAGGCCTGGATCTGATGCTGAGCAAAAGAAGCATAACCAGGAGAACTTTGTGCACAGCAATGACCAGTGTGCAAGAGTTATTTTTCTGGTAGACTTGGAACTTCATTGCAATGCAAGGACTTAAAAAACTTCCCAGTGGTCTTTTAAGGAAAATGCCTTCCACATGCAGAGAAAGAACTATGAAATTCAATCGCAGAATGTAGCAGATCATGTTTTTGTGTGTTTGTATTATTTTTTGATTTGTTATATGATTTCTCCCACTCATTTTAATTCTATACAGTATGACTGTAGTAAAAAATGTATTTAATAGGAATGTATGTGTAGAACCTATATAAAACTGTATGCCATCTAGGGGAGTGAGAAGGGGGGGGGAATCTAAGTTATATGGTAATGATTGTAGAACACTGAAAATGAATAAAATTAATTTTAAAAAAAAGAAAGCCTGTGTGATAAATACTTCACATTGTGTTGAGAGCTGTCCATCTTTTCTTGGCTTCCTTCTTTTGTTCTCCACTGTGCACTTTTTTACTTTGTCCTTCCCTGCCCCATCTGAAGGCTACAATTAAGTGCAAATATATTTCTCTGTGGCCTACACACACACACACACACACACACACACACATATATGCATACATACATAGCTAGACATATACTTTCCTTTTTGCAATTTTTTAAAATTTCATTTATTTATTTTTAGTTTACAGACTTCAGTTCCACAAGCTTTTGAGTTCCAAATTTTCATCCCCTCTCCCCTCCCAAAGATAGCATGTAATCTTATATAAACTCTGCATATACGTTCACATTAAACATATTTTCACTTTAGTCATGTTGCAATAAAGAATTATAACCAATGGAATGAACCACAAGATAGAAGAACTAAAACAAAAAAAGAAAGGAGCAAATAGTATGCTTCCATCTACATTCACACATTCTACTTCTAATCTTTGTTTTTATATTTGTGCATCTCTTGTTTCCTATCCTTCCTTCCTCCCCTACTTTGCTTCAATCCCCTACCTTGCCCTAATATTACTTGCCTATCCCTCTCTAATGCTCTCTCCCCGTCCTCAAATTCCCATAAATCTAAGCACCCTTTTACAGCCCCTTTAACCTCTATATTCCCTCACTCTCCCCTTTAAAGATCACCCCCGCTCCCTATCCTCTTACCATTTTATTTCTTCTGGATACATATATATATATACACACATTGTTTCCTCTTAAACCCATTCCCAAAAAAATATTACCAGAACTATTAGCTCTCCTCCCTTATCTAATTCCTCTTTATCGAGTCTTCCTCTTGCATGACATTTGTATAAAATAATTACTCTTTTTTAGCTATTCCTAAATGGTTTTACTTTTTCAAATTTATGTCGTATATAGGTTTATCCCAATTTTTCTTATGAGCTACCCGATTATTAATAGGAATCTTAAACATACACTTTGCATTTTACATATATAAAAAGCAAATGATCTGTCCTTACTGAATTCTTTGTAATCAGCTTGTACCTTATGTTTCTCTTGCTCTTCTAGGTCAAATTTTCTATTGAGTTCAGGTGTTATATTTTTTTATATTTCCATAAGTTTTGGAAGTCTGACAGTTGATCAAATGTCTATTTTTTAAATTAAGGACTATGTTTAACTTTACTGGGTATTATATTTTTAGTCCAAGCCCTTGCTCTTTTGTTTTTCAATATACAGTATTCCAAGACCTGTGGTCCTTTAACATCCCCTCTGCTAGGTCTTGTGTGATTCTAAGGGTGACAGCATCATATTTACATTGTTTTATTAATATTTTATCCCTGAGCTGGATGTTTTGGAATTTGATTATAATATTCCCATGAGTTCTTCTCAGAGGATCTCTTTTAAGTGATGATTGATGGATTTTTTTTCTTTTTTCTACTTTTGCCCATTGTTCTAATGCTTCAGGAGAATTTTATTTATTTCTTATATTATTGTATGAAGATTCCTTTTTATCATAGTTTTCAATTAGTCTGATTATTTTTATATTTTATCTTCTTGATTTATTCTCCGTATCTGTCCTTTTTTATACGATCTTTCACTTTATCTTCTATTTCTTCATTATTCTTATTTTGCTTAATTATTTCTTGATCTCTTATGATTTCACTGCATTTTCTTAAGGTGTATTTTCTCTTTTGTGGGGGAAAATCTTGAGAACTTGGAATTTTCTGACCTACTCCAGTCATCTTCCCAGAATCT
This sequence comes from Potorous gilbertii, assembly GCA_028658325.1. NCBI lineage: Eukaryota > Metazoa > Chordata > Mammalia > Diprotodontia > Potoroidae > Potorous > Potorous gilbertii. The sequence goes on along the minus strand of CM053772.1, from coordinate 210,040,939 downwards.
TCTCCTATATCTTCCCTCTTGTCTATGCCAGAGACTTGTGCTTTCAGTGATTGTAGAGCTAAGATCTTATTGCAGCAGAGAATAAAAAATAAATCATTTCACAAGAATTTGAGAAAATCAGACACAGGGCAGTCTAGATGACTCTAGGGGAATTTTTCACCAACTTTATTCCAACAGAAGGATGGAGTGGAAAGGTGGAAAGATGATCCAATACCAATACCATGATACATGATCTGAAGTCATGACACTTCTCAGCTGGTGAGATGGGGGCTGGTAGAAAGATAAAGAGGGGAATAACAAAGAGAAGTGAAGAAGCTCCTCAAAGAAATCACTTATTTCACAATTTATGTTATAGCCAACTTTGCTCCCAACCATGTGTGAATTTTTATGGAAAGAAAAAGAGCACAAGAAAGGCAAAAAAACCATCAAATTCTTATCTCTAACAAGATGATATAACTAATAATCACCATTACAGGAAGAGGAAGAATTGTAGTCACTAGCAATTCTTATGTTGATTTGAATTGAATGAATTATATGTAAGATACACTAGCCATAGAATGAAAAACAAAGTTGAAACTGATTTATGAGGTACATAATATCCATAGGAAACATTAATGGTAGTAAATTTAACATTCATAGAGAGAACTAAAAATACCTTCCATTAACATGACTTCAGCAAGAAATGACTTGGTCCCCCACAAAGTTGCCATTTTGAATTATCCACACACCCTGTGATTCAGTGAATAATTCACCAGCTGTACATCTGTATACAAAAATATTACCAGTCACACAGTTTCTTTGCTGTTACCCTGCCAAACTTCTAGAATAAATCTAATCAAAACTCCCCATCTATTTGTAGATCATCACAAGGACAGTATTTAAAAAAAAACTGTCAATGCTATAAAATATTTGATTGAGCATTAGTAGTTAGTGTGTGTGTATGTGTGTGGGTGTGGGTGCATAATCCAGAACTAGATCATTTGGTGTGCTCTCTCCCTCCTCAAATAACCTTGTATTTACTTTTCTATGTATATGATTTATTACTCATATACCATCATAAAATGTAAGCTCTTTGAGAGTAGGAACAAATTCCCCTTTTTTAAATACCTGATACCTAGTAATGTGTCCTGCACGTGGTGGACAGTTAGTAAATGTTGGTTAAATGAAATTGAATAAATTACAGTTTTTTTCTGCTTATAGCTACATTTTTGGGCAAGGGAGGAAATTGAAGGTAGAATTAATTGAATTCAATAGAAACTAAGCTCTTTAGTAACCAGAAATATTTAGTTTTTCTCTTTTCATTCCTCACATAGAACACATTGTATTAGTATCAGCAAAAAGAATTACTGGCAAGAATACTGTCTCCTCCCCCTCACCTGACTTGCTAATATTTAGCAAGTAGTTTAGCAGATAAAGGCACCATACAAATGCTAGGTAGTATTATTGGCCATTACAAGACAATGGAACTATGTATGTTGGGTCAAAGGTAATCAGATGGAAGAGAAATTAGATTTATTCTTCTGGTCCCTAAGGATAGAACCAGTAGTAAGTAGGGCAAATTGCACAGATTACAAATTTACACTTGAAAGGGACCTCAGATACTGTTGAAAACAATGCCCACTTCCAGAACAGAATGGAAGTCCATGGAGGGTAAATGACAAGGTCACAAAGGTACTAAATGTCAAAGGAAGGATTTGAACTCATGCCCTATAACTCTGGAGCCATTTTTCTTTCCACTATATCATATTCCCTCCCTAAGAGTCAGACATGATATAAGGGAGGAAACACAAAAATTAAGAATGTGAATAGCCTCAGATAGCCAAAAGAACAGGCTGATTAAGGAAGCTATGGATCTCCCCTCATTTAAGGTCTTCAAGCAAAGTCTGGGTGACCAACTGTCAGATTCAGGGTGGAGGATATCCTTGTTCCTTGTCCAAGGTCACTTCTAATTCAGATGGGGGAGGGGACATTTTCATAAAAAACTATTTTAATAAAAGAACAAACAATATAATTTTCTACCAGAAAATAAAAACAAAAAGGCAATATCTTAGTCTATTTACCCTAATGTAGAAAAATGTGTCCCCAAATTGAAAACAAAACAAATCAAACTGACACTGCTGTAAAGGCTCATTTTGGAGGAAAAATGGTAAGCTGGTTTCAGAGAATTCCAACAAAGGAAGGGTCAGAAAAAAAGAGGAAAGAGAAAAGAATTGTTGCTTTTCTTACTGATTTTACAATACTGGATGAATTCTAAATCAGGCTTGGCCATAGATTTTGTTAAGTCCTGGGGGAAATCAATATCCATAAAAATGCAAGGAGGGGAAATAGTTGTGGGGGGATATATAACTATTGCTATTGTTATTTCTTAACAGGAACTTCACTTAGATAATGCTTGACTTGTAGTTGAGAAAGTCTCAATCTTAAAAGAACTCTAGATTAGAGATGTAGACATAAAAGCCCACGGAGAAACAGGAAATTTGCTGGAGTTTAAGTGTATTCCACTGGACAGAGAAAACAAGAAAAAGCAAAACAAAATCTAACTTCTCCACTTCCCCTGAATTTGTGGAGGACCACAATTCAATGACTTCTCCTCCTCCCTCTTCGGAAGACTGGGGTGCTTTTGTGAAGTCTCTCATTATTATTTATGAAAGGGACCTGTTTCAATCTGCTGTGATATACAAACATTGCTTTACCAGTTGAATACCCTTCGGTGGCTGTGAATGATTTTTGTCCCCTCCACTTGGATATATTTCCCATAGAAAAGAACATATTATTTGCAAATATTATACTGGGATATTTAAATGAGGGAAGATCACAGATTTGCTTGAGTTCCCAAATGGATTCTGGGCAGGAACTAGGGGGAAGGGAAGCCTTAGAAGCCTAGGGAAAATCACATTGTGAAACCATAATGCCCTAAACTCTACATCTTTATCCTGTGCAATTCACATTGAAATTAAATCAGAAAAAGTTAACTTAAAGGTAAATAGGGTGATTGGTGAAGGAAGTGAGAATAGACCCACCTGCTCTGCTTTGGTGATCAGCGTTAATGGATGATTGGATTTATCTAAGTGGGGTAGGTCTTTTTTAGTACTTACTGAAGCCTTCTTTTCTCTCTCTCTAATGGTCATCCTGAGTCATTGATCATCTCCCTCAGGACCTAAATCTTTACAACAGTGAAGAGTCACAAAACCACAGGTCTAGTTATCCAAATTCATCATATCCTTGAGATGGTTAAAGGAGCACTTGAGAGAGGGAAAACGTGACAAATCCCAGATTCCTCCTTGAGGTACTCTTTGCACTTTTTTCTTTGTAGATCCAATACCTACCACAGTACTTAGAGCTACATAGGTGCTTAATAAATGCTCCCCTGCTTGATTCCCAGAAGCTAAGACCACCTTTGAGTATTTTAGCGATAAGAGAATATGACTTGGAATTAGAAGACCTAGGTTTCAATCTCAGCACTGCCACTTACTGAGTGACCTCCAACAGCCTGAGTTTCTCCATTTACCTCAAAAAGCCTCAGTTTCCTTTTCTATAAGAAGGAATGTGGGAATATAATTAATGTGTCATTTATTATAACTCTGTATGTATGTGTGTGTGTGTGTGTATATATATATATATATATATATATATATATATATATATATATATTCACACAGATTTCATATGTATGTAGAGACTTCCAGGTTTTGTAATGAATAGATTGAACCTGAAGTTGCTGATTCTGGCCTGAAATTATTGATGCTGATCCAGCATCAGACTAGTTGTACTTACTAATTGTATGACTTTGCATGTCATTTAACCTCCCTCAACCAGATTCCTGCATAGTAATATCTATGTCCTAGGGTTGTGGGGATAAAATGAGATAATATTTGTAAAGAGCATTGTAAACTTTAAGGTTATCTACATCATCATCATCATTTCTATATATATATATATATGTGTGTGTATTTGTATCTCTGTATGTGTACATAGATATATCTAAGACCTTTATTTTGTAGAGATTTTTCTTATGCATGCACAGTTTGAAAATAATTTGTTTTATGAATGTTTAGTCAGAAATAGATGCTTTGAGAAGAAAATTAAGAATAAATGTAACATTATAGAGGGCAGATGTCTTTTGTTTATCTATGAAAGTAATTTTTCTTCATAGCCTATCTCATGCATGAGGAAGTGGTTTACCTTTGACACAAAAAGGAAAGTGAAATCCCTTAGAGTTCATCTTAAAAATAATACACAATGATCATTGGATTATAAAAATTTTATATTCGATTACTTAGCATAGTAAAATTGTTGAGCAAATTACTTTAAAAATAGTATTCTACTTTTTTTAAACAATAGCTCCTACATAGGTCAGGTCTAAACAACCATAACCACAAATACAGAAAAAAACCCTCAAAATATAGATGTCGTTTATTACCCCAATGTTCCAAGAATGAGATAAAGCTTAGCTAAATTAATTGCACATTTAAGTATCTCCCACTAAATTTGTGCTATACAGACCTGGTTATAACTTAATGTAACATTTTTAATTCTAAAAATAGTTTTGTAAAAATTAGATCAACATCAAAAGATACCACAGAGATCAAATACAGATTAATCCAGAAAAAAGTTTAGAACAAAACAAGATTACTTGTCCAGTCATTTACAAGTGAACTTAGTTTATGTCTCTCAAATAAAAGAAAAATTCAAAAACTGTGTTTTCTGTTGGTTCCATTTCAGAAGATTTGGTAGATAAAGCTATTATTAATCATAAATAATTTTTGTAATTGTTTCTTATACATAGAATAGTATTAACATAATTTGAAATAAAAGACTGTAGTAATCCTATTGATTCTCTTGATTCCATAAGCCTATGCCTTTAAGTTCAAGCTGTATTAGATACTATCAAACCTAAAAGCCTTCACTTATAGGCCTGAGAATGGATTGAAAAGCTGTCATCTGAAGATTAGTTGATACAAGTCCTCCTATGTAGAAGATGCAGAAGCTCAGATCTGATAGGAGCTGATTCCCACCACTTCTCAAAGGCAGCCATTGAAAATAAAATCAGTCCCTGTTCTCTCATCTTTGTCCCAGTCTATGATGATGAGGTGAGACTTAGCTTTGCCAAATTCCTCATATGACCCGTGGCCTTAATGACTATTTCTATCCTGGTAACTTCCAGAAGGTTTATCTAGTCTTAACATTTCTCTTGAGCTCCAGTCCTACGACACCAATTTACCAAGGCATATTTACCATAGGTGAATATTCAAAATAGAACTCTGTATCTTTTCCCTCAAAACCCATCCATCTTCTGATATTTTCTACTTCTGTCAAGGGTAGCATCCTTCTGATTACCTAGGATCTCAAACCTTAGTACCACCCTTGATTCCTCATTCTCATTCACCAGTTACTAAATCTTGCTATTTCTATCTCCACAATATCTCTTGTGGCCATTCCCTTGCTTTTCCATTCACACAGATACAATCCTATTCTAAGGCATTGTCATCTCCTGCCTTTACCACAGCCTCCTCATAAGATTCCCTGCCTCTAACTTCCCTTACTTCAATTCATCCTCTATAAAAACATCAACGTGATTTTTCTTTAGTGCAGGGCTGACAATGTCACTCCCAAATTCCCACATTCAGCTAACTCCCGTGACTTGTGACTTCCTATCGCACTGGTAAAATCAAACATAAATTTTTCTGTTTGGCCTCTAAAACCCTTTATAACATGACTTCAACCTGCTTTTCTGCAGGTAATTCAGTCTTCTTCATACACATCCCTCTTCCTGCCCCGGATCGATTTTACAATGGAGGCAAACCTAGGCCATCTCTTGCTTCAATTCTAGCCTGTAGTTATTGAGACCTGGGAAAGACCTTTCCTTAAAAAGGCCTAAGTCTCCCACTGCCTCCAGGCCATCACCAGTTATCTTTGCCTATGTCTGGACTCTGGACTCTGATGATGATGAAGGAAAGACTGAGGCTTAAATCTAATTCACTTCCAAGTCAAAACATCACCCTCTTCACCGCTTTGGTCCTCTTTGAGAATGAAAGACAAAAAACAAGAAACTAGAACAACCATAGACACTAAAACTTAGCCAGGCTAGATGCCACAACCCTTCTCATCTCTACATTTGTACTAGCTCTCCTCCATGTCTGAAATTCGCTCTTTCCTCATCTACGCCTCTAAAAAAACTTAATTTCCACTAAGGCTAAGTTCAAATATCCATTTCTTTGTGAGGCTTTTTGTGATAGCTAGGGCCTTAACTCCAAAATTACCTAGTATCTATTTTGTAGAGATGCCTGAGTATTCATGTCCCCTTAAATATAAGCTCCTTAAGTGCAGATCTATTTCATTTTTGCCTCTGTGCCTGAGACATAGTGGGAAATTAATAAATGCTTATTGATTAAGGTATCTAAAATAGCGTCAGAATGCCAATGATGCTTGGGATCTTTATTAGGATAAATGATTCATTTTAGTAGATAAGAGAAAAATATGAGGCAATATTAGCATATACTATATATATACATATAAATATATACATATATACATGTACACACATATATACATATATATATATACATGCATATATGTATGTATAAAGAAAGTGAGACAGGGTCATGATACAGGAGGAGTTACTTCACTAGATCTGAGTTTTTCTATATTTTCTGCTGTACAAATTGGAGTTTATTTCTATAGGATTCAGTACCTAGATTATAGATTTCCATATGTTTACTTAGAGAATAGGAATAACTTATTTGTCTTTCTGTTTTTTAAAGGGGGAGCTTGAGGAGGAAGAATATTATTTGTTTATAACCATTGGTAGATGGTTGGAATGAGCTAGAAGTATAATTCAGAATGTAAAAATCATATGACATGAGTCATCAGTGTATCCCTTTATATGGTATGGTGGCTCTACATTTGTGGAAGAGAATATTTCTAAGACTTTCTTCCACTCCTTTTGTATAGGGAGGAAATTTCTGACATCATCAGTTACTATTTCCATATGATTGAATTCTCCTGATTTCACCCTTCCTAGCTTGCCTATGTTCAGATGGATTGCAGAGTACAGGGGAAGAGAAGTAATATGAAATCATTCCGGAAAGACAGGTTAGAGTCATATTGAGATAGATTTTAAAAGTCATTTTTTGCATATTTGGGAATTTGCATATTATCTTAAGAGACAATAGGGAACCATTGAAGCTTCTTGAATAATGTAGTGATAGTCAGACTTAAGCTTTCGAAACACAGAATCACAGAACCATACAGCTGGAAAAAATTATAAAAATTATCCAGTCTAACTCCTCACCTGATGGATAAATACTTTCTCTGGGTGCAGAACAAAGAGAAGTCATGAAAACAAGTCTATGAGTCATATCATCACTGAAAATCTTTTTATAGAATCTAGATGTAGCATAATATGTAATGGACGCTGAAAAAAGCATTTAATATTTTTGTTGAAATGAATTATTCTATTTGAAAATAATGATGGCTCACAATTATAAGATCATAGACTTAAAACTGAAAGATGCCTCCAAAGTCATCTAGCCCGCTCCCCTCATTTCATAAATGAGAAACTGAATGCTAGGGAGATCAAGGGAACAGTCCAAAAGCATCCAGGTAGCAAAGATAAGAAGCCAGATTTCAGCCCAGTCTGCCAGTTCCAAAGGCAGGAGAACTCTTTCCACTGTGCCATACTGTCTCCCTCTATTCTAACACTGTTTTATGTTAGTCAATCAATAAGTATTTATAATTTTAACATGCACTTATGAGATATGTAGTGAAAATATGAACATCTCCATTTTACAGTTGAGGAAATTGATTCAGAAAGGTTAGGAAATTTGTTTGATGTCACAAAGATTGGTGAAGACTCTAGGGCTTCTGAATACGAATTTGCTGTGGTTGTTGTTGTTTTTTAATGAGTCTAAAATGCATCTCTCATTCTTTCAATTCCCCCACTTCACTTTGTATTTGTCATAATAGCTTCATAATTTGTTTCATTGATTAAGTTAGAAAAGACTAAAGAAATTACTCTCAATAAGAACAAGCATTCTGAAAAAGAAATCATTTATGTTCTTAGATTCAATATTCCTTGGTTTCTGCAGTGTAACTTTCCTTGTGACTTCAGGGTAATGGGAATAACATGCTAAGTGCATCAAGCATCAAGAGGCACCATTATGTTTTTGGTAGCAGACTACTTAGACTGTTTATGTTTTCTTAAGCCAATTCCACTCTGACCATCAATCAGTTTCAATTTGCCAATGAAATTAAATAATCCTTTAATATTATGCAGTGAACTTCATATCAAAATTACAACCACATAAACAATTCATTTGCTTAATCATAATAATCAAAATTTCATTTGACATGGTAGCTGTGCTGTTGTATTTGTTTAAAATCCTTCTGGTTTTTCAACTCTCTTTAACTTGGATAAACAGCTACACAGTGCTTCATATAAGGAAGGGGAGAGGGAGGAGGTCAAGAAGGAAGAGAGTGAAGGAAAGAAGGGAAAGAAGGAAGAAAGAAAGGAAGGAAAGAAGGAAAAAAGGAAGTAAGGAAAAAAGGAAGGAAGAAAGGAAGTTATGGAAGGAAGGGAAAAAGGAAGGAAGGAAGGAAGGAAGGAAGGAAGGAAGGAAGGAAGGAAGGAAGGATGGAACTTACTACTCTCTCTGTATCTGTTTCTCTCCCTCCCTTCCTGCCTCCCTCCCCTTTTCTCCCTTTGTCCCTTCTCTCTGTATCTATCTAAAGTTGCTCCCAACCATACCATGATTCGATTCTTACTGGTAAAGATCTATAACTTAATCAACATGGAAAGAATGACAAACAACACCACTTTAGGATTCCATAACATGATAATTCTCCTGATTTTCTTTTTTAATATGGAGACTTTATTTTTAATGTGCTGTTTAGCCTACAAATCATCAGACTATCAATAAATATTTATTAAATGCCTATCTTATTCCAGGAACTGTGCTAAGCCAAAAAGAGCCAGGCAGCCTCTGCTCTCAAAGAGCTCAAAATTTAATTGAGAAAACAAAGCAAACAATACATACAAATATGCTTTACTATCCTTCCTCCTCTCTTCTTCCTCTCCTCCCTTCATCTTTCCTTTCCTCCTCTTTCCTCCCTTCCTCTATTCTTCCTCTCTTCCCTTCCTGTCCTCTTTCTTCTCTTTCTCCTCTCTTGTCCTCCCTTCCTCTTTCCACCATTCCTTGTTTCTCCTTTCCTTCTCCCCTCTTCCTTCCTCCACTGTTCTTTTCTACCCTCTTGTTTCCTCTTATCCTCCTCCCTTCTTCCCCTCCTCCATTATTTCCTCCCTTCCTATCCTCTTTCCTCTCTCCCTCACTTCCTTCTTCCTCCCTTCTTCCTTCCCCCTCCTTTCTCACCTCCTCTTTCCTCCCTGCCTTCTCTCCTCTCTTCCTCTTCTCCTTCCTTCTTCCCCACTCCCTTCCCTCCCCCACTCCCTACTCTCCCTCTGTACACATAAGGAATCATACCCTTACCTGCAGGTGCTCTACCCAAAAGAATATAAATTTTGATTGTTGAAATCTAGCAAGATATGTTGGGGTTTATGGCTTAGATTTATTTTTCATGAACCATCCAAATCACTCTGGTCTCGTTGAATGGCCAACAATGGGTTCCAGCCCAAGCACCACTTGGTCACCTTTTGAATCCCAAAGTGGATGTAGAGTCAGAAGACATGGTTTTGAATCCCCCTTCTATTCCCTAATGCCTGTATGACCTTAGTTTTCTCTTTGGACTTTAGTTTCCTCATCAGTAAATTAAAGAATTGGACCAAATGATCTCTAAGACACCTTTAACTAATAATCCTGATTTTGAAACCTATGAATGTTATGCTCAAGGGATTGCTACGCATTCTATGGCTCAAAGATTTGATACTTTTGTCACTTGCTTTTCTTATTAATTTCCTATTATCCCTTGTTTTTTTTCTTCTCTGCTTCCTTTGTTTTAATGCTATAGCGTTCAAGAATATGTTACTTATTCTGTGTTTATTTCCCTCAAAGAACTGCCCCCTAAGTACTTTGAAGAAAAGAAATTGTGTAAATCTAATGCATGGATAAATAAATAAATAGAAGGTGGCTAAGGTATTTCCTTGAAAGGTATATCAGGTCTATGTATGGAGTGGCATTGACTGATGTGCACAGAATGAGGTCTGGTCCCTGCAATTACTCCAATTGCTGAGAGAGGAAATGCTGTATTAGGGGGTGATTGCTGCCATTCAGGGGTTCAGGTCCCCATTCAGGTACAGAATTGCTTCAGCTCAGAAAAATAATGGAACTTTAGTAAAAAGTGTCCTCAGCTAACTGTTGCTGGATGACTGCCTTGTTAAAAAGAAAGCTGGACCTGGCCAGCACTACATTTGGCTCACCATTGTGGTTAATATGTGTCTACACCAGTTTTATTTTGCTTTGTTTTGGACTGCATGGATGAATTAATTAATTCAAGAGAATTCTCAATGTGGAAATTCTTTCTGGTAATATAGATTGGCAACCCTTCTGGAGCTTATAAATTAGCCTTATCAAACTATAAAGTACCCTTAGAGATTTAGTAATTTTCCTGTGGTCACACAGCTAGTGCATTTCAAGACTGGGAACTGAATCTGAATCTTTTTGATGCTCTCTATCCAATGTGTCACACTGCCTGTTATACCAGATCTTATTTGAACTGAAGTCTCTTAACTCTGAGTCTCCATGTTCTTTCTACCTCTATGTAAAATGAAGGAGATGAAGTAGATTTCATCTTGGAATAACTCCTTTTCAGGGGTGTGCTCTCCTGATTGGGGATTCTGGCCAATATACTGAGGAGACCCAACTATACTCACTTAATTTCCAACTCAATTCAATCTCCAGGCTGTTTATTTATTTCCTCCTTTACAATTCCCTTTTGTTTTATCTTCCTGTATTGGAATGGAACCTAAGACCAGAGATCTTGTTTTTATTCTTTGTATTTACTATTCTCTCTAGTTCTGGCTCAGTTTCTCTCTACCTCTTTTTCTCCTTCCATCCCTCTTCTCTTCATCTATCTAAGGTTCCTCCCAACTATACCATTATTTCATTCTTACCATTAAAGTTCTATGATTTCACTATGTAAGAGAACTGAGAAGAGAAGAAAAAGTTTTGAAATAGTCTTCACAGAGCAAGTAATAGACTATCAACTAGGGAAAAATAAAAGGATTGACATGTGCAATGAAGGACCAGTTGAGCATATAGTAGACGCAGTCAGCATAATTGTACAACCTTTTCCAGCACTGTCAAGCAGTACATAAAAGAATAAAAAGCAGATGGTGGGCATAATCTAGGTTTGTTAGCTATAGGATCAAAATTGGGAAAACAATAAAGTGTAACTAAATGAGGGATGATGACCTGCAGACAACTAAGTGGTGAGAGAATAAGAGGTGAGAGGAAAAAAGAAACATTTAAAGAAGAGTGAGATACAGGAGGAGAAGTAGGTTGTTGCCAGATAGAGGAATTTCAAAGTTCTTGATTATGGAAGTAGAATCTTTATGGATGATGATAAAGTCCATTATGCCTGTGTGTGACTGAGATAGAACTAAATTATGAGAGCTGAGGATTTTGATGACCTGGGGAATCAAAGTTTTTGAGATATTGAAGCCCAAAGGTAAAATGAAAAGCATTTAAAAACAGATGACTCTGAGACAGATCCTTAACTGTCTTAAGAGAAGAGATCAGGTATCTAATAATTAGAACAGAAGAATGTGGATAATGAGATATATTTGAATGGAAAAAACCTCAAAGAACAGATTACTGAATTATTGCATTAGAAGGAAGGTCAAAAGAATAGTTTCTTCTAATTCTATTACAGTGTGTTGGAACCATGAAGGGAGATAAATTCACTTTTGGAAAGAGTGACCATACATAAATTATCTTCTTGTAGGGAACCAGTACTCCATGAGTACCAGAAGAGGGGAAAAAAGTACAGGAAGAAAAAATTACAAGATGAAGGGAAATATTACAAGCATAACATTGGTGTTCCAGAAAGCACAATGGAAAGGAAGGATTAAACTATAGGATTTACCTACACCTCATAGAATCCCTTATTTCTTCTTCTAAAACTACTGCTACTACTACTACCTACTACTACTACCTACTACTACTACTACTACTACCTACTACTACTACTATGACAACAACGACTACTACAACATTATTGCCACCCACCACCACTACCACTACAATTGCTGCTGTTGATACTTCTACTGTAAATACCAGTACAAATACTAATATTAGTATGATGATGACAATGACAACAATGTTGATGACAGCTACTACTTCTACTCATCATCATCCTCAAGTTAGACTTCTGGAGGTGGCACTAAGATGGCAGAATAGAGAAGTAATCAACTGAATTCTCCCAACATTCCCCTCCAAACCACTTTAAAACAAAGTCTTGGATCAAATTCCAGAGGAGAAGAGCTGACAAAAGGTTACAATGAGACATTCTTTCAGCCCAAGACAACTTAGGACATCAGAAAGACAAATCTTTTACAAGGTGAAGGAAGCTGGCATGCAACCAACATGGATGAAAAACCAGTGGGGAAACTAGGTAGTGGTGACAGAAGGAACAGAAGTTTCAGAAGCTCTCAAGCCAGAGATGGTAAGGAGAATTGACACCTGATCAGAAAAGGATTATAGGGGACCCATGTGCTAGCACTGGATGCAGGATCAGGTTGGTAACTTCTTTGTCTATACTCACTTCTAGGTCATAGTTCAAAGAGGCAAGTGAGTATTTTCAATCAAGAGATAGAAGCCCTGAGGGTAAGTAAGGCTTTGGTCATAAGGGATCAGGGACCCTTAGGAAGGATCTAAAGGACCTAAAGGGAGAAGGGCTCTGAAGAGCAGTATAACTTGCAATCCAAAGGATGAGAGTGTAGAACAAGAAGGGAGTGACCATTCAAATTGTACCACCTTGGAAGCATTAGGTGCTTCCAAACCCCAGAACTAATTCTATATATATAATTCTATAACTAGCAATGTAAAAAAGTCTAAAGCTTGACATAATGAGCTCCCCCCCCTCAACACACACACACACACACACACACACACACACACACACACACCATGCAAGAACAAAGCTCAACATTAACATAAACAGCAAACAACAACAAAAACAAAAGAATCTGACCATATAAAGCCTCTACAGTGACAGGGAAGATCAAGACACAAATTCTGAAGACAATGAAGTTAAAACAGTTACGAGCAAAGCCTCAAAGGAAAATTACATACATACATACACACACACACACACACCACACACACACACACACACACACACACACACATAATTGGACACAAGCCTAACAAGAATTCCTAGAAGAGGTAAAGATTATTTTCAAAATCAAGTAAGTTTGGTAAAGGAAAAATTAGGTAAAGAAATTAAAGGAAGAAAAATATGGAAAAAAAAAACATTAACAGCTTGATAAAAGAAGTGCAAAAATACTAAAGAAAATGGCACTTTAAAATAGAATTAGGCGAATGAAAACTGAGGTAAAAAAAATTTACTCATTAAAAGAAGTCCTTAAAAAGGAAAATTGACTAAATGTAAAATGAAGTACAAAAGTTCAATAAAGAAAATAATTCCTGAAAAATTAGAATTAGGCAAGCAGAAGCCAATGATTCCATGAGATATCAAGAAAACAATAAAACAAAGTCAAAAAACTGAAAACAAACAGAAAAAAATATGAAAAACCTCATAAAAAACCAACTGACTAAAGAATAAAATGGGTAGAGATAATTTAATAATTATTTGACTAGCTAAAAGCCATGATTAAAGAAAGAGCCTAGCCATCATATTTAAATCATCAAGAAAATAATTGCCCTGATACCAGAAGGTAAACTAGAAATTGAAAGAATTTACAAATCACTATGTGAAAGAGACCGCAAAATAAACACTCAAAGCAATATTATAAGCACATTCCAGAGATCCCAGGTCAAAAAGAAAATACTTCAAACAGCCAGAATGAATTTTTTCAAATACCAGGGAGTCACATTCAAAATCTTTCAGGATCTAGCAGTTACCATGTTAAAGAAGTGGAAGGCTTAGAATATGATATTCCAGAAATCAAAAGAGCTGGGATTACAACCAAGCATAACCTACTCCAGCAAAACTAGGTATGATCCTTCAAGGGAAAGATATTTAGTGAAATAGAGGACTTTCAAGCATTCCTGCTAAAAAGATGAAACTGAAAAGAAAATTTTACATTCAAATACAAGATTCTAGAGAAGCATAAAAAGGTAAGCATTAAAAAGAAACCATGAAGAACTCAATAAGGATAAAGTGCTTGCTTTCCGAGACAGGAAAGTGAAGTGTGTGACTCCTAAGAATTTTTATCATTATTAGGATAGTTAGAAGGATTTTACATAGAAACAGAGGAAAGAAGTGAGTTGATTATGTTGGGAAGAGGTAAAAAGAAATGCTAGCTGAGAAAAGAGGAGGAAGATAAAATAGGCAGTGTTTAAAAGCAAAACAGAATCTGGAGGAGCAAGTTTAAAAGAGGGAGGACAAATGGAAGAAAACAGAAAGTAGAGAAATGCATGGTTAATAATCATAACTTATGATTGTGAATGGGATGAACTCACCTCTAAAAGGGAACCAGATAGCAGAATGGAGTAGAAACCAGAATCCAACAATATGCCATTCATTAGAAACACACTTGAAACAAAAAGACACAGTCAGAGTTAAAATAGGTTCTGGAACAGAATCTATTATTCAACTGAAAAGCAACATGACAGCTAGAGGCAACATGATCTCGGATAAACCAAAATAAACCTAATTAAAAGAGATAAGCAGGGAAACTACATCTTGCTAAAAAGGAAACATAGACAGTGAAGTAACGTCAGCACTAAACATATATGCACCAAATGGCATGCATCCAGATTCTTAATGGAGAAGTTAAAGTATTTCTGAAGGTAATACTAAAACTATACTAGTGGGGACCTCAACTTTACCCTCTCTGAACTAGATAAATCAAATAGTAAAATAAATGAAAAATAATTCAAGATGATGAATAGATACTTAGAAAAGTTAAATATGATAGACCTATGGAGAAAACTGAATCAGAATTGAAAAGATCATACCTTTTCTTCAGCTATACATGGTACCTTCACAAGAAGTTGATGATGTATTAGGCATAAAAAAATGATGATCAAATATAAAAAAGCAGGGATATCAAATACCCCCTTTTCATATCATAATGCAAAAAAATTACATTTAATATATGGTTGTAAAAGTATGAATTAAAATTAATTGGAAAATAAAAAAATATAATCGTAAAAATGATTGGGTCAAATAACAAAACATAGAAATAATCAATAACTTAATTAAAGAGAATGATAACAATGAGAAAATAATCCAAAATTTGTGGGAAACCAAAGCAGAATGTATGGAAAACTTTTCATTTCTAAATGTCCACATCAATAAAAGAGAGGGGGAAAAACTGGTAAATAAGTTGGGTATGTAAGTAAAAAAAAAAACTTTAAAAGAAGAATACAATTTACCAATTAAACACCAAATGGAAATACTGAATATTTAAAAAGAGAGAGGTAAAATTTAAAGTAAAGAGGGAAAATTGAACTAATAACGCAAGGATCTGGTTTATGAAAAAAATTAAACATCATAAACTGCTGGCTAACTTAATTTTTAAAAAAATATAATATAATAATTATATATAATATAGGCATAATTATATATTTGTTATATAATATATAATAAAATTATTAAAATAATATGAAAGAAAATAATTAATATTAAAAATGAAAAGACCAAATTTACCACCAATGAAGATGAAATTAAAGCAATTATTAGGAGTTATTGTCCAATTATATGCCAGTAAATTTGACAATCTATGTAAAATGGATGAATTTATAAAAATATAAACTGCCACATCAACAGAAAACAAAATTGAATATTTAAATAATCCTATTGTAGAAAAAGAAATTAAACAAGCTACAAATGAGTTCCTAAGAAAAAATCCCCAGGACAAGATGAATTTATCAATGAATTCTACCAAACACTTAAAGAACAATTAATCCTAATACTATATAAACTATTCAAAAAAAATGAAAAAGTAGTTCTACAAAATTCTTTGTATGCATAAATGTGCTTTCAAGACCTCAGCCAGGGTGAGAAATAACAAAGAATCAAAACCATATGAGAAATAACAACAAAGAATGAAAATTATATGCTAATTTCCTTAATGAACATTGTTAAAAACAATGTTTTTAAACAGATATGAGCAAGGATTTATATCAGGAATGCTAAATCATTTCAATATTAGGAAAACTATCATCATCATTGACCATGTCAACAACAAAAATCAATATTTGCACAAAAAGCTTTTGATAAATATGACACCCATTCCCATTAAAAACACTAGAAGCATGTCAATGAAGCCTTTCTTGAAATCATAAGTAGTAGCAATCTAAAAGCAAAACTAAGCATTATCTGTAATGGTGATAAACTTGAAGACTCAAAGCCTTCCCAATAATATGAAGGGAGAAGCAAGGATGTCCACTGTTACAGCCACATATATCTAATACTGTAGTCTTCGGCTAGGTCTAATCCAGCAGCAAATGTTTTACCTCATCTTAGTCCTGTGGTCATAGAAACCTGAAGCATGGCTATAGCGAACAATTACTGTAGTCAAGGGAACCAAAAGCAGGAATGATGCTGAAGAATAGCTACCAGTAGACTCCCATTCATAGTATAAGAAGATACTACCCCAGTTCCTGTGAAGAGAGGGCTCTCTCCCCCACCTCTCTCTCTCTCTCTCTCTCTCTCTCTCTCTCTCTCTCTCTCTCTCTGGACAGATTTTTCCTCAAAATTTATTAATTCATTTGTTTTAAGTTTTCAACAATCACTTCTATAAGTTTTCCCCCTCCCTCCCTCCTCCCTTCTGAGGATGGCATGCAATCTTATGTGGGCTCTACACATAAATTCCTGTTTAACACATTTTCACATTACTCATGTTGCCTAGAAGAATTCTAATGAATGAGAGAAACCATGAGAAAAACAAGACATAACAAAAGAGAAAATAATCTGCCTCATTCTATGTTCCAATTCCATATTTCTTTCTCAGGATATGGATAGAAATTTTTCATCATGAATAGTTTGGAAATGTTTTAGGTCCTTGCATTGCTGTGAAGGCCGAAGTCTATCAAAAATAGTCCGTGCACACTGTGGCTATTTTTCTGCATAATTCTCTCCTGGTTCTGCTCACTTCACTCAGCATCAGTTCATATAAGTCTTTCCAGGTTTTTCTGAAGTCTGCTTGTCTGTCTTTTCTTATAGCATAATGGTATTCCATTCCATTCATACCACAACTTGGTTAGCCATTCCTCAACTGATAGGCTTGATTTCCAGGTCTTGGTCACCACAAAAAGAGCTGCTATAAATATTTTTGTACATGTGGGTTCTTTTCCCATTTTTTTATCTCTTTGGGATACAGCCATAGAAACAGTATTGCTGGGTAAAAGGGTAGGCACATTTTACAGCCCTTTGGCCATAATTTCACATTGCTCTCCAGAATGGTTGGATCAGCTCAGCACTCCACCAACAATGAAATGGCATTCCAACTCACCCACATCTTCTCCAACATTTATCATTTTCTGGTTTTGTCATGTCACCAATCTGATAGGCATGATGTGGAAACTCAGAGTTGTTTTGATTTGCATCTCTCTAATCAATAGTGATTTAAAACATTTTTTTCGTATGACTATAGATAGCTTTAATTTCTTCCTCTGAAAACTCTCTGGTCATATCCTTTGACCACTTATTAATTGGGGAATCACTGATATTCTTGTAAATTTGACTCACTTCTCTATATATTTTAGAAATTAGGCCTTTATCACAGATACGAGTAAAAATTCTTTCCCAGTTTTCTGCTTCCCTCCTAATCTTTGTAGCATTGACTTTGTGCAAAAACTTTTCAATTTAATGTAATCAAATTTATACATTTGGCATTTCATAATTATCTCTATCTCTTATTTGGTCATACATTTCTCCATTCTCCATAAATCTGATAAAGAAGTTATTCTTTGCTCCCCTAGTTTGCTTATAGTATCAGCCTGTATACCTAGATTGTGTATCATTTGGACTTTATTCTGGTATACAGTATCAAGTGTTGGTCTATCCTCAGTTTCTGTCACATCATTTTCCAGTTTTCCCAGTAGTTTTTGTCAAACAGTGAGTTCTTATCCCAGAAGCTGGAATCCTGGGGTTTTTCAAACAGTAGACTATAGTAGCTATAATCATTGACTACTGTGTCTTGTATACCTAACCTATTCCACTTATCTACTCCTCTATTTGTCAGTACCAAGTGATTTTGATGATTTCTGCTTTATAACACAATTCAAGATCTAGTAGGGCTAGGCCACCTTCCCTAGCATTTCTTTTTATTAATACCCTTGATATCTGGACTTTTTGTTCTTCCAAATGAATTTTGATATGACTTTTTCTAGTCTAGAAAATAACTTTTGGTAGTTGAATTGATATGGCACTGAATAAATAAATTAATTTAGGTAGAATTGTCATTTTTATTATATTAGCTTGACGTGTCCATGAGGAACTGATTTTTTTTCAAATTATTTAGATATGACTTTAGTTGTGCAACAATGTGTTTTGTAATGATATTCATAGAGTCCCTCAGTTTGTTTTGGCAAGTAGATTCCCAAATATTTTATAGTGTCTACAGTAACTTTAAAAGGAATTTCTCTTTCTATCTCTTGCTAAAGTTGTTTCTTATTTCAAGTAGTTTTTAATTGATTCTCTAGGATTCTCTAAGTATATCATCTTATCATCTGCAAAGAGTGATAATTTAGTTTCTTCTTTGCCTATTCCAACTTCTATTTCTTTTTCTCCCTTTATTACTAAAGCTAACATTTCTAGTACCATATTGAATAACACTGGTGATAATGGACATCATTTTTCACCCCAGACCTTATTGGAAATGCACCTAGCTTATTCCCATTACATACAATGCTTGCTGATGATTTTAGGTAGATACTACTTATTATTTTAAGGAAGGCTCCATTTATTCCTAAGATCTCTAATGTTTTCAATAGGAATGTGTGTTGTATTTTGTCAAAAGATTTTTCTGCATCTATTGAGATAATCATATGGTTTCTGTTAGTTTTGTCATTGATATGATCAATAACGCCCATAGTTTTCCTGATATTGAACCACAGGGTGTCTTCCCAGTTCCCCTGGCTGTGCTAAGGCAGGCCTGTATCCCTGATGTTGGGGCTTACTGGCTCTACTTCCCTGGGGCTCAAGATCTCCCGCTGGTCAACTAAATTGGGGCTTGCTGGGACACCTCCTATACTGCACTGATCCCTTCAGCCACAGCAAGAGGGATACTTCTTGCTCACCTTCTGAGCTAAAACACTGCTGTAATCCTTGTGTTGGCTCCACTCTTCCAGGATTTTTCCTTGTGTAATATTCTCTGGGATTTCAATATCAACAAGGGAGGGTGAGAGCACTTAGAGTTTACTTCACCATCCTGGCTTCCAGAAGTTCATGTAGGTGACTTTCAAACATTTAGTCTATGGGTTGTTATTCCTCGGAACAGCTGTTATTGCTGTGACAGTCCCTGGGCTTCTCTCTCACCCAACTCCCTCCAGACTTCCATTATGTGATGAGAAGTTTGAGAACTGGGAATTGCCACTGGTGAGTCAGACCATGCTGGGGCTGTTCCTGCTCCTTGGATTCTCTCCTACACCTCCTACTTGCTTTGTCTACTCTTTGTAAAGCCTCCCAACTTGCCCATGGTAACACAAATAATAAGGTTCAGAAGTTGGAATTGAACCTAGACCTTTTTAATGCTAAGTACAACTCTCTCTCCAACGAATCTGCCCACCTCTAATTCTTTCATTCACATCTATAAGTAGGACCTGTACACTATTCTTCCATTTAGAAGCAATTTTATTGTCAATTGACAGGCATTGTCCTGGGTACTGAGGATACATCAAAAAGCAGATATCAGTCCCTGCTTTCAAGGAGCTCACAATCTAATGGAGGTACGAAGATGCAAACAATTATGTGTGTCAATATTGAAGTAACTCACTTCTTTCAGCATGGTATCCAATTAGCCGTCGGGTAAAGATCAATTATTTCAAACCCCAGTGGTGAAAGACATTGATGGATGGTACAAAAAAAAGGAACTTGATTAGTCATGCATCAAAAACACAAAATACAAGATGGACAGCTTTAATGCTGAGCTTGTAATCATAAAATATTATAAAAACTGGAGAAAAGCCTCCAGCATTTCTGGTTTATATTCTAAGTAAGATTTTTAAAAAGCCACAGAGAATGAAATAATGTGGATATGCTGCAATCTATATGGATGAATCTATATCCCATTAACTATCAAGCCAATGAGCTCCTTAGTCCAAAGAAGTATTACACAGGGCATGTACCAGGCCTGGGGGAGATTTAAAGGCAGAGAAAGACATCATCCCCACACGTGATCAATCAATGAACCCCTAATCATAGCTATGAAATGGAGGAAGTTATTTTTTTGGTTGTTGTTGATTAGGAGCTGCTTAAGAGATTCCAGATCTTAAGAGTAGAAAAAAGAATTAAAAAAAAAACTATGGGAAATAGGAAATGTCCCATTGATCTCATGACAAATGTGTGTGTGTGTATAAATTCACGTGGTTCTGTTAGAAGAAGAATCAACAAGCTGACAACATAGGACTACAAATATTGCTATCCAGTCTCAAATTCCCTACTGAGAAAATGTCAAACACCAGCCTATGGACACCCAAACTGAGTCCCTTTTTCCCTATATCTCATACACATGGCTGCCCTAGAGTCATCAAAAGCACTGCCAGCTCTCAGACAGATTCCCATGGATTGATTTTGGCCTGGGTTCAGAATAAGGCTGGTGGGCTCCATATTCTCCTTTTGTTTTTCTGTGATTGAAAATGAGAATTTCATTTGGATGGAGAGTTTGACATTTGAAAGAAACAAGATACGAAAGAGAATCAGTTTTAAAATATAGCTTTCTAACGGAGTCTAATTTGTGGAGGAGGGTTTGGTTAGATGAACTCTTTAGGTGGGCCTAGAATTAGATTTTTGCTGTTGTTACATTGTAAAGCACACTGGAAATGAGGATAGTTTTCCAGGCCAAAAATAATGCTTTCCAAATGCACGAAAAAGTTTGTGTCTGGGAACATTTCATCACTTTGAGACTTCTTTGTTTGGAATGGCACGCTTTTCTTTTTTATCACTCATGACTTTGACTACATAAGCATTTTGTAGTACCTTAAGACCTCTCAAAAGTTGTGAATATTCAATCAAAAATTCTATGAATCACCAGAGGCTGTTTGGCTTAATTTAAGCTTATTTTTAAGCTAGCTGCCTATAATGATATATAGCTATTTTATGAGTAAAACATGTGCTCATATCATCAGATGAAACTCAATCATTTGTCTCTAAGAGTAAATTTGATACCTTTCATTAAAAAAGATAATTAATGTCACCTGAGAAAGTTACCACTAAGAGGGTATAAGAAAACCATGATAAAACCAAGAAATCTCCTAATAATGGTCAAGAGCACATTCTCTGAATGGTCTCTCTCCCCTCACACACATTTCCCTACCTTCTGTACTCCTCACCTTTCAAAGATTCTAGGGCATCTCACAAAATTCTTGGGGTATCTTGAAGAGCTAACTGCTACTTGCTGAAAACTTCTCTGGTCCTAAATGTTTAACAGCAGCAAGTAACATAGCCTCTACCCTATCTGTCAGCCAGTTTTAGTTTAACACTACTTAATTAAAACAGAACTCAGGCTTGGACCATTGTCCACTGCAACTCCTTTCCTAGAGCAAATTTCCAACAGGCTATATCAACCAGACACATATGGGACTCAGAAACACATGACTAGGACTCCTCTAGGCATATAGATCTGGAATTTCATTGGTATAAGGAACTCCTGGAGGAAGAAACTCCTATTACTAAAATGAGTTGGTACTTCCTCTGCCATTTACAGTCTTAGAGAATTTCACAGGACACTTAGAAGATAAATAACTTGCCCAAGGTTCCATAGCAAATATGCTCTCAGACAGATTCTAGATAAGTCAGGAATGGGTCACAAACCTAGGTCTTCCTTACTTTGCAACCAGACCTCTAACATTATACACATTCCAAGAATTCCATAAATACTGGATTGCACCATTCATTCTTCCTATCTTGCCTAGGCTGGAAGTGCAGAGGCCAATCAAATTCCGAACTCCACAAATGATCAATATAAAAGATTGGAACCACTCTGTGTTTCCTACCCAGGCCAGTTCATTCCTTAATAGCCAGCCTTGTGGTATTCTGCTATTAGGGGCTCACCATATCAGTGCCACACTTAGAGCAGGCACCCAAATGATTTAGTCCATTATACCTCAGAATTCCCAACTTCAAGAGATTCACCAGCCTCAGCTTCCCCAATAGCAGGGAGTACAAACATGTGCCACCACACCCAGCTGTTTCCTCCATTTAGAATGCTATTCCCACTCCTGCCTATCTAAAATATTATCCATCCTTCCACAAGAGCTTAAATCTCACCTCTTCCAGGAAGCCTTCCCCCACATGAGCAGCCCACATTTTTCTCTCCCTTCTCTCACTCCTCTTCTGTCCAACTCTGCCAAATTTAGTATCATGAACTAAACATGTTTGCTATCTTTGTTCTTCTTGAGAGAGTGCAGAATAAGCTATGGTAAACATTGGAATGCTAAGCAGAAGATTTTATGCTTTCTGCTAGTCAGAGTATGGGGTTGCCAAATCATTCTTCCTATATTTCATTTTGCTCATCTGAAACCTTTTCCAA
Source organism: Potorous gilbertii (assembly GCA_028658325.1). Classification (NCBI taxonomy): domain Eukaryota; kingdom Metazoa; phylum Chordata; class Mammalia; order Diprotodontia; family Potoroidae; genus Potorous; species Potorous gilbertii. The sequence continues at coordinate 210,018,102 of CM053772.1, read as the reverse complement.
AGTATAATATGGATTACTTAATGTCTGCTGGCAGGCCCCTCCACAGCTCCCTTTAGTTCTACCTAACAAAGTCACTTCAAACAAAGCACATTTCAATTAACTATCCATGAATCACTGATCACAGAGCTATAAGCAAAACCCTTTCATGTGAGTTCCAGTGCTTTTGGTTGATGATCTGAAATATGGGAAGTCCTTGGTGAATTCCTAAAGCTTACCAATTCAAATTAATTTAATTCAGCAAACATGTATTCACACTGTTCCAGGTACTAAGCACTTCTGATCAAGCAGGAAAGGAAAAGATAAGAACACAAATGCTTGTGATATAAGGTAGAATATTAGAGTACAAAGAAAGGTACAAAAAACTATTCTGAGTGAAGGATCTGGGTAGAGAGAACTCACTTCCATTAGGGGTGAATGAGAGTAGGAATCAGAAAAGGTAACATAAAGGGGGTGACACTTGAGCTGGACCTCAAAGGATGGGGAGTATTTCAATAGAGAATGATGACAAGGGAGCCAAGGCACAGAAATGGGAACATCTGAGATATGTTTAGAAAACTGAGCATTCTGCTGTAGTCAGAGCCAATGAATGGGTAAGAAATCCCAAGCCTTCCAGGAAAATGCTAAGGAATATTCAATTTACTTTAATAAGTATTTATGAGGCACCTACCAGGTGTAAGACGACACTATCCTAGGCCCAGCTGTATATGAATATGTGGATTTGAACATAGGCAGGTAGATAGTACGGTGGATAGTGTACTGGACATGGAATCAGAAAACAAATGAGTTTAAATCCAGACTCAGATATTTAACTAGCTGTGTTATCCTGGTAAAGTCACTGAATCTCTGACTGTTTTCTTATTTCTTAAAATGGAAATGCTAATAGTGCCTACCTCCCAAATATAAATATAAAATTATCTGCAAAGTGTACAGTGCTACATAAATGCTATTATATATCATTATATACGTGTATATATAATTATTACACGTATTATCTGTAATTCTATGGTCATCTTATTGGGTATAAAAAAATCCTTCTTCCAATGCAGATTAACCTACCTATAACCTAGTACATAAGTCCCATGGAGTTACTTAAGGCAGATAGATGGGCTTTTTAAATTATTAAATTTTATTCAATTAATAAGCTTCTGCCCATTCCTTCTACCAACTCCCCTCATTGAGAAGGATGAAAAATAAAAATAAAAACCTTTTTACGAAGCAAATTTAAACTAATTTACACAATGACCTTACCCAAAAATGTATGTCTCATTCTACATATTGAGTCTGTCTTCTCTCTTTCAGAAGGTAGATAATGTTGTTTTGTGTTTAGTCATCATGTTGATCAGAATTCATAAGATCTTTTAAGTTTTTAAACATATGGAGTTTAGTTGAATTGAGGTTACACAACTAGTAAAAGATAGCTAGATAAAGTATTTATTTCGATAGACACTGTGCTAAGCGCTTGGAACTGGTTGATTGTTGTCCTTCGTTCTTGAAGTGAAGAAAAATGAGTACACTAGAGTCGAGTGGCAGTGGGTCCCACTGAGGCTGGTCAGACCAATATGAGCTTAGAATGCTCTACTACATGTAGGGGACAAAGAGTGCACATGGATGTTCTGAATTTGCACATCTCACATTTCTTTTTTTTCACATATTAAATATTTATTGAAACACAGAGATGAAGCTGGAAGCTTAGTAGCACAGGTGCTGCACTAAGGTGTGGGGACTACATGGAGGTCAGATGGGTACAAAGTGTGATACAGCACACTGGACAAACAATATCTGTCAGGCCTTTATTCCTGGCAGTGCCAGTAGTTTGGTCCACAAAGTCTACACTTTTCACAGCTTGCCCTGGGCATCTCTCTCTCTTTGGCCCCTTCAACAAGTTGGGGTCTGGTCTTGCTCCCAAGGAAGTAAATTTAGGGTCAGGGATTTGTGTAGTAGATCCTGTATCCCAGGATGAGCCCAAGGTTGTGTCAGCTGACTTGCCACCAAGCAAGAGATAGAGAAGGGAAAGGACCTATAAGAATGTGATGGAAAGCTCATTTGCAGAGCCTGAGAGGAAGAGGAGAGAGGTAAGAGGTTGATGTCTCTTTTGCCCATAAAACTGGGAGAGGGGCCAAGGGAGAAAAGCTGGAATGTCCTCCTCTTGTTCCTCCCATGTGGGCTAGATCCCAGGATGAAGGATGCAATCAGTCATAGATGAAACTCAATTCAGACCAGTCCCACAGGACCAAAATGGACACCTGTCAGGGGACATCAGGGATGCTGAGGCTTATCACCTGTGTCCTGAGATAAGGATGGCACCCCCTGCCTTGGTCCACCCTGGCCTGGTGAGGACAGGAGCACCGGGTCCTCTCTAATCCCTGCCCCTCGAGTGTCCTCTAAACCCTACTGGGATGCAGCACCCAAGGTCCAAGATCTGACCTCCGGCTTCCTCCCCAAGCCTGGCTATGCCTCCTCCTTCAATTTGTCTTCTTTACTGGCTTCTGATTCTTCAGCATTACATAAGTGATGAACAACCCCACAAACAGCAGCAGGAATAGGCCAGCTGCTGGGGGATGATAATGGCATATTCCTGGGCAGGAAGTACTTGTGGATGATGTGATCGCTGTCTATGAAGGGCAGAATGATCACCCAAATTGTGTAGTCGATGAAGGTCACAAGACTGAAACCCACCAGGCGAAATCCAACTATTTAGTCCGTTGCTGTGGCCATTTCTGCCAGATCCCAGTAGGAGCAGGACACATGCCACTTCCGGACCAATCCATTTTCCAGTGCCTCACATTTCTTTTGAGCTACTTCAGTTCTGGTTTGCTCATAGAACACAGCACCTCCTCTGATGAGGACATACCATGGAGGGTTCTGTTCCAGTATTTCCCATATCACACAATCAGTTTCAAAGTTTTTAAGAGACATCTTCAGAGTGCCTTTGTTTTGCTTCTTCTGACCACCATGTGAACACTTTCCTTGTTCTCCATAAAGCAGTCTTTTTGGCAAATGTACATTTCACATCTGAACAATGTGACCAGTTCATTGGAGTTGCATTCTCTGCAGCAAAGTTTGAATGTTAGTGCTAGGAATACCATTACAAGTAAAAATAAAGACCATCCCTATCCCTGGTCTCAAGGAACCTATATTCTAGTGGAAGAATAGAACATAAAAAGGTAGAGAGACACCTGGTGTGCCATGATATGGACCTGGTTTAAAGAGACTATGATGACTAGCTTGTGTTATTCCCCAAATGGGCTATAGGGAGGAGCTCATCAACTGGAGAAAAAAATCAAAGGTATGGAAATGTTGCCAGCCAGAAAAGAATATCTCTGTGTCAAAGATAGAGAGATCATCTCTATTGCCATGGATTGATTTGAGTCTTCTTGGCTCCAAACTTAGAATCCACTATTCCAAGCTGACTCTAGGCACTAGGGATACAAAAATTAAAATAAAAAAAAATAATCTCTGGCCTCATTCTCTTGGAGGATACAACATTTAGATAGAGAAGTAAATCCAAACGCATTTGAGGAAGAAGGTATCACTAAAGGCTAGAGAGAGATTAGAAAGAAAAAGGGAAAAAATTCCCATATGATGTAGGGGGATTCAAATCTAGGAGCTTTGAAATCAAATCTAGGACTCTTTTCACAGTACCACTGGCCTAATAGTTTCAAAGGGAGTTCAGCTGGCCCTTCTAGTCAATATCCATTGTAATCTCAAATATAGAAAGCATAGAAAAATGGTAAATTGTGAGGTATGTGATCCTCTTTCTTCTGTATGTGACAATGTGAATCCAAATAATATATTGGTGAGGCATGGCTGGGATGATAGAGAGTCAGCATTAGAGCAAGGAAGACCAAGGTTCAAAACCGTCTTCAGACACCTCCTGTCTCATCAAGACCTTTCATCTCTCAGCATCACCAGGGAAGTTCCCAAGACAACAAGTTGCAGAAAAGACATGAAACTGTTGTTAGTGGAAGTTCTCCTAAGGGAACTCCCTCCAATTATGAACTCACAGGTTCAGTGAAAATGACAGAGAAAGAGACAGAGACAGAGACAAAGAGAGACAGAGAGATAGAGACACACAGAGAGACTATTGATCCAATTTTTAAAAAATACTTAAAACTTTATAGCTTTCTCAGTATGGGTATGCCCTTCACCAGTGCAGGTCACAACTCCTTTGTGACTTGTTAAAGGATCTGTCTGTGGCAAAGAAGAAGGAGGAGAAGGAGGAAAAAGAGGAGGAGGAGAAAGAAGAAAAGGAAAAAAATCATTACCCGGCAGCCAGCCTGCCGACTAGTTTTTCCAAATTTAGCCAGGCTGGTCTTTGGAAAAACAGACAATGGGACAGTGCCCAAAGTCTTCCCAGTTTGGAAATAGTTTTTAGAATCTGTGTTTCAATGGCACAGCCTCCAAGAACTGAGGTTCTTCTCTATCTTGGGATGAGACACGAGCAGAGGACTTTATTAGAAGGGTTCAAAAACAGGTAACATCTTTATTGTCATCCAGAATCCCCTTATCCTGAGGTTTACTGAACACCCCTCATTTTCTAACATATGAAAAGATCTGTCAGTTTATCCACTTTCAGCCAAATCAATGTGACTGATGTCAGTAAACTCAGTCTGAAAGCAAAATGTAAAGCCTTCTTGGTCTTTAATCTAGAACCAGATGTGAAAACAGCATTCTTATCTTTAGCATCCGAAATAAAAAAATAAAAAGCCAACAAATAAACAACAACAAAACCTATAATCCCCATGTACAATTTCAGCTGACTTGCAGAAGTTGGCAAGAGTGCCACCTCACACAGGATACTTGACACAGCGTCAAGACAGGGAATAAAGAGGTCACTGTTTTGTACTGACTTAAATACATAGAATTTCCTAATTCACTGAATAGAGGGTTTGAAGTTTCTTTGGTTCTGTGCTATGCTCTGGGAAAGAAAAACCCTTAGATCTCAAGTTACACTTTGTACTTCTCATGCATGAATTCATTATTAGAATTTTGCCTCATCCCCTCTGTGAGAATAGAGGGTTCATGAAGGCAAGGATCTCAAGTTGTCTAATCTTTATATATCCCCCTATAAATTTTGTGAGCCAATTATGAAGAAAGAGCTAGGGCTAACTGATGAAAAGTTTCACTGAGGCAGACACCATGGTAAAGTTCTAGAGGAAGAGCCTCGGTGCAGTTACTATGGAGGATTTAATGGAAGATAACAGGAATCAAACCGCATGAGAAACTTGTAATTAGTCAGCAAGCATAACAAATATTTAAGCGCTTACTGTGTGTGAGGCACTGTGCTAAGGGATGAAGATACAAAAAGAGAAAAACATAACCCCTGCCCTCAATGAGCTCACATTTTAACAAAGGAGACAAAATGCCTACCGCTATGTGAATACAAGCTATATGTATAGGAAGTAATCCTATGGGATAGTCATTGGAGAAAGTAAAAGGAGGAGAAACTGGGAAAGGCCTTTTGCAGAAAGTCAGCTATGGACTCAATCTTAAAGGACTCCAAGGAAACCAGATGGTAGAGGCAAAGAGAGAGAGAATTCCATGCCTGAGGGAGAGCTGGGAAAAAGACAGTGAGCTGGGAAATTAATTGTCATATAAGAATATTAATAAGGATGTAGGTTATTATCTGCACAGAAGGAGCGTTCATATCAATGAAGTCATAGGTCGCTTAGCAAGTGACTAAATACTCTGCACACAGTATGTACTTTAGAAACTCTGATAAATGAATGGAAGGGGGGAAGGAAGTCAAGCCTTTCATTTTTTTCAAGAACTATTTTCATGATTCTATTTATCTATGACTCTCAGGGTAAACAAGTAGAGAGCCAGACTCAGAAAGACCTGAGATCATAGCTTACCTTCCATACATATACACATACATATTTTCTGTATGACCCTTCACAAGTCATTTAAAGTCTCAGTGCTCCCAAGCAACTTGATATTACTACATGCCTCAGATAGGGTGCCAGTATACATTAGTAAAGGGAATTTCCTCATTGGGAATTCTAAATACCAGGGAATCACGGGTCAAGGTCCATCTTCATCTCCAACTCACCACTGTCACATGTCCTTTGCTACAACGATATTCCATCTATTCTTATAACTCCATTCATATCATGTGTTCTCCTTCTGTGCTGATGCCCACGTTGCCTTCTGCCAACATGCCTGAGCCCTTCTTACCAGTTGGCATCCACTTTTACTTTAAAGTATGGATTAGTTTTGGCAATTACATTTCAATATGTTTCCTTTGTAATCACATCTATATATTATATATAGATGTGATTACACATATATTATATATGTAATCTCATGCATTTAAAAACAATTTTAAGGAAGGGTCTATAGGTTTCACCAGATTCTCCAAGGGATCCCTGACATGCAAAATAGATGAAGAATTTAGTTGTAAAGGTCATCCGAAATGTCACCTTCTCCATGAAGCATTCTATGAACTTCTTAGTAATTGACTCCTCACTTAACACCCAATGCATGTTTGACCTCTTTTAAACACTTTCAGATTGTGGATTTTATTGGTTGTGTGTATGTCTTTTCCCTCTCACTAGAAGACAAGTTCCATGAGGACAAGAACAATACAGTATTGGTATTTTGCATTTCTCTTAGCATCTAGTGCTTAATAAATTATTGTTGAAGGTACGAGTGAATGGTCAAATGAAGGAATGAGCAAGTGAATGAATGAATCAATAAATTTCATTAAAGAAAGAGATGTACTGGCATTATTTTTCAAATAACTAAATCCTGTAAAAGAATAATCTATGAGACATTTGGGATAGGGACTAAAGGAGGTTTTTACTAGAACTTCCTTCACAACTAAGAGAAGCAGGAAATGACATCCCCATGACCTTTAATGCATCATTCCAACTGACAACGTCCAAATCAAGACTATCTTCTGATTAAAGAGAAACTATCTAGTAAGGCAATTGTTTAAATGTATATCATCTCTGAGCAGATGGCATCTCTCCCCCACCCCTCCCAACCTGTTCACTAAACTGTTTCCATATGCTCATTTACCTACTTCAGTTACTTCTGTCTATAACCAAGTTCTTATTGAAATATGGTAAATGTACCCAGTAGAAGTGGGGGAAGTAAACAATCTTTTAATATTAAGTTTTTTAAAAATCCAGTTATTTGCCATAGTAGGGGACCCAAAACTTTACACTGAAGGACTAGTGAATAGTGCTGATGGATGAAAATGTTGAGATCAACATATATTTTCCCAGATCTGAGTAGCATGTGCTTGTGTGCACACAAACATATATATGCACACACATACAACTACTGCTTTGATATGCAAAATGGTCAATTAAATTGGGATTAAGTTAAAGCAATGTCATTATTCATGTTGATAGATATATTATACATTTAGATAATTTTGTCTAAAATGATAGGAGTGAGAGTGTTCCTGATGGAGTGTGCTCGTGTTCTTACCATTCTTGTAGATTCAGTCCATGACTTTGATTGCTGCCTTTATACCTTCGCCCCGGAGACATTTCTTTGATTTCTCTGAATCTTGGTTATGCCACAATAGAAGCAGTAAAAAAGCAGGAATGAAAAGAGGACTGCATTATGAGTCAGGAAGCTAGGTTCAAGGCTCATTTCTACCACTGATAAGCCTGGAGGCTTCAGACAAGTCACTGAACTTCCCTAAGGGAAATTTAGGGAGCCTGGAATCAATGGTCTCCAATGTTCCTCTCCTTCCTTAATTCTACGATTGGCTTTGGATTTTTTGGCAATAGTAATATGAGAGAAAGGTCACTAGATCCAGAAGTCAGGAAGCCTAAATGGGAACTCCAAGTCCATTTCTGGATGTCTTTGGGTTAATTACTTTGTCTCTGTGAACATCAGTTATTTCATCTACAAAATAGAAATAAAGATTTTCCCCATACATAGATCATCTTTCTAAGAATTTTTTAAAGCACTATTGTTTACTCAGGCAACTTATGAAAAGGCATCATGAACATGTGAACATTATAATTTTACTGGACATAATTTAACAGTAGCAGATAAGGTATTAGTTCAAGTTGGAATACTCTGCTTAACTACTAAGTTCTGCAAAATAACTTGCATCTACATAGAGTTTTTAAAGAATGCTTCCATACTCCATATTCCTAATACCTCTGTAGTTAACATGTATGGCAGATACGGAAACTAAGACACCAAGAAAGAAAAGTGTCTGAGACGATTAGACTAGTCATTGACAGAGTGAAGCATAAAACTTCTTGTCCACGGAGCCACTAGGTGGTGTAGTGAATACAGCACCAGTCCTAGAATCAGGATGACCTGAGTTTGAGTCCAGTCTCAAACACTTGACACTTCCTAGCTGTGTGACCTTGGGCAAGTCACCTAACCCCAATCGCCTTGCCTTTCCCCCTCCAAAAAAAATGTTGTTCCCCAAATCAGTTGTCTCTCTTCTCTGGACTGCATTGATTTATATGTCTTATGTTTTTATTCATAATTTTAACAGTTATATTGGACCACTTCAGAAATCCATTGAGCATTTGCCCACTGACCTCTTCATATAGTAATGGTTGACTCTCCTTGGAAAATATGACACACTCTTTTGGGATTGTGGGAATTGCCAAACCTGCTTTGGGGAGTAGTTCTATTCAATATTTGAGATTGGTAAGATAACTACTAGGGAGGCTTCTTTGTTGGTAAATTCTTTTCCCTTCAATTTCTACTAGCATTGTTGGGCAGGATTCCACTCAAGTAGAATCATGCTTCTTTTAAACATCTTCCAGGAGTCCTTTGAATTAAGAAACTATTACCTTCAGCAAAAAAAAAGATGTCTTGGAAGAAATATTCACAGACCTTTCTTTGAAAACGTAAGTTTAAATTTATTATTTGTTTAATAAATAATTAGAATTTATTATTTAGTAGAGTAGAAACAAACTATACTCTGACTAATTGGGAGGAATTTTTACACAATAGTACAAATAATCATTTATCAAAAAAATGAAAGCAAGTTAGTCAGATCAATAACACCTAATTATGTCTAAAAAGTGAAGCAGCTTGATGTAGTGAATAGAGATCTGTCCTTTGAGTCAAGAAGACTTGGATTCATGTCCTGCTTCTGATATACAAGGTAATTCACTTCACTTTTTGAAACCCTAGGCAACTCTTTAAAATGAGTTCTCTGGCAGTCTGATGAAGCCTATGGAACACTTCTAAAAATAATATTTTTAAATGTATAGAGTAAGAAAGAAAACCAACCATTTGGAAGTACAGTTATTAAAAGTATTTTTAAAAGCACCAAGTTTATAGACCCCAAGTTGAGAATTCTCATCCTAAGATTATATAAGAGCTTTTCACTAAATCTGAAATCATAGGTATGATAAAATAAACAAATAGGCCTTAACAGTTTACAGTCAGAGAAAATACATATGCAGAATGGATACAATGGAAGCTAAGAAAGCTTCATATGATGGAAAAGACACAGCCACAGAGAAAAGATGGGAAAGTAAGGAGAGCACTGGATTTAGAGTCAGATATCCAACTTTCAGATCCTTGCTTGGCTACTTACTATCTGCATAACCTTGAGCAAGTCACTTCACTTTGCTGGCCTCAGTTTCCTTTTCCATAAAATGCATACTGTGAACCCAGTGGTCATATTGGGAATGGAAAGAGGAGAATTGCTCCATTTGCTCCATGTAGGTAGTAAACAACTGATTAGATGGGGTAGGGAGGATAAAGGAGAAATTAGGATGCAGCTGGAGAGTGCGACTATTTTTAATGAAAAGAGGTACTTGATGAAAAATGGTAGAGCAAAAGAGGGATGATGACTTTGGTCTTGCATATGTTTGACCTTGAGTTGACAAATGATGTCCAATTGGAGCAGGACAAGAAGTGACTGAAAATTGGAGCTGGAGTTTGTGAGAAAGATGTAACTGAAGAGACAGAGCTGACAACCTTCTGCATGATTGTAGAGGTCATGAAAGACAATAAAATGGCTGCAAGGAGGGGCAGAGACCAAAACTTAGACCAAGGTAATACATAGGGTCCTACAGGAAAACAAAGTGTTGGAAGAGGTTGGGAAATAACTAGGAGAATGCTATCATATATGTGAAAACTTTTGAAAAACATTTCAAGAGTTCTTGAAAGAAAGTATTTCAGTAGGAGGGATTGGGTTGGTAATTGATATGCTGATATTTGTTGAGTGTCCTGGAGAATTTTTAACAACAGGCTTTTGAAAAACTATAGTACATACTTTTAAGTTTAATCTGCAATATTAACATTTTCTCTGTGACTTTCTCAAGTCTAAAAAAATCACAAAAGAATAAATCAAATCTTGATTTATAACATTTGCCAAAATCTAAGGGATAAATGCTCACACTAAAATTTAACAGTCAGTTCTCAAGTGGAGGTGGCATGTTTGAAGAAAAAAGATGGACTTGCCATGTAGCAAAAATGAGGGATAACCCATAGCTCATATGATACATCGGAAATCACATAAAATAAGAGGAATTCAGAAAAAAGCCCACAAGCATGATTAGTGGACCTCCATGAAATACTGATGAGAATATGTAGACTCAGGTTGTCCAAGATGATAAAATATAAATAGAGGGTGATCTGCATCACTGGAAAGTGTTCCCCTGCCACACACAGATGAGAACCAGATCTTATTTCCATGCTACATTTCCATAACTCTACAGAAGTAGCATTTAGCCACCAGTCATAACCTTGTTCCTTCCCCTTCAACACGTAAACACCAAGGCAAGGCCTTGAAGACGGTTTTAGTGAATACTAAATACTTGCATACCTAAATGAAACTATGAGCTATATTGTGCCATTTTAGATGGAGAGATCATAATTGAGAGTTCTGACAAAAGTTGAGCCACTGGAAAAGGAAATGGCAAAATACTCCAGGGTCTTTGCCCAAAAAAAAGTAAAAAAAATACATGGACAGTATTAAACTGACAAAGGGAAGAACACTAGAAAGAAGATAAGCTTCTCTGGTCGGAATGTGACCAATATACAGCTGGTAAGGACTAGAGGACAACTACAAGTAGCTCAAGTACTAATGAAGCAACTGGGTCAAAGCTGAAAGGAGCCTCAACTTCAGATGAGTCAGCCTGGGGACAAAAGGAAAATCTGGTGCTGCAAACATCAATGTTGCCCACGAACCTGGAATGGAATGTCTGTGAACAGAGGTAATCTAAGTTGACTGCTCAGATCAAGAGCATCTTATTCCAAAATTCAGACTTAAATTGAAGATAGTAGGAAAAATCATCACATTGTATAGGTATGACCTAAATAACAGCCCTTATGAATATGAAATAGCAATGATGAATAGATTTAAGGGGTTAGATTTGGTAGACAGAATGCCTAAAGAGCTATAGACACAATATTGTACAGGAGGCAGCAACAACAACAAATCCAAAGTAAAAAAAAAACAAAAAAGTAAAATAATCTCTGATCAGGCTTTACAAATTGCTGAGCAAAGAAGGAAAGTAAAAAGTAAACGAGAAAGGGAAAGATACATTCAATTAAATGCAAAATTCCAGAGAATAACAAGGAAAGATAAGAAGGTTTTCTTGAATGAATAATGTAAAAAATAGAAGAAAACAATAGAATGAGAAAAATAAGAGATCTCTTCAAAACTTGGAGATATCAAGAGAATGTGTCATGCAAGTTTTCATGACAAAAAACAAAAATGATAGAGATTTAACAGAACCAGAAGAGATTACAAAGGGGTGAAAAGAATATATAGAACTATGCAAGAAGATCTTAATCTCACCAATAACTATAATGGTATGGTTAATGATCTAGAGTAAGATATTCTGGGGAATAAAGTCAAGTTGGCCTTAGAAAGCATTACTAATAGTGAGGCTAGTAGAGATGATAGCATTCCAGGTGAACTATCTACAATCCTAAAAGGATGATGCTGTTAAAGTGCACTCAATATGCCAGCAAATTTGGAAGACTCAGGAGTGGCGACTAAATTGGAAAATATTGGTTTATGTCCCAATTTTAAAGAAGGGCAATGCTAACCAGTGTTCAAATTACCAAACAATCGTGTTCATTTCACACACCATCAAGGTTATGCTTAAGATTCTCCAAGCTAGGCTTCAGTAATATGGGAATCAAGAATTGCCAGAAGAAGGGGTGGAGCTAGGATGGCAGAGTAGAAAGACTCACATTTGCTAGCTCCAAACCCACAGCCCATGGATTTCCTCTAAAAAGAACTCCCGAAAAATTCTGGAACAGTGGAAGCCGCACAGGAACACAGAGAAGAAGATTTCTGTTCCAGAGAGCCGTGAAAAACCGATCCCAAAGGTCCATCACGCACCGGATGGGAATGGAGCCCTTCCCTCCCCTGCCCCTGCTGTGCGGCACTGAGAGGAGCAAGCAGAGGCAAGCAGGCTTCAGGGACAGAATCTCCAGTGGCCGCGAAGGTCCCTCCACCCACAGACTCACAGGTCAGTGAAAGAGATGGGCTGAGAGGGCAGCGGGGTGTCTCTGGGACTCAGGCCCCCTCGGGAGGTGGCAGTGGTGGCAGCAGCAGCAGCAGAGGCAGCAGACGGCCAGAGGCTCCCAGAGCAGGCAGGAGCGCAGCAGCAGCTCCATTATAAAAGGTCTCTGCATAAACCCCATGAGGGACCTGGGCCTGGGAGGCAACCCTGGCCCCACCTTAGCACCAGCAAATAAGCTCCCATTGAGTAGCAGCCAGGCCTGCCCCCAAAAGCCCTGAGGCTGGGGAGCAGCATTTGAATCTCAGACCTCAAGAGCTAGCTGGGAAAACCTAGGCCAGCGGTGGGGAGGACTCTCAGAAGTCAAGTAACTGGCTGGGAAAATGTCCAGAAAAGGGAAAAAAACTAAGACCATAGAAAGTTATCTTCTTGAGAAGATGATTCCACCTTTCCTCTCTGACGAAGAAGACCAATGCTTACCATCAGGTAAAGACGTAGGAGTCCAGCCCTCTGTATCTCAAACATCTGAAATAGATACCCCATGGGCTCAGGCCATGGAGGAGCTCAAGAAGGATTTTGAAAAACAAGTTAGACAGGTGGAGGAAAAACTGGGAAAAGAAATGAGAGAGATGCAAGAAAAGTATGAAAAACGGGTCAATACCTTGATAAAGGGCACCCAAAATAATGCTGAAGATAATAACACCTTGAAAAATAGCCTAACTCAATTGGCAAAAGAGGGTCA
>CM053772.1:209987967-210004438 GCA_028658325.1 Potorous gilbertii | reverse complement strand
GAGGGAGGGATGGGGAGAAGTTGGAACTCAAAGTTTTAGGAACAACTGTTGAGTATTGTTCTTGCTACTAGGAAATAAGAAATACAGGATAAAAGAGAAGATGGGGACAAGGGAAGGGAGGGATGAAAGAAGAGAGGGCAGATTGGTGATAGGGGAAATTAGAATGTTCAGTGTATTAGGGTTGGGGAGAGGGGACAAATGGGGAGAAAATTTGGAACCCAAAATTTTGTGAAATGTAAAAAGTTAAATAAATAAATTGATATAAAAAAAGATTTCTATTGTGTTTTAAGGTTTGCAAAGCACTTTAGAAATATTATTTCATTTTATCTTCACAACAACACTATTTAGTAAATATTATTTCTCTCATTTTACAAGTGGTCAATTTGATGCAGACAGAGGGTAAGCAATTTGCCCAGGGTCACACATTATAAGTGTCTGAAGCTAGATTTGACCTTGGGTCTTCCTGACTGCAGGTCCAGTACTCTATCCATCATGCCAGGGTTAAGGAGCCTGCAGGCTTGAGACCACATGTGAATTTCTAGGTCCTCAAGTGTGGTCCTTTGACTGAGTCTACATTTTACAGAACAGATCTTGTTATTAAGGGGATTTGTCAAGTTTGGATTCAGTCAATGGGCCATACTTGAGGACCCAGAAGGTCACATGTGGCCTTGAGGCAACAGCTTCCCCACCCTTGCACTGTACCGCGTAGCTACCTAAAAGGGTAGATTGAAATCAGTAGATTTGAAGGATCTGAAATGACAAACAGTTGAGCTTGTGGTTGTTTTTAAATGCTAGAGATAATATATAACCACTGAAGTTTCCTTAGCAAAGAAGTGATATGGTCAGAACTGTACTTCAGAAACGAAAATTTGTCACCACTATGGAAGATGGATTGGTAAGCGAAGACATTATAAACAGTAAAAAACAATCAGTAGGATATTAAAATAGTTGTTGGGGGAGAAAAGGAAGCCCTGAATTAAGGTGGTTGCCATGTGATAGAGAAAAGGGGACAGATATGAGATGTTTTAATTTCTCTCATGCACAGAAATCCCAAATAAGATCAGAGGAGTAGAATGGGAAAATTTCAACTAGACAAGTAAAAAAAAAAAACAGTGCCTGATTTTAATCCCTGGAAGTATTCAGATATTCAGATCAGACAAAATTATTAGCATGTGTATTAAAGTGTTTGAAGCATTGGAAGAAGTTATTACAGAGTCAAGGAATTTTTTTAAATGGGAAGGAGGTTGTGCAAACTTGAGAAATCTCCACAGCCTAGAAAAAGAAAAATTTAAATATATTATTGGTATTTAACAAAAGTTGATGGAAGAGAGCATCATACACACTGATAGAGCACACTTCTCTGATAACTTTTCTTCAAGGGAAGACACACACACACACACACAAAGAAAAAAGCCATCAATTTTCCATTATCCAAAAGTAGCAACAAACTCAGCATTCTGAAGAGCAAATTGCCTCCAACTGATTTAATTTCCTTCTGTGTTAGAGACAACTGCATAGAAAGAAAGAAAAAAAAAGTGGAAGTAATAGATGGCATCTATCTGAACTTCAGTTGTCAACAACATAGGAAGATAGAAGCTATACCCAACTGTCATCATGAGCTGCACAATTTGACAGAAGGCCTACATTCAAAAGACTAGGACTTTTTTTTTCTTTTTTAGAAAATCAGCACTCAGAAGAAACAATCTTGAATAGGCTGTTTTCATGTATTTGAAGGACTGTCAAGTGGGAGAGAGATTAGGCCATTCTGCTTGGCCTTGGAGTCTAAAACTAAGAGTCATGTATAGACATTGCAAAGTGGGGAATCTAGACTAGACATTAGAAAAAAAACCAAAAAACTTCCTAACAATTAGCTTAGATTGTAACCTCCTTGAGAGTAGGTACTGAGTTTTGTTTTCTTTTTGTATTCCCAGCACTTGGTGCAGTACAGTATGGTACCAAGTATGTAGTAAGAACTTAATAGATGTTTATTGATTATTGATTAGATTAGAACTGTCCAAAATTAGACCAGCTTCAAGCAAAGAAGGGGTAATGTCTTGTTAACTGTATTAAAGAGAGGATTCTTGTGTAGACATGATTTAGCGTAGATCAACTCTGAGTTTCTTTCCATTCAATCAATCAAAAACAACCATTTATAAAGCACCTGCTATGTAGCAAGGATACTGTGCACAGTCCTGGATGTAAAAAAAAAGCAAATAAAAGAAAGTAAAGAGAAATAATTCCTGTCCTCAAGTAACATATGTTCTATCAGGAGACAATAGAATCACGGCTATATACAAAACGAATAAAATGTACGATAGGAGAGTATTTTAGATGTGTGGGAGAGCCAGGCAAGGGAATAGAAATGGAGAATGGTGGGTCCTGTGTAAAAGCTAGCAAGAAAGTCAGATTGGCTGTGCCATGGAATCTGAGTAGATGAGTAATATGTAAAAAGGTGAGAAATGGAGGTGAAGGCTATGTTGGGAATAACTTTAAAAGCTAAAAAAAGGGAACTTCCTTAACATAGGTTTTGAGTGAGCCTGGAGTATTCATACATACATGCATATATATATATATATATATATATATGTGCATATATATATATATGTGTGTGTGTGTGTGTATGTATATATATAGACACACACACACACACACACACACACACACATATATATATATATATATATATATATATATATATATAAACATACATATACATACATTCATACCATTTTCCTCATTGGTAGAGAGAATGATCACTCAATGTTGAGTGGCTGAGTAAAAAGCTAACATGACATGACTGTCCTAGAAAGGAGAGAGATTTTTCTTAATTTCTTCTTTGAGAGAGGATGCCAACAATTCTAAACTTTCTTCTGAGTCATGGAGAAAGAGAACAGATCTTGGAAAGCAGACATGTTGGGGAAAACTAGTTCTTTAACTGATTTCTGGCTTGCCTACTTAGAGACTTAAGGGAATTTCCCTTTTGGTAAGATTGGGGCCACACTCTCTTGGTGAAGCTGAGATACGTCATTCTCATTTAAAGAGATGATTGATATATATTCTAATCTGAGTCATTTATTTGTTTTGTATGTATTATCTTCTTGGATAAATGACTTTTCTCCTTTATGATGATGTTCTGAGATACAACATTATTAAACTAGTAATTAAACCTATGAGAGCTGATACCAAGGAAGAGGAAAAAGAGGAAGATGCTAACTTTGAGATCTACATCATGTATGTATAAGGCACCAAGAGGACTGGATTTGGGAACAAAGGCCATGGTTGGTATCCATCTCAACAATTTACTATCCAAATAACTGTGAACAAGTCATTTAATATCTTTATATTTCTTCATGTTTTTAAATGATAAATTTGGACTGTCTCTAAGTTCTCCTTTATATCTAAAGTCTATTATTTACTGATACTATAAACAGATGCTTTCAATAAGTTTACAGATAACAGCATTTAGAGACATAATCATTGTTCTTCATTAACAAAATTGATACTTTTGATAGGAAGATTGCTAGACACATATTAATACTAAGAAGGCATGACCAACAAGTCTTTCCACTTAGCATACCTACCAAAAAGTGTTGCACCTGAGACAAATTGGGGAAACAAATGGAGTTTTATCACTTGGAAGGTGACTTAGGAAGTATATCCCACAAGGTATGTTTTTTAAGATGTGGTAGAAGTCCCCCTCCATGTGACTGATACTCTACTGAGAAGATGGGAGCAGACAAGAGAGCAGCCTTTTTTTCCAAGACTGGGTTACTGCAGCCACAGCTGAAACAATAAGAAAAGTCTATAGGCAATAAAAGATGGGCCCCAAGGACAAGACCAACCCTTCCACTGCCACTCTCATTGGGATAAAGGGAAAGACAGTCAGGTAACAGAAGAAGTGACTCTCCACATCTAGACAGTGCCTATAAATTTCTAACCTGGAGAAAATCTCCAATCATTCCTCCCTCATTAGATTCTGACACACACACACGCTTTTGCTTTAAGACTGCAGGCATGTATTGGTACTGTTTATAAGACCGATTCTTCAAATTCCTATCTTCCTATTGCCTTTGCTCAAAATAGGAAATCGGTCATATTGATATGTATGTTATTTTTGCTCTCCATTCACATTTACTCATATGTTCTTTCATTCATTCCATAAACACTTATAAATCATGTATTATAGGCAAGGCACTGAGTGAGGCACTAGAGAAGACACAAATGTATAAGACATAGTTCCTGCCCTCAGTGTACTTGCCATCTAAGCGGGGTAACGGCAAATATATGTGTGTGTGTATATATATATATATATATATATATATATATATATATATATGTGTGTGTGTGTGTATACACATACATATGTGTGTATGTATATATGTATGTATATATATATATATATAAATATATATAATGTTAGCAATAAAAGAAAATACCATAGGCAGAGTTCTTAAGAGAAATATAAACAAAATAACACGAGTTCAAATAAGGGACAAAGAATGAACAGCCAAGAAAATATGGTTAAGTTTTATAGAAGTGGGATTTGAGCTGTTTTGAAGGATATGTAGCATTTTTCATTATTCACAGTTACAATGGTATGTCCTCTGAACTCTTCTTTTCACACCATTTGGCCCGTTTCAAATCACCTTATAACAACTTGCACAGACATCCCATTTCCTTCTTTTTGCCAATCATATCTTGCAGAAAAAACAGAATCTCTTTAATGCTAAGAGGGATGAACACCGTGGTTTCTTTCCATTTTCCCACTTAAATGTACCACAAAAGGAGGTGCTACTAGCACCATTGATAGTGTGTCACGTAAGGAGCAAGTTTCATGCCTTTCAAAAATATTCCCATATAAAAACCCAACTAAAATGCTTTTGCTTCGACAAAGCATTTTTTTTACATTTTTCCAGTGGAATAATACACGACCTAACTTGCTCAGACTTTATGTAGTGCTTTGTTTTGCAACCCTTCACTCATTCTCTTAAGTATATATTATAGGTATTCGTGGTTGTGTATCATTCCCCTACTAGAGTATCCAAACTCCATGAGTTCAGAGATTATATCTTATCTAATGTTAGCCTGGTATATGACTGTCCATAGTATATGGACAGATAGATACCCACAAATTAGCAGTGCATAAAGGGAAAGAAAAGTAACTCCTCCACCACAACCCTATGATGGTAGTAAGGGTATAATTCCTTCATTTTGTAGATAAGGAAACTGAAAATCAGACAGACTAGGTGATCTCTGCTCATTACATTGTGCTGACTCTGAATGATGATAGACTCATTATCACCATTCAACCATTCTGTAGTTCTGAGGTGTGAGGACAAGGGCTACTAATATTCTGCTAGATTTCCAAAGACCTCTAGTACTTTTTTTTGATGGTTAGGTAGCAAAAAACTCCAAAACGTTAATGAAAATAGGTGACTGTATAAAATCTTCCTCATTCTGATTGATGCAAGACCTTGACTATCTTTAGATTTTGGAATGCTTCCTGCCTACTTTGGTGATGTCATTGCAAGTTTATCGGTACTGTTCAGTGTCAGGATTTCATTTATGTATGTCCAGATGAACCTCCCAGTGAGGAAACTCCTACTATCAATGCAATTTGGCAGTAACATCTTCTTAGAGAATTTCCTGGGGCACTTGCCCCTGTTAAGAGCAAAGTTTAACCCTACAATTTCCAAGGGTAAATCAAGGCAAACAATCTAGTCACTACATCATTTGACTTCGCAGGAATCATAGGACCATGGAACTGAAAGGGATAATCTTGTCCAACTCATTTATTTTATCCATGAGGACGTTTAAATGCCTAAGATCATACAGATTTTAGCTTTAGAGATGGCATTTGAACGCTTGACTTCTGACTCTAGAGCAAGTTTATTCTTATTTTATATATATATATATATACATATTTATTTATGAAACAGCTTTATATGGGGCAGCTAGGTGGTGTAGTGGAGAGAGTTTGAAGGCTGGAAACAGGAGGACTTATCTTCCCGAGTTCAAATCCAGCTTCAGACACTCTCCAGCTGTGTTACCCTGGGCAGATTACTTAATTTCAGTATCCTCATCTGTAAAATGAATTGGTGAAGGAAATGGCAAACCGTTCTAGTATATTTGACAAGAAAACTCCAAATGAGATCACAAAGTATCAGATACAAACCAAACGACTAAACTATTTATGAAGCAGCTGCTGGTTTAGTGGATAGACTTCTTGGCCTAAAATAGGAAGACCTGAATTCTAGTTCATCTTCAGATGCTTACCAGATATGTGACCTTGGACGAGTCCTCTAACCTTGCTTCAATTTTCTCAACTCCAAAATGGGGATAGTAATTACACCTACTCACAGGGTTTTTGTAAGGATCCAATGAGGTAGTATTTGCTTAGCATAGTGGCTGACACATAGTAGGGACCATGGAGATGCTTATTCCCTTACCTTCCTACCTTCATTTTCCCTATTTATTTCATATTTTCTTCTCTTCCTATAATACACACTTTAGAATTCAGTTTTTGGCCCACAGTAGCACCAGCTCAAGGACCAAGCAATATTTCCTAAACATTATTTCATGCTGATTTTAGGGGGAAAAGGCATCCTCACATATGTATGATCATCAGGCACTATTCCAGTTCCAAATTAAAACAAGTCACCTTTGCTATTATCAGTTTATTAACCTTCACTAGCAGAAAAATGCCAGTAATTCCAAACACAAAAATAAAAGAGAATTAAATATGCTAACATGTTCACCCCAACCTATAGCAGGGTCAGTATTGGGTAGAATGATGTATTAGAATCAGTCATATTGGTCTATTTTTTTACAACAGAAATAATCATGTCAACAACCAAACGTAGCATATCGCTTCTCAGTTCAAAAATCCTTTGTGGCTTTGAATTGGTTTTAGCATAAAATACAAAATCCTCAGTTTGGTATTTAAAGCCCTTCACAAACTGATTCCACTTTACTTTCCCAGATTTGTTCACATCTGTCCCCTCCTGGCACTTGACATTTCAAGCACTTACTATTTCCTGAACTTGGAATTCGTCTCTGGTGTTTGCGTCTTTGCCCGATGTCCCCCATTTCTGAAACACCCTCTCTCTCTTTTCTCAGCCCCCTGGAATCTTTAGTTTCCTTCCAGGTTCATTTCAATCCTCACCTTTACCAAGAACCTTCTTACCATCTCCATAGTGGTTAATGTTTTCTTTTTTCTTAGGATGAATGGCAGTTTCTTGTTCATTTTGTTTGCATTTCCACAATCATTCCTCCCCCTAAGTCGAGTGTAAGCTTCCTGAGGATGGAGATTTTATTTTGTTTGTCTTTTTATCTTCTATAAAACACAAAATAGCTTTGCATATAGTAGGATTTAATAAATGCTTATTGATCATCTGACTAATTTCAGTCATAAAGTGTAAAAATCTCAACAAGTCCTATTATTTTCTAACAGGGCACCAACCTGCTTGTGGCTGTCATGATTCCTTCTCTATGGCTTCAATTTAATTCAAATGAATGAACTGTTAATGCCTATCATGTCAATGTCTCTAGAATCCTACTCCTTTGCATTATGATGGTATATGGAGGGATTTTAAGTTCTGAAAAGTTATTTTAAATGAGTCCAAATGTTGGTAGGTTCAACCAAGTCATAAAGGCTTTGAGCATGGTCCCAGAAATAGGTCATGTCTATTATCTGAGCACCAGCCAAGACAAGTACAGAGTGACTTTTCACTAGTAGGTTGACTAATATGTGAAGAATTCTTTGGCCTTGGTGGCAACCATGCATAGGATATTTGGATGCTAGATACTAGTGACACAAATGGAGATAGTGATAACCAAGAGTCTATTATAATTAAAAGGAAGGAAATACACACTTCCAACAAATGGGATGATACAAAAGAGTGGCATAATTACAAAGGAAAGTCCCCGGCAAAGGGCTGAGACAGTTTGGCGGATGAAGAAATTACTCAAAAGCGATAGGAGGGAGTGTTGCTGTGAGTTTTAAGGAAAGCCATTTTAACAGGTGTAGTTTTTGTGAGGGTAGAGGAAAGGTGAGACTGTCCATTTCAGCACAGGGGTTGGATTGACCGAAGCCACAGAGCAAAGGAAGGAAAAATGAAAATAGTAGAGAAGGGATACACCTTGGATGTAACAGAGTAGTGAATAAGAGTAATATAAAACAAGAAGAAGCTGACATAAAATGTCAGCTGGGATCAGGAGTTTAAGAGGGCGTTGTATGACTTCACGAGCAGAAGACCTGCAGGTAACAATAATAGATCCTCCAGTCACAGTCCAGAGGCCAGGATGGTAGAGGAAGAGTTGGCCTAGACCTGTAACTGGGGGCATGTATGTGCACGTGTGTACATATGTATGTATTATGCATGTATGCACATAGTCAATTTGTATGCCAGACTCCATCGTTTATTTCCATCAGAGAGGAAGTGTGTGCATACACACACACACACACACACACACACACACACACACAATTCTCTCTCTTTGGGAAGTGAGTTTCTGATTCAGATGGGAGCAGAGTTTAATTGCCCTGACTTCAGACAGCATCTAACAACCCCCAAATTTTAATCAGATCAGAGGAACTTCCACGATTCCTGGCCCAATACAAATTACTCCTCAGCCATTAGTTATATTAGTATATAAACTCTAAGGAATTCTCCACGTACCTGACCAAGATTGCTTTTTTTTGGTTTATTTCCTAGTCGACGAGGTCACCTCTTAGGTCAAGCTCTACCTTAATGTCTTTGGTTCAAAGGAATAATCTCAAGTTGTAGAGGTAATTGTTCTCTCCTTTTGATTCCCCAGCATTTGGCAGCAAATGCTTTCTAAGTGTAATAGTGTGTTAAGTATCGCCACTGAGCCAAGCCACTTACCATCCCAGTGAGTTTTAAGTGGAGCCCAACACACAGCCTAAATGTTCTAGTGAAGTTTACTGGAGGTCACAGCACAGCTTCTAGGATGACAAAGAAGAGGGGTGGTCAGAGGCAAATGCCTCTGATGCTCTTTCTAGGCTAGTGATGACTCTTCATGTCTACACAGCATGTGGAAAGTGGGCATCAGTGAATTTTCAGCCACAGACATCTTCAGCAGCAGAGCAAAATTGGAGGGTAACTTGTTCTTGTGCATAGAGAGCAAAAGCCATACTTGTAACATCATTTATCAGTAAAGTCTCTTTTTTTATCAGTCTTGAAGGTTTTAAAAGTGATCTTCCACAGTCTTAGCCATATGTATCCCAACCAGTCTTTGCTGAGTTCTTTATTGATTTGAGGGATAACTAAGTCTTGCTATACATTGAAAACCTTGAGTGCTTTTGGACACAAGTCATTTTTATATGGGTAGCTAAGGAGTTTCTCATAACTATCCTCAAGAAAATATACATTTAATAATCTTGGTAGACTGATATTGTCTTAGGGCAGCATGGCCAAAGTAAATGAAAATGATTATCTTGGGAATGACCTTGGAAGGTGTTAAAATTTTACTGATTTAGTGGGAAAGGGAAAGGAGAACGGAAGTAGAGGGAAGAAACATTGTGCTGTTAGTGGCAATCATACTTCAAACCAAACTATTAACTAAACATACCAGCCAAAAATAGGTGCAATAATAAACTCTGTTTAATATAAGTGTCCCTTCTTTTACAGAAGGTAATCCCCAAAACTGAGAGGTAAAATGGCTAAAAATATGGTGTTTGCTGCCCAACAATTCCAGGAGAAATGCCAGGAGAAGAAAAGAGGTGTGTATACAATGTTCAAGATGGTGATATCCATTATATTGGAACTCTGGCAAAGGGTAGATGCAACCTATGCTCTGTCCTCTCACTAAACAATGTTACACATTATGGGAAGATTAATTTTAATTGAAGGGCTATGGTTAGCAAAGTATAGAAATTTGAAATGTACTGAAGATGCCAATCACAGGTCAAGGGAAAGGGAAGACTCAGCTGCTGGGAAAGTATATTTAGCAACTGGTAGACAGAACTGACCACAATGGGAAGTCTAACTGAAAGGAGGAAGTGAACCATCTTGGTCAGAGTATCAACCACAAGAACACGGCATTATACCCTGGGCCAAAAATTTAACATTATCATCTCCTAGGAATGGGGGAACAGTTTTGAAGTTTTTCAGGAAACTAACAGGTTAAAGCACTTAGCACTTGGTCCATAAAAATCACAGAATCTAAATGTGGGAGAAATCTAAGTGACCACCTATTTCAGTCTATAAGGGCCAAAGGATCTCTCTGATACAAGGATATTACTGACACTCAACTAACCTCTGCTCTGAGAATTCAAGTAAAGGTAAAATCTTTCACATTCCAAGAAACCCATTTCATTTTTGGATGAGGATTATGTTTTTCTTCCTTCTAGCCTAAATTTCCCTCCATGTGACAGCTAGTTCTTCCCTCTTGGGCTAAGCAAAACAATCTAAGTCTACTTTGCTTGCAAAAACCTTCATGTCTTTGAAGGCCACCATCATTTCCTACTAAGTCTCCCATATTATATTTGTTGAATTGATTCTTTGAGCCCAAACATAGAACTTTATATTAATGCATATTCAATTTCCTTTTTCTATATGATCTGACCCATTGTTTTAGCCTCTATTGATCTTTTTGGAATCTGACTCTGCCATTCATGTGCTACCTATTCTATGTGTTTCAGTAGAATCATAGGGGTAGAAACCTTACTGTGACACATTGCAGAGTGAGTCTATATTCTATGTCTCTTAAAGAGGAATCAGGAGGTTGGATAATTTGAGGAGATACCAGGATTAGGAGAAGGATCTTGCTTGTTTCTAAAAATTGGTGAGAATTCCTCCATAATCAGAAACTTTTAGCATAGGAGCAAGATATATTGGAATTGGAGGAGGAATGACTAGGGCAAGGAAGCAGTAAGGAGTCAGTTGTTCTGGGAAAGGCAAAAGTTTCCATTGTGCTAAAGGTCAGTTTCTACAGGGAAGGATGAAAGAGGGGCAAAGAGAAGAGGAGAAAAGGCATATATGACTGCAGAGGAAAAAGTGTACCCCAGGAAGTATGGCCAGGTAATTCATATCACCTAAGGCCTGGACAAAGTCCCCACACCACCCATTCTCCCAATAGAAAAGAAGATAGCGTATCCATCTTGAGAGACCCTTGCCTCTCCAGTAACTAATCTAGATGTGTTGTTTGCCACTCCCCCTTCTTTTCTACCCCTCCTCTCTACCACTATCTACACTGCATCTTCCCTTGTGGGAAGTTAAAGTCCTACTACGTTATTGAATCATTTACTTCTTGTGGGGAGACCTCTAAGTCTCCCAAAGAAGCCAAAACTGACTAGCTATGTTCTCAGAGATGCTGTTTGTCAACTGAGCTCTGAAACCACTAACTAGTCACTTTAGGTAATTAAGGATCCTCTGGACCATCTTAAAATGCTAATAGCAAATGTCCTGCATAAATTCCAAGCAGCTAATTAAATTCTGTCAAATTGAGGCACCTTTCTAACTTCATTTGGCTAACATAGTCCCTGACTCTGCTTTTTAATGTTGCTATAGACTCTTGCAGAAACACTCAAGGCCATGCAGAAGGTCACCTCATTTCAAGATGAGAAAAATAGATCTCTATTTGAAGAGTCTGTCAAATTTCTCTATATCACTGAATGCAAGTCAATATATAAATGCCAGTTGTTGTTATGTTTTATTATATACCAAATTTCCCATGGCTAATTCTGGCCATGTGGATAGGGAGCTGGTTTTATCCTCTCCTCTTTTTTACCCTTTTCCACTTTAGTGAGGGTAACTCAATTTATTAATAGTATGAGAGCTTTGAGCTCCTTGGAGAAAAGAAATTGAAATATTACATTTGTAGCTACAGACAACTTAATACCCAAGATATTTTGAAAAACCTCTGCTCCAGAAAATAAAGTGTCATCCTATGACACATCACACATGCTCCATTCTAATAGGACACACTATTCCCTAAAGGAAAAACAATTGACAAGCCATAATTTCCTAGTAAAGATTTCTGCAAAACCATTGAGGTAAACATGAATTTCTCTGCAATGGAAGATTACTTTGAAATTCATCAGTAAATCAGCATCCAAGTAAACAGTACACTTTCTCAAAACTACAGTACATCTCATAAATGGATTTCACTTTCCCAAAAGCTCAGAGAACATGTCTTTATAACTAATCCTTCTTAGATAGGAATGTAACACATAATTAATTTGTAAAATCATGGCTTAAGTAATAGTTAGACAATTGCTACAGATACAAAAGAAGTAGCCCTTCAGTTCAGCTAAGAACATGTATGAAGCATCTTTGAAAAGATGTTCCCCACACTTGATCTGACTTCTAAAAGTGCCTTTATAATAATTCCAGAGAGTCTTTAAGGATCATAACAGGCCACTGAGGATAACACGTCTGCTTCTACAAGAGCCATAGTACTACTTATATCCTTTTGCTATGAAAATTGGAAAACATTTTTCAAACGGTCATAAAACAGAGCTGTAAAATCCAAGCCACTTTCTCCCCAAAACTGGCTGTTTGCACAAGGTCAAGTGGAGCAACTCCCTCCCCCTCCAAAAAAAAAAGTCCAAAGCATGTAAATATTTTGCTGGAGAAAAATCTAGAGCACAGGTATCAAACATATAGCCAGTACTTCTGAGTTTTGTCTGAACCAGATTAAAATGTAGTGGGCGAAAATGAACAAAATAAATTAAAATAAAAAATATGCTGTTATTTTTAAAATTAAGTCAATATATGGCCCACAAGGATCCTTATGATAGGCTTATTTTTACTTCAGTTTGATATCATTAATCTAGAGGATATAATCAATCAACAAGCATTAAAGTTTCCTACATCCTATGTTAAGTACTAAGGTTATAAAGATTAAAAAAAATACCCCCAAGGACCTTACATTCAATTGGGTGAAAAAAAATATAGCTCTAACCATATACAACCTTTGCAAAGACAAGGAGAGGGGGGGAAGGTGAAATTTTGTTAGATTTAAGAAATGTTAAGGAGACAGAACTGAGAAAATTTGGCAGCTGATTCAATATATGAGATGAGGCATAAGAGGAATTAAGGATAGCTCAAAGAGTCCGAATCTGCATGATGAAAGGATGATGATGCCCTCAAAGAAAGAGAAAAGCTCGGAAAAGGAGTAAATGGAAGAGTGAGGATAATGAATTAAGTGAATTAACATAAATATATGTTTTAGATATGCAAAAACATTGTAAACCAAAATAAAACAGAAAAAACTACATTCTGAGTTTAGGGGCAGTTATTTGTAAATGTAAATAAATCATCTACTCAATATTTAATGATTTTGTTATAGAATTATTTTCAGCCAATAAGAAGTGAATTGTCTTTTTTCAGAGTTCTCTGCTGTATATTAGAGAAGATGTCCCCCACCCACTTAACTCCACCACCATTAGCCCTACATTGTGTCTTATCTTCAATCCTGGAAGAGAAGTAAATTCCTTGGATGTGCTGTAGCTCTATTTTGCTAAACTAGATTTGCTTGGAAATTGCAGTGTTAGTGAATGGACCCACATGACCAGGGCCCCACTAATGCAAAATGGTACCCAATTCCCTAACATGTTTTGCTATCATTGGTCCCACAATCAAGTCAATACTGGAAAGATCCTTGGCCTTTAGGAAATGTTTTTAGATATTCTTCCCCAGAAAAAAAAATGACAGATTAAGAATTATTTCCTTTAAATTCTTACTGACTCAACCTTCTATCCGATATTCCTTAGCAAGTCTAATTTCACATTTTTTATATTGCACTATGATCTCTGCAAAAAAAGTGTCAGGTTCTGAAGTAATTTATCTCATTAAAGCCTGACCTTTGATGGAAAAAAAGATAAGGAGTAAAATATCTTAAATGCTTCTCATGGCAAAATATGTCACATCTCAGTGAAAGAGTAATCCAGAAAACTGACTGAAAGATATAAGGGATTTTATTCAGAGCAAAAGAAATCAATACTCATAAGATGATCATGATTACCTATATAGGTTCCTAAAGTGTCCAATAAATTCTCCACAAGTGCTTTTCAATAGCTGTAGAAGGGAAAAGACGGCTAACTCACATGATATCTCATTTTCCTATCAATACAGCTAAAGTCATGATGAAGATAAATGGTTGTACCTCCCTTGCTCTGTAGTGCTGACTGCATCTTTTTTATGGGAAATATTTGCCATACTGGAAGGAGCAAAAAGCAATCCCTATTTGTTTAAAATAGTCTCAGATTCTGTTGACATCAAATCTCAACTGAAAAGGAAAAAGAAGAATCCAATTTTCTGGAGTATTGATGAAATATTCTACGTCGCTGTGGGGCAGCTCGGTGGTGCAGTGGATAGAGCACCAGTGCAGGAGTCAAGAGGACCTGAGTTCCAATCTCACCTCAGACACTTCACACTCACTAGCTGTGTGACCTTGGGCAAGTCACTTAACCCCAATTGCCTCATCCTGGGTCATCTCCAGTCCTCCTGAGGAATATCTGGTCACTGGATTCAGATGGCTCTGGAGAAGAAGTGAGTCTGGTGACCTGCACAACCCTCCCTCACTCAAAGCCAAGTCAAGTGCAAGTCATGTCATTATTTCTCTGATGGCATGGTCTTCTTCACAACCAAGGATGAACACACATACACCTCACTGTTCTTAGGGACTTGACAGTAGACACCCAAAAACACAAGCCACATTTAGACTGATTTATATAAGTGATCTTGTGATATATTATTATGCCTTTCTTAATATGCTATATCACAGTTACTTGCATAAACAATATCCAAGCAGTTTTCTTGAAATAAGAACCCAGGATAACAGAATAACAGACATATAGTTGGAAGGAAACGTAGAAGCTATCTACTCCAAACCCTCATTTATCAGATGAGGGGATTGAGATCCACAGGGGAAAAGTGAGTTGCCCAAGGTCATGTTATTACTCAGATCCTGGGAAAATCCAAGTCATTCAGCAACTGACTTGTTTTGCTTTTCACAAAAGGATCTAAAACTCCCTTTCAAGTTCTCACACTAAAAAGAATATTAAAATTATGAAAAAGAAATTGTTTATACTAAGAATATGAAAGATTCATAACCCTATCCTGGTTGTAGGACTGTCATTGCAAAGAAAGGCCTGCTCACCCATTACCTGTTGCTTAAGCCCTAGACAACAAGCATAGATTTAAGACTGAAAACATCTAATGACAAAAATGATAGAGGCATAATTTACATATCCAGGCTTGACACAGCACAGAAACAGACATTTAACTGCCTCTCTGAAAGATCAACTGCATCTCTCAGTGACCTTCACCAGCTCAGCCAGTTTTTCAAAAGCTGCCTGCCAAAGCACCCTTAATATGGGAAACTTGCCATACCCAAATGCCATGCTAGCCTTAGGATTGAATCCTCAATAGACTGGAGGTCACACAGATTTACCCTTGAGAGAAATAGGAACCAGGAAGGAAAGTTTCAATCTGCCTGGAGTTAGAGGAAGGGTAGTATTTTAATTTAGAAGGGAGAGGTTAGCATTAGGGGATAAGAATTGACTCACCAGGTGGGGGAAACAGGGTTATATTAGTTTGATCTGGATTTGCTGGGAGATAAGAATGGAAAGCTTCTATTTCCCTGCAGGTTACACAGTGAACCATCAAAAATGCTTCTTAACAACTATATAAAACCCAAATCAATGATTTTTTCTTTTTATTAGGTAACAATTTTTCTAGATATTCTTCAGGAGAGGCAATTAGTTGAGTATAAACCAAGAGTAGAAGAAACAACCTGGTGTAGTAGAAAAATCATGGCATTTAGATCAGAAGACCTGTGTTTTGAGATATTAGTGCTTTGGCAAAGGATTTAATTTACCTTCTCTGGCCCTTAGTTTTCTTATCTGTAAAATGGCAAAAATGAGACTTACACTATCTATTTCAAAGGATAGTTATAGGACAAACACTTCGCAAGCCTCAAGATGCTATAAAATATGATTTCAAGAATGCACAATGTCTTCAACAAGACTGCTCTCTCCAAGAAGGCAAGCTTTAACCCTTCTATAGCTTTATCTTAAATTAATCAAAAAATGGGAGGAGCCAAGATGGCGGAGTAGAAAGACACATTTATGCTAGCTCCGAAACCACAGCCTATAAAATATCTGTAAAGAAGAACTCCTAACAAATTCTGGACCGGTAGAAGCTATAGAACAACAGAGTGGAGGAGATTTCTGTTCCAGAAAGACCTGAAAAACCCTCACCAAGGGTCGATCATGCACCAGACTAGAGCAGAACCCAGCCCTACCTTGGCCTCTTGGCCCCAGGAGGAACAGATCTGAGAAGACTTCCGGGATGCTCTCTCCGGTGGCCGTGGGGGTCCCTCCACCCACAGGTGGTGCAGGTCAGTGAGAGAGACCTCCAGCCTCTCTGAGAGGGGAGCAGGGTGTCTCCATAACTCAGGAACCCTCGGGAGGCAGAGGCAGAGGCAGTGGCAGTGGCAG
>CM053772.1:209945687-209987467 GCA_028658325.1 Potorous gilbertii | reverse complement strand
AATATCAGGGAAGGAGTATTAGAATCAGAAGTTCTGGGGTACACATCCCACCTTTACCACTTATGAGCCATGTGGCTTTAAACAAGTCATGTTGCTATGAATCAACATTTCTTTCAATTATTTAAAAATAGTATATTGAGAAAGGAGTCTGTGGATTTTGCCAAACTGCTAATGGGCCCATGACTGAAAAACATAAAGAACTTCTCTGTTAGAGGTAATCTCTCACCTCTAATAACTCCAAAGGAATCTGATGGAACTCACTCAGAAACTGAGTGAACAGCTGCAGCAGCTGAGGAAGTTTCATAAGATTCTAAGACAAATCCTAACCAAGGCAAATATCCCCATTTTAGAGTGAGAACAATTTCTCATTAGGCAAGTCTTTGGTTCAGTTGAGCCTGTTAATGGGAACTCCTCATCTTTAGTTCACCAATTGCTACTCAAGACTCAAAGTCCTAGTTCCAGTTGTTCTCCATGAAATATGCCCTGATTGTTCCTGACCGCTGGGGCTACTTTCTTTGTGGGTGAGACGTGACAATCAATATCACATGATTCCAATAGAAAGGAAATATCAGTGGCACATAGCACATTTCACTCCTAATGTATGTAGGTCTATAAGCACACATAAATTCCACCAGATAAAAGCTCTTTAGGGGTGAGAGAAGTGTCAGGAAAAGATTTGAATGAAAATTTAAAGGACAATCTAATTGTCATAGCAGACGTAAATATTTAGATAAATGATCGCCTAGACAGTAGAAAAAAGGATTAGCATAAGAATATGACATACTAAAGAAGCAGGAGGACCCTTAGGCCAGATAATTTGTAATCATAGTCCCTAAGAGATAGGATAACTGACTTTAACCTGGCCTGTGTCTCCACTGTGGTCGCCCTAATCATTTAATCTAGTAGTGGCAACAGATAAGGATTTGGGTCCCTTAGGGAAACAAAAGAGTTCTGAGACTAGGAAAGAAACTAGTCGGAGATCTTGATCTTCCATAGTATATCCATTCTAGGACATCTTTGTCCACCAGAAGTCTTTTTGATGAAAAAGCTCTGGTCAACCAAAACTTTGTATAGATAGAAAGAAACTAGAGATAAAGTTTCATCAGTGGTACTGGAAAAAAAGCATTTTTGGGGTATGGAGAAGGAAACTCTCCTAGTAACATTCCATGCCTCAGGAGTGGAGAACTGAATAGACCTGCAAACAATTCAGTTCTGAGGCCTTGAAGGGTGATACTGCCCATAGCACAGCAGTAAGTTGAGCCAATATAAAGCACAAAAAAGACTGACAAACATAATTCTTGTTTTGTGGATGTCTTTCATTATAAGGGTAAAGAGAAGACAGAGATGACAAGGTTTGAATTTAAGTCCCTATGTATTGGGAGACGTCTAGAAGAGATATTACAGGAACCTACTAGAACTACAATTATGACAACTGAAGCTCTTCCAAGGGCAACAAAATTTAGAGGGTGCTGACAAAACATATTTCTGTATCAAGTTGAAATAGATGGGCTTAGCACTCAATTATGCCATGTTTCCTCTCTGGATTATTGCTAACGTCAGGTAATCCTTTCTGACAGTTGTACCTCAAGTGAGATCCTCCTTGCACTGGATCCTTCTTGGTCCCTCCCTTAGTGGTAGCCTCTCTCCATTACCTGTCTCATATACAAATCTGTATTTCTTCTCCCCATGACTGTGGCACTCAAAATCCAAGGATTATCTTTCCAGATAATTCCCAGGAGCCTTTTCACTGCCTGTTCAACTGTTTATCATCAGTATTAAAATTGCTAGTCATGACTCTGGGAATCAGACTGCTGGCTGAATACTAAAGGTCCAAACAGTGAAGAAGGGAAGTTATCTTGGGAATAAGCAATGCTTCCTAGATTTCTGACCCCATTTCAAACTGGGTCTTGCAGCTATGATTGAGGACAGAAATCATTGTGGAGAAAGGGCCAACCTTCCTCATCAACAGCAACACTAATGATGAACAACTGCCACCAATAGACAGATAAGCTCAAGAAGTCTAAAAGTGGCAGCATCCCTCAGACCACCAGTCCTGCATTCAACCAAACCCTCCTAACCACCACCCTGGAGATAAAGCATGGCAACAGCTTCTATAGGAACCACAAATACAGCTATCAAAGTTCAAGAAAAGAACATTCTTACCTCCAAAACCTTTGGTCCTATGAAATGATTCAACATCAAAATTGGCTATGACTTTATCAGTGGAAATGACATTAAAGAAGATTCATTACTTCTACTTTGATGATATGCCCTAAGGATCATGGAACCTTTCCATTTGACAGCTAAAACTTCCTTTTTGTGTTTTTTTCCACTTAGGAGTATGTGAGTTCCTTGACAGGAGGGGTTATCTTGTTTTTCTATTTGTATCGTTACTTAATATGTTGCTTTACACATAGAGCAGAATAATTTTTTTCATCAATGCAAGCCTTATGATATACTGAGCAGTATAAGGTGGACTGAGTAATATAGGCAATTGTAGATAATTTGATAAGCACACTGCACATGAACAGAGGAAGAATGGCTATACTTTTGCATAGATGAGCCACTAGTCCCTTGCTCCATGTAGAGAGGCCAGATCGTTAAATGGAAAGAGAGATAGGGATGAGGAGGTACAGTGCAGCTACAATCAGAGAGGCAGGACAGTTGAACTGTGGGAGCAGGAAGGTAGCATGCTATTAATCACCTTAACGATGTCATAAGGCAGCCTATAAAAGCTAGGAGATCACAGGCTTTTATATTGTAGCTTGTCTTGTGAGGTATTTGTATGTGGAACTCCTCACTTTATGTATCTCCCTGGGATTGGACATACACTGGACAATGTGACAAGGTACCTGAGATTTTAGGCACAGAGTATACCAAAGGGACCCATGATGATGATTGTGCGTTGCAAAGCCAGGGACAAATGTGTATTAGGCAATATATCCTGAGCCTTTCCCTGTTCCCTTGGGCCTCAGAGGTCATTTGACCGTGCCTTCTAGTGTTTTTGTCCTGGGTAGAGATACTACCCAATCTTATGATCTGATCAGTCTAAGTCTTGAACTAAGACTCCCATCACTACTACAATGCCTGCCTAACCAGTTACGGATGTTCATGCATCCTAACTGGGTGCATTGGTAAGGTTGTAATTGGGTATAGCATTCAGGCAATAGACACAGTCACATGTACACACACACACACACACACACACACACACACACACACTGTATGTTTTAGCCTTTTATTCTCTGAAATATTTTCCAAATAAGAATGAACTGAATAAGTGACGTATTATCATACGATGGTATAGGAAGAAAATTCAAATCTGGGGAATTATCACATAATAAGTATTACCAATTTCATTAATGAGAATAAATCTCTATTTTTGTGGTCAATTGTAAATCTGGGCTGACATCAGGTCCTTAATAATCAAGTTTCAAATTTCTCCAAATACATGACTGGTGATTAAGGCCCAAGTGATGAATAAATACTTAGTACAACTGACACCAAAGGAAAAAAAAAATTGGCACAGGATGATACAAACCTACTCTAGTTCATACTCTATTTAGCTATTCCTAAAGTACGGGTCTGACCATGTCTCCCCACAATTCCTCCCTCCCCACAATCAATTCTAGTATCTCCCTATCACCTTCGAGTTCAAAGATAAAAATATTCTGTGTGGGATTCAAATCTCTCTGCCCCTCCCCTCTCCCCACCTTACCTGTCTTCTTATTCCTTATCCCACCTCACCCTACTGGCTCCCTATCAGTTCCTGCAACAAGACGCTCCATCTCCTGACTCCAGGAATTTCTAATGGTTGTTCCTCATGCCTGGATGCTCTCTGTCCTTATCTCTGTCTCCTGGTTTCTACATTCTGCAGGAAGTCTAGCCCATTTTGTTCATTCTAATGACTCTCCTCCAAGATTATTTCCAATTTATCCTGTATGTCTTTTTTGTATACAGTTGTTTGCATATTGTCCTCTATAGTAGGCAATGAGCTCCTCAAGGACAAGGATTAAGACAATGAATATCTTTCTTTGAATCCTGAGTATTTAGCATAGTATCTGGCACATAGTAGGTCCTGGATAAATGTTTACTGACTGATTAGAAAGGAAATGTTCTAGGAGTCTTGAGCAATACTTGGGATCAGGGATCTATTAGTTAACGAGGTTCATTCCTGTTTAGCTCTTTTCCTCTTTCCCTTCATGCTACCTTTCAACAAATCTTCTCCATCTGAACAATTCCTTTCATTTCAAGCACTATAACTGCTCTGACTGCTCATTTATCTTTTTTGCAGGCTTTAAATATTTTAGTAGCTTTTGCCCTATGAATCTGATATAAGACATTGTTGGACTTCACCAATCTCATTAAAGCTAGAACTGGTCTGTGAAAGCTTGGAAAAATTCACATAAGATCTTGCTTTCCAAAGTTCTCCACCCACAGAAGCAGAGGGAACATTTAATTCAAGTAGTGGAACTTGTCCAAAGAAGAAAGGGAAAAATTATGAATTCTTCAAATGTGTGTCTGAAATTCCTTAATATCATATTTATCCTTATAATTGTTTCATCTCCTAATCAGTGTATCCAATTTAAGTCCTTCAATACTGAGATTATAGTTTGTTGACGTTTTTTAGTTATGCTGTTTCTTTCTTTCATGTTTACATATTGTCTTTCCTGAAATATGCTGTTTTGTCACTTAACATGGCAATGTTCCTAAGTGCAACACAACATATTCCTTTCTATACCTACAATAATAAATGAAAAATGAAGAGATAATTTTTCTGTCTTTACCAGGTCTATATTTAAATGAAAGAACTAGTCCTTCAAAAACCAATAACCACTTGCTAAACTTTTAGCTTAAAATCTCCCAAATCCATTTACAGGCTAATACTGAAATAGATTTCCTTCAGAGA
The DNA here is from genome assembly GCA_028658325.1 of Potorous gilbertii. Lineage (NCBI taxonomy): Eukaryota > Metazoa > Chordata > Mammalia > Diprotodontia > Potoroidae > Potorous > Potorous gilbertii. The sequence continues at coordinate 209,982,558 of CM053772.1, read as the reverse complement.
GTGAGCCTTGTTCTTCCTCTGATAAAACAGCTGAATACGAAGAAATACCTTTTCTATCTCTTCCTCTTGTTCTTAAGGGTAGAAAGTGAGCAGACCCATTGCACTGGCTTCTTTTGCAGTGACAATAGGAAATGTTTCATCAAACTTCAGATCCCAAAAGATCACTACAGCTCTAATCAAAACATAGCTAAACATCAAGTCACCTAAATTATGATGATGGCGGGTCATCTTAGAAGACTTTCAATTCAGTTAAGTATTAGGTCAAAGAGAGTCTGAAAAAAAGATCAAAATTGTGTGGCCACTTGAAAACAAGTCTCTAATGTTCAACTAGCTTCTTAAAGGAGAGACAGCTAAAGAGCTAATTGTCATAATTTCTTTGCAAATATTTTAAACCAGAAAGTCATCTCAACCATCCCTCTCTCTCCTTCTGTAACTGCAACAGAGATGACAATGTATTAAAGCCCAGCCGTATGGGGCAACACTGATTTACATTCAGTGGCAGCTTGCCTGAACTGCCTTACCATTCTTATAAATTTTAAATCTGAGTTTGGATACCAAACAAAACAAATAGAGCAATCCTTGATCTTTTTAGGATTTGTCTGATTTCATTCCAGATCGTCCAAGAGTCTGCCTGCTTTCCTCAATATTCTTAATCCTTTCAAGAATATAGGAAATGAAAAGAACAGATTATTTTCAAAAAATAAAAAAGGCAGATTTTTTTCCACCATAAGAATAAAGTTCAGCACTGGTTTTACATGAGCTGCCAATCACAGACTGATCATCTGTTTTTACTTGCATAGGATTTAGCTCTATGCTCAAATTGAAATCTGTTGTTTAAGAGATTAAACTGAGTACATCAAGTCTACTTGTCCTTGTTAGTAACTTTCTTTAAATGTATGCTTCATTGACTTGCCATTATATTCAATCTTACAGCCATACTAATATTCACATAAAACTGTGGATGATCTTTTTCACATGCCACATTTTGGTGTTTTGTGGTTTCTTTTTTAAACAATCACTTAATATACTTGCAGAAGGGATTTTTATAAAGGTAGAACAAGTGTCCCTTGAGCTTTCACAGTGGATACAACATAGGGCATGGAGTCAGGAAACACGAGTTCAAATTCATCTTCAGACACTCACTGTGTGACCCTGGGCAAATTGCTTCATTCTGTTTGCCTCCGTTCCTTCATTTGTTAAATGAGCTGGAGAAGGAAATGACAAACTATTCCAGTATCTTTGCAAAGAAAACACCAAATGAGTTCACAAAGAGTCATTCATGACTAAAATGATTGAATAACAACAAAGAACAAGGATCTAGAAATTTAGGAAGGAGAATAGAATAACAGATACAGAGGTTGACTTGGAATCAGGAAAATCTGGTTCAGATGTGACCTCTGATACTTACTAATTATGTGACTTATATACAAGTTTTCTGAAACTGTCTCCTCATCCATAAAGTGAGAGTGGATAATACATAGCACCTAACTCACCAGGACGATAGAAGGTTCACATGATATAAGGTATATAATGTGTTTTGCAAACCTCAAAGAACTCCCTAAATATCAGTGCTTGGTATGATAACTGTTATTTCCCTTGAGACAAATAGACCCATCCACACAGTGCTAGAGTTGAAACTCAACAACAATACTTCAGCAGTCATAGTCTTATCCAAATGGATACCTAGAAACAGGATAGTATAGTTGTTTGAGTGCAAAACCTTGGAGTCAGGAAGACCTAGGTACAAATCTCTCCTCTCATACTTACTAGCTTTGTGTATGGAGTGTTCAGGAAGGACTAGCACCTCTAGTGTGAGGGCTTGACAACCCCTTTGAAGGCTGCTCATCCATCTTTGCTGTCCACTTGTGGCTCCAAGAAATTGTAGCATGTATAGTATTCATAGCAAAACTGTCTAGGCAGATGGACTAAATCAGCTTGAGTGTAAGCAATAAGTTTCAAAACTATCAGGGACATATCCCAATCCTGATCAGATATCCATTTTGCTTTCTTGCTCTCCTTTTCTTTGAGACTTTTTTCTGTTGTTGCCTCCTGTATGTTATTGAGAAATTCTGTCCATAGTTCTTCAGATATTCAATCTATCAGATCTGATTCCTTAAATCTATTCATCACTTCCAGTTCATATTCATAAGGTATACTATTTGGGTCCTAACTTTGTGGTCTGGTGGTTTTCCCTACTTTTGATGTAAGCCTGAATTTTGCAATAAGAAACTGATGATCCGAGTCACAGTCAGCCCTGGGTCTTGTTTTAACTGGCTATGGAGTTTCTTCACCTTTTGCCTGCAAAGTATATAATCAATCTCATTTTTATATTGACTGTCTGGTGATGTTCACATACAGAGTCACCTTTTGTGTTGTAAAAAAAGAATGTTGCTATGATCAGAGACTCATCTTGACAAAATGCTATTGGTTTCTGCCCTGCTCCATTTTATATCCTCAGACCAAACTTGACATTCCAATTATCTCTTGATTTCCTACTTTAACATTAAAATCCCCTATGATTAATGTGACATCTTATTTGTGTTATTTTTAGAAGATGTAATCTTCATAGAACTGATCAACTTTTATCTCTTGGGCATCAGTGGTTAAAGCATAGACTTGTATTATTGTGATGCTAAGCAATTTTTCCTCAGATTTGAACAGATACCATTCTGTCATTTTTGAGATTATACCCCAGTACAGCTTTTCTCACATTTTAATTAACTATGAGGACTGCTCCATTTCTTCTCAGGGATTCTTGCTCACAGAAGCATCTGTAATAATCACCTGAATTAAATTTACCTTCTCCCATCCATTTAAATTCATTGATGCTCAAGATGTCAATGACTAACCTTTCCATCTCCTGTTTGACCACATCCAGTTTCTTGGTGCTGTTCGGTGCTTTTCAATCATGTCTTACTCTTTGTAATCCCACTTGAGGTTTCCTTGGAGTGGTTTGCCATTTCCTTCTTCAGATCATTTTACAGATAAGGAATGGAGGTAAACAGGGTTAAGCAACTTGCCATGGTCATAAAGGGAGGTTGGATTTGAACTCAGGCCCTCTTGACTTTCGGGGTCAGCACTCTATTTAGTGAGCCACCTAACTGCCCTCATGTCCAGCTTACCTTGATTCATTGATCTTGCATTACATGTTCCTATGCAATGCTGATCTTTACCACGTGAGACTTTCCTTTTCTTACCAGATACATCCATAGCTGAGTTTCTTTTCAACTTTGGCCTAGCTGCTGCATTGGTACCAGAGTTACTGGTACTTGTCCTCCACTCTTTGCCAGTAGTGTTTTAGACACCTTCTGACTGTGGGGCTCATCTTTGATGTAATCTCTTTCATCATTTTTGTGCTGTCAATGGAATTTTCTTGGCACAGGTACTGGAGTGGCTTGCTATTTTCTTCTCCAGTGAATCACCTTTTGTCAGAACTCTCCACTTTTACTTGTCCATCTTGAATAATCTTGCATGGCATAGCTCATAATTTCCTTGAGCTACGAAAGACAAAGACAAAGAAGAGTAAGAAAGCAAAATGGTTGTCTGATAAAACCATACAGATAACTGAGGAAGGAAGGAAAGAAAAAAGGGAAAGATAGACTCAACAGGATGCAAAATTTCAGAAAATAGCAAGGCGACATAAGAGCATTTTCTTAAATGAGTAACACACAAAAAAAATAGAGAACAATAGAATGGGTAATAGGAGATATCTCTTCAAGAAAATTAGAGATACTTTCTCTGGTTGCAAAAAATTGGAAATGGAGAGGATACCCATCAACTGGGGAGTGGTTGAGCAAGTTGTGATATATGAATGTAATCGAATACTATTTGTTCTCTAAGAAATGATAAATAGGCCTATTTTAGAAAACAAAACCTGGAAACTTACATGAACTGATACTGAGTAAGTATCACATGTAAGTACATGTATAAATATGTTTAATATGATTGTGCATCTATAACATATAACAGATTGTGTGAACTAATACTAAGTGAAATGAGCAGAACCAGGGAACATTGTACATAGTAACAGCAATACTGTGTGATGACCAACTTTGCTAGACTTAAATCTTTTCAGCAATGCAGTGATCTAAGATAATTCCAAGAGACTCATGATGCAAAATGCTGTCCATATCCAGAGTAAAAATGAATGAGTCTGAAGGCAGATCAAAGCTATTATTTTCCCTTTTTTTCTTAATCATGTTTTCCCCCCTTTTGTTCTGATTCTTCTTTCCTGGGATGACTAATGTTTAAATATGTTTAATATTATATATATATATGAACAGATTGCATGCCATCTTGAGGATGAGGGAGGGGAGGGAATGGGGAAAAAATTTAAACTCAAAATCTTGTAAAAGTGAATGTTGAGAATTATCCTTGCATGCAACTGGAAAACATAAAATATTATTAAGTTAAAAAAAGAAAAATAGAGATATTGAGGTAATGTTCATGTAAAAATGGGCATGATAAAAACAAAATGGTAGGCAATTAATAGGAGCAGAAGAGATGAAGAAGAGGCAAGAATACACAAAAGAAGTATGTAAGAATCATTTTAACATACATCATTGATAACCTTGGTGGTGGGGTTACTGAGCAAGAGCCAGTCACCCTGGAGAACAAAGTCAAGTAGGCCTTAGGGAGTATTGCTAACAATAAGGCTAGTGGAAGTGATGAAATTCCAGTTGATCTATTAAAAATCTGGAAAGATGGTACCATTAAAGTGCTGCACTCAATATACCAGGAAATTTGGAAAACTTGACATTGGCCACTGCATTGGAGAATATTCAGTTTGCATCCCAATCTTAAAGAAAGACAAAGTCAAAGAATGTTCAAATTACTGTATAATTGCATACATTTCACATTCTAGCAAGGTTATGCTTAAGATTCTGCAAGCTGGGCTTCAGCAAAATGTGAATCAAGAATTATCAGAAGACCAGGTTGGTTTTTGAAGAGGCAGAGTAAGTAGAAACTTAATTACTAATATTTCCTAGATTATGGAGAAAGCAAGGAAGTTCCAGAAAAATATTTTCTTTTGCTTCATTGATTACACTAAAGCCTTTTATTGTATGAATCACAACAAAATGTCCTCAAAAGTGCTGGGAGTACCAGATCATCTTACTTGTCTCTTAAGGAACCTGCATCTTCGTCAAGAAGCAACAGTCAAGATCAAACATGGAAAAATTGATTGTTTTAAGACTGAGAAAAGAGTGCAAGACTATATACTGTCACTTTACTTTTTAACTTATATGCAGAGAACATCATACAAAATGCCAAACTGGATAAATTAAAAACTAGAATTAAAGTTTCCAGGAGAAATATCAACAGTCTCAGATATGCAAATAATACCATTCTGATGGCAGAAATTGAAGAATTAAGAAGCCTCTTGATGAGAGTAAAAGAGTAGAATACAAAAGGTAGCTTGAAACTTAATATAAAAAACTAAGATCTTGGCAATTAACTCTATCATTTTCTAGAAAACAAAGGAAGAAACATGGAGGCATTGTTGGATTTTACGTTATTGGGCTCAGAGATCACTGAAGAGTGAAACTGAAGCAATAAAATTAAATGATTCATGTTTCTTGGATGGAAACTTACAACAAATGTAGAATCATACTAAAAAGAATAGCCATTGCTTTGTTCTTGCTGACAAAGACCCATAGATTCAAAGCTATATGTTTTTCCAGTAGATTCAATATATGCCTATGAGAATTGGACTTTAAGGAAAGCTGAGCACCAAAAAATCAATGCTTTTGAATTATGATGCTGAAGATAACTTTTGAGAGTCCTTTGGTCAACAAAGACATCAAATCAGTCAACATTTGAAACCATTAATTCAGACTTTTCACTGGAAAGTCAAAAACTGAAGCTAAAGTTTAAATACTTGGGCCACATAATGAGAAGAGACTCACTGGGAAAGACTCTGGTGGTAGGAAAGTTTGAAGACAAAAGGAAAACGAGATGGCAGAGGATGAGAAGGATAGATGGTGTCATAGAAACAATGAACATGAACTTGGACAGACTTTAAGAGATTATAGAGGGTAGATGGCATGGCGTGCTATGTTCCATGGGGTCAGGAAGAGTGAGACATCGCGGAATGATTCAACAAAAACAAAAACTACCCCAAGTGGAATGGCTGATGAGGACAATTTGTTCCAATGGCCATGAAGACAGCTAAAGAAGGCATTGTGGCATGCTTAGAGCATGCTCAGACATCAAAGAGTCAAGGTCATCCACTGCATCCTGAATCATCGTTGGCCATCTTGACTTTTGTCTTGCCACTGAACTTTGATAATTCTGTGCAACACTGCCTCATTTGAACCCAATTCAAGGACAAGTCAGGAACTTACCCTGTCATATCACTGTTCCTCATTGAAAATGAAGGATAAATAACAACTTGTGACCCTGAGCAAACCACCTAATCTCTATGAGCATGTATTTCCTCCTGTAAAAAGTGAGATTATTATGTATTTCACTGTGTTACCACGAGACTCAAATGAAATAATTTAAGTAAAGAGTTTTATAAACTTCAAGGAGCTTGATGAATGTCAATTCATACTAGCTACTTGCACCTCTTTATCCTAGACAGGTCTTGTTCTGGTCTCTCAGAATTCTCTCAATGTATCCAAGGCCTTTCTGTGTTTCTTGTAATGTTTTATTGAATACCACTGTAATTGTTGGTTGTCTATCTGTTAGTCCAAATTCTCATGACATGGCTGCCCCAGTTCTTATTCTAGTGATACTGGAATAAGGTACTTGGTCCAGGTCCTTGATAACATCTTCTCCCATTTCTCACATACAACCTAGCATTGGTAATATGTTGCAGCCCAGTTAGCTCTGCCTCCCCATCACCTTCTCATCACCTCTTTCAGTCCAAAGTTTGTTTCTTCTACAATCACTGTATTTCATGATTCACAGCCACAAAGCATTACCAGAAAAATACTGGTGTGATTCTGAAGATGAGATTTCACAGAAAACAGAAGTTTGGGATAACTTAAGGTAATATACATGTGGCATCTTTGGTTAATGATTTGCTGAGCATCTTCATCAATCAAGGCATAAACTAGGAAGAGATTTGACCAAAAAAGATATTTCCAAAGGTCACAAAGGAAACTGAACAATGAAGGAAAATTGGAAAGTTTTTTTCTTGACAGATAACAGGAGAATAATTTTATTTAGCTTTTCTCAAATGAAATAAAACTCCTGCAAGATTCCCTGGACCCTTTCCTTGACACCTATAGTATCAGTTTACGTAAGTCGCAAATATAAATAAAACTTTAGAATGCCAACAGCACTTAAGATTTTGAGTTATTTTTTACAGTTTTACTTCACAATCCCTCTCATGCCTACCAAGATAGAGAGATGATTAAGAACATTTCCCCACAAAATGAAGATGGGTAGAGAAGGGGAGTAACAGTTTTCTGTGTACTACACCAAGTTACTATTCATGACAAAAAATTACTTGAATGTACTATACCTGGAGAAAGAGAAAATAACACTTACTGGAATGCTCAGAGCTCCTTAAACTCTACAGAAAAATGACGTGATCTCATTTGATTCTCACAACATAGTTAATATTATTGTATCCATTCTAAAATTGAGGCCAAAAGAGGTTAAATAATTTGTGCTGAGTCACACATCTGAGACAGGATTTGAACCCATCTTTCTGACTCCATACCCAGCATGTATCACAGTGTCTTTATCATTGAAACCACCATGTCTTGCATGGTGTAGGAAGACACATCATTTGTTTTGTAATTGCAAGGAAGGCTGTCCTTGAACAAAGTCACAAAGTAGACAAAAGGTGTAGCTCCATTTGATTTCTGTGGTTATTTTGTCCTTTAGGTGTAATCAACCGGAGGTAACCTGCTGTATACAGAAGAACATTGGATGCTCAAGCCAGAAGATCTGGAATGGCATTCTGGCTCTACAAATTCTGAAACCTTGGTGATAATGTTATGGCTGCTGCAGCTGCTGCTGTTGATCATGGTGATGATAACAAAAAATATCTAATATTTATGTAGCTCTTCCTACTGGCCAGGCACCTGGCTAAGCACTTTACAATTAGTGCTTCATTCGATCCTCAAAAGACCCCAGGAGTTGGGTGCTATTACTCTCCTCCTCTTACATTTCAGGAAACAAAGGCAGTCAGGTTTGCTGACTTGCCCAGGGTCACACAGCTAATCATTTTACTACCTGGCTGCCCCGACCCTCAACATTTCTGAGTTACAGTCCCTTCACTTTTAAAATGTGGATGATGCCTGTAGTATCGACCTTCTAGGACTGTTTTGAGACCCAAATGACATAATGTGCCTAAAACACTTTCTAAACTATAATAGGAATGGACATGTGATTTCTTGCCATCAAGAACTCCTAGGTGAGGAAATTCCTTCTACTAGTGAAGGTCAGCAACTTCTCTGTAACTTGTAGTCTTCCTGAAGCATTTAGAGGTAAAGTATTTTGCCAAGGTCAACACAGCCAATACATGTCAGAAGCAGAACCTGAAACCAGATTTTCCTAGTTTTAAGGCTGACTACCCATCATACTTCATATCCATCAACCTTAAAAAGCTATGTAAGGCATATATTATACATTGTTTCTATGAAATAAAACCTCGAAAGAGTATCTTATAAACTCATTATCACTAAAATATAGTGATTGAAAAGACTCAATTCTCTTTTTAAACAAGCTATACAATTTTAAGCAAAAAAAAATAATTTCTGGAATAATATCAGGTGTCATTGAGTTTATGGTAAAATAAACTTTCCCAGAATCAGGACTTAACTACAAAATGTTGTGTTGAGGCAAGATGCCAAAACAGTGCCCAGGAAAGTTATGCAAAATGTCCCTCAATTTGTTAGAGAGTAAGAGAAGTAGTAGAAATACGAAGACTTCATGAAGCAAATTTGGAGAAAGTTATTTTGGGCTAGAGAAGAGAAAAAGCTAGGTTTTTAGAGTCATCCTTACTACCCGAGTGCTAATCTCAGTTGTTTTTCTGCTGCAAAGAGGATCTAAAAGTACTTTTAGGATCCTCTTTGAATTTCGGCATCCTAGGACAAAGCTCCAGTTTCTTCATCCTAGTTATGGTTCTTCTATTATCTCCTAAGTAATAAAGTTAGGCTTGTTTCTTACCAAAGTGATAGAAGAGAAAATGCTCAAAAGGTTTTGTGAATCCATAGCTTCCAGAGTTCCATCCATCCGGGCAGAGAGTCGTCCAAATGTGCCTTCCATCCTGTGTGGCCCTGCTCCAAACCATCACGACATTTTGCCATGAGTGGACAGTTTGCATACAGGAAATTTCCTCAATTTTTCCTGACCTCTTTTTGCAGTGACAAGAAAAAGTACCTAGCAAAGGAAGAAAAAAAAGGGAGTCCCACCACCAGGTATGTGATTACATTTCCCCTTAAATGCCCAGTGGTCCATATAAGCATCAACAATCCTAGAAATGTGGCTAAGTAAGTAAACAGTTTCACTGACTTTATGTAAAAGAAAATATAATGAATGCTTGCAAATTTCGATATAACCAACATTATGTGCAGTATATATTTTCTTAGTCAACCCCTTTGCCTCTAAATTCACTATTTATAATTTTCTTAGTCTTAATTAGCCTGCTGTTTCCCCAAGTCAACCCTGCTGCAGGCTGAACATGAAGTGGAAACTAGAAAAAAAAACCCGAAGTGTTTCTAGTTGCTGAAAGCAAGCTATACATATTCATAAAGAAAACAGAAAATTATTTGCCAAACTGTGGATGGTAAATACAAATTAACACTGAAAATGAAAGTGTAATATTTGCATTTTAAGCTCCCAGATTTCACCAGGATTAATTAGGTGATCACTGGAAAAGAGCTCTCCAGAGGTTTTACTTAACTGGTCAAAGGTTTTACATACATACACTCATATATGTACTCATATATATAATTTCCAAAATGTGTGAGTTAATATCACCATTCATCACCTTCTAGACATGGGACCCATAGCTGAAGTCACTATATTTAAAACTGATTTAACTGAAAACATACCTTGTATTTCCCTGGTAAGGTCTACTCAGTCTGAAGGAAAGTATGTTCCTAACGTCAGAGACCCAAGACAGTTAATCTGTACAATCCCAGTCCAAAGAAAATTTTTCTGAAGGATTATTCCGGTAATCCAAGCAATTGCAGGCTTGTTTCTTACCCTGGTTCATCTATGTCACTTTATATAGAGAGTCCTGGTTTCAGGAAGTCAATCCAACATTTAAGAGATCAGGCCATTCCTAATCTCTTTTTATTTCTTTCCACTATTAAATAACATTGAAACCATAAGCAGCAGAAAATTATGCATCACACATATGCATTTGGCAAGCATAACGAAAGCTGAACTGGTATTTTTTAAATCCCTACCTTTTCATTAAGTATTTATCTTGGTACAGACCCAATCACTCAGCAAGAATCTACCTTCCCTTTCTAAGTAATATGTAAGAAGCCTATCAAATTATTCTCACATGTTTGATAATCTCTAACAATACAAATCACAATCCATTCATTCCTACTCTTTCTACACAATACTTGTCTTTGCCTTTCCATAAATTGGCAACAGGGTGTCCATTCAGTGCGTTGGGGACCTCCTTATGTAATCTTAATTCTCAATTGACGGCTTGCTATCTGTAAACTATTAGGATTGCAAGGTAAAACCTACCGTCCAATCCCACTGACTTCTAGAAAAGCAGATTGGAACATAGGTCATTTAACGGGCCTGAGAAGGTAGTTGTTAAGAAGGCTGCACAACTTTGATTATAAATCTAAACTAACCCACTCCTCTCCCCCCCTTCCCTAAAAAAGAAAAGAAAAGGAATGACATCCTCAGTGACCCCTAATCTGGCACAGAGGTTGGAATGCAATTTGCCTCTATGAAATCAAAGAATATGAGTAGGAAATGAGCTAACTCAATTCCTTTATTTTATAGATGAAAAAACTGGGACCGAAAGAGAATGGCCTATGGTAGCATGGTCAGGAAGTTGGCAGAACCTGAAACTGAACCCCTAAGTGAACCCTCAAAGGATGTTATAGACCCAACTATAAAAACACGAGTAAGAAGAAAGAGAAGAAGCAAAAAGTAGGATACGGGGCATCTTCTCCGATCATCTCTTCCAGAGAAGTGCCTAGATGCGGAGCTCACTCTCTCACTTGATTTGGAGTTTAAAAGCTCCATGAATTCTTGCCCCAGTGGAGCCTAGGTGAGATATTAGTTTACAATCTAATTCTGACCTATATTTGTATCATTAAACCTTTATTATCTCCTGAGAGTTATCTCCTCAATTTATGAAAGCCAGTTTGGATGGATTTGTTTCATGCTGAACTAGAAATTCACCACCCTCCAACTGACGCTTACTAGACCTCAAACTCTCCCTACCCTACTTATGCTCCCTACCATCCTTCCTCTCTCTCTCTCTCTCTCTCTCTCTCTCTCTCTCTCTCTCTCTCACACACACACACACACACACACACACACACACATACACAAACACACATGCACACACACACACCCCACACAGACTTTCTGTTTATTGCGTGTGACTTAGTTTGACATAGAATCCCATCAGGCACTTGTTTTTTAAAAAATCCAAGATGTAAAGGCTGGGGAAGGAGTCAGTTATCTCCTCAAATGCCTTCGGGGAGTATGGTTCATAATACTTAATTATGTATCCAAACAAACAACTGATTTGAAAAGTCCTTGCTTTAGAAGACTAATGCAGAGTTCTTCAAAAACATTAGATCTTGGTAGCAAGCAAGGGAAAACAGGGAACAGATATGTGTGTGTATCTATGTAATGATGCACAATTATATATTATACACAACATGTATAGCTATTTTTTTAATCACAAACTTGTAACCTTTGACTCCTTCTTTCCTAATACTAATAGTTTAGTCAACAAGAATTTTTTATTAAACATTATTATGTGCCAGGCACTGTGCTAAGAATTAGAAATACAATGAAAGGCAAATCAATATTTTATGAATTACTGTTATGGAAAGCTTCATGATAAAGGATAAATGTTTTGTGATCCATGCAAACTAAGGACTTAATACGTTACAAATTTGAAATTCAATTATGGCAAGCTCGACCTAACTCCATTCATCTTTTGCTATACTTTTAAAATGTATATTTGTGTAATTTCTATAAAAGGTGATAGAAAGCATATTAAGGGACACTGTTTGGAAAGTCAAAAATTAGCGTCACAAAATATTGACCGTCATAGTTGACTTTAAATTACAGGTGCCGATCGAGTCTTTATAGCACTTTTTCAGAGTTCAGAAACCAGAACAGGGAAAGGTTCAGTCATAGCACATTATTACTCTTCTGTTCTTGAAGAAATAGGTCAGTGAAACCAGAGATTGTATAATGGCGTATGTAATTTAAGCAATTATTAAGCACGAAGACTAAGAGGAATATGTGGAGGTTGCTCTGTTACAAATAGCCCTTTTTTAAATGCTGACTATCAGTCACTGTTCTCCTTTCTCTCTACGAATATCCAAATTTATAAAAAAAAAATACTTTATTTTCCTCCTCAGTCTTTATTTCTTTCCATTCTGATGTCTTTCCTTGTTCCACAGTCTCATTAAGTTAGGGGTCGAGTCAGATCAAAGTTGATACCAGTATAATCTCCTAACTGGAGCAAACCTGACAGATTATCTTGTGCAGTTCACTCATTTTATGGATGAATAAACATTGGCCTATGGGAATAAAATGACTTTTGCAATGCTGCACAGCAAGAGAATCACCACACTGAATTATTAGATTAATAGAGTTTTGTAGGTAGAAGGAAATGTAAAACTAATTCTGAACAGATAAGATATTCATTTACTATATCAGGAAACCAGGACTAAGGAAAGGGAAAAGACTTTCCCAAAGCAACATAGCAGGTCTACTGATGTTAAGTCCAGGGAAGGGTACTTTCCTTTGTTTGCCTCAGGAAGTCATACACAAGTTTAACTTCTCACAAATGCCTATTGCTTTTGGGTTGTTGTGTCCCATCCACAAAGATTGTTATCCTACAGGACAATTGATCTCAGATTTTGAGGGGCCACAGACATTTTCAAGTCTAATCCATACATGCACAAAAATTCTCTCTGTACCATGTGCTAAGAGCAAGTCCATGAGCCTATACTTAAAGACCTCCAATGAAGGGAAACCCACTACTTCCGAGGGTACAGCTAGATATTTGCCCTTGTGGAAGCCTCCCCCCCACCACCATTTTCCCACATTTATCAAAGATCACAAGTCACCGCTTGGTAATCACATCTACCAGTCCTTTCAGTATCTCAGCTGTAATTCCTTCAAGTCTGGTATGTGGAATTCTTTGACAGCAGATGGGCACTACTTTGTCATTCCTAACTTGAACCATTTCCCGTCTATCCACCCTAGTTCAAAAATGATTATCCTTGGAAAAGAAAACAGAAGCAGAATAAGCATGAAGTAGTGTTGCCTTTTTCTTGCCACTCGTTGTAATTCTGTGGATAATGTGCAGGGTACAGTCCTCTTTCCCGATCTTCCTTTGCCATCATCAGAGTTAAAAAAAAAAATTTGTGTTGAAAAATATTTTTTAGCCTCAACTCATTCATTAGAGCCACTGACTCTTTTTTATTCTTAGATGTCTTAAAACATACACACACACACACACACACACACACACACACACATAACTTGATTGTTTAGTTTCCTAAGCTGGTACATTAACCTTTCTAATATCTTCATTTTTTCTTTTTTCTGAATATATTCTACTCCTCCTAAAATTTCTTTCTTTGGAATGAAGGATGCGAGATTTCCATCCTTCTGGAACTTTCTCTTTCAGAGTAGAACATTTGATCACGTCTGATTTTTAATCGATTTCAAATACAATATTCAAATATCTAGAAAATTCGCCAGCAAGGCATACTTTTTTGGTAACTGAGGCAATCACCATAAACCATACCCACGGCAAGCCAAACAAATTGTACCTTTAGTTATTAGGAATGGGTTTTATCTCTTAGGAAAGAGATAGAAGTCCTAGTTATACTCTGAGATCACTGCCCTGGTACAGTAACTTCCTCTTCTCCAGCACGAGAGTCATATTTGAACCAACCTAGTACTCCTTTATGAAAAATTGATATTTAATAAGACCTTTGTGATTGAATTGTTCCATAAAATTCCAAGCAAATATATTTTACCTGTTCTCAATTGGGGTACTCCATCCGTGGCCAAGAGTCCATCACTTTTATTTCAGCAATGATTTAAAGATATAAATTCCATTCTCAGACTGTATTCAGCTGTTTACTTCTCAATTATATCTGCATTTAACATCAGTGATTAAAATTCTTCATAACTTTAACAATACATCTTAACGTCTTTTAGGGTATTATATCTCCCTCACAAGTATGAAGTGATCTTCAGGATTAACGAGTTTAAAAGTTCTCTGTCATTTTCATAATGTGCATCCTAGGAATACAGTAAAGAGATAAGGAGACAGTCTGTCCCTTATTTATGTTGGATCAATAATTAGCTGGCTTAGTATCCTTTAACAGGGAGTCAATAACTACCAAAACTTTTCAGCCAAGGATTTTTAAAAATCAATCATGCTAATCTCAAGAACAAGATAGAACCATGGATAAATTTTAATTTACTTGAAAAGGATCTGAGTAGGAAACTAAAAGGTGAATATGAACTAATAGTAAAATACAACAAGAAAAATTCTCATAAAAATAAGAGATTAATACCCAGAATGAAAAAAGTGATGACAACTGTAGTGTTATATTTTGTAATTTATATTGCATATCAGGAAAGATATTGATGAGCTTGTTTTAGGAAGGGTTTCAATATACTAAATTCTATTTCAGGGCAAATTGGATAATGAAGGGCAAAAAGACAATGCCACAAAATCTGCTGGGAAAAAATGGGAATCTTAGTCTGGAGGAAAAAACTACCCATATGTGGAAAAGGGAAAATTTCAAAATGACAAAAAACTACCCAAAAATGTTTACAAATGGAATTAGATACCATAAAAAAGCAAATTCCCCCTTTCCTAGAGATCTTTGAGGGATAATTTTCAGGGAATAAATAAAGACTATCACAATGGAGGTTCTCAGACAAATACAAATTCTGGTAGATTATTTTTAATGTCTCTTCCAAACTCTGAGGCTATGTATGTTTGTTCCTTCATTCTCTGACCATTACTAGCTATCATCTCACCTTGTGGTAAGCTATTGAGTCACATATAGGCAATCCTCAACTTTCATGGAGGTAATAGTCTTAGAAAACAATGTGAAAGTGAAAAACATGAATGCGGATACATTGAACCTGTGGGAATTAGGGGATTAGGTTCCCATGACCATTAGACACTATAATCATTCACTAGAGATTTATGAAAATACATTTTTTGCATATAAATCTTTCTAATAAAACATTAGTTCTCATATTATACAATTTTCCTAAAACAGTAACAGTGAAATAATTCCTAAAATTCAGTACACAAAATAAAATTAGTAACATGCAAAACATTTTTCTGACTAGTAATTCCTGAGAATTCTGTAATATTTTATGTTGACATCTCAATAAAAAACATGAATCTCAGACAATATTCACTTTTATAACACATGAAACACACAGTTCCATAAATACTGTACAGAAAATGGAATTCTTAAAACTAAAATGTTTTTAACCTGTATTTTACTTTACACTATATCAGATGGCAGTGAGAGCACATTGTACTGTATACTATACTGTTGTAAACATTTTGACCATGATCACTCTCTGAAACCCAAGGGAGAGGCTGGTGAAACTTTAGTCACTGCAGTTATAAGACACTAAGACTGGCAAGGTCTCTAAATCTCGTCTAACCCTCTGTCCTTCCAAACTGGTGGATGGCATTAGAGATGGGAATGGATGCTCCACTCAGTAGTGACTGCTTCATGTGCCATTTGAGATTCTTAAAGATCTTTAAATGTGGGAGCATAGCACAATATTGTTAAATATTGAGGATGCAATTGATGATGATATCAGCAGCCTCGATGTCTCTAGCAAGCTGGTCAATTCTTCAAGTTTGGAAATTGTGAGTGGCATAATCTTGGGATTTTGTTTGTTGCCATCATATTCACTGTCTTGAAGACTCTACTGACGCATTGAATCTAACTCCTCATTCATCAACTCCTGGGATTGGTACCGCAAGATGTCAGAGACATCTTCTCTCATATCCCCAAACCCTTTGCCTCTGATGGTAGAAGTGAGATACATGATTGTTACAAAAATCTGCCTCACTGCTTCAACAACACCTTTAAAGCCTTCAAAATCTCAGATACAAGAAAGACACACTTTTTTCCAACTTTTTTCCAACAGTTGCTCAAGGTAACCTGTGAAATATTTTCCCAGGCCACATTAATGTAGTCAAGCACTTAAAGCACAATGAGAGATTTACAGAAATCCATCGTGGTGGTTTCTGGGTTCACTTGCAAGTAGTCACAGGCAAGGTGGTACATTTCCCTATTATAATGGTACTGGAAGACTTCTGTGATTCCCTAATCCATAGGCTATATCAAAGATATGGTATAGCATGGCATAATAAGTGGTATGTTTTATGGGCATTTTTTAGTGCTCACAAATATGAACTGGTACATTGTTGAGTATTAAAAGAACTTTGAATTTAAGTATCATTCTACCTCCAGTATAGAGCAGGGAAAAGACAACACTGGCATTGGCATACAACAGTAGGGTCAAATGATCCTTAAAACCCTTGAACCCAGGGGCATTGAAAATAGCTTCTGTTATATATACACTTTCTTGTTTCATAAACAGACCGGTCTCACCAGTGTTAAATACTTGCACTGGTAGGTAACCATTTTTTTTCTCAATCAACTTGTTCAATTATGTTCTGAAACTTGACAACAGCCACAGCATCAGCAGAACTAGCTTTGCCAGAAAGTTTCACATTTTCCAAACCATACCATAACTTAAAATTATAAATCCATCCTTGACTTTATATAAAACATTTAACATTTTCTTGGTCCATCATTACATTTTTATAAATTTGTTGGACATTCAAACAAATGGTTGCCATATTGGCTACACTTTTTTCATTCCTCCACCATCTCATTTAGCCCCGAATTCAGCTGCTTTCTTAATTTTTTTAAATTCCCTTATCAACATGTAATAGGTTACTATAGCACTTTTTGGAGTGGATTTATGAAAACTGCTTACAAATACTTTCCTTCTTTTTGCAGATATAACAAATCATTGATTCATTAACAACAAATTCACTGCTGACAGTGACTGCAAATATTCTGGCATGAAGTTCTCTAACACCTTAATTTCTCACTAAACCACATCACTAACTTTGAACATTTGGGTTTAGAGTCCAGAGGACTTGCATTACACTTTGGGGACATCATTGTAACACAAAATTTGAGTTTTAAAGACAAACAATGAAAATATGCAACAAACGAATGGGGAGCTCTTTCTAACAGTAGGGCGAACAAGACCAGTGAAGGACTTAGGAGGACACCAGCTGCTCACAAATTTGTGCAAAAGTGCAAGGTTACTCATGAAATCATACAAATGCTTGAGGTCATGAAAGTTTAAATGCCTGAATGTTGAAGATTGACTAAGTTTTTGGAGCTAAAGAAATTGTTCTTCTAGACATGAGACTAGGTTGCTTTTGTACAAAGGGGTCTAATATTTAACTCTGCATTTTTAGTGTCTTTTTGAACTTCTTTATTCTATTTCTTTACCCTGGTTACCTGCATAGATGAGAACTTTCCCTTTTCCTACTTAAAGCAAAGCTTTTATTTTTCCCCATAGATATTTCTCAGAACCTAGAGACCAGATGTATATTTTTCTACACCTCTTCTAGCCCCAGTACTTCTATTAATATGGTCTAGCATTTCCTAAGCTTTTTTAGCTTCCCTGTCATGCTACTGAATTATTTTGAGTTTGCATATGTATATATATATATATATATATATATATATACAATAGTCATTAAAAAGATATTTTCTACAGGAAATATTGATCTGCCTTTGCCCCCATCCTATACTTGTTCAGTTGATTTAAAAAATTGGTCTTTAAAAATACTCTGAACATATATATATGTATATATATATATACTTTATAATATATGTATAATATTTATAAAATATGTGTAATTGCTGTTTTCATCCTTCATTGCAAAAGAAGACCATGCCATCAGAGAAATGAGACATGACTTGTACTTGACTTTGCTTTGAGTGAGGGAGGGCTGTCATCAACCTCACTTCTCTGGAGCCATCTGGATCCAGTGACCAGATATTTATCAGGATAACTGGAGATGGCTGAGGCTCCTTTAGGTCAAGGCCTATTTGGTACTCATTTAGGATGAGTGCCAATGAATAGACCTTTCTGAGAAGTAGTCAGGGGATGGCTCCTTTAGTGAGACAAAGAAAAATAACTAAATCAAGGTAGGAGGGAAAGAGCAACAGTTACTATGGATAATCACTCTCAAGCCAGGAGGGTCCAGAAAACAACCCTTAAGTGGAACTTGGGCAAGGATCTAGTGTGGTACAATCTATGGGCTTTAGAGGGCAGTAAGTTTAAGGTTTTGGAAAGAGAAGGGAAGGGAAGGAAGGGAAGGGAAAGATCTAGCCAGTAAATCCCAAGTTAACCGGGCATTCTCTGGCCATTCAAATTTACCTTCCTTTGAATAGAGGGAGGGGAGGGGGAGACAGACAGGAGAGGAGGAGCTGAGTTACCTACCTAGCTGGTTGCCCATTCAAGAAGCTAGGTCTATTCACAGGTTGTTGTGTTTGTCCTTCGTAATTTCAAGAAGACCATGCCATCAAGAAATGATGACATGACTTACACTTGACTTTGTTTTGAGGGAGGGAGGGCTGGGCAGGTCCTCCAGCCTCACTTCTCCTCTGGAGCTATCTGAATCTGGTGACCTGATATTCATCAGGATGATTGGAGATAATACTTATATAATGTATAATATATGTATAATACTTATAAATAAATATATTTTAAAATATTTATCTTTACGTTTAGCACTTTTGTGATTCAGCTCATTAGATTTAGCCTCACTGTTCAACCCATTGGAGATATTTTGGGATCCATAATTTGTTACATAACCCATAATTTATCTTTCCCAATTACATATCAACCTCATTTTTGATAAGCATTCTATCTATGCCTTCATTCTTTGTCATTAGTAAAAATTCTATACAGCATAGGTCTAAGAACATATCCTGGGAAACTCCAAAAGAGATTTCCTTAAAAGTGTTGGCTAAACATCAGTAACTACTGTTTGAGCCCATTTATCTAATCTGTTTCCCATCCACTTAAAGATACCCTCAGCTACCACACATCTCCTCATTTGGACCACAAAGATGGCAAAAATATTCTGTTGAAAAACCTTATGAAATTAAAGTATATCATATTTTCAGAATTTCTCTGATCATACTAACCAAAACTCTTGTCAAAAGAGGAAATAAAAGTACTCTGACATAACCTATCCTTGACAAGTCATATTGGTTCTTAGAGATAACTATTTGCTCTTTTGAATGTCTGAATATTAAGAGGTTATGCCATAGAACTTGGTCTACAATTAAAATCAAGGTTAACAACATAAAATATTCAGATCCATTCTCTCCTTTTATTAAAAAAATGAGATATTTGCCCAATTCTTACATAACTTCTCATTGTTCTTATTTTCAAATGTCATTGGAATTGATTCTCTGATCACACCTTTCATATTCTTTTTTTGTTCTGGGATGTATTTTATCTGGGTCTGGTGATTTTAATTGAGTAAGGGAATGAATTATGGAGATTTCTTGCTTACCATTTTGTTAGCTATCTTGGCTTTCAACTCATTTTTTACCATTTTTTCTTCTTTGTTTCTATTTTACCTGGTAAAGAGAATGATCTTCTGATTGGGAAGTAATGTAAGAGTTGAGTAGTTCTTCCATCTTAAATCATTAGACAAACTTTCCATCTAAACTCTCAAAACATTTAAAGTATTGTAAAAAATACAGTCTGCTATCAATTTTCTAGTGCTGCTTCTATTAATTATTATTGTTTCAAATGAGATAAAGCTACAATATCATCTTTAATTTCCATCAAGCACTTGGTTGCCTGGTAACTATCACCATAGATATAGAGTGATTTTTATCAATTCATTGAAGACAGGTGTTTCAAATTAGAGTGAATGTTTCCTATATTTGAGGGAAGGGGGGGAGGGAAATGTCTATTTTCTCAAAATTACATTTCCAAATAAGAAAAAGGTGACGTTATCATGACATAACTGTCAAGGAGAAATGATACCTTTACCCATTCTTTCTTTTAATATATGCATGCATACACACATGCATTGTGTACAAACATACATATACAACTTCCTGTGTACTTAAAAAAAGAGCCCAAGGTTATAAGGCCAAGTAAAAATAGAATGTGTCTGACAAGTTTCACTAAAGCATCCTGAGCATAGTTTTTTAAAGAGGTCACTGGTTATGAGATTCTCATAAATCATAAAGTAAATTTCCAATTGCAATTCTTTTTCCTGTGCCTCTCACTATTGGAGAGTCATTAATATTGAGTGTCTTTTGAGTATACATTTACTAACAGTGCCTGGTTTAAAAAAAGAACAAGCTTTGTCCCACTGAAATATGCATGTGGAAAAAAGTTTGTATTAACAGTTCAAGAAGGAAAACCTGAAAGTTCTTGCCTATTGGAAGTGATTGAGGTCACATCAACCCCTAAAATTCAGAAATATGTGTATACATATGTACCCACTATGTATATGTATGATGTATGAATTCATGCATCTTCACTTCTTTATAGGTATATATGTACCCGCATGTATTTGTGCACATAATAGGTATCTATGTTTATGTATGTATGTATATGTACATATATATATGTGTGTATATATAATATATACATATATACATACATATATATATATAAAATCTAGATGAAAAAGGAAATTCCAATTTATCTATCTAGTCATTTTGTCCTTAATTCAGAAAATAAGCAGTTGGAATAATTTTATCTGAATTGGTATCTTGCTTTCAGCATTCTGCAGATACTATTTTTGGACATTAATCAGAATGGTATGTCTCATTAAATAAATACTATCTACAAAATCATTTACACGTTTTATGTTAGCAACTCCCCAAAATTAGGTCTATATTTGTACATGTTTACATTTTCATATTGCCTATCAAAAATAGATTACTTAAGTATTCTGTCCCCCTGAGCAAATCTAATTCATTTCAAAGATTATAAAATAGCTAGCATCTCAACCACTTTTCTCTATAGCAATTCAAATTATCTTATTTCAGTAATTCAAATCATGCTTCATATTCATTGAAATTAAATTTGTGATAGGAATGTTTCATTTCCATGAATCTCATTCCATGAAGTTCACTTATTTATTGATAACAACTTATATTTATGTAGAACTTTTCATGAACAAAGATCTTTCACATGCTAATGAGGCAAATGAGGAATACATCACCATACCCATTTTTAAAATGGGAAAACTGAGGCTAAGGGATGTTAAATGACTTGGCTGAGGTCACATAGGTAGCAAATTGATATAATCAAAACTTATATACTAGTATTCTAACACAAAATTGGACTTTCTTTGCATTATATCAAAATTCGTGAGCGCATGTGCTTTTTTAATCTAAGCAGTATTTCTTCACCAAATCTCCTGAGAAATTGAAGAAGTTGAGTTAGAAAGTATGATTCTTCATGTCCTTGATTCTGAATACAATTGGGAGAAAATATTAGAAAAACCTAAACCTTTAAGTCTCATACTATAAATGGATTTATTTTTATGTTACCAAATTCCCCCTAAGTACAAAGATGAGCAATTATTGCCCTTTAAAGGTTTAGGCAAACATAGAAAAACTTTGACATATGGAAGAAGATGTTATCCTTCAGAGAAACAGATGATAAGAGGAAACAATCATAGTATGGTCTTACATATACGTGTATGAGTATATGTGTATGTGTACATACACATATATATGCATGTTTATAGACATTTATGTGTACATGTATGTGTGTATGTGTATGTATATACACACTCAACTACAGCCTGGTGGTGAGGGGAAAAATAAAGTAAAACGTGCACAGCAGCAAACAAAAAACAGTCTACAAGGAAGCAAAGAAAAGCTGGACAACTTTGAAAAAAGTGTAGGATTTGTTATATAGACTTTCTTGAAATGGAAATTTATTGTTTTATATTTTATCCTCTCATGTTCTATTGTGTACATGGCAACATTTTCTTTTTCTTTTCTTACTTTGTATTTGTTTAAAATAAATTTTAAAATTTACCATCATGAAACATCAAATCAAACCAAAACACCAAATACTTCAATGTTAGGCAAACAGTAACAGAAATGAAGGATCATCTCTTTGCTTTCTATAAGGTTACCCTGCCAGCACTTTGAATTAAATATCTAAAATGGTAATCAAAATTATCTTTTTTGCTGGGAACCGCCCTCCCAAAGCTATTTTTCTTGACTCCTTATTTCTGCCAATAGCAATGCCATTTTCTCCCTCACACAGGCTAAAAATTCCACTCAGCTTTAACCCATACTTGCCCTCAGTTCCCATACATAATCATGGCTGAGTCCTATTAGTTGCCCTTCTCTCCCATTCATTTTCTTCTTTCCATTTCCATTGTTTGGAACCTAGCTTAGATTTACTCTCCTGATGACTTGACTGTTGTAAGAACAAATAACTTATTCTCTTCACCTGATTTTTTTCCCCTCTCCAAAAAACCTCTTGCACAACACAGACTGAACCTCTGAGAGGGCAAATCCAAATATGTCACTGATTTGGTCAAAAATCTCTAATGCCTCCTCATTACCCGACAAAAAGTCCAAAATTCTGTGAGAAGGTACTGTTTTCTTCCCTAAGTGATTTTCTTTTATAGTAGGGACATGGAGTTGGCGATGAAGGGATACAAAGATAGATGATAGGCCTGTTATGAAAAAGACAGATGTGGTAACCCAGCCTTAGACAAAGGTACACAAGCTGACGTGAACTCATTTGAGAAAGAAATCCAAAGCATACAAATGACCCAGATTATGCACTCTACAAAAACCCTTTTCTACCAGCTAGGGAAGGGATAATGGCTGGCAGATCACCACCATCAGATCCTTCTCTTATAATGGCAATTTCAAACATCTGAAGAACAGTCAAGTGAAAAATGTTCTGTACTGGTTTAGAAAGCAGAACTAGAGGCATGGGAGAAAGTTGAAAAGAGGAAGATGTAGATATGCAGTAAGAAGAAAAAAAATTCCTAATAATCAGAATTACCTCAAAGTGGAATGTTTTACCTCCTAAAACGTTCTCCTTTATTAGAAGTCTTCAATACAGGCTGAAAAATTGCCACTTGGTAGAGATGTTTTCAAAGAGGTTCACTTCTAGTATGAGGTAGATGAGATGCCCTTTGATCCATTTCTGAGATTCTGTAATCCTTACTTCCATATGTAATAAGATCCCCCCCTTTTCCCCATGGCACTACATACTCTTGTTATTTCATCTATCATATTTTCCTGTCCTTTCTCTTTATCTAACCCTGCTAGGATATAAACTTCCACCAAACAGAGACCAAAAAGACTTCAACAGTTTAGGTTTATGTGTTATGGTGCATAAGGGAAAACTAATAAGGATGAGTGTACAAATGTACACTTGGGTTAAGAGAAGTGGCTTTATGAGTTTTGTGAAAATGATCTGGAGGTTTTAGTGGACCACAAACTAAATGAGAAAACAGCATAACATGGAAATCAAAAGGAAAATAATTTGTTGTTGTTTCAGTTGTGACCTCATTTGGGATTTTCTTGGCAAAGATACTAGAGTGGTTTGCTATTTTCCTTCTCCAGCTCACTTTACAGAGGAGAAAACAGGTAAATGGGGTCCAGTTACTCTCTCAGAGTCACACAGCTAGTAAGTGTCTGAAGCCTAATTTGAAGTCAAAAAAACAAGTCTTCTTGATTCCAAGCACAGTGCTCTATCCACTGAACCACTTAGTTGCCCAATGCTAATTCTATATTAGGCTAATTTAAGAGAAGCAAAGTATATAGAAAAAGAGATTAGAGAATCATTCAGAATCTAATAGTTCTGATATTATCTGCTATGATCACACAGCATCTGAAATACAATTTACTTATTTCTGAGTACCCCATTTTGAAAAACTAAGTAGGTATCTCTGCAGAAGAGGTCAGAGAGCTATAGAACATGACATAGAGAAATCAATTGATAATTTAAAATGTGTTAAACTGAATTCCTTAGTGATTTCTCTTCTTTAGTATCCTTAGTTCATCCTTATATACTTCAACTGAACAAAGGTCAAGGAGAGTCTTTTCTCTGTACACCTACCAAGACTTTTACTTCCTTTTTTCCTGAATGTTTAGATTTTCTAGTTCTAAGATTCTCACATAGCCTTGATCCAGTTAGCTACTCTCCTTCTAAGAACCTTACAGTAAAATCAACCAGAAATGCCAGCAGGTTTATCGCCAAACACATTTATTGGAAAGAGAGATAAATTCAGCAAATATTGTGATGGATCCATTTGAAGTGTAAATTCATTTGACAGACTGTTCCTAAATGTACACAGAGGAGCCATCTTGAATATTTCAATGAGCAACTTACATTGAGAAAAAGTGAGTTTAATATGCTCTAGTAAGTCCTGCTAAGAATTTGGGATTTGTAAAACAAAAGTATATCATTTTCTTATTTTTTTGAATATGATACAGGCAATCACTTTACTATTTACAGAACAACAAGTTCTTAAGAGTTAGCAAACTGTGATCCACTGGCTAAATCTTGCCTGTTTTCACATGGTTTTTGAGCTAAAAATGTTTTTTAAATTTTAAAATAAAATGTTACTGTACTTAAGAATGTGAAAGACATTCTTAGTTCTCTTTGGTGGTACACAGGCAGGCTCTGGAATTTAGCCTCTGGGCAGTAGTTTGAGGATCTCTCCTCTATATTAACAACTATTAAAAGAGCCTGAATTTCTATAACACTAAACTTTACAAAATGCTTTCTTCATAATCATCCTGTGAAATAAGTAGCATGAATATTATCTCCATTTTCCCAATGAAGAAACTGAGGTTCAGAGAAATGGGGTGATTTGCCTATGGCCATATGGTCAGAATCAGATTTTGAATCCAATACTCTTTCCATCAAGACACATTACCTCCCTCATATACTGGTAAATAAAAATAATGGTTCACAAAATTCTGTGATAACTATATATGTAAATATATTTCCTGATTTAGGTTAGGACTATTAATATAGAATAATGCTATTGAACCAGCTTCCACAAATGGAGATTAGCTTGATAACAGAGAATCGTCTAGTCATGAAAATTTGCATTAATCAGTAAAACAAATAAAATAAGGATATTATTGATTATTATAGATTGATATTGTTGATACTTAAATCCTTTTCCTTTGATAGAGTCAATCTCTCTAAGTTTTCTCACTAAACAGGATACTTTTACCTGAATTAAAATTTGGTATAACCATCACTATCCATTCATATATCCATACATATAAATACATACATATATATATATATATATATATATATATATATATATATATATATACATATATCATTGACAGATAAGCTGTTATTTCTTGCTACCTACTGTCAGTGTGCCTCCATTCAGCAGCTACATTCCTTCTTTCTAATTTGCTGCTTCTGGAAAGCAGTGGATTTTAAAAATCAGAAATTCAAGCCTGATGTTACTTGGTTTAAGAGTAAAACTTGTGTGAAGACTTGAATAGTCTTCTGTTCTCAGGTTAGTACACATCTCTATGGCCTAAGCTACTTATCTCTCAATCTTATAGAAGTCAAACATCCATTTTGAAGACCATCACCTCTCCTCACTTAAAGCATGGAGACATAAGCCCAGCGTCTGAAGGTCCACTCCATTAAGGAACCTCAGCGTATCTACAGTTGGATACATCATGGAGAGAAACACTAATTTAAAGTGTTTAACACTGTCAAGTGGTTCACTATTAGAAACAGATATGCTTTATCAATCAAAAATGATACAACAGGAGTAGTATTTTGATCTACCTTCACAATGCACCCCAAGGATCAATGGACCTTTCTATCAAATGGTAGCCAAACCTTCCTATTATATTACCTCTTCCTTATCCAAGTACTTAATATGGGCATTTCTATTCTTTTCTTCATTCAAAATAGCAAGGTTCCCCCAAAGTACTATCAAATACAAAAACACACACACACACACACACACACACACACAAATCCTACCTGTTCAAAACTTTTAACATGCATAATTGTATGTGTATATATGTATATACATATAATTGCAAAAAGCATAGTTCCTAACTAAATGTCCCAAAATAAGTGTATGGTTAAATAAATTGCGATATAGTAACATAGTAGAATCCTGTGTTCCCACTACACCTAACAAGTATGAAGAATATTGAAACAACTGGAAGATCTTTATGAAATATTGCAAAATGAAAAAGCTGAACCACAATAAACACCATTACCATAGAAGGAAAATAATGACTGAGAATGACTAATAAAAATATTTTTCTTTGAGTAACTTTGAGTAACTTAAAATTTAAGATATTTAATGCATTGATATTAATCGAATGCTAATAGTTGCTAGGCAAGTTTAATATTCAATATGGATTCCTATATTAATGTTTTAATAAAATTCTGAAAATCAAAGGTCCATACTTTATTTTGAATTTTAGGGAGGATCATCTGGGTAAACATATTATTCAAAGAAATACAGCTCAGCTGTCTACCTCCTGTTGGACATGGTTATTCTTCAGACATGGTTTATTCAGGCTCTGTATTTTAAATGGAAGTGCTATGGCCAGGTCTGCTCTCCAAACCTATGTGTGCCTCATCTTGTTCAAACTGGTCTCATCACATGTTTAGCCCATGTGCTCTGGAGTTCTAACCATTTTCCACAAATTGTCCTACATATGCAATACCTATTTCTTTGACCTCTTTATTTTAACCTTTTAAACCTGTCTCTTTTTTATGCCACATCACATTCATCTCTCTCTACTAGAATTCACTCTTTTCTGACTTCCCTTGAGTCACACAAAGAGGAGTGGACCTATTAATTTCATTTGTGGTCCATTCAATCTGCTTTTGCAACGTCAACCCATCCATCTCGCTATTATATCATTTTCCACAATGATAATTGCAATGTTTTTCTTCTCTCTTCTAACCTCTGATCCATCCTCAACACCACTAACTTTATAATATGTAATTTAGCCTCTTACCTTACTTACTGAGAAGCTTGAGGAGCCTTAAGATCAGCTTTATCTCCTCCATTCCTTTCCTTGATACCTCAAACATTTTCATCATCACCCTTCTTATCTTTTCTCTGTCCTTGGTGCTGGCATAAGCTAAATGCCTCTAACTGAATCTTTATTCCCTTCCTCTCATATAACATCTAGCTACTTGTTCCAATAGTTTTCCCCTTTCTTACATATCTTTAAGTCATCTTTATTAGTATCTCATTTCCTCCTGGCTAATATCTACGGGTTTCCCTAGTCCTGCCCAGCTACACTCCCATCTCTTTCTTCCCTTCTGTTGCTAAACTTATTTCCTCTTGATTACTTGACTTTCTCCCTCTCCCCAACCCACTATAATCATGTTTCTTCCCTACCATGTGACTGAACCAGCTAAGTCTGCTCCTAACCTCCTAATCACCAAATCCAGAGGCCATTTTTGAGTTCTTGTCCTCCTTGATCTCTTATAATTTTTTACCATCGTGTCTACCTACTGTTTACTGCATGCTTTTTTCTCTTGGCTTTAGACAACATCTTGTCTGGTTCTCTTTTTGCCTCCTTAATTACTCTTCAGATCTGTTTTTGGCCTTATTTTCTCATCACTTCATGTGGGTTTCTTGGGAAGTATAACTACTCTTTATTGTTTCAACTTTCATTTTTCTTAAGATTATTCTCAAATTTATAATTCCAAGTCAAATGTGTTCTATGGATTTCCTGCTTGTAGACCTGCATCTTTACCTGTCTACAAGAGGATATCACCACCTAAGTGAATCTCAGACAATTCAAATTAAGTATTTACTAAAAGTGTTCATTATCTTTCATCTTAAACATAAGAATGAAGGGTAGTAATTGTACAGATGCAGATTTAGCTTTCTATAAGGAAAAACTTCCTAATAATGAGTTATCAAAAAAAACTGCTTTGAGAGAGATGTTGTATATTCTCTCTCACTAGAGGTCTCTAATTCAATCTAGTATATGTTTATTAAATACCTAGTAAGTGGAAGACTCTGTGCAAGGAGTTGGGGAAGGGGGAGCAAGGGGAAGATTGGGCTAAGGAGAGACTAAGAGAGCACAGGGTGCACAGAATATAATACTTACTCTCAGGAGATGAGAGATAAATAATCATCCAGAAGACTGAGGAATGGTCAGATGGGTTAAAAAAAAGAACCCAAAATGTTAGTGAAATTAAGGGAAATAATGTCTATAAGGAGTTATAGTCAATAGTGTCAAAGGTTGAAGAGGTCAAGTAGAATGGCGGCTGAGAAAAGGCTATTGAATTTAGTAGTTAAAAGATTAGTATACATTTGTGAGAATCTACTGTGGATTCTCATCAATTTATACTTGGCCTATCAGTCATGGTTCTTGAATTAACAAGCAGCATTCAGTAACCCGTGAATTGGGAGATAATAAAGATGGTGATAAATCAACTTTCCCATCACCTGAAGGCAGGATAAATAAGGTATAACCAACAAGGAAACAATAGATTCAAGGAAACAAGAGAGTACAAAGTTGAACTGGTTTAAGAGGAAAAGTGAGGCCAGAGAAGATAAAATGGATGAAACAAACAAGGGGAGCTAGAGGGATTAAAGATTGCTTTCAAGAGCAAAAAATTAGAAATACAGCAGAAAGGTGGAAGAATAGAAGATTATCATCATAAAGCTGTCTTTCAGAGTCCAGAATCCTACTAGCTACTGCAGTTATGAGTAACAGTGAAATCAAGGGTATAATCATTTCTACGAGTGCCTGAACCAGAAGCAAGATGTAAATCATGGGAGGTAAAGGCATTAATGAACTTAGTAGTGTTTGAAGCTATATAAACATGCAAATTGCAATCCCAAGTAACAGAGGAGGGTTTGGGGTAGAGTAGGAGTCTAGGGGTAAAGTCTTATATACTTTGAGTAAGGAGAGTGAATGACCTAGAAAAAATATAGGTAACTGTGGTAAAAATCAGGACTTGCTGATTTATAAAGAAGGAATAAACCTTTAGAGAAGATTAGTCTTAGAAATAAATGAATAGTCTTAAAGTAGCAATGAGACATAAGGAATAGGACTGTTCCTTATGACCCAGTACGTCAGGTGACATAAGAGAAGTAGCAATGATAATGGCCAGGGATATAGTATCATTAAGTAAATCCTGGGTGAGCACTTTTTCAAGGTTATTGTAGAGATGATTACTATTCAGAATCAGGTTAGATGAGATGACCTCCGATATTCCTCCAAAATATGAAATTCTGTGATTCTGTAAAAGCCTGTTCATCCTTCAGACTTCACTATTTCTATCTGTAATATCAGCATTTATCTAGAGTTCCATATTTGTAACTTTGGGATTTTCTTTACTCTTACCGTTTTCATCTTTCATATCCAAAAACGTATGAGGCTTTATTTATTCCTCTACACCATCCAATCTGGTATGATTAGTGCCCATATCCTCCTGAAAATCTTCTAGGGGAACAAAAGGGTTAGGGGGGCTGAGGTGGGAAGAAAAATCTTTCTTAGCTCTCCTATTGAAAGCCTCCTAATCTTTGTTCAGGAAAATAGTAGATGAAGAATGCCTCTTTTGCAGACTGTGAGAAGTACATCGTAAAGACAACACATAGTGCTAACCCATCAGTGTTCATCACTTGAACAGATGTGACAGAGTGGAACAGAAAGAGACAGAAAGCACTTTTAACAGCCTCAAGCTATTTCCGGAAACAAAAGCCAACCATAGTTAAGTCAAATGTTGGGAATTCACATGACACTTGAAAAAAAGGTTAATTTCTTATATATATCAGAAAGCCTACTGCCTTCATTGTACTAGAGATCTCTCAGTGATGCACAGAGTGGTTTGTCTGCGTTCTTTTCCAGTTTGGACTCTCCTACACATGACCATCTCTCTAGTGTCTTCTTTATGACAGAGAAGGATCATAGAATGACTAAACTGGAAGAGACCTTAGAATCTAGCCACCGGTTCTTACTCTTTTGAGAAGTGTGTCATATAACCTTTTGGCACTCAGGTGAAGCCTGTAGACTTCTCAGAATAATGTTTTTAAAAGCAAAAAAAAAAAAAAATGGAGGGTTTTTTTTCTAAGGAAAACCAATTACATTGAAATGTAGTTAACCAAATTTTTTTAAAAATTCACACACCCCAAATTAAAAAACCCCCAAACTAGCCTAACTCCTCCATTTTACAGATAAAAAAACAAGACCCAGAGAAGTAAGACAATATTCCTGAGATTACATAACTAGCTAATGTTCAAATTAAGAGTACAAATAATGTCTCATGAGTCTGTATTCGTTGTTCTTTCTAGCACACTACTCTTATTTTCTGCTTACAATCTTAGAATGGTTGCTCTTAATGCTAGGGTGTCAATGGTGATCAACTAATGTTAAAGTTGGAAGAGATAGGATCTTCGAGACCATCTAATCCAACTCCCTACCGTGTGTATAAAGAAGCCTCTCTACAAAATCCCCAACCTTAGTAAAAGTCTTTTCTTGAACATCTCCAATAATGGAATAGCCCTGACTCCATGTCATTGTTCAGATCCTCTCCTCTCCTGAAAAAGGATCATGA
The DNA here is from genome assembly GCA_028658325.1 of Potorous gilbertii. NCBI lineage: Eukaryota > Metazoa > Chordata > Mammalia > Diprotodontia > Potoroidae > Potorous > Potorous gilbertii. The sequence goes on along the minus strand of CM053772.1, from coordinate 209,951,715 downwards.
AATTTCCTCCCAGGTTATTTGGATTTATTACATATTTTCACTTTTCATAGGCAATCTATGTCAACTTGGATACATGCCATAAGAAGATACATGCCATATTTATATAATTTAAGGGTTGAAAATTACTTACAAATCCTCACAAAACTGGGAGGTGTTTGGGTCTCTGTTTACAGATGAGGAAGCTAAGGGGGTTAAGTGACTTGCACAGAGTGACACAACCAGGATGTCTCTGAGGCTGTATGTGAACTCAGGTCTTCCTGACTCTAAGTCCATCACTATCCACTGTGCCAGCTAACTGCCCCGACACTTTAATCTCAATTTCCAGGCTAGTCTGTGTTTGGAAAACTCACTCTTACTCTCTCTCTTACTCTTTTAGGAACAGAGAGTCATTAAATTAATCTTTCAAAAGTATTTATCAGCTGGATGATGATTACTAAGTGCACCAGCTGTTCAATTATCCAGCAGTGATAAACTGACCCAGAGAACGTGTCACAAGAGGGGACAATGGCTGCTAGTAATTGGTGCTTATTTCCCATACATATGAGCAGAGGATTACTGTATGGAATGGAGTCAATACTAAGCAAGATTGTCAGGTAGGGGAATTTCCTCTTTGAAATCGTTCACCTGATTTTCTGGATCCATCGTTCACTTGTAGTTACACATCCCCCAGGATCTTCTTTCAGTTCTTCAACCACCCACAGCTCAGAGACACCTACTCCAATGGGGAAATTTCCAGTACCATGGACTGTGGCAGGGTCTATGAGACGAGCCTGAGGGAATGACGGGGCTCAGAAGGTTCCATTAAAGATATCACCGTCATTGACTTTGGGGCACGTTATCATTATCGCTTACGCATTATCATTAGAATTCTAGCAATATGCAGTACAGCTCATTGCCTTGGGATTTTACTCAGAGGCATTCACAAAGAAAAATAATCCAAATGCAAAAGGGAAAAGACACCTAGGAATCAGAATTTCCCTGGGTCCGTTGCTTTCCTCCTCACCCATACAGACAGTTGTGCAGCCGCCTAAGTAACAGCTATGCTCTTATCAGCTGGCCACAGGAAGCCTCAGGGGAGGGAACAAGCTGGTGGCCTCATGAGGGCTACTGGCAACAGCTGTTGCATTTCTATCCCACAGATCAATTGTCCTGCTTTTCTAGAGTAAAGGGCTCTTCCAAAAACAACAAAAAAAGGAATTATGGGGTTTTTTGTTGTCATTTTTTTAGCATAGGGACTCTTTCCAGCAGCATTCATAGCACAAAACTTTGTCTTTGAAGTAGGTAAGCCTTGTAGTGGAGAGATTGTCGTGTGTTGGACCTAAATAATCTGTTGATGTTTTTACAACTGCAACGTTTCTTTTTTTATATTTCATTGCTTAAAAATCTTCTCCAAACATTTATTGTGAATGATGGTGGTCCTCATGATTAGGTAATTGTTACTTTCAATACATGACTCTTTAGTCAGCAGCATGAAAAGAGGCCTTGGTTTATGGCCTCGCTCATGGGGATAGTTAAGATAATTGGAAAATGATCAGAGGTACAAACATCAGTGAACCTCTGTTAGGTGATGCTCATGAAGCTAGAAAATGCTAATGCATATCTCATGAAATTTTTTGAACTTCCTTCATGCCTTTGGTTTACGTGTTTTTCATGTGGTGGTAAAAAAAATAGTTCACAATTACATGGAGCTTCAAGATTGTAAAGCACTTTATGCACATTACCTAATTTGATCCCCTCAAAACAAATGAAATAGATGGTATACATATGATTATACCTATTTTATACACAAAAAAAACCACCCTGAAACTTAGGAGTGTATGTGTCATGAAAGAAAACACCTTTTGACCTGGAAAGAAAGAACAGAAGAGCAACTAAGGAGGAGATACCCCAGATAAGTAAGGGAGATAACAAAGGAATGTCTAGCTTACTTTGCTAAATTGAAAAGAACTCATCAAAAAGATGTAGATAATGAAGAAGAGGTTGATATGATCTCTGAGCCACTGTGAGTTACCTTTGAAAATGCCCTCTGTGACTTGAGATGTCAAATATTTATCAGAGATAATGAACAAAAACAATTTTTCTGTAAGTCATATATTTTCTTCTCATTTTTCATGCTTTTTTCTACTGTTTGTACTTTTGTATTTTCATCTACTTTAAGTTGGTTCTGATAACACTTCTTTATATTATAGCTTGATATCTGCTAATGCCAAGCCTCTACCTATTCCCCTTTTTAAAATACATATCCCTTGATATGATTGGCCTTCCATTCTCAAAATAAATTTTGTCACTAGTTTTTTTCTATAATATAATATTTCTGCTTGTTCATTTGATTTGCATAATAGAAAAACTATAGCATAATGTGGTCAATTTCATCACATTACTACCTTAATACAGACCAAAAATTTACCTATGAACTTTATCCATTTCTTTTTTTGATTTTATTCCTGAAAAAAAGTCCAATAATACAATTTGTGTTAGATCCCAAAAAGTTATATGGTTTTCAACTGGAGATTTTTACTTCATTGCAGGCTTTCCTGCATGACTTGCAAATTGATTAGACATCCAAATCCAAACAAATTTTCATTACTTATTGCCTGATGCTCACAAAACAAAAGCTGGATGAACATTTGTTAGATCTTCTGTAAAGGGGGATCTTATCCAGTTCTGTGTCACACTGAATGATTCCTGTAGGCCTTTTTCAGTTCTAAGCACTGTGATTCTATGCCCTGCCCACAGTCACACAGGGGTAAAATGACAGATCTGGGACTCAGATTCAGCAGTCTTTTGATTTTCAATCCAGAGTTCTTCCCACTGAGCCAAACTCCTTTCCTAATATTGCTAGTATTGTCTAAATATGTTTTGCAATGGACAACCTATATTCAAACTCTATTAAGTATATTCCTCTATTTATGAAAGACAGAGTGAAAGATGGAAATTATCCCCAAAAGGAAGATCTTGGGCAAAATTATAAATAAAGTATAATCTTGATCAGGATACTTCTTCCTAACTTTATCTGGACTTGATCTCAAGGAATGATCCAATTCAATCATGCTCAAACACCGATGACTAGCACACTTTTATACACTCTCTGCTCCAATTGAACTTCCCTTCTAGATGGTCCCCATACATGACATTCCATTTGCACTCTCCATGCCATTCTGCAATATCATATATATTGCATTTTCTTCCTCATTTCCACCTCATAAAATCATTAACTCACTTTCCTTCCATAGTATCTGTGTGTATGTGTGTGTGTGTGTATGTGTGTGTTGTGTTTATTCCAAAAACTACCATGCCTCAATAGAGTGCCAATCTTGGAATCAGAAAGAACTAACTCTGACACATGCTGCCTGGATGAACAAGAGGAAGTCCTTCAACCTCTTTATGGTTATGGGTTACACGCTAAGAGAATGTTACCAAAAATTGATATGAAGTTATGCAGGGAGTTTCTATACCACTGTTCTCCCATATCAATGTAATCATGAGTCCAAGTCAATAATACTTTATTTTTATTTTCATGCTATTGTAAATTTAGGATCATGAGGGACTTTGAAGTCAAGCCATCTAATCCAATAGTTTTGGAAATAACAAAAATAATAGCTAGCATTTATGTAACGCTTCCAGTTTTTGGCGTGCTTGCATTAGGGGCCATGGCGGAGTCTGGAATACTCGAGCCCAAATCTGGTCTCTCACACTCTCTAGCTCCATGACCCTAACGCAGTCACTTAACCTCTACTTGTCTCAGTTTCCTCGTCTGTGAAATAGGGATAGTAACAGCAAGTCCCTCCTAGGATTGTTGTGACATTTAAATGAGTTATTAAAAACAAATTAGCGAAGATGCTATACAAATGCTTATCATTACCATCATATTACCTGTCCCTCACAACAGCCCTCTGAGGTAGGCACTATTTTTATGCCCATTTTACAGATGAGTAAACTAAGGCTCCGAATAGTTAAGTAATTTGCTTGGAGATCACATGACTATTAAGCATCTAAGGCAAAATACAAATTCAGATCTTCGCAGCTGCAAGACTAGCTTTCTATCCATTGCATTACACTTAAAATCCCTCTATGCTAACTTCCCATTAAGTGCTAAATATGGAGTTCTTTTCAGTTAGCAGGATTGAAACACATTTCTATAATGACTATAGCAATCATCATCATAAATAAGCTTATTCTAGTCAAATAACTTTAAGCCTTTAGGAAGTCCTCACATCTATATGATGCCAATAAAGCAAAATTTGCTCCATTGACTAATGCCCCTAGATGATATTGGTAATAGTTTCTTGGTGCTTCAATTCGATAACAGAGACAGATTATCAGATATAGTTAAAGACTTTTAATGAGTCCAATCCAGAAGAGGAAACTATCTTCAAATTTCTTTTCTAGAAATCATTCTCTCCACAAAACAAACAAAACAATAAGCATGAATTAAGCCCCTACTATATGCAGGGCATTTTGGCATGACTATACAAACAGAAAACAGCTCCTGCCCTCAAGGAGTTTATATCCCATCAAAGGAGATAACATTTATGTGTATACATATATACACATATGCATACATAAGTGAAGAGAGTTCTGGGCTTCGAATCAAGAAGACTCATTTTCATGGGTTCAAATCCAAGCTCAGACACTTATTAGCTGTGTGACTCTGGGCAAGTCACTTAACTCTGTCTGATTTCTCACCTGTAAAACTAGTTGGAGAAGAAAATGGCAAACCACTCCACTATATTTGCCAAGAAAATATCGAATGAGGTATGCAGAGTCAAACATAACTGAAAATGATGGAACAACATGAAAACATATGTATATACACATTAGCATATGCAAAATAAATACAGGGACAAAAGTTCTAGGAGGTGAAGGGGAAGGTCAGTACAGGTTTCATATAAAAGGTGGCTCTTGATAAGCTTTGAAAGATCCTAAACAGGCTTCTGAATAGGACTGTCAGGCTGCAGCCAGTGGAGAGAGTGACAGTCATGACAGCCTGTGACAAGAGAGTGATGAGACCGTGGAAGCTGACAGAGTTTGAGTCATTGGGAATATTTGCAAAGGTGCCCTGGTATGGATCTCCAGGTTGGTCAAAGAGCCTCTGATGTGCCTTCCAATTCAGAGATACCGTGGATGTTCATCAGGGTTAATAGGTTAGAAAAAAAATAAACAAATCTGTCTGAAAGATGCTCTGTACTAATACTGTTTCTATAGGAACCACTTCTCAACAACTGAAATGAAATCACCTTGAAACAAATAAAGAATCCTTTCTATGTACAACTAGGATAGAAGCTATCAGACAGGTATTTTTTTATCACAAAATAATACAAAAAATACACAATATATATATATATATACACATGTGCACAGAATAGAGTATATGTATTATATGTATATATACACATGTGTATTATAGGTATGTTTTTATTTTTATATTATACACACATATACATACACACAAAGAGAGACAGGCTATAAGAAATGGTCAAAGACTTTTGATGAATCCAATCCAGGGCAGGAAATTATCCTCAGAAATCATTGCTAGAACTCATTCTCCCAATGACAAAAACTGCAAGCAGAAATAGTATTTAATTAAGCACCTACCATATATAAGACATTTTGCCCTCAGAACAAAAACTGAAAATAACCCCTAACCTTAAAGAAATTTCATTCTATCAGGAAAGACAACATGAATGTGCAGACAGACAGACAAATAGATGTCATTTTTACTTTTGTCATTGTGAATATATGCATGTATTGTGTGTATGATCTAAAGGTACCTATTAAGATTTATTCTCGAAAGGTGCCTATTAAGATGAGTCCTGTCCAATAAGAAACATACGAATCCAGCTCTTTTGTTTCTAGTGAACCGTGGGCACACGAGTAAGAGTCTCTAGACGTCCAAATTAAATTAATGCACAGAAGGAATTTACATCATATGGAAGCCATTATAGACTGATATTCTAAGTAATAATAGCTAACATTTATCTATCACTTCTAAGTTTTAAAAGGCTTTACATGTGTTCCTTCACTTGAG
>CM053772.1:209932236-209945587 GCA_028658325.1 Potorous gilbertii | reverse complement strand
TATGATTCCCCCTTACCTCAAACTCAGAGACTTCAAAATTTTTTCCTATATGTAAAAACAAAAGAATCAAAAGATAGTTTCTTCCATTATTAGTGATAATTAGTAATAGTACTTCCTATTTTCAGGTTTACAAAGCACTTTCCCCACAAACATCCCTCATATTTTTGAGAGATAGGTTGTATCATCATTCCCATTTTAGAGATAAATGAACACAGGAGCAGTGTTTAAGTCACTTTCCCATGTCACCTTGCTTGTAAGAGTGAAAGCCAACCCTAGCCCACCCTGACAATACCATGCTGCCTCTCTGGAGACCCTCTTCTGACTCCACATCAATGATTCTCTGATTTTTTTTTCATGGAGGATTTCTAAAACAACATGTGCAAGATTCCCCCAGGCTGACAAGACATGGCCTGGGTTACAATTGGTGCAAGGAGTAACTATGCTTCTGACGTCATACACCAATCAAAGCATTGAAATATTCCTCCTCACCTAATAGATCACCATTGTAAAGACTTCAGTCAAAAGCCTCTGAAACTACTGACAGAAAACTCATAGTGAAGTTCTCTGCATTTTATTTTAAATGTTTACCTCTTTCATCAAAATTATATTATGTATTTATTGCCCCTGCTGTAGAAAGAATATGCTTTACATCTACAGTTATCCCTTCCCCATTGTGACTTTTCTCATCACAGTTTCGATATACCACGGATTGGCATAAGCAATTAAGTGGGATTTTTGAAGTTTTACAAAAGCCACAGACTACACAGAAAGGCCAGCAGATGACACAGAAAAATATAGAGAGATTCAAAATACATAAAATATATGTATAGTAATGTATGATGTCAACATATTTTCTTTCTTAATATGACAACAATTTAGACTTCTCTGCTATGAAAGGCCAGGAAATTTATGTGGATTTTCCAGATTGGGAGGGACCTCCACATCCCTAACCCAGGTGATGTGGATGGGTAACTGTATATCTCTTAAACCACCCCCTCTGATTCTAGGTGTGTAATCAGATATAAGTCACAGAACTTCTTCTTTGTAAAATTAGAATGGTAGAAGCAGAGGCATCTGCCTTGCAGGACTGTTGTAAAATTTAATTGATGTCAAGCGCCAGAGACATTTAAACAATTATTTTTCTTCACCTACTCACCCTGAACTCCAGGAGTCATTCAATAAACATCAGATGAGCACCTACTGTATGTTAAGCATTATGCTAAGTGCTGAGATACAAAGATAGATTTTTTTTTTAAAAAAGCAGTCTCTCAAGGAGCTCATAGCCTAGTGGGGGAAATGATATAAAAAGAACTGTGCACAAACTATATGTAGGATAAATTGGAAATATTCAAGAGAGGGACAATTCTAGAATCTAGAGGGATTGGGGAATTCTTTTAGAAACAGGCTTTTAGCTGGAACTTGAAGGAAGCCAAAAGGTTGAGTTGAGGAAGGAAGGCATTCCAGGTATAGGAGCAGCCAAGGAAAATGACTAGAAGGCAAGAGGTGGAGTGTCTTGTTGGAGGAGCAGCAGAAAAGTGTTTGGGCATAGAGAGTGAAAGGATGGAGACATACATAGCAGCTGACATTTGTATTCTGAGACCAAGAGGGAAGAGATGGAAAGAGCCTTCAACTGTGAGTCAGAAACCTTGGATTCTAACCTAAGTTCTGCCATTCAAGCATGTGACTTCAGGGCACCATAGCAAGAGCACTGGGTTTGGAATGAGAGGACCTAGATTTGCATCTACCCCTGGGGTTCACGAGAAACATGAGCCTGAGCAGGTGATTTTAACTCTTAGGGCTGTTTCCTCATATATGAATTGTAAGGATCCCTTCCCATACTAAATTCATGGAGAAGCCATTTCTCTCAATTAATTCATCAAATATTTGTCAAGTACCTTTCTTGGGCAAAACACTGTGCTAGACAATGGGTGTAGAAAGACAAAAAGGAAATAGGCTTTGACCTCAAGGAGTTTATAGGTTACTGGGGGGCAAACAATATATGTTCACAAAAAAAGAAGAAAAGAAATTACAAGGTAATCTGCTGGCAAATGTGGGCAGTAAAGAAGTCTTGACAAAAGAAGATGGTATCTGAACTCAGGGGCAGCTAGGTGGTGCAGTGGATAGAGCACCAGTGAAGGAGTCAGGAGGACCTGAGTTCAAATCTTACCTCAGACACTTGACACTCACCTAGCTGTGTGACCTTGGGCAAGTCACTTAACCCCAATTGCCTCATCCTGGGTCATCTCCAGTCATCCTGATGAATATCTGGTCACTGGATTCAGATAGCTCTGGAGGAGAAGTGAGGCTGGTGACCTGAACAGCCCTCCTTCACTCAAAAACAAAGTCAAGTGCAAGTCATGTCATTATTTCTCTGATGGCATGGTCTTCTTCGGAAATGAAGGACAAACACACACATATATGAACTAAGCTCTGAAGGAAAATAATTTGGGGAGGCATAGAGGAGAAAGGAATGCATTCCAGACATAAGGAGTGGTTGTTGTTAGTACACAGATGTACTAACAAGATGGATTGTTTTACAAAGAACTGATTAGTCTGGCTGGAATATAGCATATATATAAAGGTGGAGGGATGTGAAATCAGACTGGAAAGGTAAGATGAAGCTATATTCAATATATTTAATATTCAGTGCATGGATGCCGTTTGTCAGCTCCACACTTACCCGATTTTTGCACTCTCTAAATTCCTGCTACAAATTCACAGAAAAATCTTTCATGGTATTCTCACTGACTCTCCCATTCCGCTTCTTTCCCCATCCTAGTCATTGCTCCTTCATGTTGTCATATGTAATATACATATATAATATGTATATACATATATTTTATGTAATTGAATACATATACTATATATACATGATATATACAATACTTAATACTATGTAGTACATATATGTGTGTGTACACATACATATACTTTACATGTCAAGATGATGAATTTGTGTTTTATCCTAAAGGAAACAGAGAGCCATTGAAGGTTTTTGAGTAAAAGAGTGACATTGTCAGAACTGTGTCATATGGAAATTATTTTGTCAACTGAGAGGAAGATGGCTTAGAAAAAGGAGAAACTAGAAACAAGAAGACCAGTTAGTAAGTTATGAAAAAGCCCAGGAAGAGGTGATGAGGGCATCAATTTCCTCTTCTGTAAAATGAGGGGCTGAGACTAGATGATCTATAAAGCACTGTCTGGCAGCAGCATTCTCCAAGCCTATAATGTTCCTGACAGTAGTGTCATTCACATGGGAAAGCGTTTTAAAAGCCTATCATTTTGAACCTACATATTCTACAGTTTACTCTCATGGCCACCTTGGTTTGCTTGTTGTCTTTGGAGGTTTACTCTCTTAGATCTTAACTTACCTGAAGTTTTTGCTCAAAAAGAAAAGTAACTTTGCTATATCAAAAGGTAACATGCCAGATTGATTTGTCTGTGACTGCTGTACCCAAGTCATTTCTCACAGCCTAATTGTCAGCAAAAACCCTCTTGCTATCCTTAGGTATGTGAAATGAAGCAAGGGTTACTACTCTTTTCCCAAGAAGAAGTCACTTCTTCTGTATCATTCTGATACTCCAATATCTGGAATTCCAATATTCAAATGAATCTATGATCTCAGTGACATGCATACTCACCTCCTCTAGTGACACAAATCACCATGCATTCATGCTGACCCATCTGCCTTAATTTTACTAAATTGGCCATGAGGGTTTATTCAATGTGCTGGTTATCTTTCTTGAATTCTTTTGTCTCATCTTGGAGATGGGGGCTCTACAATGTCTCCATGTTATTCTTTCTTCTCCCCCACTTCATTATTTTTAAAATCAGACCTATGATTTCATTATTATAGGAAACTCTTTGGGGGGAAGTTTCCTTTACCGCTGCCAACCAAAACCTGTTCTACAATTTTGAAACTTGGAGATTTTTTTAATAGGTGAATAATATTATGCCCATGATCACAGTTCACAGTGGATAAATTCTATTGGGCCATGGTAACCTCTAAGAGCCCTTAAGCCTCTCTCTAAGACAGTGTGTATTTGTTCATCCATTGCTGAAGAAGACCATGCCATCAGAGAAATAATGCCATGACTTGTACTTGACTTGGTTTTGAGTGAGGGAGGGCTGTGAAGGTCACAAGCCTCACTTCTCCTCCACAGTTTTCTGAATCCAGTGACCAGATATTCACCAAAGATGACTGGAGATGACCCAGGATGAGGCAATTGGGGTTTCCCAAGGTCACACAGCTAGGTGAGTGTCAAGTGTCTGAAGTGATATTTGAACTCAGGTCCTCCTGACTCCTGTACTCATGCTCTATACACTGCACCATCTAGCTGCCCCCTCTAAGAAAGTGAAATATACTGGATAGAGCACTAGATTAGAATCTTGAGATAGGGAATTTTACCTCTGTCCTACCACATACTGGCTGTGTGAACCAGAGGTGTTTCTCATTTTCAGTTTCCTTATCATGGAAATTACATGTCTTTAATATGAAGATAATATTTTTGCAACCTCAAGGCAAAGAAAAGGTATAGCCTCTACTTAATGACATTTAATGACATTAAAGTTCATTAGTTCACATGTTAGTGGTAAAGTGACTCATTTGATAGCTGATATGATCTATCATAAGCTATTTCTATATTCCTTGAAGCTGTATTTTGGTATTTTTTTCCTCCTACCATTTAACATTTTTACTTCTGACTGATGTACAATTCTACATAGTCCCTTTCATACACACACACACACACACATACACACACCATACCACACCATACACACCAAAAGGAACCATTTCTATCACATTTGATTTAAACTGGAAAGGTCCTTGTGCTGAGGATGTCCGTCACCTTTGGCATTATACATAGGCAAGCTTTTAAATGCCTTTCTCTTCCAGTTACCATGACTACTGAACAAGGTTAGTCTTACTCATAGACAGTATAGATGACTGCCTGTCAGGAAAATTTGTGAGGTCCCACAAAGCTCCTCATTGTGTACAGAGGGTTCTCCCATTTGAAAGTGGAAGCAGTCTGTTACATCTGCCCCCTAGAAGTGGTTTATGTAACTAGACCTCAATTAGGGTTAGTAATGAATGCCCTAAAGTGGTCATATTTTTCAAATTCACATTGCATATTTCCATTAGACTGGATCAAATTACCATATTCTATATAATTATAACTTCAAATAGTGAAAATTCAAAGATGCAAATAAATTTTTATCAGGCCAAGAATACCTGATAGGGGCCAAGGATACCTGATAGGAGCCACAGATGAGAAAGTCATGCCAACTATGAAGATCGAATTCCCCTTATTTGCCAACCACTGGCCCTGATGACAATTTAATTTCTCAAACATATTTCAGACAGAATAGATCAATCAATCAATAAACTTAAAATAATTAAAATTAGTCAATAAATATATTAATTGCTTAATATGTGCCAGGGACTGTGCTAAGCACCAGGGTTACAAAAAGAGACAATCACTGCTCTCCAGAAGCTTACAATCTAATGATATCACACAATTTACATCCAGAGAGTCATTTAAAAGAAATTTTGTCCAATTCTTCCATTTTACTGTGAGGAAACTGAGGCCCAGCAATATTGTGACTTACCCAATGTCACAGAGCTAGTAAATAGGAGAGATTAAATTCAAACTCAGACTCTCTGGTTCCAAAACCAGTACATTGTCTATATTTGAAATGCCATATGTCAATTTTCCAATATCACATAATAGAAGCCCAGTAGAAAGCCTGAGTAACAGCTAGAGAATACAAATTGCTTTTCAAATCTGTGAAGCACTTTCATCTCCTGGGGGAAAAATAGAGAGCACTATTCTTCACAGTTTCACATCGAAGATTTGCACAGGGGTAGAAGTACAAGTAGAAGCTGAAATCTGGCCACAGACAATTACTAGCTGTGTGATCTTTGTCAAGTCACTTGACCCTGCCCTGTTTGCCACAGTTTCCTCATCTATAAAATGAGCTGGTAAAGGAAATGTCAAACCACTCCAGTTTCTTTGCAAAGAAAATCCTAAATGCAGTCATAAACAGTCAGACATGACTAAAAAAACAATTGAACAACAAAAGAAGTACCTCCCAATCCTGAAATATTTACAAAGTGTTTTTGTTTGTCATTGTGTCTCTTGAAAATTGGGCATCACTTACTTTATTTAGATTTCCTGATTTTGATCCTTTTTCCCTGCTATTTCTTCATATTCCTCTGTGATGACTCATTTTGTCTGATTTCTCTGAGAAGATCATTCAGAGACTTAGTTCCTTCCACTGCTTTCTTTTTCCTTTCCTGTGCATTAGTGCCTCCTCCTTTGCCTTTTCATGCTATTTCCTTGAAAAATGTTAAATTCTCTGGGGGTAGTTCGTTGCAAAACATGTCTTCTCTACTTTCCTATTTCCCTAAATTTGTTAAAATTGATTTCCTTTATTTTGATGATTAGTCTAAATTCTTTCACAAATTCTGTCCATGATGAATTTACTTTTACTAGTATTCCATTTATGCTTAAAAATCCTTCACTAACCTTCTCCTCTTCCAAGTAAAGAAGGCTTCCAATTAAGTAAACAAATAGATAAAATGATCTCCCAAATAAGGAAAAGATATAGATTGGTGGGTGCTGGTTTGTGATTCATGCTGTACTTTTTTTTTCAACTGATGTTCCAATATGAATTCTTCAGTAGTAAAACCTCTATTATGGTTATTTTGGTAAAATGCTTAAAGAACTTTTAGCCTTTCATCTTTGTTGGAAGGGCAAGTATTATGACTTATTACTCAACAATTCCATCACCATTTATTATTCACCATCTGAAATATATTAGGAAAATTCTGAAGATCACCTTGCAGGACAACATATTAGATACAGAGGGTCTTACTTGAACTTAACAGTCAAATGTTCAATCTCTGTTTCAGAGAGCACAACTCTGATGGGCGAGCCACGTTGTTCAAATGCAAAATGTACACTTGCGAAAAAGACTGTTTTATGGAGAACTCACACAGGGTAAGCGTTCCCATGGTGATCAGAAGAAGCGAGACAGGGACACTCTTAAGAACTTTGGAACTGACAGTGTGACATGGTAGATACTAACACAGGACCGCCCAGCTTGGCATGCCCACATCAGAGAAGGCACTGGCTCCATAAGGAAAACAGAATTGAGAGAGCTCAAAGGAAACACAGGATGAGCAGATTTGGAGTATCTACCCTAAATGTTCGCATAGATTCTTAGTTCCCAACCCGTGGTAGAGCATTCCAAGCTTGCATCATTCTGATCAGAAAGAGTTGGACAGGTTGAAACTTGTCTCTAGCATAGTGATGCCATTTTGGTCCTCTTCGAGAACAGACAAGCAAGCAAAGACCATTTATTGCAAAACAAACAGAGGGACATGCTGAGATGTGGCATAAAAGTCATCATGGAAGATTCAGAGGTCCAGAAAAGGTGGTAAGCTGGTCTTTCAGGGAATAGATGGACAATGGATAGATAGCTTGACTACTGTGCTAACACTCATGAAATTAAAATAATGACAATATCAGTAACAACAAAATAGGTTCTCTAGTTTACTGGGTGGGCCCATCATGGAGCATTTGTGAGAAGATACGAACAAGAATCATATTTGTGGAAAGACAAAGATAAAAAATCATCTTATAGGAGAAAATAGATAAAATCACAAGTCACATATGATTTCTTGTTTTATTTATCTTTCCTAATTTCATATTTTAGTAGATGTAACTAAGTATACCTATTTGAGGCTACCAGTTGTTTCATTGTTGTGTTTATTTCTTGGCATTTAGCAGAATATCTGCCACATGTTGCCATCCTCGAGTTGTTTCAGTCAGGTTGAACTCTCGGTGATCCCACTGCCGGTGTTTTTGGCAAAAGTACTGGAGTAGTTCGCCATTTCCTTCTCCAGTTCATTTTACAAACAAGGAAGTGAGGCAAACAGGGTTTAAGTGACTTGCCCAGGGTTACGCAACTAGTAAGTATATGAGGCTGGATTTGAATTCGGGTCCTCTTGACTCCAGGGTCAGTGAGCTCTCCACTGTACATCCTAGCTGCCCCTATCGGGCACATAGTAATCCCTTTACATTACTCAGTGGATAAGTGAACAAACAAATCACCAAATCCCTGAGCCAAGGAATCGAGAAATGAGTCAGTGGATGGATGAATGGATTGATGGACATTCAAAAAGAAATAAACACAGAGTCTGAGCTTAATGAATTTACAGATGAACAAGGAGAAAGCACATATACATATAATTGAGATAAAGACAAGACTGCAAAACGAAAGGAGAGGCTCAGGCAAGATATCATGAAAAATACTTTGGGATGGCATAGGCTTCTTCAGCTGGAGGGCTTCTGCTCCATTCTGTGTTTGGTATTAAAGTGGTTTTATTTCCTCTGGTATCCTTGAGGAATTCCATGGAGAAGCTGTAGTATAAGGAAAGAATACTGGATTTTACATCAGAAAACATGGGTTCAAATCCTATCTTCACCATTAAATACTAGGGTAATGCTGGGCAAATCACTGAACCTCTTTAGACCTCAGCTTTCTCATTGTTAAATACAGATATTGGACTTGATAGCATCTGCAATCTTTTCCAGCTCTCAATTGTTCTTTAATACTTACTGTAGCAGACATTCCCATCTTCTTCCGTCTCCGTCATAGCCTACTTCCTAAAGAATCAGTCTATGGCTCAATGTCATCCCCCAAAGTTCCTATCACACACGTGTCACATTAAACTGGAACTAGATTTGTTAACCCAAACATCAAGTTAATTCCACCTATTCCTTCCATTTGTCTCCATGTTTCTGTTAGTGTCATATTGATACCTTCTCTTCCCTGTCCCTTCACTTTCTGCCTTCTTGAAATTCATGATTTATGTGTTGAAAATAACTTTAGGCTTCAAAACACTTGCTTGTGTTTTGCCTGAGTGGAGTGTGGGGGTGGGTATTATTGTAGCTCCTGGGAAATGTCAAGGTTTATTTTTTTTTTAAATACAACTGCCACTACAAAATTCCTATTATATTTCTGGACCATAAAAAGACACTTTCCAATCCAGTGCATACAATGGTTTTACAGGGCAAAGATTTCCCTTTCCTGCATCCTTTGGATAATCACTATTAGTTTAATTCATGAAGGGGCTCTTTGGTGCACTGGATGTGGGAATGTGTTGATAACTTTAATAGACAGCTGTGAAATTGAGCATATACTTAAGCAGTGATTTGTCCTGGCTGTAACCACAGTATGTGGTATGCTACAAGAAGAAAGTGACACATTTCAAAAAGTGTGAGACTTTGTCACTTATCAGATATTAAATGACAAGGTTGAATCAACCCCTCCCCCAAACACACACACACACACACACACACACACAAACACACACAATCTCTTGCTACTTGGCATGCAACTTGGCATGAGGGATGCAAACCAAAATAAACCTATGACTATGTTTATATATAATGGACATGCCAGTCCTCCATAGCAAAACATTCTAAAAGGGAGGGGCCGGAGTAGGCCCTTGGTAGCCCCCCAATTCAGTTTCTTATTGCCCATTTTGTCCCTGGACCCTGGTTCTGAAAATCAGCCTCTTTCCTTGCTTTTTTGTGGTTCTCTACTTAATATCCACTTCCTTCAGGAGCAGAGTCCTTTCTTGTGCCATACGGCCAAGTTCTTAGAAGAAAACTCCTGCGAGTGGCTGACTCCCCATTTCTGACTGGTCCCCTGCCCAAGCCTTTGCTAATTGCCTGCTGATAGTGATACCCACCTCTGCCACCTCCTAAGACTTGTCCCTTTGTAGCAGTAAATGTGCACTGGTCTTGGCACTCAGGAGAGAAGTGGGTTCAGATCTTGCCTCTGGCATTCACTAGCTGTATGACATGGGCAAGGCACTTTGTCCCTTCTAAGCCTCAGCTTTGTCATCTGTAAAGTGGCAGTCATAATCACTATTGCAGTTATCTCACAGGATTGGAAAGAGATTCAAATGAGATAATGTACATGACGTGCACCGATAACCTTAAAGTACTTGATAAATATCAGCAATTACGGGGATAATCACGACATGTCTTTTGCTACTTTCTCCCATCTTCCTAGACCTCCTCCTGCTTCCTGCACCAACCTATACCTTTCTCTGTTTCCCAGTTCCCTGGCTTCTGAATTATGCTAGTCACATTCCCAGTTAGCTCTATCCATATCAATCTTTCCCACTTTTATAAATACACCTCTGGGATACTTACATATTGATCCATTCTCTCCCCCTTACTCCAGCTTATGAAGTAACTAAAAACACATAACAAGATTTCTGAGATATTCTTTCCTTCACAAATTAGAAGCAAGAAAATTAGTGGCTCTAGTTCTCTGGGAATTTCTCACAACTTTGGGAGCAAGACCATGATCAGAATCTTCAGATTTCACAAGCTGGCATTGGAAGGATCTGAATTCAAATTCTGCCTCTCGTATTTCTTCGCTGTGTGACATAACCATCACTTAACTCATCAGAGCCTCAATTTCCTCATCTATAAAATGAGAACAATAATACCTGCTGTACTCACATCATAAAGCTCTTGTGAGGCACCAAGTAGATAATGTAGGCAAAGTGCTTTGAAAACCCTAATCTTAATAAAACTGATATATAGCCTTTTAGTCATCTCGTCACATAACTACCCAGTTGTTCACTAATATTCTTACTCCTTTCTTTGACCCCATTATCTTCTTTTCTGGGCTTTCATTATCTCCTCATTACTACATTTAATCCCTTACTTATACTTTGCATTTCAAGGATCACAGGCATTCCTTGACCCAGGAAATTTGCTCCAAGCTAGACCCTTGGGATCCAGAACCATAGTGATCTCCAACCTTTAACAGACTATGAGATGTGTTATCACACATGCCATGCCCATCTTTTGGGAGTACATTCATCAGGCTACATTTCCCATTAAGTAGAAAGATGAGCTCAAATATAATGAGCTCCTGGAACATTAAGTGACTGGCCTGCGGGGATTGCATCACTACTTTCTACCATGTAAATTTGTTAGGTAGGCCTCACATGAATAAATGAGGGACAACAGCATGAGACTCACACAGCTAAATGGCAAGGACATACAGCACAGTTGAAAGGAGACTAGACCGATTGAGGTACGATTTGAAATGATATACCTTATCTATTGAATGCTGGGAAACAAGAAGAGAAGACAGACCATGTTTGCATATGGTAATTGAAAATGTAGCCAATTGGAAATTGGACCACTATTTTAGAACTGAAATGAACCTTACAGGTAATCCATTCATAATCCCTCATTTTATAGATAAGGAAAGTGAGAGGCATGGAAAATTTAAGTAACTTGTCCCAGGTTGCACAGGGAATGAATGTCAGACATGGCCCTCTGACTACAATGCACCCTCTCTTTACACTACATCACTCGGCCTCCATTTTTATATCATGACAACTATTTCAAAATGGACAAATACTTTAAAGAAGCTTTCTCCATACTTCTCCATCTAGGAAGAGGGTTGACTGCTTTAGTGACCATTCATTTCATTGAAGAATAAAATATTAACGTTGTGCTTCTAATAGAAGCTACAACCAGCCCATCTCTGCAAAACACTAGTTCATCTTTATAATGACCTTCTGAGGCAGGTGGAAAGAATATACACATTTTACAGATAGGAAAGCCAAGATGCAGAGATATTAGATAAAGGTCACAAGTCTGAAAAGGAAAAAAAATCAAACAACAGTACGACAAGAGTTATTTTTTTAGTGAATTATGACTTGCCTCTAGTTGCCTCAGATCACTTCTCTTCCCAGTTATGAGTTTTTTTCCTGCCAAATGGCATTTCTAGCAGAAATAAATGCTTTATAAATCCATTTCCATTGAAACTTAAATTCAGTAGAGTCAATCTTATTTTAGAACATTTGTGCTCTCTCTACTTCTAAAAATCATTTAAAGTTCCACTTATCAAGATCATATTTCTTTTTTACTGCCAGAAGATCACAAATGCCTACAAGGCAGAAAACTTCCTGTTGAACAAGGGAGATTAGCCAAGGCTTTCAAAAAAAGATTAATTCATCTATAGAAAATACAGTTGGTATTGCTTAAGACGATGGTTTTCTTAGCGACCATGGCAATGAAAGGAAGATGACTTAATGTCGCTGGCTTTAATGAGGGAACATTTCCATACTAGCAAATGCATCACCCCCCTCAACCCCCCATGGATTTAAACAACTGTAATCACTTTCAAGTGACAAGGGAAAAGAATGACGATCTATAAAATAATATCACAAAAGAGGCAGACGTGAAGAATTTAGAGTCTGCCGGATACATCTAAAGAAAAGTCCAGTTCTGAAGTGAAATCATTTGTAGGCATCTTGAAATGACTGATAAGGATTTGGAATGTAACGTTATTTACAATAGTGCAGTTAACTAAAACCACATGAAGAGAGAATTATTAGTCATCAATTAGGAGGATACACAAACCCACAAAGTATTTTCTAGTAATAACCTTAAAACTTCTTTCCTCTGCTTCAGCACATAGATCCCAAAATAAACGTTTACTGTATAAGAGGAAATGTTCATCCTGACCCTTCAAAACAACTTGGAAAATTTGCAAAAATGAAATTTTTTGATATAGCATGTCTATAGTTATCTAAGGGACTGGCCTGAAATTCTCAAAGAGAAATGGATTCTAATTTATTTCAACTTTCCAAATGTGCATCAAGGCAAGAATATAAGGAATGGGGAGAAGGGGCAAAAGCAACCCCAAATACAGTAAGGAACTGTCTGTGTTGCTAATCCAAAATAATCGGTCATTGCCAAGTTAGGTAGAAGACATCAAGCTGAACCACACTGGGGAAACATGCTGCTTTTAGTAATTCCAAATTCTATATTTCATTTGAATGCCAGGATAACTCCAAATTGTGAGATGGAATCACAGAATGTCTGAATGAATGAAGGAATGAATAACTAAACAATAAAAGAAAAGCATTTATTAAACACTACGTGCCAGGTACTTCACTAAATGCTGCAGATCCAAATACAGGGAAGCATGACAGCTTTTGACCTCAAAGGGCTTACCTTCTCATGGGAGTGATCAACACATGAAAGGGAGATAGTAGGTAGAGAGGGATGATGTAGTAGACTGATTCCTGCAAGATAAATAAAAGCTCATCTATCAGAGTCCAGGGTCCTCTAGAATCTAAAATTCAGTAGGAATGGAATGAGGAAAAGGAGGAAGATGGCTATAGTGTAGGTATCGTGATTTAGAAATATCTAGAAAGTGAAACAGAATCCTACTTTCTAGTAAGATAAGGTAGAATGAACTCAAATCCACCTTAATGATAGAACATCACTGGAGC
>CM053772.1:209912040-209931736 GCA_028658325.1 Potorous gilbertii | reverse complement strand
CCTTCTCCCCCAATTTCCTGTATTGTAAGATAGGTTTTCATACCAAAATGATTGTGGATTTTATTCCTTCCTTTAGTCAAATGTGATGAGAGTAAACTTCATGTTTTTTTTTCTCTCAGCTCTCTTTTGGTTTTTTTCCTTTCTTTGTCACCCCAGTTATCAGCACAGTGCTTATAAATTCTTGTTATTGACTGATAACTCTAAGAAATGGTAACACAACAACTTTGAGACTGTAGTTACTTCTATATTGGCTGTATATATTCAATCCTTGTTTATCCATTGTGTAGAGGATTATAGAGTCAACGCTAGAAAGAGCTTCCTAGGCCATCTAGTCATCAGATCAAAAGAGACACACTTAGGTGATCTCAGAGGTCCATCTTACCTAACTTATCATTTCACTGATGAAGAAATTTTGCCTAAGGTCACAGAATAGTAAATAGCAGAGCTGAGATTTGAACCCACATCGTTTGATTCCCCATTCCTTTGTACTTTCCCCTGAACTGTTCCCACTAGAATAATAATATTGTTTTTCGATTGAGTACTTTGTCTTCTAGCAGCCTGCCATTGGAATATTTCTCCACTGTTATTCTTGCTACTTCAGTAGATGTTGGACAGGAGAAAACTCAAGCTAATTTTTAAGCAGTGGCTTCTGATATGGGAGATGGGTCCTGCCTGCCTCATCTATGAGGGTTCTTGAAATCATATGAAAACCTGGTATTATCACTTTAATCTCTGTTTAACTCTGACAAAATATGCAGTGTGACTCATTATAGTAAATAAACAAATGTACCTTCTGGAAATTCAATAAACAATATGTCTTGCTTGTAGACATGTATACATTACGATTTTTTGACTGTATCTAGATACTGTTTTGAATAATAAAACGCAATTCATTTAAAAGTGTTAATGAATTCGTAGTATTTTCTGAATCAACAGCTAATTAATGATGTAAACACCACCCTGTATTAGGCCAGTTGTTTTATGTTAATATGGGGTCCCCTTATTTGAGAAGCCCTAGCTTCATTGAGTTTGTTGATCTTAGAACTCTTTTCCATCTCAAAACCCAATGATTACTTCCTGCTGTAAATTTCATGAGCAAAATGAGCGGAAATGAGAAAGCGATGTATATAGTAACAGTAATATTGTTTTAAGAACAACTTGGAGAGATTAAGTCATTTTGACTATTATAAATATCTAAATTAACTACAAAGGATGTATGAAGGAAGGCCCTATCTTCATCCAGAGAAAGAATTGATAAGTAGAAGTATGTATAGAATGGTGTTACATATATATATATATATACGTGTGTGTGTATTTATATATGTATATATATTTTATATATATATATATATATATATATATAGTCTAATGGTAAGCATCTTTGAGGGGAGGAAGAAAAAAAGGAAATTTACAGATAACTTTATTATATATATATGTAAAAGGAATAGCTAGTTTTACATAATAGATTTGCAGTATCCTTTGCAATCTTTTTTTAATTCTACTACATTATAGAAATGCTAGTTTTATTTCATGAATTAAAAATAAACTAAATTTAAAAAACCCTACAATCTTCTGCATATTCAACTTGTCCAGGTGATACTGAATTTTGATCTTGGGCTGGAGTATGGTTTCTAGTCTATCACACTAACCTCTGAAGAATTCCATCAATTACTTTCCTGCCTACTAGTTGGTTGTGAGCTGTGGATTATGATGATTTGAACATTTCTCAGCAACTCGTTAACGTATTGTTCTAAATGTAAGCTGTACCACCAAAATGACATTTCTTTGAAAAAGAAAAAAAGATCTCTATTAAAAAATAATATTGATGATGATGATGATAACCTATCTTTGTACATTTAGTGCTTTAAAGTTAACACAGTTTTTTACTTACAATAACCATCTGTGCAAATTGTACAAAAATAATAACTAAATTTTTAGAGCTGAGTAAACTGAGAAACAGAGAGGTTGTCATTATAGGCTAGATTCAGGTTTCTTAAAAAGCAGATTCAGAAAAATTGTGTCCTAGACTCAGAACAATACCATTGTAACAGTAAGCACCCCAATATTCACAGAGAGTCTACTATCACATGTTCCTAGATCTGCATTCATAAAAGGAAAGCAACTTTCAAGCGGTTACCAATCACTTTAATCAAGCACATGTATCATTCCTTTAACCAAGCACATATATCATTCATCTAGTTCAGGGGAGTCAGCACCCTGAACTTCCAAGAAAATACAGAGAAATCAAAAGGTCAACAGACATGGCTTCCTCTGCCTGATCATAATTCAACAGACAAGTCCAACTCTCTAACTATACTTGCCAAAGAGGAAAGCACCAACATCTGTGTTTTCAAAGCTCCTTTTGTGACTTCCTAAAGTCCTCATCTGGCCAAACAAACACTTTCAGTCAGCAAGCCCTAAAATAAAAACATGCCTCACAGTCTTTATACACATTTTAGAGCCAGTCTGTCACATCCCTTGAGAATCAGTGCTTCATTAACAAAAGACTTGGATCTTCCCACAAGTCTTCCAAGGCCTAACAATGGGTGGGAAAGATCCTTCTTAATCATATTCAAATTAAGGCCTTATACTTCTTGACTACACTAAAACAAAAACAGCAAAAGATCCTATTTTACTTCCCATTACAGCCATGTGTACAGTAGGTTTCATGACATATATTCTTCCAGTTATTTAATTCCTATTAGTAAAAGAAGCTGGGTGGTGCAGTAGGGAGAGCACTGGGCTTGGAATAAGGAAAACTAATCTTCCTGAGTTCAAATCTGATTTCAGACACCAACCATCTCTGTCACCCTGGGCAAATGACTTTGCCCTGTTTGCCTCACTTTTCTTATCTGTAAAATGATTTGGAGAAAGAAGTGACAAACCACTCTTTTACCAAGAAGCCCCAAATGGGGTCATGAAGAATTGGACATGACTGAATAGCAACTGAATCTACTAGTAGAATTTACTCACAAAATTTACTAAAGCATAGAATGCTTTTTCAGTTTGGACAGTGCTTGCACTAGAAGAAATTAGGCATTCTTGAAAGAATTAGTGAAGGATGGAATAAGTATCATACTAAAATGCAGAGGATTCAATCCATCTTTTCTCTCCTGTGTTCTAGGACAACATCTGAAGAGATAAAACTAAATTATTGTGGACTGATAGCTGTTCTTTAGCAGGCTATGTTGTTTGTATCCTACTTTACAGCTCCTTACTTGGCAAATTCTTCTTCTGCCTCCCCCCATCTTTACTCCCCCCCAGTCTTTGAAAGGAAGCTTTATTTAACAAGTTGTATTTAGTACAATGCACCTAAAATGCAATGAAAGATTTAAATCAATACCTCAAAAGTTAATACAAACTCAAAGACCAAAATCCTAAAGCATCCATATTGCATCTCAAAATTGTCCCCATAAACTTAAGAAAAGCTTAACTGTAGATGTCTTACAGCATAGTAAATGAAATAAACTAGAACAAACATGCCAAATATTTTGCTTTGGAGCTGCAGACATAGCTCCTATATGTGTTTTACAAAAAAGCATCGTCTCCCAACTTGCATCTCAATATAGTGATCCACGGAATGTATAAAAGCAACATTTAACATAATTGAAAATGGTTTAACCTAAATATGCTTACTGCTTAGATACCCTCCTACAACACAACTACCTTGAGAAAAATTGAAATTGTTTAACAGTTAAGAGTCTTTACTCAACTTGGTTATTACATCCTAGATAAATGAGTTGTTTTTTCTGTTTTCAAAAACACTGAACCTGAAATTTTTAAGACAATCTTGATTTCACTTATAGTAAGCATAAGTCATTAGCTTGCATTATAAAACTGGTAAACTTTTAAAAAAATTCTTTAAAAAAAAGTTGACCAAGAGGCAGTGATTAGGATCACACTCCCCATTCATCACTCATACTGGACATGCCAGACATTCATTCCTTCCCATTTATTCCCACACACACACTGCTTCTGCTACTGTAGTGGCTGCTGTTCATCGCTCTTTGGCTCTCTGTGCAGTGTTTGATTGAAAATCACTGGAGTTTTCCTATAAAATTAGCCATATCTGCTCATGCTGCTTTGACTGCTGTAGTCTCCTTTACAATCCCCATTCAACTGCTGGCTAGCTGGACCTCTGTAACTGGATTGGTTTGACAAACCCATGCCTCCTAGCATTTGGCTCCCTGTAAGCACCACCACTTGCTCTTGATAAAGAATTCAAGACGAATTCTACACATGTGTGCTGCACATTTACTTTGTCTTTTGACGTGGCTGCCACAGTATCTTCATGAGTAGCAAATTCAACGTCTGCTTCCCCAGTTACTTTAACATCAGGTCCAATTTTAATATGTACTTAGAGTTGAGTGGTGAGAAAAAAAATTGCAAATA
This sequence comes from Potorous gilbertii, assembly GCA_028658325.1. Taxonomy (NCBI): domain Eukaryota; kingdom Metazoa; phylum Chordata; class Mammalia; order Diprotodontia; family Potoroidae; genus Potorous; species Potorous gilbertii. The sequence goes on along the minus strand of CM053772.1, from coordinate 209,927,344 downwards.
TCGTTTTTCAAAGCTCTTAAAAGCATTCCTTTTATGTGTATGCAATAGCCTGTTGTACTCTGGAAAGTGGACCCACCATCTGCATAGTTATGATCAGGCATTCCTAAAAAAACAGTAATTGAGGTCTCTTGCAAATCTATCTGACCCACAAAGCCATATCCATCATAGTGTCCACTGTAGTCATCATAGACTCCATCCCCTCCACCAAAGGCATCACACCTTAGACTTTCTAACTCAGCTCCTTTACCGATGCTGTTATAACTGTTTCCAGCCCTGGACCTGTTACAAGGACCTGATTGCTGTATCGACATTAGCTTTTGAAAATAATCTTGAGTATGAACTTCTGCCAAGCTGCTCTTGAAAATTTATTTCAATGTACCTGTGCCCTATCCTTTTCTTGTGTTTCTTTTTTAAAAACATATAATTTGTTTATTTTTCATTTCTCAACATTCAATTAAACAAGAATTTTAATTCAAAATTTTCTCCCCAATTCTACCCACCCCCACCCCAGGACAGTATGTACCCCATTCACCCTTTCCTCCAGTCTGTCCTCCCTTCTATTACCCCCTCTCCTTCTATCAACCTCCCCTCTTTTTGCCTGTAGGGTAAAATAGATTTCTATATCCCATTTCCTGTATATCTTATTTTCCAGTTTCATGCTAAAACAATTTTTAACATTCATTATTAAAGCATTGAGTTCTATATTCTCTCCCTTCCTCCCTCTCTACCCACCCTCATTGAGAATAAAAGCAGTTCAATAGAGGTAACAACGCAAAGCACTTCCATAACATTTAGGTTGTGAAAGGCTAACCACATTTCCCTCTGCCCTATCTTACCCTTCATGTATTCCATTCTTTCCCTTGACCAGTCCACAGTAATGTTTGCTTCTGATTGTTCCTTTCTCCAATTTCCTATCCTTTCAACTATCTTCCCTCTCCTATTTATCCCCTTCCCCCTTGCCTTCCTGCAGGATAAAATAGATCTCCATGTCCAACTGAGTGTGTGTTATTCCCTCCTTAAGTCAAATCCTATGAGAGTAAGGCTCACTTATTTCCTTTCATCTCCCCCCTCTTCTCCTCCATTGTTTCAGACACATACATGTACATACACATACCTACACATATATAATATACCCATATATACATACCCATATACATATTCCCTCTAACTACTCTGATACTGAAAAAGGTCTCTTGGGTTACAAATAACCTCTTTCCATGTAGTTATGTAAACAGTTCATCTTTAATTAGTTCCTTAAGCCTTGTCTTTCCTGTTTACCTTTTCATGTTTCTCTTGATTCTTATATTTGAAAGTCAAATTTCTATTCATCTCTGGTCTTTTCAACAAGAATGCTTGGAAGTCCTCTATTTCATTGAAATTCCATTTTTTCCTTGAAGTATTATACTCAGTTTTGCTGGGAAAGTGATTATTAATTTTAATCTTATCTCCTTTGACCTCTGGAATTTCATATTTCAAACCCTTCCATCCCTTAGTGTAGAAGATGCTAAATCCTGTGTTATCCTGATTGTATGTTCACAATACTTGAATGGTTTCTTTCTAGGTGCTTGAAATATTTTCTCCTTGATCTGGGAACCCTGGAATCTGACTACTATATTCCTAGGAGTTTTCATTTTGGGATCTCTTTCAGGAGGTGATTGGTGAATTCTTCCCATTTCTATTTTGCTCTTTGGTTCTAGAATATCAGGGAAGTTTTCCTTGATAATTTTTTTGGAAGAAGATGTCTACACTCTTTTTTTTTATTATGGCTTTGAGGTAGACCAATAATTTTAAAATGATATCTCCTGGGTCTATTTTCCAGGTCAGTTGTTTTTCCAATGAAATATTTCACATTGTCTTCTTTTTTTAAATGTTTATTTATTTATTTTTAATTTTCAGCATTCATTTCCACAAAATGTTGAGTTTCAAATTTTCTCCCCATCTCTCTCCTCTCCCGCCGTGCATTCTTTTTACCCCTTCCCCCAATGTGCCCTCCCTTCTATCACATCCCTTCCTTCCCTTATCCCCATGTTCTCTCTTTTCTTGTAGGGCAGGATAAATTTCTATACCCCATTGCCTGTATTTCTTATTTTCCAGTTGTATGCAAAAACAATTCTTAACATTTGTTCTTTCTAAGACTAGTTCTCTCCTTTCCTCCCTCCCCACCCATCCCCACTGAAAAGGCAAGCAATTCAATATAGGCTACATATGTGTAGTTTTGTAAAAGACTTCCATAATAGTCATGTTGGGTAAGATTAACTATATTTCCCTCCATCCTATCCTGCCCCCCCATTTCTTCTAATCTCTTTTTTGACTCTGTCCCTCCCCCAAAATGTCCACTTCTAATTAGTCTCTCCTCCCATTTGCCCTCCCTTCTATCATCCCCTCCACTTATCCCCTTCTCCTCTACTTTCCTGTAGTGTAAGTTAGATTTTCATACCAAATTGAGTGAGTATGTTATTCCCTCCTTAAGCCCAATGTGATGAGAGTAAGCTTCACTTTTTCCCTCTCACCTCCCCACTTTTCTCCTCCATTGAAAAAGCTTTTTCTTGCCTCTTTTATGAGAGATTATTTGTCTCATTCCATTTCTCCCTTTCTCCTCCCTATATATTCCTCTATCATCCCTTAATTTTATTTTTTTTAGATGACATCCCTTCCTATTCTACTCACCCTGTGGTCTCTTTCTCTCTCTCTCTCTGTGTGCATGTGTGTGTGTGTGTGTGTGTGTGTGTGTGTGTGTATAATCCCTCTAACTACCAAAATAAAAATAAAAGTTTCAAGAGTTATGAATATTACCTTTCCATGCGAGTATGTAAACAGTTCAACTTTAGTAGGTCCCTTATGATTTCTCTTTTGTGTTTACCTTTTCAAGCTTCTATTGATGCTTGTGTTTGAAAGTCAAATTTTCTTTTCTGCTCTGATATTTTCATCAAGAATACTTGAAAGTCCTTTGTTTCATTGAAAGACCATTTTTTCCCTAAAGTATTATACTCAATTTTGCTGGGTAGGTGATTCTTGGTTTTAATCCTAGTTCCTTTGACTTCTGGAATGTTGTGTTCCAAGCCCTTCAATCCCTTAATGAAGAAGTTGGTAGATCTTGTGTTATCCTAACTGTATTTCCACAATACTTGAATTGTTTCTTTCTAGCTGCTTGCAATATTTTCTTCTTAACCTGGGAACTCTGGAATTTGGCTACAATATTCCTAAGAACCTCTTTTTTTCAGATCTCTTTCAGGAGGTGATGGGTGGATTTTTCAATATTCATTTTGCCTTCTGGTTCTAAATAGCAGTGTAGTTTTCCATGAAAGATGATGTCTAGGCTCTTTTTTGATCATGACTTTTCAGGTAGTCCCATAATTTTTATATTGATCTTTTTTCCAGGTCAGTTGTTTTTCCAAAGAGATATTTCACATTAACTTCTATTTTTTCATTTTTTCGGTTTTGTTTTGTAATTTCTTGGTTTCTCATGAAGTGATTCTCTTCCACCTGCTCCATTCTGATTTTTAAAGAACCATTTTTCTTCAGTGAGATTTTGAACTTCCTTTTTCATTTAGCTATTTCTGCTTTTTAAAGCATTCTTCTTATTGGCTTTTTGGAACTCTTTTACCATTTCAGTTAGTCTATTGGTAAAGGTATTATTTTCTTCAGCATTTTTTGTGTCTCCTTTAGCAAGCTGTTTGTAAAGGAATTGCCAACCCCCAGCCTCTTGGATGGCATTCACTGGTCACGACTCAGGTAAACTGAGGGGAGACTGGTAAGGCATGAACAAGATGACACTGGGAGGAAGGGATCCACCCCTGTTTTGCTCAAGGCTATTTTCCTGGGCTTTTGGAGAACAAAGAAGGCCCAAAATGTTTTTCTTTCTAGGGGCTACATGTCCGCCCTGGGCAGTCCTGGTCAAAGGTATATTACTTCCTTACAAGGGCAAACTAATTGCTGATAGGTTCACTTAGGGCTCTAGTGTCAGAAAAGAGATAAAAGCACCACTCACTGCTTCAATAAACGGAGTTCTTCACTATCTTGTCTCCCTCCTTGGTTATTGCTTACAGCTCACTCCACCACAGCCTGCAGGCCCCTGCTGGTCAGATAAGGCCTGTGGGCCTGAGAGATCAGACCCAGACTCCTGGGTCCTTAGCTGTTGACTCACTTTTCATGATATTCTTGCATGGCTCTCATTTCTCTTCCCAATTTTTCTTCCACCTCTCTTACTTGATTTTCAAAATCCTTTTTGAACTCCTTTATGGTTTGAAACCATTGAATATATTTTTTGGAGACTTTTGATTTAAAAGCTCTGACCTTGCTGTCTTCTTCTGATGGTATGCTTTGTTCTTCTTCATCAAAAGGATGGAAGAAAATACCTTTTCACCAAGGAAGTAACTTACTGTAGTCTTATTTTTCCTCTTTCTTATGCATTTTCCTAGTCAGTTACTTGAATTTTGAATCCTTTGTCAAGTGGAGGGTATAGTACCCTAGACTTTGGAAATTTTGTGCAGCTGTTCTCTCAGATATTTCTAGGGACCTTTAAATTCTCAGTTCCTCCAAGGTGGCACAATCAAAGGAGAGGAGTTTACTCTTCTCCTAGCCTGGGCTCTCGTCTGTGTGCAACCACAAGCACTTTTTTCTGGCCTGAAATTGCAAGTAGGATTCTCTCCACGGTTCTCACTAGCTCCATCACTCCAGTGCTCCACCTCGCCCCAGGACTGACACTCACGACTGAGACTCATATCAGCCTCTGGATTCCCCCAGCATCTTTGGGCTGAGGGTCCCAAAAGTGGATGCTGCTGCCCTTGGGTTGGGGCTGGGACTAGTCCATGCTCTCTCTCTCTCAGGTGAAACAACTTTCTTATTGACCTTTGGAACTATCTTTGAAGTTTGTGGGTTGGGAAATCAGGGAACTGCAGCAGCTACCTGTGATTCATCACCCTGAAGCCTGCTCCAGTCCTGTCTGTGCAGCGTGGCCCAAGCTGAGCTATGCTCTGCTCCGAGCCCAGTGCAGTAGACCTTTCCTGCCAAGCTTCCAAGTTGCCTTGGGCTGTAAATCTGTTTCACTCTGTCATTTTGTGGCTTCTGCTGCTTTTGAATTTGTTTAGAGTCATTTTTACAGGTATTTTATGGGCTATGGGGGAGAGCTAGAGCAAGTCTGTCTGTCTACTCCACCAATTGGGCTTCACCCCTCTTGTGTTTCTTTAGTCTTTTCAAGTATTTCCTGTGAAGCAAACTGCATGAACGACTCCACTGTATTCCTCTACTGAAAGTTCTCTGGCAAAGTTATCTCATTTGGTGTGATTTCCAAACCTACAAAAAACTGAACAATTTCTTCCTTGCTATAGTCAAATGGGAGTCACCTAAGGTGCACAAAGCCATCATTGTCAGTGTTAAAATTATTTGAATCAATATTCTTCATCACCCATTGTATTTCATTTTTTTACTTAAATACTTCAACATATCTGTGACCCATAGTTTTTCTGTCATCTTTTTTTTTCTTATTGCCAATTTGAATTGATCTTCTGATTCAAGCTCAACAAAGGCTTCTCCATTTGGTCATCTTTCTTGAGCATAGGTGAAATAAATGCCTGAAGTACCATTTTGAATTTTGCATTCGAGGAAGAAGTGCTATACTTTATTAGTTCAGGAGGATTAGGGCAAGCCCTGGACCTTGACCATGAAGCTTTCTCTGCCTTCAGTGCTCAGCATCATCTTGTTCACAGTCAATAGTGTCAACTTGGTACTTGACTTTGGAATGGCTATGAGAAAAAAATGCCAAATGCATTTTTAACAATATTGACATGCTAGTAATTTTTGGTTCTCAAAAATCACTTTCCCATAGGAAAAGAAGCAATACATTTCTAAGAAATCAATGGAAGATATTGAGTGAATTGCTACAGCAAACTGATTGATAGTTTAAGGGACTAGAATGACTCTTAAATGAGTCACCTTCTCAAATGGGGCTCAGTAATTTCATAGTCATCTTTAGAATGAAACAGCTTAGGAGAAATTTCATTTTTATATATTTTTTTCCTCTTCTTGATGAAAACTATGATGACAGTTTATTACAGCAAGAACTAGGGCAGTAACTGCTTCATGGAATTTGATGTAATGACATAAAGTGAACACATCACATAAAAATCTCTGGGGTTTATTAAGAGACTTTATTTATATAATAAATATTATATATTTATTTATTAAGAGACCCATCTTGAATGAGTTTTTGACTGGGTTGTTTGTTAGGGTCTTCATTTTCATTTTTGCTTACACCCTCCATTTGGCATTGCCCTCCAGTTTTTGCTTAAATTCAAGTTAAGGTCCCCAACATACAAAACAATCTTCTTTATTCCGTACATTTCCATTGTAATAACCTTCTTCTCAGGGAGAATCTCTGTGGGACTCTGGGAAACAGCAGAGTTAGCGAGGCCTGGGGTGAAGAGAATCAAAGAGCCCCTTTTTGAGCAAATGTTTTGAGAATAGGAATCTGAGATAAAGGACATCAAAGAGTGATAGGTTCTGAAAATAGCTTTTGCTGTTCCATTTCTATGGCCCTTTAAGGTCCACAAAACACTTTGCAGATGCTGTCTCTCTGAATAAAGGCATAAATTACATTAAAAATCAACTTTGAATATAACACAATGCTTGGAAGGAGAGCCAACATATTAAGTGGCACTCAGGATCTAAAAAGAACTTGATAGGGTAGAAAAATGAGCTGAATCTAATAAAAATGAAACTTATTAGGGTTAAATGTAATCTTATACTTGATTTCAATAAATTACTTTGCCAGTAGAAGTTAGCTGAGGTATGATTGGATAGCATCTAATCTGACAAAAAGATCTGGGGAGGGTTACTGGGCTGCAAGTTAAATATGAGTCATCAACTGGATATCGAAGCCCCAAAACATTCTAACCTGGATAGAGAACAAAGAGAACACGCATTTACCAAAGCCCACTATGTTCTAGGACACCATAATTAATACTTCACACATATTATCTTATTGGATCCTTCCAACAGTCGTGGGAAGTAGGAGCTTTTATTGTTCTTATTTTATTGATGAGGAAACCAAGGAGGATATCAGTAAGTGACTTGCCCAGGGACCCACAGCGAGTGAGTGTCTGAGGCTAGATTTGAATTTATTTCTCCTTGACTCAAAGCCCAGTGTTTCATTTACTGTGTCTTCCAGGATTAATGAAGTTATAGTTCCACTGGACTCTGGGATGGTTAGATAAGATTTTAAGCACTAGAATCTGTTGTGTGATCTGTTCAAGAAGGACATTGATTAGTTGAGTGTCTAGAGGAGGATAACAAAAGTGAAGGAAGAAGCTGAGGGTAGGCCATGGAAGGGTCAGCTGAAGAGAAGACTCAAGCTTGACATGATATCTGTTTTTAAGTTTTTGGAGGACTGTTAAGTAGAAAAGGAATTATTTGGTTCACAGAGTAGAAATTGCAAAGAGAGTGATTTACTTGATATCATGGAAAACTTTTTGACAGAAAGAGCAAGTAACAAGTTAAATGGACTCAGTTAGGATGCACCAGATTGCTTCTCATCGAAGATCTTCAAGCAAAGACTGTCAGGTATGTTAAAGTGTTTCTTTTTCTTTTTTTGGACATGAATTGGAGTAAATCATCCCTAAAATCTCTTCCACCTCTAAGTTTCTGTTATCCTATGATTTCGTGTTATTCCCAATAGCTCTAAGAGGTAGGCTGTGGAAGTACTATAATCTCAATTTGTAGTGGAGAAAACTGACACTGAAATATATGAAGTGGCCTGTTATTTATCATTCAACTAGTAAGTGGCAAAGTCAGAATTCAAAGCTGCTCCCTTGAGCCTAAATCCAGTACACTTTATGCAGTGCCATGCTTTCTACTCATCACTCCTTATAGAACCTTGTCAATGTCATCTCAGAGTCAGTCATTCATTGGTTTTGGGGATTAAAGGTAAAGGGCAATAGACAGTCCCTTCTCTTAAGGAGCTCATAGTCTAGTGAGTGAGACAACATGTAAACTACTGTGAACAATCAAGATACACACATATATAATCACCAGAGGGGAGATATGAGTATTAAGGAGGTTTTTGGAAAGTCTTTCTATAGAGGGTAATAGCTGTGGCTTGAAGGGAGCCCATAAGCTGAGAGGAAGAACTGAAGAGGAGGAGCATCCCAGGCATGGAAGGCAGACAGAGAAAATATGCAGAGGAAGAAAATGGACTTTCTTGTCTGAGGAACAGCAACCACATTAGTGTCACTGGGTCTCAGACGATGTGGGAAAGGGGTTATAGAAATAAAAAGGTGAGAAAGGTAAGGGAGAGTCAGGTTATGAAGGGCTTTGAATGCAAAACAGAGGATTTTATATTTGATCCTAGAGGTAGGAAATCATCACTGGATTCGGTGACATGGTCAGGCTTGTGCTTTAGGAAGAGCACTTTGGGAGTAGAGCCAAGGTGGTGTAAAAAAAAGGTAGAGACTCTACTGAGCTATCCCAAATTTCCCTCCCAACAATTTTAAATAACTTCTCAAAATGAATTCTAGAGAAGCAGAAATGAAAAAAAGGTGGGCAAGAGGGTTAGACAATTGGTCAAAAGGAGATCACAGAGGTTCCTTTGCTGACCTGGGGTATAGAACTCTGCTGCATTGCCCATAGAGGGATCTAGATGGCAATCCTGGGTCACAGTTCCAGGTTGAGGAGAATCATTAGCACCCCACAACTTTAGGCTGCAGAGGAGCAAGGATCCAGTTTCCAGTTTCAGAATGGAATAGAGTATTCATAGAACAGAGCACAAATTAGAAGGGCACTGAGTAGACCTCTCTTTAAATCATACCTTCTTGGAATAACTGAAAACTTAGCCCCAGAACCAGCTCTGAGAGCAGCAGTCAAAAAGTCCTGAAGCTTGAGGGAGTACTTCTTCCACTCTAGGAACAGAGCCCAACTTCAATACAGAGTTGAAAGTCAATAAATAGGCTGGAAAAAAGGAGCAAACAACGAGGACAACAAAGAACATGACCAAATAAAGTTATGATGGTGACAGGGAAGGTCGACACAGAAACTCCGAAGAAGATAATAAAATCAAAACTCCTCCTTTCAAAGCCCCAAAGAAAAAGGTGAATTGGTCTCAAAGTGTTTGTGGAAGAACTCAAAAAGAATTTTAAAAATCAAATAAGAGAGGTAGAGGAAATATTGAGAAAAGAAATCAGAGCAAAAATTTGGGAAAAGAAATGAAACAAGAAAAAATGATTAAAAAGAGTCAACAGGTTGGTAAAAAATAGTGAAAGAGGCAGAAAAATCCACAGAAGATAAAAACTGCTTAAAAAAACCAGAATTGGTCAAATAGAAAAATAATTACAAAAATTCACTGAAGAAAGACCTCCTTAAAAAGTAGAATAAGTGGAAAAGAAGGTATGAAAAAAATAATTCCTTAAAAATTAGACAGTCGAGTGGAACCTAATGACTCCATGAGACATCAAGAAAAAATCAAACAAAATCAAAAGAATGAAAAAAAATAGAAAAAAATGTGAAATATCTCTTTGGAAAACAATTGACCTAAAAAATAAATTCAGGAGAGATAACTGAAGAATTATTGGACTACCTTGAAGCCATAATCCAATAAAGATTCTAGATATCATCTTTCAAGAAATTGTTAAAGAAAATTTTCCTGATATTCTAGAACCAGAAGGTAAAGTAGAAATAGGAAGAGTTTACCAATAACCTCCTGAAAGAGATCCCAGAATGAACATGCCCAAGAATATTATAGCCAAATTCCAGAGCTCTGTATTGTTGATGTATTTTTGCATAATGGGATGATTTTTCCCATCCACTAATAGGACCATATAACCTGCTTGAGTCACATGAAAGCCTGAATCACATGAGTCTGTAAAGGGAAGAATCTGCCAAATGGGTGGAGCAGGAAGGATGAAGCAGAGCTGAGAGGAAGTTGGACACAGAAGTTAGAACTGATAGAGAGAGGAAGCAAGTAACAATCTGTGAATCTTCATTTGTGGGAAGGCCTTAGCCTGGAGAAGGCTTGGGGATGGTGGTGCCCTCTGCACTGTTATCATGTATAGATTTCTTTGTTGATATGATGAATGTGGTTTTGTGATGCCGAAATTGGACTTTCTGGTGTTTAAATAAATGTTTTGGTTTAAATAAATGTTTTGCTTCTGTCTTCCATGTGGAATATCTCTTATATTTTGTGAATCAGAATTGTGCCAGCTTATTTATATTTGCATAGGTGCTTTGAATATCATATTGGCACTACAAGCTCTCAGGTCAAGGAGAAAATATAATAAGCAGCCACAAAGAAACAATTCATATATCATGGAGTGACAGTCAGTATTATACAAGACTAAACAGCTTCTACACTAAAGAACTGGAGTGGTCCCTGCCATGGCAGTGCCAAGCAGGAAGCCCTAGGTGTTCTTAGGCAGCAGGCACACTGTGGAATCTCAGGCATATTAGTGCAGGATGGGACTCCAGCAGAATCAAGCAAGTGAGAGCCTCAAGTATCTCAGAGGCTGCTTTTGAGATTATTAGCCCACAGATTAAATGTCTGTAAGTCACCTACTTGAACTTCTTGGAGCCAAGAAGGCAGAGTGATTGGTAAATTCTCTCCATCTCCCCTTGTTGACTTTGAAAGACCCATAAAATATTTCCCCAGGAAAAATCCTGGAACAATGGTATTAGCTGAAGGGGCAAACAGTCTCTCAGACTGTGAGACTAGGAAAACAAAGCGGGGCAGTTCCCTCTTGCTATGGCCGAAGGGGACCAGTGCAGGACCAGAGCTGTCCCAGACAGCCCCACCTCAGCAAACTGGGAGGAGATCCTGAGCCTCAGGGAGGTGGAGCCCACAACTGCCAACACCAGGACCCCAGGCATACCTCAGCATCCCAGGGGAAGCAGGAAGACACTAGCACAGATGGGTTGATTAACCATTGAGCTTGCCTATGCTCTAGCTCAGCAGAGGAAACCTTCTGTGGCCAGACCACCCCTCCCCCACACTTAATGCAGCTAGCTTCAGGGTAACTCTGAGGAAACAAAGAAAGACTTCACCTGGCCTCTGCTTTCGAACACCAGCCAGCTCAGCAACATTTTAACTTATAGTTGAAAGAACCATAGGCTGCAACACACAAAGCCTCAAATTCAAGGCACAAGAACGGGAAGACAGAGCCCCTTGTGTCCCAGAAGCAGAGATCTACTTTAAAAACCAGGAAAAGTGTGATCATCACAAGTAAGAACCAAAGCAGAAAAGAAAAGATCATAGAATATTTCTATGGGGATAAGGACCAAAACATGAATACCAAAGAGGTAAGCATTGAGACTGTACTCCCACATGAAACTTCAGAAAGGAATATGAGCTGGTATGAAGCCCAAAGAGCATTCTTGGAAGAGGTGAAGAAGGATTTTAAAAGCCAAATTAGATAAATAGAAGAAAAACTGGCCAATGATTTTAAAAGTATAAGAAATGGAATCACAGAAGAATTTAAAGGAAAATTGGACAAATGAAAAAGGAGATGGAAAAGCTAACTGAAGAAAACAATTTGATAAAAATTAGAATTAGGCAAGTAGAAGCTAATGAATATGAGACATCAAGAATCAGTCAAACAGATTATAAAGAATGAAAAAGATAGAAGAAAATGTAAACCATCTAATTGGAAAAACAATTGACTTGGAAAATAGATCCAGGAGACAAAAATCTAAGAATTATTGGTGTACCCAAAAGCCATGATGAATAAAAGAGCCTGGACAATACCTTCCAAGAAATCATAAAGGAAAACATCCCAGAAGCTCCTAGATCCAGAGGGCAAAATAGGCATTGGAAGAATCCACTGCTCACCTCCTGAAAGGGATCTCAAACTAAAAACACCAAGGAATACCATTGCCAAATTCCAGAACTATCAAGTGAAGTAGAAAATACTGCAGGCAGCCAGAAAGAAATCATTGAAATATCGAGGAGCTACAGTCAGGATCACACAGGAGCTTGCAGCTTCTGTGTTAAAAGATCAAAGAAATTGGAGTATGATATTCCCTAGGGCAAAGGAGCTCAGACTACAGCCAAGAATCAATTACCCAGCAAAGTTGAGCTTAATATTTCAGGCAAGGAGATAAACATTCAATGAAATAAGGGATTTCCAGACCTTCCTGATGAAAAAGTCAGAGCTCAGTAAAAAATTCAATCTTCAAACACAAGTCTCAAGAGAGGCATAAAAGACCTTGGGGAAAAGACCTTGTTATTCCATATGGACAAACTGTTTACATCCCTATAAGGGAAGACGATACTTGTTAATCTTGAGAATTGTATATTTATCATGATATATAAAATGAACATGCATAGATATGGGGAGTAAGTATAAAGTAAATGATGTGATGATAAAAATGATTTAAGGGTGCAAAAGAATTGTAAGGGGGGATGTCAAAAGGAGGAGGCAGAAAATGATAAAGTACATCACAGGAAGAGGTTACAAAACAAATTACAGTAGAGGGAAAGAGGGGAGAGATTTTAACATTGTTTGAGATTTAGTGTCATCTGATTTAGTTCAAGGAGGGAACAAAAAACTCAGTTAAATATAAGCAGTAGGAGGGGAAGGGGGAAAGGAAAGGGAGGGGAAGTTAAAAGGGAGGAAAGAAGTAGTAAGGGAAAAAGGAATTAAAAGGGAGGAGGACTGAAAGAAGGAAAGAAAGACTGAGGGAGAAGGTGATCAAAAATTAAAACCCTGTTGTGGAGGGGAAGGTAGAAGACAGAACTAATGGCACAAATGGGGGTGAAAGAGGATGGAGGGAAAGACACAGTAATCATAAATGTGAATGTGAATGGGATGAACTCTCCCATAAAGTAGAGGTACATAGAAAAATGGATTAAAAACCATAATCCAGCAATACGTTGTTTACAAGAAACGCATTTGAAATAGGAGGATACACACTGGGAAAAGGTAAAAGATTGGAGCAGAATATATTGTGCTTCATCTGATATAAAAAAGCAGGGGTAGCAATCCTAATCTCAGACAAATCAAAAGCAGAAAGAGATCTAATCAAAAGAGATAAGGAAGGGAACTACATCCTGCTAAAACGTATCATAGACAATGAAGCAATATCATTACTAAATGTATATGCTCTGAGTAGTATAGCCCCCAAATTATTAGAGGAGAATTTAAGGGAGTTACAGGAAGAAGTAGAGAGGAAAACTATACTTGTGGGGGACCACAATGTCCCATCTCGGAACTTGATAAATATAACCTCAGAATAAACAAGAGAGAAGTTAATAAAGTGAATAAAATGCTGGATAAGGTAGATATGATAGATCTGAGGAGAAAATTGAATGGGCATAGATAGGAATACACCTTTTTTCACAGTGACACATGACAATATACTAAAATTGACCATGTACTATGCAATAGAAACCTTGCAATCTAGCGCGGAAAAGCAGAGGTAGTCAATGCATTATTCTCAGTTCATAATACAATAAAAATTATATATAATAAAAGACTATGGAAAGGTAGACTAAAAATTAATTGGAGACTAAGTAATCTAATCCTAAAGAATGAGTGGGTTAAACAATAAATTATAGAAACAATGAACAACTTCATTCAAGAGAATGACAACAATGAGACAAACTAGCAAATCTTATGGGACACTTCAAAACTGGAAAGTTTTATATCTTTGAATGCCTACATGAATAAAATAGAGAAAGAGGAGATAAATGAATTGGGCATGTAGCTGAAGAAAGCTAGAAAAAGAACAAATTTAAAATTCCTAGTAAATACTAAATTAGAAACAATGAAAATCAAAGGAGAGATTAATAAATTTGAAATTAAGACAACTTTTGAACTAATAAATAAACTTGAGTTGGTTTTACGAAAAAAAACAATAAAATTGATAAAACTTTGGTCAATTTGATTTAAAAAAAGAAAGAAGAAAACCAAATTACAGATATTAAAAATGAAAAGGGTGAACTAACCTCCAATAAAGAGGAATTACAACAATAATTAAAAAATTACCTGGCCCAATTGTATGCCCATAAATTCGACAATCCAAATGAAATGGATGATTAGTTTTTCCTTTTCTAAAAGAATTATTTATTGTAAGTTTTCAACATTCATTTCCACAAAGTTTTGAGTTCCAAATTTTCTCCCTATCTCTCCCCTCCTCCCACCTCGAGCATTCTAATTACCCCTGTCACCAATATGCCCTCCTTTCTAACATGCCTGCCTTCCCTTATCCCCATTTTCTCTCGTCCTGTAGGGCAAGATAAATTTCTATACCCCATTACCTGTGTTTCTTATTTCCCAACTGTATGCACAAACAATACTCAACAGTTGTTCCTAAAACTTTGAGTTCCAACTTCTCTTCCTCTCTCCCTCCCCATTGGGAAGGCAAGCAATTCAATATAGGCCATATCTGTGTAGTTTTGCAAATGACTTCCATAATAGTCGTGTTGTGTAAGTCTAACTATATTTCTCTCCATCCTATCCTGACCCCCATTTCTTCTATTCTCTCTTTTGATCCTGTCTCTCCTCAAGAGTGTTGACTTATAATTGCTCCCTCCTCCTATTGCCCTCCCTTCCATCATGTCCCCCCCTGCTTATCCCCTTCTCCCCCACTTTCCTGTATTGTAAGATAAGTTTTCATAGCAATATGAGTGTGCATTTTATTCATTCCTTGAGTCAAATATGATGAGAATAAACTTCACATTTTCTCTCTTACCTCTCCCCTTTTTCCCTCCATTGAAAAGTCTTTTTCTTGCCTCTTTATGAGAGATAATTTGCCTCATTCCATTTCTCCCTTTCTCTTCCCAATATATTCCTCTCTCACCCCTTAATTTCATTTTTTAGATATGATTCTATCCTATTCCACTCACTTCTCTGTCTCTTTATGTATATGCATGTGTTTGTGTGTGTATGCTTGTGTATGTGCATGTATGTAATCCCACCAACTACCCAGACACTGAAAAATGTTCAAGAGTTACAAATATTGTCTTTCCATGTAGGAATATAAACAGTTCAAATTTAGTAAGTCCCTTATGATTTCTCTTTCCTGTTTACTTTTTCATGCTTCTCTTGATTCTTGTGTTTGAAAGTCAATTTTTCTTTTTAGCTCTGGTCTTTACATCAAGAATGCTTGAAAGTCCTTTATTTCATGGAAAGACCATTTTTTTCCCCTGAAGTATTATACTCAGTTTTACTGGGTAGGTGATCCTTGGTTTTAGTCCTAGTTCCTTTGACTTCTGAAATATCATATTCCATTCCCTTCTATCTCTTAATGTAGAAGCTGCTAGAACCTGTGTTATCCTGATTGTATTTCCACAGTACTCAAATTGTTTCTTTCTAGCTGCTTG
>CM053772.1:209879999-209911540 GCA_028658325.1 Potorous gilbertii | reverse complement strand
TCCTTGGCCTGGAAACTCTGGAATTTGGCCACAATGTTCCTAGGAGTTTCTCTTTTTGGATCTCTTTCAGGAGGTGATCAGTGGATTCTTTCAATATTTATTTTGTCCCCTGGTTCTAGAATATCAGGGTAGTTTTCCTTGATAATTTCATCAAAGATGATGTCTAGGCTCTTTTTTTTTGATCATGGCTTTCAAGTAGTCCCATAATTTTTAAATTGTCTCTCCTGGATCTATTTTCCAGGTCAGTTGTTTTTCCAATGAGGTATTTCACATTATCTTCCATCCTTTTATTCTTTTGGTTTTGTTTTGTTATTTCTTGGTTTTGCATAAAGTTATTAGCCTCCATCTGTTCCATTCTAATTTTGAGAGAACTATTTTCTTCAGTGAGCTTTTGAACCTCCTTTTGCATTTGGCTAGTTTTGCTTTTTAAAGCATTCTTCTCCTCATTGGCTTTTTGAACCTCTTTTGCCAATTGAGTTAGCCTATTTTTAAATAGGCACTTTTTGGGTCTCCTTGAGCAAGGTGTTGACTCACTTTTCATGGTTTTCTTGCATCTTTCTCATTTGTCTTCCCAAGTTTTCTTCCACCTCTCTTACTTGATTTTCAAAATCCTTTTTGAGCTCTTCCATGACCTGAGACCATTAAATATTTATTTTGGATGTTTGGGATACAGAAGCCTTGACTTTTATGTCTTTCCCTGATGGTAATCACTGTTCTTCCTGAAAGGGTGGGAAAAGATATCTGTTCACCAAGATAGTAACCTTCTATAGTCTTATTTTTTTCCCTTCTTTGGGCATTTTCCCAACCAGTCACTTGACTTTTGTGTCCTTTGTCACGAGTAGGGTATACTCTGGGGTTCTGCAAGATCTCAGTTCCTCCAAGATGGCACATGGTGTACACTGGTCTGGGAGCAACCTGAAACTTTTGTGCCCAGCATCTCTGAGTAATAGAGGGATTCAACCCCTGAGGTTTGCTTGGGTCTTCTTTCTGGTCCCTGGTCATTCAGCCAAGGCTGGGATGGGCTCTGCTCCATGTCTGGTGCAACAGATTTTTCTTGTCAGACTTTCAGGTCACCCTGAGCTGGAAATATCCACTTTGTTGTTCAGTGGCTTCTGCTTCTATAGAATTTGTTGAGAGGTTCCTTACAGGTGTTTTATGGGCTGTGGGGGAAGGGCTAGTGCATGTGTATCTTTCTACTCTGCCATCTTGGCTCTACCCTCTGATGGATGATTATTTTAAAAATTATAAATTGACCAGATTAAGAGAAGAGGAAGCTGGATACCTAAATACCATCTCTGAAAAAGAAGTTTAACAAGCCATCAATCAATCCCTAGGAAAACATCTCCAGAGTCAGATGGATTTATAAATGAAATCTATCAAATCTTTACAGAACAGTTCTTTCCAATATTATATAGACACTTTGGGAAAATTGACCAAGAAGAGTTCTACCAAATTCTTTTCATTATACAAATATTTCTCTGATACCTAAACCAGGAAAAGCAAGACAGAGAAAGAAAATTATAGACCAATTTCTCTTATGGATATAGATACAAACATTTTAAATATGACATTATCAAAAAGAATGCAATAACTTATCATGAGAATAATATGTTGTGAGCAGGTAGAATTTATACCAGGAATGCAGGGTTCAATATTAGGAAAAATATTAGCATTATTGATCATATCAACAGCAAAACTAACGGAAAACATATGATTATCTCAATAGATGCAGAAAAAGCTTTTGACAAAATACAACACCCTTCCTATTGGAAACACTGAATAGCATAGGAATAAAAGAAACTTTCCATAAAATAATAAACAGTATCTATGTAAAACCTTCAACAAGCATTATATGTAATGGAGATAAGTTAGATGCATTTTCAATAAGATCAGGGATGAAACAAGGATGTACATTATCACCACTGTCATTCAATATGGTATTAGAAATGTTAGCTGTACCAATAAGAGAAGAAAAAATAATTGAGGGAATTAGAATAGGCAAAGCAGAAACTAAATTATCACTCTTTGCAAATATGATGATATACTGAAAGAATCCCAGAGAAAGAAGTAAAAATCTACTTGAAATAATAAAGAACTTTGGCAAAGTTGCAGGCTACAAAATAAGCCCACATAAATCTTCTGCATCTCTACACATTACTAACAAAGCCCAACAGGAAGAGATAGAAAGAGAAATCTCATTTAAAGCTATGGTTGACATTGTAAAATATCTGGGAATTTACCTGCCAAAACAAACCCAGGGATTATACAAACACAACTACAGAACACTTTTCACACAAATAAAGACAGATCTAAGTAAATGGAAAAACATCAATTACTTATCGGGAGGACGAGACAGTATAATAAAATGACAATTCTACCTAAATTAACCTTCTTATTCAGTGCCATACCAATCAAAAAACCAGATAATTATTTTGTAGAGTTAGGTAACATAATATCAATATTCATCTGAAAGAATAAAAGGTCCAGAATATCATGGGAACTAATGAAAGAAATGCTAATGAAAGTGGCCTAGCCCTACCAGATCTCAAATTTTATTATAAAGCAGACATTATCAAAACCATGTCATACTGACTAAGAAACAGAGGGGCAGAGCAGTGGAATACATTCAGTAGTCAAGACACAGCAGTGAATGAATATAGCAATTTATTATTTGATAAACCAAAGGATCTCAGTTTCTGGGATAAGAACTCACTGTTGGACAAAATTGCTGGGAAAACTGGATAACAGTGTGGCAGAAACTGGGCATAGAACAATGCTTTCCACATTTATTCTTATAAAGTCCAAATGGGTACATGATCTAGGTATAAAGAATTGATACTGCAAACAAATTAGTGGAGCAAGGCATAGTATTTGTCAGATTAATGGAGAATGGAGAAATTTATGACCAAACAAGAGATGGAGAATATTATGAAGTACAAAATGAATATTTTTGATTACATTAAACTGAAAAGTTTTTGCACAAACTACCACAATGCAACCAATATTAGGAGAGAAGCAGAAAACTGGGAAAAAAAGTTTTGCAACTAGCATCTATGATAAAGGCATAATTTCTAAAATATAGAGAGAACTAAGTCAACTGTACAATAATACAAGTTATTCCCCAATTGATAAATGGTCAATGGATATGAACAGGCAGTTTTCAGAGGAAGAAATTAAAGCTATCTATAGTCATATAAAAAAAATACTGTAAATCACTGCTGATTAGAGAGATGCAAATCAAAACAACTCTGAGGCACCACATCACACCTATCAGATTGGCTAACATGACAAAACAGGAACATGATAAATGTTGGAGAAGATGTGGGAGAGTTGGAACACTAATTCATTGCTGATGGAGCTGTGAGCTGATCCAACTATTCTGCAGAGCAATTTGGAACTATGCCCAAAGGACTACAAAAACGTGCATACCCTTTGACCCAGCAATATCACTTTTAGGACTGTATCCCAAAGAGTTAACAAAAATGGGAAATTTACAAAAATATTTATATCAGCTCTCTTTGTGGTGGCCAAAACCTGGAAATCAAGAGGTTGTCCATCAATTGGCTAATGGCTGAATAAGTTGTGGTATATGAATAGAATGGAATACTATTGTGCTATAAGAAATAATGAACTGGAGGATTTCAGAGAGTCCTGGGAAGACTTGTATGAACTGATGCTGAGTGAAAGGAGCAGAACCAAAACTTTGTACACAGCAACAACCACAGCATGAGCAGATTATTTTTGGTAGTCTTTCATAGCAATACAAGGACCTAAAAAATTCTCAATGGACTTTTGAGAAAAAATGCTTTCCACATTCAGAAAAAGAACTATTAAATTAGATCACAGATAGAAACAGACCATTTTCTTGTGTCATTTTTTGTTTTGTTCTATGATTTCTCCAATTCGTTTTAATCTTCCATTCAACATGACTATGGTCAAACTGTATTTAATAGGAATGTATGTGTAGAACCTATATAAAACTGCAAGCCATCTTGTGGAGGGATTGGGAAGGCTAGGGGAAAGGAGGGGAAGGGAAGGGAAAAAGTCTAAGATATATGGAAGTGATTATAGAACACTGAAAAGAAATAAAATAATTATTGAAGAAAAGAATTGGAGGTTTTAAAACATGATATTCCAAGGGGCTAAAGAGATAGGATTACAATGAAGAATCATCTACTCAGTAAAACTGCATGTAATCCTTCAAGGGAAAAATTGATATTCAATGAAATAGAGGACTTACAAACCTCCTTGATGAAAATAACAGAGTTGAATAGAAAATTTGACTTTTAAATAGAAGACTCAAGTGAAACACAAAAAAGCAAATAGAAAAATCATAAGGGATTCAATAAGATTAAACTGTTTATATTCCTACATAGGAAGATGATAATTTTAACTCCTAAGAACTTTCTCATTTTTAGGGCAGTTTTGAAGGAATATGCATACATAAGGAGGCATGGATGTGAATAGAATATGATGAGAAGATATCTAAAAAAATAAAAGAAAATAAATAGATGAGAAAAATGTATTGGGAGAAGGGGAAAGGAAGAGGCAGAACAAGGTAAATATGATAAGAAGTAACTTTTGGGAAAATGGGGGATATTAGCTGAGCACTTGAGTCATCACAATTGACTCAGAGAGAGAATATCATATACATTCAGTTGACTATAAAATCTATGTTAATATATGGGAAAGTAGGAGGGGAAGGGGATAAGAGAAGGTGGGGTAATTGACAGAAAGGAGAGTGAATTGGGGGAGGTGGTCTTCAGAAGCAAAATACTTTTGATAATGGACAGAATGAAAGGAGATGGAGAGTAGGACAAGCAAAGGAAAAATAGGATGGAGGAAAACACACAACAGTGGCAACTGTGAAAAAAATTAGCAAATTTCCCTATTTACATCCTTATTTCTTACATATATAGAGAACTGAGACAAATTTATGGAAATAAGAGGCATTTCTCAATTGCTCGAAGGATATAAACAGGCAGCTGTCAGATAAAGTACATATAATCATATAAAGCTACATATAATCATATAAAATGCTCTAATGCATTATTGAGTAGATAAATACAAATTAAAACATCTCTAAAGTAGCACTTCACACCAATCAGATTGGCTAATACAACAGAAAAGAAAAATGTCAAATGTTGAGGAGGATATGTGGGAAATTGAGACTAATGTATTGTTGGTGGAATTGTGAAATGATTCAATCATTCTAGAGAACAATTTGGAACTATGCTCATAGGGCTATAAAACTGGGCATATGCTTTGTTTGAACTGGCAATACTGCTATATATACCATATGGTGTATGGTATATGACAGAGTACTATTGTTCTATAAAAATGGTGAGCAGGATGCTCACAGAAAAATCTGGGGAAACTTATGTGAACTAGTGCAAAGTGAAGTGAGCAGAACCAGGAGGAGAACATTGCACCCTGCAAAAACAATATTGTATAATGAGCAACTGTGTGTGACATTAGCTTTTCTTAGCAATACAATAATTCAAGATAGTCCTGAATGACTTATCCTGAAAATGCCATCCATCTCCACATAAAGAACTGATAAAGTCTGAAGACAGATTAAAGTATGCTTTTTAAACTTTTTCTTGTTTTTTTTGGGGGGAAGTGTATGTATTTTCTTTCACAACATGACTAATATGGAAATATATTTTGCATGATTGCACATGTATAACCTACATCAAATTGTTTTCCTTCTCAATGGGGGAGAAGGGAAGGAGGGAGGGAGGGAGGGAGAGAATTTGAAATTTAACATTTGAAAAAAGGTGTTAAAAGTGTTTTTGCATGTAATTGGAGGAAAATAACATATTAAATCAATATATTTTTAAAAAGAAAAGTACTTTAACTTGATCTGTGATTGAGTGTGGGAGGTGGGAGCAATGAGGGAATGGGCATTCAGTGCTGGAAAGGGTAGTCATGGTGACTGTGTGGCCAGGAAGCAACTAGTGCTTCATGAGAGCCAGAAGACTAAGGAAGTGCGAAAGGAAAAGATTTAAGATGAAAGCAAGTTTATTAACTTGTTACAATACAGACATAGTGCTATGAGTGCCATTAGAGTACAGGACAGAAGAATCCAGATTTCTCTTGTTTTTTTATTTGGTTTTTTTTTTTTTTATGATAGGCATGGAAATTGGCCAAAAGAATACATTATAAAAATTAAGTCCCTACTCTTCAAAACTAAGGAAAAGTAACAATTGATGAAATTCAAATAGTATTTCATGGTTTACAAAGTACTTTTCTCACCAAAAAATTGGACTCTAAGGTTTGCAAAGCATTTTACAGACCTCTCATTTGAGCTCCATAACAGTCCTGTGAGATTAGTTGTACAGCATTGCATTGTAAGGGTCAGACTTGGGATTTGAACCCAGGTACCCTGTGAAATTACAGTAAACTGATGGTTTCCTTTACCATAGTCAATCACTCATTAAATGTTCAGAAATATCTTGAACCCAATAATGACTAAAGGTGTCCTATGCAATAAAACTTAATCTTCCTATAAACATGAAAGCTAATTAATTAATTAGGGTCATCTTCACACTTCTATTGTTAACCGTAATCACATGCTGATTTGATCTGTGGTCTCTTTATTTGCATCTTTACTATCTGAACTATTAAGACTCCTCATGAATTTCAAAAGTGAGTATAAATGACATACTCCCTCTTACGTTTCCTCAGAGAGAACCAGAGCTAACCAGACTGTTCACCACTCACAGAGGTTTACTTAAAAGTGAAGATGACTTTCTCTCATATGAGATTGGCAAACCAGACCCCAAACCACTTGTTAATATGTATTCCCCTTTTCTAGGATTTAGCACAGGTTTGGTCTTTAGCGGGCACATATATCACTTCTTTATTTCCTTCTTTTAGCTAATGATTTTTTGTGGGTGCTATGGATTTGTTTTGGTAGTGGGTATTTAGCTTTTTCTGGTCGGAATTTTGGGGATCTTCCTCAGAAAGAGAAAAGTAGGGAGATTAACAGGTTATTACTGCATAGCAGTTAAACAAAAGATCCTTGAAGATTTCCTCCCATCCTATCTATAGACCAACTAATACATAATTCAGTATATTCCTGATAACCATGCAGATACCTACCATATCCTGCCTTTTGATGCTTTGGGGGGCTTATTTCTTATGTTAATTATATCCTCTCTGAACTCAAGCCCTTTTCCTTTTTTCCCCTCCTTTATTTCTCTTCCCCCTCCATCCTTCAAAGCCTGGTCCAAATGTAACATCCTCCATGAAATCTTCACTGATTACCCCCAGCTAAAAGTGATTCCTCTCTCATTGGATCTTTTCAGTTCTCTTAGTCATTTATCAGAGAGGCAGGGTTGAATAATGGATAGTCAACTTTCAGGAAGACCTGGGTTCAAATCCAGTTTCTGACACATTAGGGCAACTCACTTGGCCTTTCTCTGCTCTAGGCCAGAGGTGTCAAACATGAAGCCTGCAGGCCACATCAGACCCATGACATTCCCAAGGGTGACTCAAACTGCATTAAAATACAATTCCTATCTAATTTTAATGTGTTGATGCATTAATAAAAAATAAATATATAAATGTGCATTTTTCAGGTTAATATTTAACCCTCAGGGATCCTTATGTATAATTTAGTGGCCCTCCTAATTCTATTTGAGTTTGAGGCACCTGATCTCAACTTTCTGACTATAAGTCACAGAGGAGAGGGGATACCTTTACTTGGGAATTCACTCTGTCAAGGAAATCCTAGGTCAGGGACCTATCCCTTTATGCATGCATCCTATTTGATACAGTTGTATACAATTGTATGCAGTTGTATACAATTGTATGCAGTTGTATACAGTGTCAGGGAACTCTTGTAAGGAAAATGATTTGAAAGTCTTAAAGGTCTACAGAAATATGAATCTTCTTTGTTACTATCGTTATTCGATTACACTCAGGCTCTTTGACAGGTGCAAAGGATAAAAAAGACAAAAGCAGAAACACTTCTTGTGCTCAAGAGGCTCATAAGCAAATTGGGAGAATATGTGCATACAGACGTATATACATAATAGATTCTAGGAAGGCACCAGCCACTGAAGGGTTTATGAAAAGTTTCATTGAAAGGTGGTCTTTGAGCTGAGTCTAGTGGGGGGAGATAATGCCCCCTCCACAAGAATCCCAACCAACCAACCAATCAACCAAACAAGAACAAACAAACAAAACCAAACCTGAGTTTTCTAAGAGGTGGAGGTGAGCAGAGATTGCTTTCCAGACATGGAAAGCAACTAACCTGTGGAAAGTCACAGAGAGGAGACCTGGATTGCCATCATTCAAAATGCTTTTATTAATCAGTTATACTCTCTCTCTCTCCATGTATATGTGTGTGTGTGTATATATATATATACACACACACACACACACATATATATACCATGAAGCTATGTGTAGAGTAAAAAAGATAATTTCAAAGGAAAGGATTCTGTAGCTGGAGGGGTGGGGCTTCTGGGAAAGGCTTCCTGAAGATGACATTTGAGATCCTAGGAGAGAGAGCTTTCCAGACACAGGAGATAACCAGTACAAGGGCATGGAGATGGGAGACGACTCATCTCTAATTCCAGGAGCTGTCCTAGAAATGTTGCCCTTTTTTGTTACTAAGGTGTAACATGTAGCATACAACCAATGATTTCACCAATTAGGTTGGGTCCTAGAGTCTTGGGAACATAGATCAGGACTGAAAAAGAACTCCTAGGTCTCTACACTCACTTCTTCATTTTATAGAAGAAGAAGTGGAGGTCTACAAAGGTGAAATATCTTCTCCAAGGTAGCTCAGGAAATAACAAGACATGATCCTCAGAGCTATGCAGTAGGATAAGTTGTGTGTGGTCGTGACTCACCCCGCCAAAGCAAACTCTAGTTTCATGTGCTCAGAGAAATCTCAACATGAATCTTGCAAATGAATGAATGAATGACAGACCTGGTAGACATGTGTCTGAACTTGACCTTGTTGTTTTTGGTTTGGCAGACTTTTGATACAGATAGAATAACATTTATGACATTATGTTTATAAAATGCTGAGTCTAAGAAAGGATGGGCTCCCATACAACATTAAAACTTCCATTATAATGTTTATCTTTTTTTTCCTTTTACATCTCTTCATACCATAAACAGTCAATGTCATTATCAAACATTTGCACACTTAATATTTATACTTTATCTGGCACTCACTGTGCTTTCTTTTTCCTCTGAACAGCATGCTGAGGTAGGATATTGTTGAATTAGTCTCCTTTTGCAGATGAATGCTGAACTTCAGGTTGCCTGGGGTCACATGGCTATATTATTGGAAGGGATGGAATTAGAATTTTCAGGCCCCCAAACTCTGTGCTTTCATAAAATTGAACCAAGAGTTGAGTCTTCAAAATGGGGAACTAAAAGGGGATGGTCAGAGAACTAGCCAGAGTGATGAGATGGCAACTTGACCCTTTAACAGCCATGGTTTAAAGTGTATATTTGTCTTCCATTCTGTCTGGGATGATTTTGTAACCTCTCATAATTCTCTATTGATGATGCTCCTAAGATAGGGTTTGATCAGAAATATGAGACAGATGTAGTCTCTTATGACTGCTGCTGTTTCTCTCTTACCCCAAAGAGAAACAGGTGAAAAGGTCTTCACCTTAATTCACACTCGCTACACCATCCTCTTACATCCCTCCTTGGAAAGAGAAAGCCCTTCTAGCAACAATTGCATAGTTATATACCCAGAAAATCATAATGAGATTTCTACTCAAACCTCCAGCCTAATACGCTTTTACTTATGAATAGAGTCTATTAAAAGTGTATGTATTTACCTCATTAGGCTTCTGGTTATTTATTTATTTATTTTTTTGCACAGAGTGAATAAAGCTGAAAATCACAGAGAATACAGCACTCAGCATCTGCATGCCTATTCCCACTCACTATTTTGTTTATTTTCATTGCCTCATTTTGGTAATGTGCTCTAAATTAATTAGCTGCAACAGAAACTTTGAATAATTCAAAGAGGCACTTTAGGAAAATTGCATTTTTTCCAATTGGCTACATCATAAGTGAGTTAGAATGCATAACGGCAAGGCAGCTGTTTGGGCTGATTTATTGTTTTTAAATAAAATATTTCATATTAAAATTTTTAGCGGAAGAGTAGCTATTTATAGCAATAACCTGTTGTGGAGACAGTGTAGTGGAGATAAAAAGGAATGCAAAACAAGCTGCAGTTGTTCTGCAGAATGAAAAAATAAACATGAATAGCAAAACTCAGGAGAAGAAAGAACTGGAGATTTAGAATGCTTCATCCAGCATCTTGGAGGTGTTAAAATATGTTGGATTCAGTGAACATTTTATCTGACATGAACCATTCCTTTTTAAAAGCTGCGGGAAATTTGCTGAGTTCTTAAAACAATCTTATCCTTGGTGGGCTTTCACCTAGTACCCAACTCAGTTCAAAAATTTCATTGGTTTGCAGCTAAAAATCAAACCTCTCTCACCAATTCTTTATAAGGTGTACTAAAAAAAAGCCCCCTTTCTGCTTATCTTATTTGCTTTCTTTTTGTTGGAATTCTATTTTTTGCATCCCTGATTTACACTCAGCTCATATGTTCAAATGTATTGAACTTAGGTTTGGGGGACTTTTTTTTTTTTGATGATAAACATACCCTGATTTTCTCTTAACATGGCTTATCTCCTCAGGTGTGACTTCCTGCTTTTGTTGTTGAATATTTATTAAATTTATGCCCTGTGCTAACTATGGGACTGAGATTCTTTACAAGGGAGTGTGGTTCTGTTTCTGATTCTCCCTGCCCTCCAGGATTCCTCAGTCACCAGTATAATACTTAAAGAGTTAAGGCTGTCTGCAATGTTATTTTGCACAGGTATCCAGCTGGTGCAGTTTGTCTCTGATTTCTTTGGCTGTCTAAAGCATTCTAAAAGCAATGAAATTTATTGGCAAGAGCACAGATTTTGATATCAGAGGAACTGGGTCCAAATCCTGGTTCTGATACTCACAAGTAGGATGATGTTGGCTAACCTCTTTGTGTCTTATCTTTGAGAGAGTTGGACTAGAAGTTCCCTACGACTACTTCCAGAAGCATCTGGTGACTCTGTATAGAGCACTGGGACTGAATTCAGAAAGACCCGAGTTAAATCTAGCCCTGGACGTTTCCTAGCTGTGTAACCCTGGGCAAGTCACTTAACTTCTGATTAACTGACAAAAGGATCTGCTGGATCCACTGGAGAAGGAAATGACAAACTGCTCCAGTATCTTTGCAAAGAAAACTTTATGGAGAGTTGGTCCACAGAGTCACAAAGGGTCAATCATGACTGATTGAACAACAGTAAAGACATTTTCATCACTAATTTAATGTCTTTGAAGTAGCTCTCAAAATCACCTTCTTCAAGTAGTTGATTCATTATGGAGAAGATAGGATTAATAGGCATGACATCTCAGAATGTCTTCAAGGAGGAGGTCATAAGTCTTTTAAAAAACATCTCACATTTGTGATTCTCAAATTGGACTCTGGTTTACTCTCTTTCTTCTATGTAGATATAATTCATAGTCATTTGTATGTATTTGTATACAATCAATATGTATTGATTTATGCAATCTTATTAAGTTCAATTATATGACTCTCTTTACTTGGCACAGTTAGATTCCTGAAAGTTAATCATTTAATTCTTTTATTTTTTTCATTCCCCTCCCTACCTTGAGATATCTTCCCTTTCTCCTACTGTCCACAATTTTACCCATCAAAGCTCAGATCAAAGTTCACCTCTTCTATGAAGGTTGTTTTTTTTCTCAGAAGTTTTCTTCACTAGCCTCAACTTACCCAAATGTAAAATGAGGTTAGACTAAATGATTCAGAAGGTCCTTTCTTGCTCTTTTGACTCTGACCTTTTTTTTCCACACAAGCAAAAAAAGAAAAACTGGAAAGAGATAAAAAACATCTATCCTTTCTATGTCTATGTGATATTTCTTCGGGGTCTGCATGAGAAGATGGGACTGGATTTTCAAGGTTTTTTTGAGTTCTATCTTATGATTCTAGGTTTGTGCCTCCTTGGGCACTTATCATTCCTGCTGTAAATTCTTGTATTTGGTTATATTATCTTATATGGGTCATTGCTTTATGTTTGTGTATTACATGCTCTAGGGCTACTTTTCCAACCTTTACTGGAACTGGAAATCTAGGGCTATGCAATAAGTCTCTATACTTCTTCCTAAGCATTTTCCAGGGGTAACACAGAGGGTTTGCGGTTTGTTTACCTAGTGCTTTCAGCCATAAGCCCCTACCAATATGCTTCTCTTCATAATTACAAGTTCACATCAGTTCATTGCCAAGACTTTATTAGATTTGATTAAGGTATTTACTAAGTGCTACGGTAAATACAACTGGAATAAGACATCCCCAAAAGTCTGTGAAACACTTTACCCCCAGTATATACAGAGTCCTGGGGAAAATAGGTTCAGTCTTAGAGCATATGTGTCAAAGGGGTAATAGAGCTCTTAGAAGTTCTTGTGTTGGAATCCTCAAGATGTTTCCCTTAGGTACTGTGAGGGACTCCTTGTGTCTGCTTTTCCTCAGTGTGTCCAGTCTGTCCTCAGCTCCTGATGCAGAGACTGCTGTCAACTGTTCCAGGCATACTGTTATGATAGTGATGGGAAGTTCTAAATCTTCTTACCCTCTGAAGTTTACAAGGTCTTCCTTTAGAAAAAAAGCATTTCAGAAGAAAAAGCAGATTAAAATTTAGGCCAAACATTTAAAAGGCTTGGGAAGGCTTCTCCTACTTGCACGGCCAGATACTTGAATCCTCTATTCTAAACTATCTTGCTAGTTTTAGACAGGTCCCATGGATACATCCAAGTCTCTCAAAGGATCTCGGCAGACTTTTTATATGGCATGCTTTCATTTAAACAGTGACTTTCAAGGATCTCTAGGTGGATTGATAACTTTCTTCCCCTAGTTTAAATGAGATCATGTCTTGATTGAATCAATCAGAAATGTGAAGACTGTGAACTAGCCTGGATATCTCTTTTGAACCAATCAGAGGTCTTAAAATAGTTCTGGGTTTCCTGGAGCAATTGAAATAGACTCATCGACTGTTAATCTGTAAATAATCAAAGGAGATTTTCTTCAAGTAAAAAAAACAGGAAATACTATGGGATCAGAGTGTTAGAATAAAAATAGAGTCTCCTATACCAATCACATTCATTCAGTAGTGTGTTGTTAAATGTTTAATAACCAACTCCCCCCAAATATATGACACACTTTGAGTTTCATCTGCATTATAGACATTTTCTCCATAGCTTTCTTAACTCTGGACAATCACCAAAACAATAAATGAAGTCCCAATTTGTAGCATTTGTCAGCTTCCAAGGTGGAGATCCCAAGGGAACGAGTTTTAGCACATGCCTGCTTTCATTTAATTGAACCCTTCAATGGATCCCTAATCTCACTGGTGTAGAAATTCCCTCTGCTAATACATATTTCAATCTATCCACTCTTTCTCATTCTGTATAACTCAAAGATTCTATATAATATCCATGTGAAGTTACTTTTTTAAGTGAAAAAATTTATAAAAAATAACAGCAATGCTAAAAGGTGTCAGATAAGGTAGTTTAAGAAGGAAATACTTTTGTCTAATGACACACTTTTATACTGCAGTACATAAGACAAAAATATCCAGAGTACATTACTTAAAAAGACATAGGATCCATTCTGATGGTAGGAATAGTTATAGCAATGAGATCACCAATCTACCCATTTATTTTAATGTGTTTTAGTACTATTTAATTTTAACTTCCTGATTCCACCACATTTAAGTGACTTTGGGTTTTGTTTTTTACATTAGGAGGAAGCCATTTCCAAAAGGGATTGAAACTTGGTAAAATGTATCAAAAATGAGGATAATGAAACTAACTACAGAGTACTGAAGTCTGAAACACTAATGTACACATAGATTCATTTATTTTTTATTCTATAAGGATATGTTCTTGTTATTTTCTCTTTAAAGACTCCAAGAAATATAAAGTCTACACCTCCACAAATATTTGCCTTGTTGTAAACAGCCATTAGATATAGAAAAAGAGAAAATTCAATACAAACTATTAAAATACACAAGTTTATTTATCTGAAAGCTTAATATAAATATTTTTCCTTTTCATGGAAAAGCTCACTTTTTAATCTTAATTATTTTCTATTATCATCACAGAATTTCAATACACAGATTTTCTTTCTTTTTATCTACTCAAATGTATGAAAACTGTCTGAATATATACATGCTGATTCTATCCTTAAAAGACTTATAATATTCATAAATCTAAAATCACTCACTTCATTTTTAATCCAATAATTCCTCTTGTTCTCTCAAATAAAGAGTCATATCCCCCAGATGTAAATACTACTTTAGGAGCCAATGGCATATGCTGGCAGATGGTATCCCATCTGTAGTATAGTTATTAAAAATACATTTCTTGGCTGTGTTCAATAAATGTAAGATGTTCTTATCCATTTTTCAGAAATTCTTTATTTCCAATCATAAATGCAGCAAACTGAACCATAGAGTTAATTTCCATGTGGAAAATTGGACCAAAGAACATATGTACATCTAAAACATTAAAACTGGGTCAGAGTAGTCTGAGTAAGAGAACAAAATCCATTCATTTCTCCTAATGACATTATTGGTTTTGTTGGGTGGTGGGAAATACCATTTGTGTCAAGAAAAAGTAAATAAGATATAGAAGTGGTTAAAAAAAACCTTAAGAGTGAAAAGTCTTCCACATTTACTTAAATGAAAATATTGGCTCTCATTCTTTTTGTTCAGGCACTTCTTCAGACTTGTGATATGTTATAGATCTTTGGTGAGAAAGCAGTCTTTGAGGAAAAAGACATGAAGTATGAATAGTTGGTCTCTAGTGATCAAATGTGAGAATTTTTTTTTTGGGAAGGATGGTAGTGGGGGAGCATTTAATAAAACAAATAGGGAATACAACTTCACAGTGCTGGGCTCACAGAAAAAAAAACTAGATTAATGCTTGCTGACTGAGGTGAGAAATCTTTCTTTTCTTGAAAGGGAAACTCTTTCTGAATAAACATCATCTCCTTAATTGGCCTATTGATTGTTCCAAAGTCTTTCTTGCAGTTTCTATAACTTCCTTCTGCTCACTGCTGTAATCTCTGTTTTTCTGATCAGTTTGTCATAGCTTGAAGTGGTGTCCTTGAAAAGCATTTGTTAAGGTGTGAGTCTTTTTTCAGTGACATCTTCAGTATAGTAGAGGAGGCTCGGATGCTTTCTCCTATTAAATTGGCTTCGAAGGCTCTGCTTAGATGGAGGATTCTGTCACTGAAATCTTCCAACTCTATGAAGAAGGAGATCTGGAGGCCCTTTGTGCCAACTCATCTCTCACACAGCTCTGGCTATTGCACAAAGATGCTAGTATTCAGACAAGAGCCCATTTTTTTTTTGGTAACTTTCTCTTTGTTATCTATGTTTACATTCCTCTGCATTGGGTGTGTTTCTGAGCAATGTCTTGTAGTATATTTTATTGTTCTACAAGCTAATTGAGGCTTTGGACACAGTGCACCATGTTGTTGGGCAATGGTGACACTGTTTTACATAATCAACTCCTTATAAGACTTTCCTTAGTCTCTCAAAAATACCCTTTTCTGATCTGGGCTGAGGAATTCTAGTCATTCCCACAAATAGGGTCATAGATGGATATTTTATAGAGTATTAAAGAATCTAGTGAATTTTTTATTTGAGACATGGAATTTATTTTCTTAAAAAACTATTTAATCTACTTTTCATCTTGTATTATTGAACAATCTTGAAATTAAGAATAAAATAAACTTAACAAATATACACTGAGCACATTCAATGGGGATGATTTCATAAAAGCTTCTTTGATGTTCCATAGTAATCAGCACTTTTGAATTGAGTTGCTGGAGAAGACTTTTGAGAGTCTCTTCCTTTAATTAATAAATAGATCAAATCAGTCAATACTTAAAGAAATTAATTGAGGCTATTCCCTGCAAGGTCAAGTATTAAATCTGATGTTTAAATGCTTCAGTCACATTATGAGGTGGCAAAACTCATTGGAAAAGACCCCGATTTTGGAAAAGAGTGAAGGCAAAAGAAAAACAGGAAGGCAGAGGATGAGATGGATAAATAATATCATGGAAACAATGAACATGAACTTGAACAGACTTTGAGAGATAGGGGAGTATAGAAAGGCCTGGAGGACTGTGGTCCACGGGATCATGAAGATCATCAAGTGTTGGAAACCACTGAGTAACAATAGAAACACAAGGCCAACTCTAAAAATGCAAAAGCACAACTGGAAAATCGGTGAAATAAGATGATTAGAATGGTTGAGTTAGTGTCAAAAAGTGTGATAATCACTGCAGCTGAGAAACAATAACAGTTTCTAAGCTATGTCATTTATGGGCCAGAATTTGACATGTAAATATTTGCCCTCTAATCCAGCATTGCTCCAAGGCATTAGGCTTCCACTAGTCATTTCAAGTGATAATCTTCAGGTAAAGTCAATGGAGAACAAGGGTATATAGGATTCATTTTCTGATATTTTAATTTATTTTTTGCTGTGGTAAGAGAACACAAAATTATGTGGCTCGATTCACTAAACAATGTAGCAAATTGTGGAATATAACAGTCCTGAGGGATGATCAATCAGATGGCTAAGAGTGTGGCCAGTACCCAGGAGAGGTGAGAGAAGTGTAGAGTGGTGGTAGAGAGTAGCATAGAAAATGGTGACAACCAGGGGACCATAGAAAGAATCCAGAGCTTTTTTGTTTTTTTAAAGTGTTTTAACTTTTGAGAGTTGTCCTCTTGAATGAGAAATCTTATTGAGTAGTTAGGGAAAGGGAATATCATGAAGAATGGCTGGAAGATGGTGGGGGATGGGGAGGGAGTGAGAGCATGTAACCATCCATACAACACATTACTGTCTCATCCCAAGCATGTTATGATCACTGGGCAAACAACAACTTGCAAGGGAGAGACAGCTACATGGTGAAGTGGATAAAGCACCAATGCTGCAGTCAGGAGGGCCTGAGTTCAAATCTCACCTCAGATACTTGTCACTTACTGTGTGACCTTGGGCAAATCACTTTACCCCAATTACCTCATCCTGGGTCATCTCCAGTCATCCTGAGGAATATCTGGTCACTGGATTCAGATGGCTCTGGAGGAGAAGTGAGACTGGTGACCTGCACAGCCCTCTCTCACTCAAAATAAAAGTCAAGTGCAAGTCATGTCATTATTTCTCTGATGGCATGGTCTTCTTCAGCAATGAACACACAACTTGCAAAGAAGATTTTCTCAGACAAGCCCTCATTTGTGGGGCTCTCTCTTGGAGATTTATAGTTATAAGGCTGGCTGCTTGTTTTGAGATGCCTGGTCTTAATATTTCCTTTAATTAATAAAACTTTCTTCGATAATATTATAAACTATATGGTTGAAAGTGAAGAGGCATCCCCAATATCATCATGCAACACCTATCCAGGTTTCCCATGTGAGGGCAAAACATAATAGAAATAAGAAAATCTCCTAAGGCAAAATGGTTCCCTCTCATCTTTGAAACAGATCACACATGGATTAATGTCTTCACTCTTCTATAATTGGAAAAGCAGTATATTTCAGAGTCAAAAATATAAAGGTTTTATACTTCTTACTAGCTGAGTGACATTGGATAAGTTCACTTAACTGTTTAAAGCATGGGTTCTTGACATGAGATCTATGCATCTGTTTCTCAAAAAATTGTTTAACTATAAAAATATGTTGATTTCTTTGTTTTTTCCATGGATTTTTTATTTTCTGCATTTAAAAATATTATTCTGATAAGGGGGCCATGGGCAATATGTTGTCAAAGGTGTCTGGGACAAAAAAATTGTCTCTGGTAGAGAGCTTCAGTTTTCTCATCCATAAATACAGATAATTGCTATCTTATATTGTGGGGTTGTTTAGCAAAGAGAGTTAGAAAACTTGCCAATATGTACTTTTATTCCGTGAAATAGGCTAGGACTTAAGAGCATTAAACACACAAAATTGGAAATGGTAAATATGGATGTGTATCCCTATGCACTGTTTCCTGACTGAGGAAAAAAGTAAACCAAAGAAAACAAAAAGCTTAGAAGTTTGAAGAGATGGTATCCTGAGTATACTTTAGTTTCCTAAGGGCAAAATGTTGGCTGAAATAAATATTTCTATTGTTTTAATTTCAAAAGATTTTGATGGATTCCTGAAGAGAAATCATGAAAAAGAAATGGTGATGGCAGAGTTGAACTGCTAGGGTTAGTCAGTTGTGGTGGAAGGAAGACTTGATGCAATCATTCTCTCTGATGTACTTGCACATAAAAGAGATAAAGTACTGACTGACATTTCTAGCCTTTGGAAAATATTGTGAACTGATTTCACAATTCTTTACATCTGCTTTTAATATGCTTAAATGTTGATTATTTTCTATTAGCTCTTCTTATTCTCTGGGATAAGGAGAATTGCCCTGGTATACAAGATTCAATTGCAATTCCCTATAACCAAGGAAGCTTTGGTGTAAATGACCCTCAGAGTAAAATTATTTTTACAAAGCTCTTTTCTCCCAGTAAGTATTTCCTTTTCCAAGCATGGGACTCCCTATGGAATCAAGAGTTCACTTGATACTCAGAGGTTATGTGCTAGCCAAACAAACTACCTATGGGTTGAAATGCTTCTTCTCTTTAATAAATATTTTGTCACTTCCTATATCCTACATGGTGGGATTTACTAGAACCAGCCCTTCACTGTATACTCAAGTAAAGTCACTAGGAGTTTTATATGTGGAACCAATTGAAGTGGTATGGGAAACATTTCTTTCTTTTTCTTTCCTAAACTTGGACTTTGTTTATGTATTTCTTTTTCCCTTTATCAAGAAGTCTTTCAAATTAAAAAAAAAATTACGATATTTTCTTGGAAATTCTTGGGCTCAGGAGATGATTAAAATATTAATACTAAACCATTCTCACTAAGAAATAAGGGACTAGATTCTTATATTGTGTGACTTTTTAAAAAATCTTGTATAACTTTCTGGCAACTTGCCCCATTGTGTTATCCATAATGAGAATCTGGCCTGGGAGGTGATTTTAAACCTCATTTTTCTTCATTTCTTGGCAATAAAATACTTTCTAGTTATTTAACAATTCTGATTCATTTCCAAATAAATTATAGCCTCATGATCTGTGCCATCCCAGCAAGTTAGATAGTCAATTTCATTTGAAGTGTCACTAATAAAGAGTCTCTTCTAATGATAGAAGATGGTAATGTGGGTTGAATCTTGACAAGAGATCTATTTAAGAATCAACTAAATGAGTCACCTAGAAAATGGGCTAGTTTAGGAGTTAAGGTGAATTTACCTGTGTGAATGATTAATGGTTAAGAACAAAATGGTACATCTTCTTTGTGCTAATGGAGAGCACATTTCCTAGTTGCTGCCTTGGTTGTCATTCAAAGAAGTGAAAACTAACATAATAAAAAAGTTAGAATTTGACAATCCTTTTCCCAGAGATATATATATGGAAAAACTGCATAATTAAAAACACTTTTGACTGAGGGTTGGAAGGGGGAGCACAACTGTATAGTCTGTTCTTGTGAGATATTTATAGATTGGTAGAGTTATAAGAAATCTCACAGTTTAACTTGTTTTCTGGCATAGGAATTCCTTTGTCTACAATACCCCTGACAAGTGGTTAGGCAACCTCCACTGAAACTTCTCCATTGAGAAGAAATATGCTATCTCATTGGGCTGCCCATTTCATTTTAAATTATTGGAAAATCCTTTCTCATATTAAATGAATATTCTCCCTCTCTCTAGATTTTACCCGTTGATTCTCGTTTTTTCCCTATCTATAGCCACATGTGATCTATTCTCCATTTTACCTGAGAGCCCTTCCAAACCTGGGACAGTTGTATTCATGCTTCCCCTAAATCTATGCTTCTAAATTAGCTAAACATCACTAGTTCCAATCATTTCCCCCATGACATGGTTTCAAGGCCCCACGCAATCTTGCTTGCATTCCCTTTGATATGATTTCAGAGATACTTTTGAAATTTATTGAGTAACCTTGGGAAAATCACTGGAAGTTTTGAGACACAGTTTCTTCACCTGTAAATTATGAAAGTTGGATTAGCTAATAGCTAGTATTTATACAGAACTTTAAGGTTTGCAAATTGCTTTGTGAATGTTATCTCATTTTGCCCTTATAACTCTGAGAGATAGGTGCTGTTACTATTCCCAGTTTACAGAATGACCTCTGAAGTTCTTTCAACTCAATTTTCATAACCCGATGAAATTCTTACAACAGTTAAAATGAGAAAACTCAAAAACTGCTATTTATATACATAGCAAGACTTTACAAACAGCAGTAGCTTGATTTAATATATAGAAGAGCTATTTAAATGTGCTGCCTAGTTACAAAGATACTTGCTCTTAATTTTTTTTTCTATGTCTAATCACAAAAGCTGAGGCATAGTATGTTTCTTATCTAGATATTTATTTAAACCTGTTGCCATAGTACCTAGACTTTCTGAAGTCCCATTTTTAGCAATAAACAAGAGAAATGGACAAACTTCTCTAGGTAGCTGTGGTCTATGTGGAAGTCTACAGAATGTCATTCCCTACCATGCACATGGCCAATATGTGCCAGTAAACCCTGAGATAGAGAAAGAACTAGGGCAAAGGAGGAATTATAGAAAGGAGCAGATATATTCAGAAAAGTCAGGTGAGGTAGATAGAAGAATGGCTGTAGAACATTGAGACTCAAGGATATAAAGTGTTTCCTAATCAACAAATTCAGATCCAATGATTTCTGTAAGAAATTGGACCCCAAACAGGGAGGGCCAGGTAGCTAATGCTTTGTGCATTCGTAGGGAGCTAAGCACTTAGGTATTTGTATTACTTTGCATGCTTCAATCCCAGCTACCATGGATCAATCCTTGACTACCATTTCCCGTAAGACCCTGATGAAAACAGGCCAGAACCTTGAGCCCACAAGTTGGAAAAAGTAGTACCCACCCCAAAGTACCAGACTTGCTTCCAGTCTAGACCTTAGTCATTATTGAGGGGAGAAATCATTGTGGAGAGAGGATCTATTTTCCTCATCACTAACAGTAACAACTACTGACCAACTGCTCCAAAATCAGAGAGGAGTCATACAGGGGATATCACCTCTAAATCACTGGTTCTGCTTTTAGATTAGCTCTCACAGTCATCATCTTCGGAAATTTGGGAAAGCAGTCATCCCTACCAACTTCCACCCAACCCTGATATACAGGACAGGCAAACAAGCTTAGCTGAAGTAGCTCATGATGAGGGAGAGAAGAGAGGCAGGGAGTGCCAGACAAATCAAACTACCACTATCCCATTGACCACCATCTCCTCTCAAATCCTGAGGAAGGCAGACCAGGTCTTGAACCCAAGAACCTTGGGAAGAGCAATACTTCCAACCTAGTGCCCTTAGCCATCATCTTAGGAAGCAGTCCATGTGGACCTTCAGGCTGACAAGTTCTCCTGTTGGTATGTAAGTCACAGTTAATGTGTAGTCAGAAAAAGGAAGTTCTGGCTACCCATATCTTTGGCCCTGTTATATGGCCCTATATCAGAGACCAAGACCATTTTTATCAGGATTAATGACATCTTCGTTGTTGCATCTTGAAGACTGTGAGAATTTTCCACATGACTTTCAGCTGACTCCTTCCAAATGGGTTGTTACCCCCAATAGAATGTGAGCTCCTTGAGATAACAGGGGCTATCTTTCTTTTCTATTTGTATCCCCAGTGCTTTGCACATACTAAGTGCTTAATAAATGCTTTATTCCTGGCCATGAGTAGTAGCTGCTCTAACCCATACTGATAGCACTCCCCACAAACATGAAGAGTATAGTGCCAGCAATGAAGCACATCTCATTCTCCCCTATAGTTCAGGTTTTATATCTAGGACATTAGGATATGTGAGCAAGAAACATAGTTTGTATCTTGGAACTATGGTCCCTTCTAATTGACTCAGTGGGGATACTCTATGATAGGAGTGGAAATTAGGAGGATTGAGTAGTTGAAGTTCTTTAATAGTGGATGCATGTTATGAAGTGAGCATGTGGTAGGATCACTTTGGGTTACCTGGCCAGATCCAAAGGTCAGCTAGTATAATTGGGATTTGAACAGAAATATTCTTAGAGTATTCATGAAAAGTTCTTTGCTTGAAGACATGCAGTGACGGAGAACTAATTTCTACCTGGGACAGATGAGTTCATTTTAGAGTAATTTAATTAATTTTTTATTTTTATTTTCAGTTCTGAATTTTCTTCTTCCCAATCCCCCCCCACTCATTGAGAAGACAAGAAATAAAATACTCGTTATGTATGAAGTCATGTAAAACATATTTGATAAGAAGTTTAAAAGATTTCCCTGCAACTACTCATTGCTCCTCTATGGCTTGGTACTGCCATTAGAAAATCTTTTCTTCCCCCACTATCTCCTCTACAATTTGTGTCACAAACTTTTCTCCATCTTTCTTAAAAAGTGTCTATGGCAGGCATGGGGAACCTGTGTCCTTGAGGCCACATGTGGTCCTCTAGATCCTTAAATGCGGTCCTTTGACTGAAGCCAATCACCTTAATAAAAAGAATTCATTCTATGGCTTGAATTAAGTCTAAGAACTCCACCAGAGGAACTTGAGGACCACATGTGGCCTCAAGGCCACCATTCCCACCTCTGATCTAGGCTGTTTCATGCCTCCTCTCATTCTTTTCCTTTGTCTGAGATTGTTCCAATAGGGTCCTGCATCTTTGTCTAACCATTTTATATTTACCCTATTCTTTCTCTCCTTTGCTTTTGTACCTGCTTTGGTCTCTCATATATATTTATTACCAATTTCACTCCATCTCATTTTCTTCTCCAGAACTCTCTGCCCCCTCAATCAAGAGTTTCCCAGCCTATACCCTTGCCTAGCTGCCAATTCCCAGATCTTTCTTCTCCCCTGACATTAAATTTCCTTACAAAATCTCACTCATAATTTCATAATCTCATTGAACCTTTAAAAAACAACCTCCACAGAGATTTCTACATTTTAAAATGTATTTTAAAATACATTTGAGACCAGCACATTTTCTAATGCCATATTTTCTGGTTGTTCTAATGAAAAAAACATCAGCAGGAAGTTGTGAAATTCTCTAAATGATCTACTTTTAATTAGAATGTAAAAATTATGAAGAAAAAATGTGTTGTTTTATGGTCCCTAATCATTCTTTAAACATCTCTCTTCCATTACTTCCCTTTAGCAAGGAAATAATCTAGTATTCTCAAAGATCATGCTAGAAGATCACAGGTTATGGTAGATCTTAGCAGTTTGGAAAATTTTCATGGAGAGATATCACCAATTTCATCATAAGGTGATATCTACTTTGGCCACAGCAACTGTCGGAGACTGTCCCAAAGAGCAAGTTTGAGGAGATTGTTTTCTGAACATATGGACTGAATACTGGCACTAATGAAATTATAGATCCTGGAAGTGAAGGTGGACTATGCAATATGGAGTAAAATTTGCATATGGAGCAAAAAATTGAATTTGAAATATACAACATATCTGTCTCCACTGATTTGCATTAGCTCACTACTGAAAGTTGCTGCTGGTGAGAGAAGCTGGGAGAGAGGAATTATGCGATTAAATTCAGAAAGAGAGAAGGCAAATTTCATCTTTCTGATTCCATGGAGGGAGCATCTTATTGCCATGCCTACCAGAAGGAGGAGACAGGAAAGGTGGAAAGACAACAGTCCGTAAGTATATCGCCAATTATCAAGTATCAAGAATATTAAGAATACCATGGAAGAATTTCTAGGCTTAGTTTTGAACCAGAGATCCAGGATGCCCATTTTTGTGTTCCTGAAATTGATCCCTGGAGGCATATTTTGGGAGTTCTGGATTAACTATCCTATTATCACTGTGAAAAGTTAAGAGATCGTCACTTAGCTTCTCAGTGACTCAGTGTCCTCATTGGTAAAATGAGTAAGCAGTACTCAATGGCCTCCAAGGTGCCTTCTACCTTTAAATCTAAGATTCAGTGATGCCAAAAATGTCTCCTCATTTCCCTTGAGAA
This sequence comes from Potorous gilbertii, assembly GCA_028658325.1. NCBI lineage: Eukaryota > Metazoa > Chordata > Mammalia > Diprotodontia > Potoroidae > Potorous > Potorous gilbertii. The sequence goes on along the minus strand of CM053772.1, from coordinate 209,887,403 downwards.
TCAATTATTAATCTTTTTTTTGAGGCAATCAGGGTTGAGAGACTTTTCTTAGGTCACACAACTAGTAGTGTCTGAGGATGAATTTGAACTTGGGTCCTTCTGACTCTAGTCCTGGTTCTCTATCTACTGGGTCACCTAGTTACCTCTCAATTAGTTATCTTAATTCTAGTGGTGGCCCAACTGGATTTTGGAATCAGAGGACCAGGGTTTGAATCTCTACTTGCTTACTGACTACTTGCTTGAATTTGAGGAAGTTGCTTGGCCCATGGCCATGATTTTATAGTGAGCTTTTTTCCTAATGAACTCTTAAGTTATACTTTTCTGCATCTTCTCTGCAATTTCATAGTCTTAAAAAGTTACCTAGAGCACTAAGAGTTTAAGTGACTTGTCTAGAGTTACACTGTCAAGATGTGTCAGAGGTGAAACTGAGAACTTAGGTCTTCCTGGTTTTGCCCCAGCTCTTGGTCTACTGTGCTCACTTTCTCTATTATGTAAATAGTAACCACTTAGTCAATGTTTGGTGGCAGCTACGAAGCATAGTAGATAGAATACTAGGCCTGGAGTCAGTCAGGAGGACTCATTTTCCTGAGTTCAAATCTGACCTTAGACACATACTAATATGTGACCCATGATAAGTCATATAACCCTGTTTACCTTACTTTCCTCATCAGTAAAATGAGCTGGAAAAGGAAATGGCAAACCACTCCAGTATCTTTGCCAAGAAAATCCTGAATGGGATCTTGATGAGTCAGATCCAACTGAAACAACTAAACAACAACAAAATTAATGTTTATTGTGAAAGTTTCTGGGGAAAGGTTGCTCTCATTTCCTCACCATCTTTCACAATTTTTAGAAACACTCCAAGAGACAAGTTATATTTAGCTAAGAAAAAATAGTTATTAAAAAGTCATTGTTAACTCTGATGACATTGCCCTTAATTCATCAGGATTCAACTTTGTAAACTCGAATGCTTGTTCCCTTATGTTGAATTTTATGACAACCAATAATATTGACAACTTTGATTCAACTGAACCACAACTTTAGGAAGGAAATCAATCATTTAAATAGTCTAGAAAGTGATTCTGTACTCAAAATCACAAGTTAAGTCCTAGAAGACAATAAGTATGACATGTTGAAGCATTTGGAGGATCTGTGATTTCAGTGATGTCAGGACTCTCTCTTCAGTTATGTAGATCATGACCTCTATAAAGCTTAGTGGATGATGCTGTGATTTGCTGTATCCAAAAACAGCCCCCAGTGGCAACTGGTCTGGTGACCCAATCTGAACTTAGCCTTCTGGTCCTTGGACAAAAGACATTAACCAGAAGTCCTTGTAATTAGTTGGCATTGGCCAAGGCTTGATTTCCATTGATGTAATTTTCAAGAACCCAGGGTCACTTTCATGCTGCAGTGAGGTATCTGAAGGGTACTTTTGTGAGAGATAAGATGTAGAAGTTAAAATACTAATTTGTTTAGTCAATTTTTTCCTCAGCAGTAAAAGAAATCTCTGATTCTTACTTTTTTAAAATATGGGTTTATGGATATTAAATGACTCACCTATGCTCATAAGATCATAAGGGTAGGACTAGATGGGTCCTTAGAGAATAGGTTTGTGCCAGAACCAACTAGAATGGGCTCAGGAGAATTGATTGTTAAAATTTCAGCATGAACATTTACAATTTGGAACTGTTACAAATCAGGACTTGATTTCTTCTTGATTGTTCAGGCCTAACAACTTAATGGAGAAAGCGTTAATAATGAAAAATAAGTTTTAAAATGTGTCCTGTGTATCCTTCCCTCACCCACCCTAGAGAGATGATTGTTCAACATTTACCAGCATGTCAGTGATTTAATCTGTCCCCCTACTTTCATAGCTGAGAAAATGGATGCCAAGAAAGGTTAAATATGTTGCCAAAATTAGGCAACTAAGTTAAGTATTAGTGGAGGAATTTTAACCCTACTTAATACTTTTTAAAAGAGTATTTTAATTTTTCCCAATTACAGGTCAAGACAATTTATAGCATTCATTTTTACAAGATTTTGAGTTTCGAATTTTTCTCTCTCACTCTCTTCTGAAAATGTTAGGCAATTTTATATAGGTTATACATGTAAAATATATTTCCACATTAGTTATAATTGTGAAAGAAGCATATCAGAAGAAAAAAACACCAAAAAGAATAAAGTAAATGGAAAAAAATGCTTTTAGAAAAAATGAATTTAGAGTTTATCAGTTCTTTATATGGATGCGGATAGCATTTTCCTTCATGAGTCCTTTGTACTTGTTTTGTATAAAGAAGAGCTGAAGCATTTATAGTTGATCATCACACAATGTTGCTGATATTATGTGCAATTTTCTTGATTCTGTTCTTTTCACTTTGCATCAGTTTGTACAAGTCTTTCCAGGTTTTTCTGAAATCTACCAGTTGATCATTTCTTATTGAACAATAGTATTCCATTACATAGGGATGAGCTAGAAGAATTTCCAATAAGATCAGGGGTGAAGCAAGTACGTCTATTGTCAACACTGTTTAATATTGTACTAGAAATGTTAGCTTTAACAATAAGAGAAGAAAAAGAAATTGAAAGAATTAGAATAGATGATGAAGAAACAAAGCTAACACTCTTTGTGGATGATATGACGGTATACTTAGGGAATCCTAGAGAATCAAGTAAAAAACTACTTGAAATAATTAACAACTTTAGCAAAGTTTCAGGATATAAAATAAACCCACATAAACGATCAGTGTTTCTATATATTACCAACAAAATCAAGTGACAAGAGATAGAAAGAGTAATTTCATTTAAAGCCACTGTAGACAATATAAAATATTTGGGAGTCTACCTGCCAAGACAAAACCAGGAACTGTGTGAACACAATTACAAAACACTTTTTCACACAAATAAATTCATATCTAAATGATTATTACTCATGGGTAGACAGAGCAAATGTAATAAAAATGGGAATTCTACCTAATTTGCTCATTTAGTGCTATACAAATCAAATTACCAAAATTCTTTTATATAGGAAGAAAAAATAACAAAATTAATCTGGAAGAACAAAAGTTCCAGAAGATTAAGGGGATTAATGTAAAGAACCATAGATTTAAAATTGTATTATAAAGCAGTAATTATCAAAACTACTAATAACTGGCTAAGAAACAGAGCAGTAAACCACCAGAATAGGTTAGGTACATAAGACACAATAGTCAATGACTGTAACAATCTACTGTTTGATAAACTCAAAGACTCCACCTTCTGGCATAAGACCTCTCTATTTGACAAAAACTTCTGGGAGAACTTCCAAAATACTATGGCAGAAACTAGGTATAGACCAACATCTTACACAGTATAAAAGGATAAGATAAAAATGGGTACATGATTTAGACATAAATGGTGAATTAGGAAAACAATGTATAATATACCTGTCAGATTAATGGAGAATGGAAAAACTTATAACCAAAAGAAAGAGAGAGAGAGAGAGAAAGAGAGAGAGAGAGAGAGAGAGAGAGAGAGAGAGAGAGAGAGAGAGAGAGAGAGAAACATTATGAATTGCACAATGGATAACTTTGATTACATTAAATTAAAAAGCTTTTACGCAAAGTCAATGCAACCAAGAAAAGAATTGAAGCAAAAAACTGAGAAACAATCTTCATAGCAAATTTTTTATAATAAAGACCTCATTTCTAAAATACATAGAGAACTGAATCAAATTTGTAATAATAAAGTCATTCCCCAATTGATAAATGGTCAAGGTATAAGAATAGGCAGTTTTTGGATGAAGAAATTAAAGTTATCTAAAATTATGTGAAAAAAATGCTCAAACCTAGTGTTGATTAGAGAAATGCAAACTAAAACAACTCAGATGTATCATGTCACATCTATCAGATTGACTAACATGACAAGACAGGAAAATGGTAAATGTTGGAAAAGATGTGGGAAAATTGGAATACTAATGCATTATTAATGGAGTTATGAAGTGATCCAACCATTCTGGAGAGCAATTTGGAACTATGCCCAAATGGCTATAAAACTGTGCATACCTTTGATCCAGCAATACCACGACAAGACCTGTATCCCAAAGAGATCACACTAAAGGGAAAGGGATCCATGTGTACAAAAATATTTATAGCAGTTCATTTTTGTGGTGGCAAAGAATTGGAAGTTGAAGTGATGCCCATCAATTGGGGGAGCCTAAACAAATTGTGGTATATGAGTATAATGGAATACTACTGTTCAATAAGAAATGATGAGCAGGAAGATTTCAAAAAAAAAACAAACCTAAGAAAACCTACATGAACTGATTCTGAGTGAAGTGAGCAGAGCCAGGAGAGCATTCTCCATAGTAACGGTAACATTGTGCAATGGCCAACTTTGATAGACTTAGCTTTTCTCAGAAATGCAATGATCTAAGACAATTCCAAAAGACTCATGATGGAAAATACTACCCACATCCAGAGAAAGAATTATGGACTCTTAATGCAGATAAAAGCATATTATTTTTACAAGGTTTTCCCCTTTTGTTCTTATTCTTCTTTCACAACATGAGTAATATAGAAATATGTTTAATATGATTGTACATGTGTAGCCTATATTTAATTGAATGCCATCTTGGGGAGGAGAAAGAGGAAAAATTTAGAACTCAACATCTTGTAAAAGTGAATATTGAAAACTAAAAATAAATTTTAAAAATAGTATACCATTACATCCCTATACCACAGATTGCTCAGTCATTCCCCAGTTGATGAGCATCCCCTAAATTTCCAATATTTTGCCACCATGTAAAGAACTGCTATAAACATTTTTTGTACAAGTAGGTTATTTCCCTTTTTGATGATATCTTGGGGATACAGGCTTGGTAAAAGTATTGCTGGATCAGAAAATATGCACAATTTGGTTGCTCTTTGGACACAGTTACAAATTGCTCAGTGTCCCAATTTTCCCACATCCTCTCCAACATTTATCATTTTCCTTTTTAGTCATATTAGCCAATCTGATAGCCTGGGGTGGTATCTCAGAATTGTTTTAATTTGTATTTCTCTAATCAAAAGTCATTTAGAGAACTTCTTCATATGCCTATAAAGAGTTCTGATTTCTTCATCTGAAAGCTACCTGTTCATATCCCTTGACCATTTTTCAGTTGGGGAGTGGCTTGTTATTATAAATTTGACACTCAGTTCTCTACACATTTGAGAAATGAGGCCTTTATCAGAGACAACTATTGTAAAGATTGTTCCCTAGCTTCCCACTTTCCTTCTAATCTTGTTTGCAGTGGCTTTGTTTGTACAAAAGTGTTTTATTTTTATATAATCAAATATATCTCTTTTATATTTTGAAATGTTAGCTATATTTTATTTGCTCGTGGATTCTTCCCTTTTCAACAGTTCTAACAGGTAGACTACTTCTTGCTCTTCTAGTTATTTATGGCTTCACCCTTCATGTCTAAATCATGTACCCATTTTATCTTATTACATTGTGTGAGATATTGGTCTATACCTAGTTTATGTCCTATTCTTTGCCCATTTTCCCAGAATTTTTTTTCAAATACTGAGTGCTTAACCAAAAGACTGGTATCTTTGGGTTATCAAACACTAGGTTACTATGATCATTGACTACTGTGTCTTGGGGATGAAATCTATTTCACTGATCCACCTTTCTATTTCTTAGCCAGTATCAGATAATTTTGATTACTGCTTTATAATATAGTTTGAGATTTGATATTGTTAGACGACCTTCCTTGGTTTTGTTCATTAACTCCCTTGATTATTGACCTTTTCTTCTTCTAGATGAATTTTGTTATTTTTTTCTAGCTTTATCAAATTTTTTTTTGTTAGTTTTATTGGTATGGCACTGAATAAGTAAATTACCTTAGATTGAATTATTTTTTATAATAATGACGAGCAATTCCAATTGTTTAGATTTGACTTTATTTGTGAAAAGTGTTTTGTAATAGTGTTCATATAGTCCTAGGCTGGTCTTGTCAAGTAGACTTTCAGATATTTTATATTATTTATAGTTATTTTAAGTAGAGTTTCTCTTTCTCTCTCTGCTGGGCTTTGTTAGTCATCTAAAGAAATCCTGATGATTTGTGTAGGTTTATCTTATATCCTGAAACTTTGCTTAAGTTGTGTGTTATTTCAAATAGCATTTTAGTTGATTCTCTAGGGTCCTCAAAGTATACCATCGTATTATCTGTAAAGTGTGATAGTTTTGCTTCCTTAATGCATATTTTAATTCCTTTTATTTTTTCTTCTTTTATTGTTATAATTAACATTACTTACCATCCCATCTCCCCCTCCATGGTTATGGATGGGTCTTTTGGGCATTTTCATATGAAATAATTTGTCATTCTACCTCTCCCTTTTTTTGGCACCCAGTGTACTCCTCTTTCTCATCTCTTAATTTTTTTATGTCATTCCCTCAAATTCATCCCATACTCATACTGTCTATCTATGGATATTCATTTTGACTGTACTACTAGTGATACAATTTTTAAGAATTACAAATATCATCTTCACATGTAGGGACGTAAACAACTTAGCTCCATTGAATCCCCTGTGTTTCTTCTTCACTTTTTACCTGTTTATGCTTCTCTTGGGTTTTGATTTTAGAAATCAAATTTTTGGTTTATTCTTCTCCTTATGAAAGCTTGAAATCCTTCTATTTCATTGAGTAGCCATTTTTCCCCCTGATATGTTATGTTTACCGTTCCTGGGTAAGTGATTATTTGTTGTAGCCCTAGTTCCTTTGCTTTCTGGAATATCATGTTCCACGACCTCTGATCTTTTTAGGTTGCAGCTGCTAAGTCCTATGTAATTCTGATTGTGGCTCCCCAGTATTTGAATTGTTTCTTTTTGACTACGTACAGTACTTTTAACGTGACCTGATAGTTCTGAAATCTAGCTAAATTGATCCTTGGAGTTTTTTATGTTTTCTTTCCTGAAGTGATTGTTAGAGTCTTTCAATGCTTATTTTGCCCTCTGGTTCTAGGAGATCAGGTCAGTTTTCCTTGATAATTTCTTGAAAGATCTTGTCCAGGTTCTCCTTTTGGTTATGGTTTGCAGGTAGTCAAATTGTTCTTCTTTGTCTCTCCTGAATCTATTTTTCCAGATCAGTTTTCTTCATGAGATATTTTACTTTTCTTTTTTTTATTCTTTTGAATTTGTTTGATTCTTGATGTCTTATAGAGTCATTAGGTTCCACTTGCCCAATTCTAAATTTTAAGGAGTTGTTTTCCACAACTAGCTTTTGTGCTTTCTTTTCTTTCTGGCCAATTTTACTTTTTAAGCAGCTGTTTTCTTTTCCCAGGCTGTTGATCTCCCTTTTTCATAATTCTTTGCATCACTCTCATTTCTTTGCCAATTTTTCTTCTACCTGTCTTATATGATTTTTAAGTTCTTTTTTTTT
>CM053772.1:209786894-209879499 GCA_028658325.1 Potorous gilbertii | reverse complement strand
AGAGGGCAGATTGGTGATATGGGTAATTAGAATGTCCAGTGTATTGGGGAGGAGGGAGGGCACAAATGGGGAGAAAATTTTGGAACCCAAAATCTTGTGGAAATGAATGTAAAAAGTTAAATAAATTTATTTAAAATAAAAAAAATTGGTTTTCTTTGTAACCAAAAATTGTTTAATTTTACATATTTAAAAGGTATTATTCTGAGAAAGTCCATAGGCTTTACCAGAATTCTGGAGGGATCTATGACACTTAAAATATTTAAAGTATCAGATTTAGATGAATGTGCTGAAGTCCTTAGTCAAAATCCAAAGTAATTGGAGAGGTACGAGAGTCCTGCATTAAGACATTAACAGTCGAAAATGGAGAACATTCTGGGAAGATGGCAGAGCAGGTCAGAAAATTTTGGGCTCTCAAGATTTTCATCCACAAAAGTGACAAAATAGTGCCTCTGGGAGAACATGGAGCCTTGAAAACAAAAAAAGTAGGGATGGATCAGGGGTCCTCTTAGGACAATTGGAGACCTGAAGAAAAATCTGAGAAAGAGATTTCCTCTCAGAGAAGAGTAAACACTTCCAGGCTAGGATCCTCTTTAACTATGAGAGGAGAGGCAAGCTACTTAAACAACAAGGGGCAAACCCTGGGGATAGCTGAATTGGGAGGCTGCCACAGCCCCAGGCACCTGAACTTTTATCCCCAGGACAGTGAGGGAAGTTGAGTATCTGACCTGGGGAAGGTCAAGGTGACCTCTGCTAACCAGGCACTTCAGACTTAGCTGTGCTGAGGAGAGAGGATGTGGGGAGGAGGGTGAAAAGGAACCAGCTCATTCGTGGTCAATGAAGAAGCAGTGGGAGTGGGGATACTGCTGATTGTGGGCACTCACAAGAGGCTGGAGGTCTTGGTTTGAAGTTCAAGGTCAGAGAGGAGAACTGAAGAGGATCAGAGGCTAGAGATACCATCCCCTATACTCCAGGATTAGAAGTAATTACAAAAACTATGGGAATAGAGAAGACGGGTTCATCTTCAGAGGACATACTGAAGCAAAGAAACCCTCTTCTACCTCAAAGAGCAACACCAAATGGTCACCTGCCCAAAAAGAGTTCAATGAAGAACTTAAAAAGGACTTTAAAAATCAAGTGAGAGAGATTGAGGAAAAATTTTTAAAAAAATTAGCATAATACCAGAAAATCAAGAAGATTGTGATAAGAAAGTAAATCAATTAGAAAAGATCCAGAACATTAAGGAAGAAAATGACTCCTTGAAGGTCAGAATTGGGCAAGGGGAAGCCAGCAAAGTTATAAGAGATGAAGAAAATTTTAAAAAAAGAATAAATAGAAGAGAATGTGAAACATCTCATAAGATAAATAATGAATCTAGAGAATAGATCAAGAAAAGCAAACATAAGAATATTTGGACTAGCTGAAAGTTATGATCCAAAAAGAATCTTGATATAATCATACAGGAAATAATTAAAGAAAATTGTCCTGAGGGGAAAGTAGAAATAGAAAAAATCCTCTGATCACCATCTGAAAGAAATCCTATAAGGAAAACTCACAGAAATATTATAGTTAAATTCTGAAGCCCCCAGATCAAGGACAAAATATTACAAACAACAAGAAAAAAATCAGATATGATTGTACCAGAATTAGAATCACCCAAGACCTAGCATTGGTGATGTTAAAAGATTTCAGGTCTTGGAACATTATATATTGAAAAGCAAAAGAACTGGGCCTTTGGCTGAAAAAAATCACATCCAGCAAAGTTAAGCAAAATTTTGAATGGAAAAAAAATGGACGTTTGGTCAACTATCAGACTTTCAGGATTGTGAAAAAAAATTCTGAACTTAATAGAAGATTTGACACACAAGAGCCAGGAGAAATATAAGGTGCACACCAATGATCAATTACAAGGGACTAAATAAGGATAGAATGTTTACCTTTTATGTATGGAAAATGTAGACCCCATGTCCAAGATTGTTATTAGTAAGTAGGTAGCTTGTAAGAAAGATTGGGATAGATCTGAGAATGATATGATTTTTAAAAAGTAAGACCATTCAAGGACAGCTAAAAGAGTAATTACCTTACACAAATGAGGTGCAAGTAGAAGATCCAGTAGAGAGGAATTAGATGAGGGAGAAGGGCTGCTAGTTTTGGAAAACTACTTTCATCAGAAATGGGTTTAAAGGGAGAGTGGGGAATACGTATACATCTACAAGAGTATAAAAGTCTTCTAAATTTAAAAAAGAAATAAAACTCTAAGGGGATAGGAAGGAGAAGAAGATAAAAGAGGAATTTTTAGAGGGGAGGGAGAGAGAATAGGTTAAAAGAGGTATGTAGAAGCATGTTTAGATTTAGGGGAATGGGAGGATAAGGGAGGGAGCTTTAGAGGAAAGAGGGATGGAAAAAAAAAATTAACAGTCATTGATATCTTAGCTCACATTAGCTTACTCAGTTGACTGCTACAGAGCAAACTCTTGAGCAAACGGAACCTAAGACAGTAAGTCTGGAATGGTCAGATCTAGGGGCAGGAAGGCTTGCTTGCTAGAGGCTTCTCAGTAGGTGGCCACTGATAGCCAGAAAAGAGTTGGGTAATTGGGAAGGAAGACAGAGTGTAGCAGAGAACAAACTTAATAGATTTTACGATTTTGCTCTTGCTAGCCCAGCTTAGCAATAAAGAAAGAATTCAAAGTCTTCAGGAAGCCTCACTGTACAAGGCCTATGATTTATAACAAAAGAATGGATATGGGAGCATCAAGGGTGGGAACCAGGGAATGTGAGGAAAGGATGAAAAGAACTCTGGCAGTCTGGCCCAGAAGCTTTCCTTTTCCATATGGGAGTCAGTTGATAAAAAGCATGACTTAGCTTCTTACAGAAGGATCTGCTCAGTGTCTTTCTCTGAACACTGTTAGCAGAGATCAGGGTAGGATTATAAAAGAATCCCTGATAGCAAGGTCCTGAACCAGGGCAAAGAAACTGGAACTTTCCTCGGGATGATGGCACCCCAAAAGCATAGTTCCTCTTCACAGTGATTCTCCATCTGGGATGGGGAGAGAACCCCACTGGGTCAATTTTGAGATAAGAAGCAGAAAATGATGGGACATTCTGAAGACAATATGCTACTCCAGACAACATGGCTAGCCCAAGCAGGATAGAAATGCAGGTCTTGTGCTGTAGACAGATGAGCTGAGGGTAGAGGAAGGGAGACATGCAGCATAGATTTCTGCCCCCTCCAGATTACTCATGGAAAGCAGATCCTCCAGAGACCTTGCTTCTACAGAGAAGAGATGCACTTTCTTGACCTTGTTCCACCCTAGAATGTAGGGCCTTTTTTCAGGGCTCTCTCAGAGGGTCCAATCCATGGAAACGGTCCACTTCAGCATCCTCGGCCTTCTGCAGACAGGGTCTGGGCTGCTTCAGAGGGCAAGACATGCTTTTATTACCAAGAGAAATTCAAGCAGAGGGTCAGCACAGGCAGGGGTAACCACAGGACAGGTGGTGCTCGTTGAAGTGATCCCCTCAACCACAATTCTCCTCTCCTCCAAGCCCACCAGTGAATACCCAGGTATGGCTGTGCGGGTGCCTCTGTAACTAGTTAGCCTGCCAATACTGTTTCAATAAGAAAGAACCTCTGTCATTAGAGTGAAGAACACTGTTTTATTGGAAAACAGGGAAGTTCATGGGAGGAGGCCTTTTAAAAATCTGTTGAATTCAGGCAAACACCAGACATGTGATAACTTTCAGCTGTTTTCCCAAATTAAAATCAAATTTTCACTCTTTTAAGTCTTCTTTCTCTTTTGCCTGTAAAGTCCATTTTGAGAAAGATGTCATAAAACACATATTTTTGTAAGGAGGAAATTGTTATTTCCAGGATTAAAGCAGTCTAGTTTAGGTCATTAAATCTCAGAGGTATAACCTCACCATGGGCTTTGGGGGCAGCACCTCTTTTAGGAATGCCCAGGCTTAGGTTGGAAGTTGCTGTCTCTATTTCTTTACATTTTTATATGCTCCATAACCATTTCTGGAGACTCTCATAATACAAACTCCCTGCATGTAGCTCTATGATATTCCTTTACTAGACAAAAGCTTTGAATTTGGAGTTAGAGGATTAAATTTAAATCTGGGTTTTGCTATTTACTGATAATTACATGAGCTTGGGCACATAGCTTTGTGTCTCTTTGAGGCTCAGTTTCCTCATCTGTAAAATGAGAAGACTGAAGTAGATGACCTCTCTGATCCCTCCAAAATCCAAATCTACAATACATTAATGCTCTGATTCCTATATACTACAACAATCACCCCTATGTTCATGAAGTTGCAAAAGGAACTCAAAATATATTTATTTACAGACTGGTGTAGTCTGAAGATGGATATCAAAAGAATTCTAACATTACCTCATGTCTTCTTTGAATTAGGTAGCTCTAATTTTAGAAGGGACAAGCAGGTTTTAGCTTTGAAATGAATTTTTTTTATTAATTTCTCTAGATTTCTCTATAGCCCAGAAATCCCCTTAATCATAGCTATGACTAATTTATTTTTAATTACACAATGAAATTGCTTAACTTCCTCTGAATTTTGGCAGGTTTTCTCCTATTCAAAGCAGCAATCTTTTTGAGGGGGAAAAAAAGATTTATTCTAAACTAGAAGCAGGTTTCTCTGTGGGTGTTCTAATATATTTGTGAGTTTCCAGTTCTAGAATGTTTGGCTTCGGGTTCTGCATTTTGGCCTTTCGTGGGGTTTTGAAATTGTTGTCATATTTGAGAATTATTTCTCAATAGCTTTGAGTTTAACCCAAAGAACTGAAATATGTAACAACATCACTTAGCTTTCAATTTGAAATAAATATTTCAGTCATAAGCATCTCATTACAAACACCTTTTTAATGTGTGGAACTATTTCTTGTTTATAGGAAAAAAAGAGAATGAAAAGCCAGAACCTAAAAGAAAAGTTCAGGCTTTTCATGAAAAGAATAACAATCCACATTGCTAAAGAGTCTTAAGTTCTACCAAGTATTTTTCACATGAGAAACCCGTAAGGTAAACACTATTATGATAATTAGGAGCCCAACTTTAAGAAGGAGGAAATTGAGGCATCATGGCATGGCACATAAAACCCTGGCCTTGGATTCAGGATTCCAGTCTTATCTCATGCAAATGAGGAGCAAGTGGAAGATCCAACAAAGAGTGAGACACAATAGAACAACAATAAAGAGACATAGTAAACTTCAAGTCAGAAGGTCAATCTTTTGCGCAAATCAGTTTGCTTATTGATAAAGTGGGGATAATCCCATTCATTTGACTGAGGCAGATATTCCCTAAACTGACCCTGATGCCAGGTAAACCCAAGTTCAAGCCCTACCTGGAATATATCCTAGGTGTGCTACTGGTCAACTCAACCTCTAGGTGCTCCAGTATGGACTTGCTTTGGAGAAGGTAGTTTCGTACCTTAGAACAATGAAACATATTTCGGGTCTAGTATTGGTTCTTAGGCTACTAGAGATGTTATTCTCGTCGAGGGCTACATCAAAGAGATAACATCTCTCTGGCCATGAGAAACCAGTATTCTGTAGTCTGCTTTGCTAAGCCTGGAAGAAAGGAGGTGCAAGAAGGCACTTGACCTCAAAACTTATGTTTCATCACACAGCCTGAACAGATCAATGCCCCTTTTCGGCTATGATGGAAGAAGTAGGAGGCTTAAGGGAAACCGGAATATCACTTTCCTAGAAACAAATGAAATGATGGGCATTTTCTATATGGAAACATAGTGTTGATTACTGATGGGCAGAGTATGGCATAAGTCAGGAAGGCCAGGAGTCACTTTCTTGTAAGATTTGTGACACTGGATAAGCCACAATCTCTCTGTACTCCAGTTTCCTTAGCTATAAATTAGGGGTTTGGATGCAATGGATTCAGCTCTAAATCTATCATTCTATGATGTGATTCAATTAATTATTTACTTTCTTTCATTTTTTGATCAGAGCTGCCATTCCATCCTATCCCAGTCCACTGTGCCCTTTGGAATATTCATTCAGCTCTCCCCCGCCCCCAAAAAAAGTCCCCTACGTCCTCCAACATTTTAACCAACTTCACTCTCCTTGCTTCGTCCGAAACCTGGTTCTCCCCTGAGGATGCTAACATCCTTTACAGCTCTTCACCAAAAGCCCTTCCTCCACCATCTCACAGGGTAAGGAGGAGGGCTAGGTATACTCTGCCTATTATTACAGCTTCAAGACAATTCTTTTGCCACCATCTCTCAGTGAACCTTCGTCTTTTGAAAGTTATTCTGTTCATTTATACCAACTTATCCCTATCCTTGCTTCTGTCAACTTCAAATACATGGTCATTCTTCCAACTTTCTTAGTTGACCTGGCTAACATTTTTTTGTTCCTATCCATGTCATCACACTCAAGGACTTAATATCTATGTTGATGACCCCTCTAATAACCTGATTGTACAATTTCCCTACTCCAAAACTTCCTATACCTCACCTCAAAGAAAGGGAAAAGAATAGTTTGTATCAGCATAACCATATCTTGGGTTTCACTATCTCTTAGAATTATACCACCTCCAAGATCTGGAATATTCACATTGTACTCTCTAAGCCTAGCCATCTTTTTTTCCACTCGTTTTATTCTCACTAGTTATATTCATCACCATGAGCTCCAGTGATTTCACTCATTTTCACTCTCCTATAGATAAGATTCTACACCTAAAGGTAGATGAAACCTCAGAGATAATCTAGTTACAAAATCAAAGAATTGGTGGTTCATTCAAATCCATGTATATAAAGAATCCCTACTATAACATATCAACACATGGTCACATAGCCTCTGCTTTAAGACTTTACATGCAGGGGGAAACCACTTCTAAAGTAACCTATTTCACTTCTGTACAACTCTAAGTGTTAGGAAGTATTTCCAGATATCAAAAATGAATTGGCTTATTTACACCTTCCAGACTTGGTATGAATATCATAATTCTAGCCCATTCTTCATTTGAAAGTCCTTGAATAAAGCTATCATGTTCCCTTTGAGTCTTCTCTTTTCCAAGCTAAACATTCCAGTTCCTTAAATTGAACCTCATGTGACATAAACTCAAGGCCTTTCACCAGTTTGGTTGGCCTTCTGTGGATAGTCTTTAGCTTTTCAATGTCCTTATTTAACTCTGACAACCAGAACTGAACATAGGACTATACAGATGAGGTCGGGAGAGGCCTGAATGCAGTGGGACTATATCACCTCTGTCTTCCTGGAAGCTAAGTGTCTCTTAATATGACCCAAGACTTCATTATTTTGTCTGGCTCCCTCATTATACTTCTGAGTCATATTTTACGGTCCACTAAAACTCTCAGATTATTTTTAGGCAAACTTTCTATCTATGTCACCTTCATCCTATAATTGCAAAGTTGCTTTTTTCGACCCAAGAACAAGATACTATGTGTGTGTGTGTGTGTGTGTGTGTGTGTGTGTGTATGTATGTGTGTGTGTGTGTGTGTATGTATGTATTCCTACTGAATGTCTTCTTTTTCAGCTCAGTGTTCTAGATCAGAGGTCAGCAAGCTATAGTCAAAGCCCATGAGTTTTAAGAATGGTTCTTAAATTACTACATACCACGTAAAAATCACTCTCAGCTTGCAGAGTACAAAGCACAGGAGTACAAATATAGGTGATGACACAGATAAGGACCCCAGAAGCAGTATGCTGACTCCCATTCCAAACTGTGAAGATCCTTTGGGATTCTGTCACACAGTGAATTAGCTCTCTTTCCCATGTTTGTGTCCTCTTCAAATTTGCTGAGCATCTGAATTCCTCCTTCACTCAAGCAAGTGATCAAAATGTTCAACTGCAGTGCGCCAGCCACAGATAACCTGGAGTACTGCATTGGAGATCTACCACACTGACATGGAGCTACTCTTTGAGACTGTTCATCCTTCCAGGCCTAAATCGATCTGATTGCCTTCTCATCTAGTCCACATATTTCCATTTTCTCCATAAGAATATTATGTGAGTTTTTCCAAAATGTGCTAAAATCTAGATAAAACAGTATTTACTAGTATTCTTCTCCTCTCGGAGCACAGTAATTCTGTCAAAAAAGAGAATGAAGATCATCTGGCACGATGTGTTATTAAAGAAGCCAAACTGGCTCTTTGTAATCACTGCTTCCCTCTTTCAGTGTCCCATAATCATCTCTTTAATTGTGTTTGGATGAATTTCCTGTAATTGAAGTCAAGCTAACCATCCTATAGTTTTAAGTCTTCGTTCTCTTTCTTTTTGTGAAAAATTTCCCCAAATTTTCATGGTGTTCCAATTTTCCACAATATTTCAAATATTCCTGATTACTGAGAATTCACATCTGCCAGCCCTATGACACCACCCCTCTGCCATCCCTGGAACAATGGAAACATATGTTGAGGGGGTGGAGGCTGTAGTGCTAATGAGAGTTAAAGATCTTCCCCACCCATGGATAGGCCTGCCCAGCAAAGGAAGCTTGATAAGGGGAGAAGCTTACACCTTTTCTTAATTTCTAATGAGGCACTGGTTCTCAAGAGTTATGATGGCCCTCTAGCTCTGAAAAGGGTATAAATACACTGAAATGAGGTTTTACTTGGGGGCTTACTCATTGGAAGTGTTTGTCTGGCCAGATGAGACTCTGGGCAGCTTTCTCTGCAGTCCTCCCTTAAAAAAAAAACTGTTGGTGCTTCTCTCTCAGGTATGTATGGTTAGACAGTTGGATCTATCTGTTGATTTGTGATGTATGTATTGCTTACAGCCAGACAATTGGAAGCCATGCCTATTGTTTCTCTGTTTGTATTTTCTCTGAAGTCCAGGGTGCCAATGTTTTTCTCCTGAACTAAGTGTCGTGCTCGATATATGTGCTTGATTAAAGACACAAACTTAGCTTAATTAAAGTAGATGCTGACCCCTCAAAAGTTGCTTTCCTTTCAGAAAAGCAGATCTAAGAACTTGTACAGCAGGCCCTCCTGTGTATGTCAGGGTCCTTGCTGTTACAAGGGCCTACAAAGCTGGACCTTGTGAGTTTCTCAGATAGACAGAGAATGTCTTGTGAGAATGGGGAGTAACTGTTCAACACCTAAAAAAGCATCTTAATCATCTAAGGGCAAGTTAATGGACCAGTAAGTAATTTGTTTCTATATTTGTTCATGGATGACCATGAGTCTTTGAGTCTTAAGAGTACTTCTTTTTATTTGTTTTGTTTTTGTTTTCTATATGATGAGTCAGTCATCAAGCATTTATTAAGCCCTAACTTAAGTTGGTGAAATTAAGCTTCACCAATAACCAAATTGTACATTGAGTGACTGTGCAGGAATAGGGGAACACATTTGTGAGAAACTAGATGCAATCTACACCTCCCCTTCATTTTGGAGATTTTCCTGAATAACTCCAAGTGAAGATAAAAGCTAAAAAAGAGAAACAAAGGCTCAGTCAGAGAAACCCAGACTTTGGCAGTCCTTGAGCAATAGGGCACAAGTAGTATATCCCATAATTTGATGGTATAAATATATAGTCTAGTGACAAGGGCTATTGTTTAAAGCGTTATTATGAAAACCAAATAAGAGAGTGTATTACAGTTCTCTATATGACAGCTATTATTTTTTTTTTACCTTTTTGAGATACAGATCTAGTACTGTTGTTACTGAGTCAAAGGGCATGACCAGTTTTATAGCTCTTTTGGCATAGGTTCATCTCCAGAATGTTTAGATCAGTTCACAACTCCCACCAACAGTGCATTAGTGTCCCAATTTTTCTATACCCACTCTAACATTTGTTATTTTCTGGTTTTATCATATTAGCCAATCTGATAGGTTGTGAAGTGGTATCTCAGAGTTGTTTTAATTTGCATTTCTCTAATGAACAGGGATTAGAGAATTTTTTTTCATATTACTATAAACAGCTCTGAGTTCTTCTGAAAACTGCCTGTTCATATCCTTTGACCATTTATCAACTGGGAAATGACTCATAGTCATAAATTTGACTCAGTTCTCTACATATCTGAGAAATAAAGCCTTTATCAGAGAAAGTTGCTGTAATTTTCCCCCAGGTTTCTGTTTTCCTTATAATCTTGGCTGTATTGGTTTTGTTTGTATGAAAATCTTTTTTAATTTAATGTAATCAAAATTATGCATTTTACTTTCCATTACACCCTTCTCTATTTCTTGGTTGGTCACAAAATCTTCTCTTATCCATAGATCTGACAGATAACATTTTTCATGCTCTCCTAATATGCTTACGATATCACCCTTTATGTCTAAATTATGTACCCATTTTGACTTTATCTGGGTATACAGTGTGAGATGTTTATCTATATAAACCTGGTTTCTGTCAAACTATTATCTAGTTTTCCTACTAATTTTTGTCAAATAGTGATTTCTGGTCTCAAAAAGCTTGAATCTTTGGGTTCATCCAATACTAGGTTACTGTGACCATTTACTACTATATACTGTATACTTAATCCATTCCACTGTTTCACCACTCTCTCCAGGTCCAGATTGTTTTGATGATTAAAACTTTACAATACAATTTGAGATCTCATAATGGTAGGCCTGGGGCAACTAGGTGGTACAGTGGACAGATACAGCCCTGGAGTCAGGAAGACTCATCTTCCTGAGTTCCAACCTGACCTCAAACACTTACCTACTTACAATGTGACTCTCAGCAAATCAGTTAGCCCTGTTTACCTTAGTTTCTCATTTGCAAAATTGGCAGGAGAAGGAAATGGCAAACCATTCCGGTGTCCTTTCCAAGAAAACCCCGAATGAAGTTACAAAAACTAGGACTTTGAACAACAACAAATAAAATAATTTTGGGTTATTTGATGGGTATGATACTGAATATGTAAATTAATTTAAACAGAATTGTCATTTTTTTTTATATTGTCTCAGCCTACCCAGGAGTAATTAATATTGTTCCAGCTGTTTAGCTCTTCTTTTTCTATGAAAATGCTTTGTAAGTATATTCATATAGTTCCTGGATTTGTCTTGGCAGGAAGATCCCCCTTTTACAGTCAGTTCTCACTTAATGACTGTTCTGCAGACCTCACCCTCCTCTCAACCAGCTCCCTGTGCTTCAGTGTCTGGAGCAGAGGACCCCTGATGAGGGGCTGTACCACTGCTGCTGCCAGGAGCTGAAGCCTAGGCTGGTGCTGGATCATGCCAACCCACCTCTCTTCCACATTCTACTTCTACCCCCTATCCCCAAGGGAGTTGAAATTAGGTAATACAAATTTCCATAAAGGTAGAATTGTCTGTATATTGTCTGCAATTACTTTAAATGTATTTCTTTTTCTGCCTATTCCTGCTGGATTTTGTTGGTAGCATATAGAAATGCTGATGATTTATATGGGTTAACTTTCACATCCTACAACTTTGCTACAGTTGTTTATTGTTTTAACTAGGTTTTTGTGTTGTTGTTGATTCACTCGGATTCCCTAAGTGTAACATCATATCGTACACTGAGAGTGATAGCTTTGTCTCTTCGTTGCCCATTCTAATTACCAGTATCAAATATGTTTCTTATTGGGAATGCCTTTTTCATATTGTGCCAAAATCTATAGTCTTATAACTTCCACCCATTGATCCTTCTTCAGTTCTCTGAGGTCAGGCAGAACAATTAGAAAATGAAAAACCTTCAAGTTGTCAAGAAGAGCTGTCATACCCTTCCACATACTTTCCTTTCTTCAAGTAAAACAAAAGACAGGAAACACATCATATACTTTTTTATAGGGCAGATAGTAAGTGCTCAATAAAAAGTATTGAAATAAATTGAGTTTTGAATTCATTGTTTTTTTAAACTAGAAAAAGTCATCTGGATGGGGAAATTGACCTGAGGCAGGTGGATCTTTACAACACACTGAAGTCATTCTACTCAAACTTGAACAACTGCCCTTTTCCTAGAAATATCTCTCTTCTCCCCGTCTCACCTCTACTACTGTGGACATTCATTTCATTATGACATTTTTCTCCAGTATACTATGTACTTTTTCCATAATTCTAGTTGAAGATGAAGATCATGATCTATATCTATAACTAGTAAACCAACTCAAGATAAGAGATTGTATCTAATCAACAATAGTCAAAGCTCTAGGATTTCAAAGACGATAAAAATTAATAGTATATATAGGTGCTATATACATATATATATATATATGTATATATACACATAGCATTTCAAAGTTTGAAAACACTTTCAAGTCTTATATTTTAATCTTGATGCTCACCAAAACACCTTGGGAGGAGAGTTGCTATAGGCATTATTGTCCTATTTGAGATGAAGGAACACGGGCACAGTGATCATGGTTGACTTGCTCATGGTCAGATGAGCAATAAGGCTGGATTCAAACTCATGTTTTCCTGACTTTAAGACCAGCACAATCTCTCCACTTTCACTTGGACAACAATATTATACAATAATAGTCAGAATAAGTGAAGAGAAAGATAAATGGCTCAATGTGACAAAATAATACTTTCTAACTATGTGAACTAACCCCACAATCCTCCCACATACCCCCAAAAAGGAAAGAAAATGGACTGTCTGGGGAAGTAATAAGTTCTCCTTCCCTTAGTAGAGATCTCCAAAGGGAGTTTGGAGCACACATTTTATAAAATAGAATTGATGGAGAGAAAAATTCTGAGGTCCCTTTCATCTCTGGAATTCTATTTTTCTGTGATCTATTTTCATGTCTTCATAAGATATCAGTATAGGAATTTAGAATTCATGCTTCATCAATGAGAATTATTAATTTCAAGTTTTTGTTTTGCTTTATAAGATCAACTCTAAAGATAAGGCTGAATGCTATAACCTATAATTTTTTCTTCTGGACTTACATTAATGTTTTGTGAGATTGTATGAGATTAATATCAGAGATTGTTTTAATTAAATTAGTTTGGGATAAATATTTGCTAAGTGAAGTCCATTTTATTTTTACCATATCAATCACCTGATGTAGTTCTAACAGTTAAACATGAAGTAGATCTTATTTCTCAAAGATTTACACTATAAAATTGAATGTCTTCCCTCTAGTAACTCTGTGACTCTACTGAGTCATACCAAGTCTGTCCTGCGTCATACTGGAAATTGTAATGAATCATTAGAATGACAATTAAAAGTTGTACTCACTGCTATTACTTCATTTTGGCCATGAGCTACCTCCTTATCTTCCTTAGACTGCAGGAAAATCTCAAATGTCTAGGAATTTTCTGATTTCATAGCTATATTTTCCATAGCTTTTGTTTGTGAATCCACACTACAAGCATCAGGGGTATAGTTGATAGAGTGTTGGCGTTGGAGAGAGGGAGACCTGAATTTAAATCCTTCCTCAGACTGTCTGCTGTACAGCTTTACCTAGATATGTCATAGCACTCAAACTCAATATGTCCAAAACAAAACTCATTCTTTCTCCCTTTAGCCTGTTTCTACCCTTAATTTCCCTCTTTATGTTGAAGGAACCTGCCCCAGGTTTGCAAACTAGGAACCATTCTCAAATATCACTCTCTCATTCCCCTCCATGTTAAAAGTTTCGACCTCTTGTCTGTTTAATTCCTCTACATTTCTTACATCTTTCCTTGTCTCTCTACCAATGAAACAGCCATCATTATTAAGGCCTTCATTATCTCTTTCATAGAGTATTGCAATTACCTCCTAACTGGTTGCCTTGGTGAAGACTGGAAGAGATGGTGAGGGAGGACCAAGTTGTACAATCAAGTGTTTCTTCCAGAGTTACTCCAACAAAGAATGAAAAAGAACATTCAATTTAGTAGTGACTGGAAATTCAAGGAGAAATCATAGTGGGTCATTTTCCCAACCTTGGTTTGAAGGTAGAGCCCACAGAGAATTTACCAGAGGTGAATCTGTAGCTCCATCACTATGACCCTGGGACAAGACTATGTATTCATCTTGTGAGAATGACCTAGGAATGAATGTATATTAAAAGCTACCCCTCAAATCAAAAAAGACCTCTTCTAACCATGTGGTTAGTAGATCAGAATAGATTACAGAAAGACTACACATTTGCAGTCTCTCTGAAGCACTTGACAAGTGATTGGCATTCTCCCAGAACCAAGCTCTGTAGGTTCTCCACCTGGAGAGATTGTATCAGTGGATCAAGTGACAAAGTCTACACCTGCACCAGATTCCCATTAAACAATGAGGTAGTGAAGCAATTATGAAAGGATGTGGGATCAGTTACATAAATGCACTAAATCTTAATTTTTAAAACTATTGTTTAGAAAATATTTATGAATTTTTGGGTTAAATCATAAAATCACAGGATAAATATGAGCTCTTATGATTACCTTCAGATTTGAGATTCAAATGAAATAGGTTAGAGGGACCCAGGAGATAAATTCTATCGATTTCCTTGAATTGTTATGGATTTTTTTAATACATTCCTTTATTTCCATGGATAAGATTGTAAAGAGAGTCTAAATTCTGAGTACATAGGTCCAAGACTAGACTGCAGGGACTTGGGCCCCATGATCCTAGAAAAGCTTTTAATTCATAGAACAACAAAGAGTAGATTTTTAAAAAAGTTTATGGTAGGAACTGTTTCCACTTTAGAGTAGTTTTGAAAGTATTCTTTTACTGACTTACAATTTTATCACAATCCATTACACAGACAAGGAAGCATGCATGTTATCTTTGGGAACATGAGATCCATAAAAGTGGAAAGTTTGTCAATTTCTGAAAGTACAATCCTGCCCTAATCATAACTGCTCCACCCTTTCCTATTTATTTGTTTCTAAGACTAAAAATAGGAGCTGATTCACCAATAAGGTTAAAGTTTTAAAGCTTTTCCATTTTAATAAATACAAAAACATACCACTGAAATTGTAGGAAGAGACTTGCTATAATGATAGAGATACTGAAAACTGTTCCAGTGTATCAAACTCAATTCCAAGGAAATACACATCAATTGAAGAAAATGTTCATTGGCAAGATATGCCAATCTCCCTTCCTGACCAAATATTCAAATGTCAATTTAGTTATCATTTAAAATGGAATTAGCATTACAGCATAATGCAAATAATTGCTTTGAAAGGAATGTTACTTAAAGAAGCTCAGACAGCTTAATTTCCAAACATGGTATCCAAAATTAGATGAGTGGGTTCCACATTTGGGATGAATTTAGAGTGTAGGTTCTTCTTGAAAATGAAGGGCAGACAATCTGTATTAGTATACCCTATCCATCAGTCGGGTCAATGACTAACATATTGTACATACTGAGTAGTCAGTATAGGAAGATAATGATGATTCTGATGAGATTTGAGAACTCATACTTGTTCTTAGATGTCAAAATTGCCAATAAATGCATTTATGCAATGTGGTAGGGCAAAAAGAGCCAGTGCCTGAGAGTCAGGAGTCATAATGTTCTAGTTCTGGCTCTCCATTAGCTACACGGGGTCTCAGTTTCCTTTTCTGTACAATTAAATGATTTGTCTTGATGTCTAAAGTCCCTTCCTATCCAATGACTCTGAAATGAGCCAAATGTAACAAAAATATATTCAGCTGGTATAAATATAAAAGCATAAATCTTGCACTTGGAAGCAAAATTCAATTCAATCTAATTGACATTTAATATCCATTGTACAAACATAGGACTCTTCCCACAATTCCACACAGTGTCAATGAAGTATGCCTCCACACAATTTATCTTTGACCTGATACAACATGACTAATGTTGATTACCCACTTTATCCATAAGAGTTGGATCCAAATTTCGACCATTTCCAAGAATCAGATTTATCTTCAATGGACAAAAATTAGCCTTAAAACCATATGTACAATCAAAATTCCCAAACTGTTTTCGGGAAAAACAATAATGCTAGAATAAAAATTCACTTACCAGATCTCTCCTTGCAATTTCAATGAAGATAGCCCTAATTAGAATATGTAATTCTAGTATTTTCCTCTGTGTCAAAATCTCTAGTGCAGGATGAAGAAGGGAGGGAGATGTTCAGAACTTAAAACCTAAAATAGTTAATATTTTTAATTGTTCTTCAGTCATTTCAGTCATGTCTAATTCTTCATTAATCCATTTAGGGTTTTCTTCACAAAGTCATTGGAGCAGTTTGTCATTTCCTTCTTCTGCTCATTTTACAGATGAGGAAACTGAGGCAAACAGGAGTAAGTGACTTGCCGAGGGTCACACAAAACTAGTAAGTGTCTGAGACAAGATTTGAACTCAGGAAGATGAGTCTTCCTGACTTCGGACTTGGCATTTTATTCAATGAGTCACATGGCTTCTTTTTCTTTAAAAAAATGTTGTTTCATTATTTTATTGCTAAACATCTGCTAATAATTAATACCATGAGGATTAAGTGAGATGATCAACAATTATTTTTTAAGTAGTTACATTGTTAGCCAACATGCTAGGTATTGGACTATGTATTTGATTAACTCATTAGAACATAAATTCTCTGGAAGGCAGGGACACTTTTCCTTTGTATGTCCATCATTTAGCAGAGTGTCTGCCACATAGCAGGTGCCTAAAAAAAGGTGTACTGATGATTGCTGTTGGGTCGCTTTATGTTTAAACCTGAATAATCATCAAACAGATTTTTTAAATCACAATTCTTCTTGAAGTACTCCAAGAAGGCTCCTAAATCCAGTATGTACCAGTGCATTTGGAAATCTGAGTCATTAAATGGTCTCATTTGGTGATGTGTAATCACACCAAGATGACAATTGCAAGACATAGTGGAAAGAACTATGGATTAGCAGTCAAAACACGAGTTCAGGTTCGATCTCTGCTGTTTTACTACCTACCAAAACATGGATATGCCAGATAATCTCTCTAGACCTCAGTCTTCACTTCTGTAAAATAGCTAGGCTAAACTCAAAAATTTCCTCTAGTTTTAACATTGTATAATATTTTACTTTCACAGTTACTTTTTCTAAGAGTTAATTTAGAAAGAAAGGGCAATAAGTAGAGATATCATGTAAGAATTCTCATGCATTGCATGGGGTAATATGAAATATTATATATTTTTCTTAAAATACCAATTAATTATGACACTGGAAAGAGCAATTAAAAAAAACATGACCATGGGAAGGCAAAAATAGTGCAATAAAATTATCTCAGTGCTTATGGTTGACCAAGTAAGTTCAAGGTTACTATCTAAATTTGAATTATAACTATGATTCAATAGGAATATATTTACAAAAATTCAACCAAATGTTAGCTATGGTTGATCTTTAACTTCTCATTTGACTTCCCAGGAATGCTACCACACTTTGTAATATAAAGTTGATCCTGGATCATTTAGCATAAATAACATGGATCCCTTTGAAGATCATTTTGCTCTGATTCAGAATCCACCCTTATTAGGAGAAGAATGCAGGAATTCTGGATTGTTGTAAACAATAGATAATTCATTTGTTGCTCTTATCTTTATATATCCCCACCCCACCCCATCTTTTTTTTTGCAACTAATACAAATGTTAAGATTAAACTGAACCAGACATTGAAGTCTTTCAAAAGTTCATTTATTACATGCAGTATTCCTCAAGAAGTAAATTTAACCATGAGATCCTAACATGATTCTAAGGACCAAAAAGGACCTAGCTCTGGAAAGTCCTCCTGGTCACTTGCCAACTTCATCTTTTAATGTTTAAGTCAAAAGGTTTTTAACCTGAGGGTCATGGACTCCAATAGATTCCAGAGGGTCCATGAAATTTGATGGTAAAAAAAAGTATTTTGAATAAGTTCTCATTTAAATTTAGCATTTCCTTCAATTATGTAAAGCTTTATTCTGAGAAAGGGGCAATAGGCTTCACCAGTATGCCTCAAGTGTCCATAACACAAGAAACAGTTAAGGACCTCTAGTCTAAGGAATATGGATTTACCCAATACTTAGTTACTACCTGTAGGAAATCTCATCTCCCTTTTAATTCTCTTACCTTTCAGCGAGCTCTAGTAATAAGACCATAGCACAGCAGAGTTCGTCCCCAATGTGAAGATGAATATGTTTTGTTATCTTGGGGCAGCAAAGTGGTGCAGTGGATAGAGCAGTGGATAGAGCACAAGGGCAGGAATCAGTGGGATCTGAGTTCAGATCTTACTTCAGACACTTGACATTCGCTAGCTGTGTGATCTTGGGCAAGTCACTTAACCCCAACTGCCTCATCCTGGGTCATCTCCAATCATTCTGATGAATATCTGGTCACTAGATTCAATTGCTCTGGAGGAGAAATGAGGCTGGTGACCTGTGCAGCCCTTCCTCTCTCAAAACAAAGTTAAATGCAGGTCATGTCATCATTTCTCTGATGGCATTTTCTTCTTCAGTAATGAAGGATGAACATACATTTTGTTATCATATACTGTGTTTTCCTATTTGAAAAAATACAAGAAATAAGCTATATATAGTAGAAAATCTACTACATAACTTCATGCCTATATTATCTCCTAGACACAGGCTACCTCTGTATAGTCTAGAAACATTCTTAGAGCTCAGTTCATTTGCTTCATCTCTCTACTCACTTCTTCTACAAAGAGGCAGAGCAAATGCAACACATTTTCCAATTTATATTCAATTCATAGCACCCAGTAGGAGTAATCATTCACAAACTCTATTGTCACTTTGTGTATTTAGCTTATATGAAGAGTGCATCTTATTAAATGCCAGACTGGGTAAATCAAAAGTTGGAATTAAGGTTGCTGGGGGAAAATGTCAACCCTCTCAAATATGCAGTATATACCACTCTGATGGCAGAAAGGAAAGAGGAATTAAGAAACTTCTTGATGAGAGTGAAGGAGTAAAGTATAAAAGTGACCTTGAAGTTTACCATAAAAAAGACTAATATCTTGGCATCCCATCTCATTCTGGCAAGTAGTGGGAGAATAAATGAAAGAAATGGAAGCATTGTCAGATCTTACATTCTTGGGTTCAAAGATCATTGCAGATGGCAACTGCAGCCAGGAAATTAAATGATGCTTGCTCCTTGGAAGGAAAACTATGGCAAATCTGGACAAAGTACTAAAAAGCAGAAACATCACCTTGCCAGCAAAGATCCATATAGTCAAAACTATATGGTTTTCCAATAGCATGATATGGCTGTGAGAGTTGGACTATGAGGAAAGTTGAGCATTGTGAATTAGGGTGCTGGAGAAGACTTTTGAGAGTCCTTTGGATAGCAAGGAGATCAAATCAATCAAGCCTTAAAAAATTAATTCAGGCCATTCACTGGAAGGTCAAATACTAAAGCTGAAGCTTAAATACTTTGATCACATAGAGAGGACAGGACTCGTTGAAAAAGACTCTGATGTTGGGAACAATTAAAGGCAAAAGGAAAAGGGGACAACAGAGGATGAAATGGGTAGATGGTATCATAGAAACAATGAGCATGAACTTGGACAGACTTTGAGAGATAATGGAGGATAGAAGGGCCTACCAAGCTATGGTCCATGAGATCATGAAGAGCAGACATAACTGAACAGCTGAACAACAACCAAAACTCAAGAACTGGATGCCTATCTTGGCTCCTCCTTGTCATACATAGAATGTGGATTGCCAATGGCAGACCTTTCCCCTATAGCTAGTTTCTTTCCATTGGGTGTCTGGTCATTTTCAAGGACCTCCAATGCCTTTTCATCATAGCACGTTCATCACCATTGTTTATACAGCAAGTTGTCTATGGCAAGAAAAACCTGCCTACCTAACACCTGGGATATTTTTTATTTTGGTGTTTCAGTTCTTTTTTTTTCCCAGTGGATAAGAAAAATATTATATTCCCTCTATTCATTGCAGGTTACTGTGTCAAACTACCACCACTACTTCCCCTTAAACTCAGCTAGAGACAGCTTAATGTCCTACACCCAAAAACCATAAGAAAGGAAACCACCCCTCCTCTGTTTCTAACCCAACCCATAAAGCTACCACCAAGGGGAGCAACACTCCTAGAGATATGACCTGAAAATTGATTCTGAAATATACCTTTCCTTACCCTCAGCAGTCCTATTTACTGAAGATACAGAAAAGAAAATCTTCACCATTCAAGTCCTGCCAAATATCAGAAAGCAATGTGATTTTGTCAATGGAGATGCCACTGAAGAAGATACATTAAGATCTGTTTTACCTCTGCATCTTAAGGACCATTGGATCTTTTCTGCTGATTTTCAGGTGCAGTGTTATCTCACCCTAAGAATCACTTTCTCATTAAAGGAAAGGGTTATCTTGCTTCTTGTCTATTTGCATGAGAAGAGTCACAAGGAGAGTGGTTTGCAAATAGTAATCCCTTAATAGATGCTTTTTCATTCATTCTGTACCTTGGAATCTTTTGTACCTTTCAGCTTTGTGGGTGGAGTCTACTACAGACACAGAGCTGCTGGAGTCAACATGGGTGTAGATATTTAATGCCCAGTTATGTGCCTACCTATTATGTGAACCAAGGGTAAAGCACAGTTCCTCCCATCAAAGAATTATAGGTTTAGATGAGGATAAATGATATACACATAGAAGATCTTAATAAAAAATACATGATCATAAATAAAAATAAATATTATTAAATATTATAGAAATAATAAATATAGATAATTAAAAATAATAATAAATTAAGTATCTAAATGGATAAAAAGAACTTTCCTAGGAAGTTACTTCTTGAGGGAGTCGGTTGGGGAGAGGAGGAAAGATGGGGGCAGGAAAATATCATTACCTGTGCTCTGCTACAGAGTCAAAAGACCAGAGTGTGAAAGCGTAATGCTGTCTGGAAGCCATTTCTTCTCCCTTACTAGATGTCAGTACCTTCCACAGAACCTCACCAACACCAGTCTACTTCAAGTATCATCACTTCAAGATTACTCCAAGAAATTTAGAACAACTTTAAGTTTCAGTCTCTTTCTTCTCCAATCTTTCCTGCATACCACTGCTAGATTAATCCTAGGATCACACATCTGGAGCTAGAAGACACATCAGAGGTCATCTAGTCCCCCCATGTTACAGATCTGAACAACGCTAGTGAGCCTACAATTTGCTTAAGTCTGAATAATACTGGAGTTCTCCTTCATTTTACAAATGAAGAAACTAAGGCTAAGAGAAGCTAAGTCAATTCCCCAAAGTTGCATAGGTAGTAAGCAGAGGAGGAGGAATTTTAAATCTACCTCCTCCTACTCCAGAGATAGTAATCTTTCCACTGTATAATTCTGCCCTCCAATTTCCTGTAACAATTTTTGAACTTTCCATTTTCTTGCTCAGAAACATTCCTTACCTATTTCTGGGTGTCATGCAAAGTGCCATGTAATTGTAGAGAAAAGACTACCATCCTGAATTTCAGCTCCGTCACCTACTCTCTTATTGACCTTTGACAAACCTCTCGGTATCCACAATGCTCAACCGTTTTTGTTTCCTCCATAAAATGGAGATAATATTGGTTATACTACTTCCCCCACAGGGTTTTTATTAATTCTAGAAAGGATCTTGAATTATTTGGCACAGATAATCTTGAGGTAGGTCCTCTTGAGTATAGGCCCTTTGAGAATGATATTACTGTTCCCTTGTTGTGATGAGGAATCTCTCTTTTGGGGTAGTGATGCTAGCAATTTGACAGACACTATAAACAAGCAATAAGTTAAGCTCAAAAAGAGGAAGAGGAAGGTGGCCTGGTTTGCCTTTGGGAAATTGCATAGAGCTGTCAATGGCTCTAAACTTCTTTCTGAAAGGAAAGGTTGTCTTTTTAATACCAGTACTCTTCTGGTGATGTTTGATGGATACGAATCAACAAAATATCATAATCTCTTCATATACCTGTGTGTATGTGTGTCTAAACCCAAAAGAAAATGTTGGAGTGGATTCTTTACTGTTTGTTATCACTCTTACATTTCCCCCATTTTCTTTAGAATCATGGTTTGAAATAGGAACTAGACCTGTGTCCATTGGTATAAGAAGTTCCTTGGAAAGAAAATTCCTTCTCAAAGCAGGTCTTTTTCTGCAGTGTAACTGTCTTACAGAGTTGCCTAGAACACAGACAGGTTAATTGACTTGACCAGGATCACATAGCCAGTATGTGTCAGAAGCAGAATTTGAACTCAAGAAGTCTCAGTTTCAAAGGTCAGGGCTCTATCCACTAGCCATGAGTTCACTTTAATATTGTTGCATTGCTCCTTTAAAAAAGCAATGGAATTGGAAGGTTATTGGGAAGATTAACACTCTTGCTTAGAGATTTCCATGACTGTTATTCTGTAGAAAAACTCACAATAGAAGTCCTTGATAATATTGACAGACTAAACGTTACTTTCTGTAAATGCAAATTCCACTATTCTGTATAACCTAGTATATTTATTGTCACTTGGTGAATTTGTATGCTCACCAGCATTGTTTAGATCTATAAAATCCTATAGATTTCCTTTGTAAATTGTAATGTGAAACTCTTAGGCTTTAAGGAAATGTTGCTGCGGTTGGAATTTGAAAACATTTAAAGACTAAGAAACACCTAAGTATTTAAGAGGGCTTAAACATCCAGTAATTTAGTTATATTTTAATAGAAATAATGTAGAGTTCCTCTCCAAGGTGTTTCTGCAAATATTTAACTAGATGTATTTTCTTTAAATAATTTGGGCTATTATTCCTGAAGTGACTATTTAAAAGTTAGGCATCTTTAAAATTTGTTAGTCAAGAAAACTGAACAGTGATATGGAAATATCAAGTACTGCTACTTGGACAAATGCTTTTCATAGAAGTCACATCCCTATCTGTTCCTACATGCCCTGTTAGGCTATTTCAGTTATATAGGTTTTCATCAGTTACATAATCCAGATTATTTGAACCCATCATGTATGTTTCCATTGCCCTTTCAATATTGCGATACCTTTGTACAGTGACTGTTCAGTAAATTCTGTTACCTTATGATTGACTCATCAACATTTACTATGAATATTAATAGCTAGCTTTCATATGATACTTTAAGGTTTGGAGGGTACTTTACAAATATTATTTCATTTGATCCTCACAGCAATCCTAGATGCTACTATTATTCCAATTTTATGGATGAGAGAGGCAGAAGTTCAATGACTTGCCCAAGGTCACATAGCTAGTAAGTATCTGAGTCAGAATTTGAACTTAGGTGTTCCTGATTCCAACCTCAGCACTTTTACTCATGGCACCACTAACCTGCCTAAGCATCGATTATGTGAAAAGTACATATATAATTATAGTAATAATGTGCATAAATAATAATAAAGGAATTTAGAAATCCCTTCAGGGTTGGCACTTTGAGTGAGTCATGATTTCCTCAGTGGATCCATGCTATAGAGTCATAGATGACATAGATGACAACCCATACACACCTTCTTGTCTTGTTCCATTGTTGGCCTTTTTCCCCCTATAAATCCCACCCAATGAGCTACAGATCTGCTTTCTGCTGTTTTTTATTAATCTTAAGGGTGCCAGTGTGCCATCTAATATGTAAATGTATGTTAATGATGATCATATTGAAGGAAAAGTGAATGGGAATGAAAGAACAGAGAAACCTGATAAACTTGATGTAAATGTCTGAAAAGTAGTTGTGGATTTTTTTTTTTAGATAGGACTTATATATTCATTAGCATAGGGATTCCTGAAAAGGAAATTCCCAATAACACTTCTCTGCCACCTACAATCTTAGAGCATTGTCTGGAAAAGCTGATAGTTAAGGGACTGGCCCAGAGTCACAGGCAGTGACTTCCTGACTCGGGGGCCAGCTTGCTACCCACTACATCACACTTCTTTAATCATAGTGTTTTATTCTTGGAATGACTCCAATAATCCATTGATGATGGATCATCAATGCAGGAATTCTCTCTATCACAGCAGATAGCAACCCACCCATTCATGATCTTCTTATGCAACTCTCACCCGTGATCTCCCATAAGTTCAGCACAGGGGATTGGTTGAAATTCTTCCTCAGGCTCTCTTGACATTATTAAAATACCAAAAAGGCACTGAGACAGTCCAACAATTACTCTCTTACTCTAGCTCTGTGACTGGTTCATCTTCTTTCTCAAGCATTTAAATTAATTTACTCAAATGTGAATAATTACAAAACAAGATTAATTAGTTGTAGTAAAGTTTTTATCTCCATAGTAAATAAGAGGAATCAGAAGTCGAACCTTTAACATTAACAATTTAAGTGTTACAAAAAAGAATTTTTGTTTTAAATTTAACTTTTCTATAATGTCCACACACTCCTCCACACAGAACTACCAAGAATAAATCTTGTCCTCTTCCACATCACAGTTTTCCACATATTTGAAATCAGCTGTCATGCACCTTTGTTTTCTCTTACGCAGCATAAGCTGCATAATTAATTCAGTCAACCCTTAGATGTCACAGCTTTAAGTCCATCATCCCTTCCTCTTTAAAGTGTCAATGCAGCATAGACCTGAAAGGAGAAGGGATCTTATGGGTTATCTAGTCCAAATCCCTCATTTAGCAGGAAACTAAGGTGCATGGAGGTTAAGTGATTAACCCAAGTATCCATATGTAATAAATGGCAAAGGTGCAATTTGAAGTTGTCAACTTTGAAGTCAAATTTTATACCAAAATCAGTGATCTTACTACTAATGAACACAAAATATGCTCCACTTGTCTATAAGTTACTTAAAATGCAGTATCTAGAATTCAGTTCAAAATGCCCAATGTCCAATGAGCATAGACTACAATAACTCCTTTCTTTTGAATACAATTTACATTCCATTGATTTTTTTTAGCTACTGTGTGGAACTACTGAGGAAATGATTTATCTGATTGGCTGTGAGTAATACATTGGTCTTTTTCTATATCTTTGCTTCCTTGTCTACAAAGTGGATGATATCTCCATGTTACCCCTGAAGATCCCATGTGTATTTATTGCTTGTTGATAGTGAGAAAATACTTGACTCCATAGAGCAATACATATCCTTAAATCTTCTTCTCAGACAAAATGTCTCATATCCTACATCAGAATAATGAAAGACTATAAGAGATACCACTGTGGAGATATTTTTCAACATCATGGAGATAAAGTGACATAAAGTCCTAAGAAAAGAATGATTGCTATTGATCATGGGCTTTTCCAAATGTTCCTGTTCTCAGGTGATATCATTCTCATTGAATATCAGGTTATCATAAAGCATCTTTTGTGTAATTCACAATAATTGGAAGATTAACCATTCACAAGGCAACAAGAGTGGATAAAAATAAATATTTCTCAGAATATTGCATAAGTTGGATAGTTAGCTTACACATTGGACCATTAATGTGTGTATTTTGCATAAGCATTGAAGATGGATAAGGACCTAGGCTGGGAACTGAAGAGAAGGAGGGAGAATACACTTTTTTTCACTTGAGGTACAGGATGAGTTTGTAAGTATACTGCAGCCTGTTGCCAATAATAACCTGCATCCAAAGCAGCATAAAATGTTACTAATGACAGTGCCTTTCATTTACAAAGCACTTTAGGGTTTGCAAAGCACTTCATTAATAGAGTATTCCAAAACTCTGTTTTATCTCATTGTGTTCTAACAACAATCCAGTGATGAAGATGCTACTATCATCCCATTTTGCACATGAGGAAACTGAGGCTGATGTAGATTATATAACTTGCTCAGAGTTACACAGTTAGGAAATTTTGGTTCTTCCTGGCCCTCCATTCATTGCACCACCTAGCCATCTATAATGGCCAGGTATAAACAGATGTGAAGCTAAGTGGGTGTGTGTGTGTGTGTGTGTGTGTGTGTGTGTGTGTGTGTGTAAAATCAGCATGCTATAGTATATCATGCTATATGGCATGCAATAGGAAGACCTGAGTACATATACCCCTCCCTCACTGTGGCATACTAGCTGTGTGACCCAAGGCAAGTTTTAACTTGAGCACTAATTTCCTCATCTGAAAAATGAGGGTGCTGGGTTAGATGACTTCTAGCTCTGGATCTGTGATCTTATCCAGCAAGAATGAGAAACAGCCCATATATGTGTCTTAAATGTTACACTGATATGCCCAAATTCGGAAAAGAGTAAGATGACAATCTGCTGGAAGATGGAGGATTTCAGTGAAAGAATTGTCTGGTATACAAAATGAAAGATATGAAGGGATTTTTATCTGAATCGGAGAATAAAATATATATTATTCATTAAATTAAATCACAATTCTAAAACCTACCTTATCGAACTCATAAGGCATTTATGAATCAAAATTTAAAGAGTGTATGTGAAAGTGCTTTGTGTAAGAGAATGCAATGTTTTATAAGTGATAACACTAACAGTTAAAATGTTCCCTGGAAAGATTTTGTTTAAGGATATGGAAAAAGAAGGATATGCATACTACAACAATGAAAATGGAAAAAATAATCACCATTTTTGAAAACATCCAAAGTTCATGTTGGAAATTATGAAAAATAAATATGACCTCAAAGATGATCTGTGAGAACATGCCCCTCCCTCTCTCTTTTGCAGACAAGGTCTATGTTTGTAAAGCACTGCAAGTATTTTTAGACCTTGTCAATGTATTTATTGGTTTTACTGATTTTTTCAATTTTTTTTCTGTTTTTATTTTTTCTTTTCTTTAGCATATATTATTTGTTGTGAGAGATGGATCCCTTAGAGGAAGGAAGGAAGAGATATTGGGAGAAAATCCAGTATGTGTGTATGTGTGTGTATGTATAGAAGGGTGTGTGTGTGTGTGTGTGTGTGTATACACACGTGTATATTTATAGAGAGAAATTAATTTTTTTTTAAAAAAAGGAAAGAACTATTGAGAAAGAGTAGAAATTTCTGCATTTTGTGGGATGGACAGTCATGTTTCCCTTCTATTATAAATTGCTTCTTCTGGCTACATATCCATAGAGGTACTAATACTGAATAATGTAATAATATTAATTCACCTTATGGCAATCATTTCCCCTTCCTCTGCTGTTCCCAAAAGAAAGGGGTGGGGCATAACAAAGAAAGAAAATAATTTACAATTTGACAAAAATGTTGGAAAAATTGGAAAGCAGTCTGTCAGACACTAGGTATAGACCAACATCTCATAAGCTCCAAAATAGTCTAAAATATATACATAAAGGGTGACCTTATGGTCAAATTAGAGGAGCAAGGAAGAAATTCACTATTATTACTTGTTGTGTCTACAGGTAAAAGATTTTGTGACAAAACAAGACAAAACAAAAACAAGAGCTAGAGATGATCAAAGAAGGAAAAGTGGACAATATTGATGACATTAAATTTAAAAGTTTTGCACAAATCCATTGCAGTTAAAAGTAGAAGAGAAACAGATAAATAGGGGCAGGGGGGAAACCTTTGTACTCTGATAAACATCTCATTTGTAAAATATGTTGTGAGTTGATTCAAATCTATAAGAATAAGAATCATTCACCAAAAGATAAATGAGCAAACCTTATGAATGAACAATTTTCAGAGGAAAACTATAAACTATGAATAGACATACAAAAAATGATCTAAATCACTAATAGGAAAATAAAAAAATAAAACAACTCTGAGGTACTATTTCAAACATATCAGACTGACAAGGGTCACCTAAAAAGGTAGGGATGGGGGAAAATGGCAAATGCTAATGGGAATGTAGTAAACAGGTACATTATTGTACTGTTAGTGGAACTTTGAACTGATCCAGTTAGGAAAGCAATTTGGTAAGAGTAGAGCACAGTCCCGCACAGACAATGCAAGCACATTCCCATCTTAGCAAATAAGAAGCAGGTCTTGGGAGCTCCTGAATCAGCAATGGCAGCAGCATTTGGAGCTCTCAGCCTATGAATGATAAAGGGATCAAACAACTTGGACAGAAGGAGATTACAGGGGTCTCTTTGCTAGCACTGACGCAGGGTTCTGTTGCTTTGACCTGGATGGCAGTCCTAGGGCAAGGAGGAGTACTAACACATTAAAGCTTGTAGTCAAAGTGGAACAGCAACCCTCTATCACATTTCTAGGGCAGAAAGGAATGCTTGTGGCTGCTCACAGAGCAGAGCACAGGCCAGGAGAAGAGTAAACACCTCTCCTTAGACCATATCACCTTGGAAGAACTAAAAACTTACAGGTCTATAGAAGACAGTTTCATAAAATCCCTGAAGCTTGGAATAGTGGACCCTCTACCCTGGAAGCAGAGCCCTACTTTACAAAGAGTTTAAAGTCAAGTAACAGGCTGGGGAAAATAAGCAAATACAAAAAAAAATATGATTATAGAAAGTTACTATGACAAGGAAGATCAAAACACACACTCAGAAGAAAATAGCAAAATCAAAGTTCCCATATCCAAAGCCTCCAAGAAAAATATGAATGGATCTCAAGCCATGGAAGAGCTAAAAGAGGATTTAGAACATCAAAAAAGAGAAGTAGAGAAAAATTGGGAAGAGAGATGAGATGATACAAGAAAATCATGAAAAATAAATCAACAGCTTGGTACAGGAGACACAAAAAAATAACACCATATAAAACAGACCAGGACACGTGATTTTAAAGTGTTACAAAAAGCCAATGAGGAGAAGAATGCCTTTAAAAAGAAGATTTGGTCAAATGGAAGAGGAGATCCAAAAGCTCAATGAAGAAAATAATTCCTTAAAAATCAGAATGGAGCAAATGGAAGCTAATGACTTTATGAGAAATCAACGAATTATAAAACAAAACCAAAAGAATGAAAAAAAATAGGAGACTGTGAAATATCTCATTGGAAAAACAACTGACCTGGAAAATAGATCCTGGCGTGATCATTTAAGAATTATTGGGCCATCTGAAAGCAATGGTCAATAAAAGAACCTAGGCATCATCTTTCAAGAAATTATCAAGGAAAACTGCCCTGATATTCTAGAACCAGAGGGTAGAATAGAAATTGAAAGAATCTACAGATCAGCTCCTGAAAGGGATTCTAAAATGAAAACTCCCAAGAATATTATAGCCAAATTCCAGAGTTCCTAGGTCAAGGAGAAAATATTACAAGCAGTCCAAAAGAAACAGTTCAAGCACGGTAGAACCATAGTCAGAATAACACAAGATTTAGCAGTGTCTATATTAAAGGATCAAAGGACTTGGAATGTGATATTCTGGAGAGAAAAGGAGTTAGGATTAGAACCAAGACTCATCTACTCAGCAAAACTGAGTATAATCCTTCAGGGGAAAAATGATGTTCAATGAAATAGAGGACTTTCAAGAATTCTTGATGAAAAGATCAGAGCTTAATAGAAAATTTGACTTTCAAATACAAGAGAAGCATAAAAAGGTAAACAGGAAAGAGAAATCATAAGAGATTTAATAATGTTAAACTACTTGCATTCCTACATGGGAAGATGATATTTGTAACTCATAGGAATTTTCTCATTTTTAAGGCAGATAGAAGAATTCTAAATAGACAGAGGGCACAGTTGTGAGTTGGATATAAAGGGATAATATCTAAAAAAATTAAGTTAAGGAGCAAGAGAGAAATGTACTAAGAGAAAGAGAAAGGGAGAGGTAGAATGGGGTAAATTATCTCACATAAAAGAGGCCAGAAAAAAAACTTTTACAGGAGAGAAGATGGGGGAAATAAGGGGAATGAGTGAAACTTACTCACACCAGAATTAGTTGAAAGAAGGAATAACACAATTAATTGAGTATACTATTCTATTTTACCATACAAAAACGTAGGAAAGGAAGAGGATAAGAGAAGCTGTGTAGGGTTATAGAAGGGAGGACACGTTGGGGGAAGGAATAGTCAGGAGCAAAATACTGTTGAAGAAGAACAAAGTGAAAGGAGAGAGAGAATAGACTAAATGGGGAGGAGGGAAATACAATAGCAATAATAACTGAAAAATAATTGAAGTGACTTTCTCTCAAAAAGGCCTTATTTCTCAAACAAATAGAGAACTGAGTCAGATTTATAATAAATAAAAGTCATTCCCCAGTTGACAAATGATCAAAAGATATGAACAGTTTTCAAATGAAATAATCAATGCTATTTATAGCCATATAAAAAAATGCTCTCACTATTGATTGAATAAATGCAAATTAAAACAATTCTAATGTACTACCTCATACCTATTAGATTAGCTAATAGGACAGAAAAGGAAAATGATAGATGGTAGAGGGGAAATGGGGAAAATGAGACATTGATGCCCTGTTGGTGGATTTGTGAACTGATTCAACCATTCTTTAGAGCAATTGGGAACTATTCCCAAAGGTCTATAAAACCATACATACCCTTTGACCTAGCAATATGATGAGTAGGTCTGTATCCCAAAAGATTTTTTTAAAAAAAGGAAAAGGATATATATGAATAAAAATATTTATAACAGCTCTTTTCTGGTGGCAAAGAATTAGAAACTGAGAGGATATCCATCAATTGGGGAATGGTTGAGGAAGCTGTGGTATGTGTGACTGTAATGGAATACTATAAGAATATTCATTCACACAGATATGTATATATACATACAGGTACATGTATCTATTTATACATACATAGAATAAGAATATTATAAGAAATATATTGTGTTGTGAGAAATGATGAACAGGACGCTCTCAGAAAAACCTGAAAAGACTCACACAAACTGATACAAAGTGAAATGTCCTGTGTATAAAGTAACAGCAACATTGTAAGATGATCTGCAACTGTAAATAACTTAGTTATTTTCAGCAATACAATGATCCAAGACAACTCTGAAGGACTTATTATGAAAAATGCTATCCAACTCCAAAGAAAGAACTGATGGTGTCTGAATACAGATTGACGCATACATTTTTTTTTATTTTTCTTGAGTTTCATTTATTTATTTAGGTCCATGTTTTCTTTCACAACATGACAATTATGAAATTGTTTTGCATAACTACACATGTGTAACCTATATCAAATTGCTTGCCTTCTCAGTGGCTGGGGAGTGGGGAGGGAGGAGGGAGGAAGGGAGAGAATTTAGAACTCAAAGTTTTAAAAATGAATGTCAAAAATTGTTTTTATATGTAATTGGGAAAAAATAAAATCCTATACTTTTTAAAGAATTAGGCAATTTGTTATGGTTAGATGAGAACTGACCATAAGAATTACCAACAAGAATGACAAAGGGCAAAGGACTTGGGATCTCATTTCCAGCAAGTATGATAAGCAAGAATTTTGCAGCAAGTATATTGTGTTTCTGCTGATGTGAAGTAATAACTACAGCATATATGTGCAAACTGTTCTCCCTCTTAAAGGAAAAGTATAAGAAGTGAGGTTTTAAGCCAAGAGTCACTGATCTTCCTAATATATCATTGCACAGGATGAAGGAATGTCATTCCCCTAGAAGATAAAGAAAAACTATATTTATTGGGGAAAACAGTATAAGAAAAACTTGAAAAATTAAAAGAGATCAAAAATGAAAGAAGGAGTGAGAAATCTAAACAAAGGAAAATCCCGAGTTTTGTGTTGGAGGCAAGAAGAATATGGCACATAGAAGCAATAGAAGTAAGATTACCAGCATTTAATAAGTCACAGATTTCCTGTAGATAGAAGAGCTGGACCCTTTCAAGAAGAAATAGAATTTGAAACTCCAGGAAATAATGACATGAACCTATAAGGTAGTTTCAGAAGAAATGACATTTAATAAAGAATAGAAGAAGAAGAGATGAATACTGGTGCTTGCAGGGGACCAAACAACACATTATTAGTCTGACGTTAAAAACAGATCACTATCTTTCCAAAACATGAGACAACTCTTCTCAAGACTGGTCATACAGTCAGCAAATATTTACTAAGTGCTTACTGGGTGTCATTCACTGTGCTGAGTGAAGGAAATACAGATATAAGTTGAAAAAAGGGACAAACCCAGTCCAGTTCCCTCAACGAATTTACATTACAATAGGAGGAGTTGAAAGAAGGGAAGGAAGGGAGGGAGAACAAGATAAAGTCTAGGAGAGCTAGGAGGACAGCAAGATGTCAAGTTCAGAGGTGGAATAAGTTTCTAGGGTGAAGAAGTTTCTGAGACATTGGAAAGAAAGTTCAGAAGAGTCAGCTGTGCAAGGAGACTGAAGAACAATGACGATGTCCCTGGTCTGGGCCTCCTCATTAAATGGAGGGTCTGAGGAGGAACCAACCAATCAGAGGGAGAGTTTGCAAGGATGGTGGGAACTTCTAATATATGAAGTAAATCGCTGAGTGGAGTGAGCTTCCAGGTTGAAGAAATTGCAAGTAAAACAGTCCCTGGTCTCAAGGAGCTCACATTCTAATGAAGGAGACAGCATGCAAATCATTAAACACACAAATATAAACTCTCCAAGTGGAAGGTTACCTTAGAGAAAGGGAATCACTCTGTAGAGAGACTGAGGAAGATTTTCTAAAGATGGTGAAATTTAATGCAAATTAAAACAGCTTTGGGGTGGCACATCACACCTATCAAATTGACTAATATGACAAAAAAGTAAGATGATAAATGGAGAAGGTATGGGAAAATTGGAACACTAATGCATTGTTGGTGGAGTTGTGAACTGATCCAACCATTCTGGAAAGCAATTTGGAATTATAACCAAGAGTCTGTAAAACTGTTCATCCATTTTGATCCAATAATACCACTACTAGGTCTGTATCCCAAAGAGAGCATAAAAAATGGAAAAGGACCTACATATACAAAAATATTTATAGCAGCTCTCTTTGTGGTGGTCAAAAACCAGAAATCAAGGGAATATCCATCATGAGGAATGGCTGAATAAGTTGTGGTATATAAATATACTGGAATACTATTGTTCCATTAGAAATAATCGACAGGTGGATTTCAGAAAAACCTGGAAAGACCTACATGAACTGATGCTGAGTGAAGTGAGCAGAACCATTGTATATAGTAACAACAACATTGTGCAATAATCAACTATGATAGACTTAGCTCTTCTCAGCAATACAATGACCAAAGACAATTCCAAAAGACTCATGATGGAAAATGCTATCCCCATCTATAGAAAGAACTAAGGAGAGGAGTCTGAATGCAGATCAAAGCATACTATTTTCTCTTTTTTGTTGTTTTTTCTTTCTCATTTTTCCCCCTTTTGTTCTGATTTCTCTTTCACAACATGACTAATGTGGGAATATGTTTAATATGATTGTGCATGTATAGCCTATATCAGATTGCATACCATCTTGAGGAGGGAGGAGAGGAGGGCAGGGGGAAATTTAGAACTAAATATCTTATAAAAATGAATATTGAAAACTAAATTAATGTTTTATAAAAAGAAAATTTTAAGAAATAAAAAAGTAAAATAAAATAAAGTTAAAAATCACACTAAAAATAAAAATAAAAGAAGTTAAGATTTAGACTGAGGGAGGAAGAAAGCTAGGAAAGTTCAGAATTAGGG
Organism: Potorous gilbertii; assembly: GCA_028658325.1. Classification (NCBI taxonomy): domain Eukaryota; kingdom Metazoa; phylum Chordata; class Mammalia; order Diprotodontia; family Potoroidae; genus Potorous; species Potorous gilbertii. The sequence goes on along the minus strand of CM053772.1, from coordinate 209,846,250 downwards.
GTGAGGAAGGAGAACATTTCAGGCAGGAGAGACAGTTAGTGCAAACACATAGTAGAAAGAGACAGATTTTTACATGTGAGGAAAAGCAGGAAACATCAGTGCAGCTGGACCAGAGAGAAGAGGAGTAATGTGTAAGAAGACTAACAGATGATGAAGAACTTTAAATGCCAAGTTGTGATGATTCACATAGTAACATGTGAAAATGAATCTTTAGGAATTGTGAAGTTCTAGACAAGAACCCAAACAAAACTCAGAGATTCAGAAAATATTTTCATCCTTACAGTAAGTGAAGGTAGTTGCATCTAAACAGAAAGATAGTTTGGAGAAGCAAACAGCTATGTAAGAAGATAGGATCTAGCAATGAGTTTTGAATTCTGGGATGATGAATTCTTGCCCCGAGATGGAATACATCTATAGATATATTGTAAGCTGGAAAGAAAAACAAAAAGAATTTGTGTGGAGTCTTATAAATTTCATCAAAGGATTTTAATATGACAAGTGAGAGGAAAGAAACAAAGCTACTCATATATTTATGCTAAGTAAGAAATAATAGAGGTATAAGAAGTTATAATATAGGAAAAAAGAATAGCAATAGATACTCCCAATATTTCACAGGAGAAAAAAAAATCTGAGAAAGCAGACTAATAAAACCCACATCTATACAAAGGTTTACAGAGTATGAGTAATAAAATAAAATAGAAATGCTAAAACAAGGAGACAAATTCAACCTGAATGATACCTAGGTATTGCTGAGATTTATTAGATGAGAATGATGACTGGACTATATCTGAGTATTTGAAATGTAAATTTTAATAACGGAAATTACGTTGCACTAAGTCAGGAGAGAGCAGGGTCTGAGCCTTGCTTCCAGTGCTAATCATCTATGTAACCCTAGGAAAGCCACATGTTATCTATAAATCTTAGTATCCTTTTCTGTGATATAGGAATAATACTACCTACATAACAGTTATTCTAAAGGTCAAATGAGACAATGTGTGTGTCTAGTGCTTTAAAAACCTTAAATCAATATATTAATGTTAGCTATTATTATACTTTATTTGAAGGGAATAGAATGGATAGAAAAGTGGGACACAGTAGAACAACATATTTTTTCATTTGAGGAAACGAAGAATCCAAAGAGGAGAGGATTTTGATAGAAATTTTAAATAAAGCAATAAACCAAAGTGATAATGTCACAAGTATATGCTATAGATCACCTGGACAGAAGGAGGAAATAGATGAGTTTAGTGAACAGATCAGAATCCTGAAACAGAGTTGTGATATCATAGTAATGGAAGATTTTAATTTTTTAGATCTCTTCTGGCATTCTCTCTGTGCCAAGGGCAAAGAAACTGATAATTTACTGTCTGTTTTTTTTTTAACTTTTTCCTTTCTTTCTTCCTTCTTTCCTCTTTCTTCCTTCTTCCTTTATTTCCTTCCTTCTTTCTTTCTTCCCTTCCCCTTTCCCTCTTTCTTCTTTTCTCTTTTTATTTTTCTCTTCTATTCTCTTTTCTCCTTTTCTCTCCTTTCATTTCTTCTTTCTCTTCTTTTTTTTTTAAATTCCTCCACTTAAACGTAGAAAAGTAGAGAAAGCAACAACGGAAAGAATTATTCTTGACCCAAAAGAGTGAATAACAATGAAGAACCAGTAAAAACAAATGGACTTTTGTGAGGAAGTGATTAATTTACCTAATAATTCATGAAACTAAAGTGGAAATTCAAGCATAATCTAATATCCATTAAAGAAAATCAGTTTCCACAGATTGGAGAAACTGTCAAGAATGAAATCCTAGTGATGCAAACAGAAACTATTCTAAAGAGAAAGAAAAAGTAGAACAGCATAAATAGACCAATGGAAATGCCCAATTAGTTCTGAACCATCTGAAAACAACAAGAATAAGTATAGAAGATAGAAGCAAGGTCAAGTAAGGGAGCAAAAAACACAGAAGAAAGGTATAGTCTTGTACAAATAGTGTCAAGGACACTAGGGTTCAGATTGAGCTAAAGCTCATAATGAATGTTGATGACATTTTTTAAAAAGATTGTTATTTTTTAATCTATGTACATATGAGAAGCGGAATAGAACTGCTTTATAGGGAAAAATAGATAATAAAAGACAGATGGCAAAGAGAAGCCAAACTATTCAGATTTTTAAATTTTGTTTTCTATTCCAAAAAGAAAAAAAACTCAAACTGGTCAGGGGGAAAAATGATTAAGAAGAAATTTAAACGCAAAAGAAGTGATGAGATCAGAAGCACCATGGCATATTCATTTGAGAGCTCTCCTTGGTCTTAGAATCCATAGTTCAAGCTCTGTCTCTGACGTATACTAGCTATGTAACCATGGGCAAGTTGCTTCTCAGGAACCCCAGAAAATCTCTGTGACTGTAAGTTACATACAAGTTTCTACTCAACAGTGTTGTAGGAAATTTCTACACATGGAGCCCTCATACCAAAAACAAAAAAAAGTAATAAGTGCAATCTGCCCACTTCAACACCCCCAGAACCCTCTCTCCTCCTCAAAAAAAAAAAAAAAAAAAGAGTAAGAGAGCTCCTACTTGCCTTGAACTAATTCAAGTCACCAGGCCTAGATAAACTACTTCCACAGGTATTGAAAGAACTGCCAAGTGCCATTGCTCAAGCACTATCTGAGATCTCTAAGAGACTTTGAAGAACAGGAGAGAGACAACAGGGCTAGAAGGAAAATGTTTCAATATTTAAAAAGATAGAGGAAAAAAAAGGCTAGAGTTTGCAAGCGATAAACCAGTGTGTTAGAGTTTGATTCTCACATACAACTTCTTTCATTTGACATTGCCAACTCATAGCTCAGGTACAGGATCTCAACACCTCTCACTTGGACTACTGCAACAGCCTGCTGACTTGTCTTCCTGCCTCAAGTTTTCAGCCAGTGAGAGTTCAAAGTGAACTTTCTAAAGAATTGTTCTGATCACTCCACCCCTACACACATCCCCTATTCAACAAATCCCAGTGGCTCCCTGTTACCTTCCAGATCAAATATAAAATCTTCTATTTCTCCATTAAAGCCCTTTATAAACTTACTCCTTCCTACATTTCCAGTCTTCTTATACTTTACTGCTTCCATTCTCTGAACACGTGTGTTCTTCAATGCACTGGTGTTGATGTTGAGGTTCCTTACCCAGGCCCTTCCTTCTTCTGACTAACCCTGGAATTTTCACTTCTGACTTTCCTGGCTTCATTCAGGTCCCAGCGAAAATTGCATGCTTTACAAGAAGCCTTTCATAACCTCTCTAAGGTTAATGTCTTCCATTCATTGATAATCTCTAATTTTCCCTCTCTGTGTTTTTATTGGAAAAGGTTTATTTGCATATCATTTCCCCATATTGGACTGTGAGCTTCTTGAGAGCAGGAATATTTATTTAACTCTGTGTGTGTGTGTGTGTGTGTGTGTGTGTGTGTGTGTGTGTGTGCGTTGTGTGTGTGCGGTTCCAATTCTTAGCACAATACCTGACATACATAGTAGGTACTTAGAAAATACCCCGACTTAGTTGACATTATTCTAAAATGAATGCTTAAAGGAATGGTTTCAGAACATTTAAAAAATAAATGATTTTAGATACTGCCCTGTCTCTTTCACATACTCACTGTGTGAACCTGGGCAAATCACTTAACTTCTCAATGCTCTAGGAAACTCTCTAAATTGTAATGAAGGTGTCAGTCTACCTGTATTGATAGAGGGAGCTTCTTCTCCAAGTAGCCTCCTATATCAATGGAATTACAATTGCAGTCCCTTTCACTAGAAACAAAAGCAGTGATAATTGAGTCAGAATGGCTTCTCAAGAGTAGGACATACCAAGTAGTGACAGTTCAAATAGATTTCAGCTAATGATTTGACAAAGGTTCTCATGTTGTCCTTGTGGACAAAATGGGGAGATATGGGGTAATTGAAAATAAGATTTTATGGAAATATAGTTCTGGGTTTAAAGACCAGACCAAAGAGCTATTGGTCATTAATGGCTGATATCAGCTTAGAGGTAGGTGGAGGATACCAGCAAATGGTTCTTGGTCCTATAAAGACAATTTAACATTTAACCTGTTTATAAATAACCTTAAAGATGGCCTGTAGAATATGCAGAAACTCAAAACTGGAAGTGATAGCTAACAAATTAGATGAGAGAATAAACATATTTTGGCAGGCCACAGTGATAGACTAAATCTAATATAATGAAATTTAATCACTTTAACTATAAAGTCCTACAATTGATTTCTTTAAAATGAACTCTATAAATACAGAATGAGTGAGTCATCTCTAGACAAACTTTTGTGTGAAAGAGACCCGGAATTTTTTATGAATCCCTAAGAAAATAGGAGGCCTGTCCACAAAAGGAAGAAATTTGAGCAAGGATTCTTAATTTAATTTAATTTTGTATCATGGCTCCTTTGGCCAGTGTGGTGAAGTTTGTGGACCACTTCTCAGAGTAATGTTTTTAAATGCATAGAAGCAAATATGTGGCACTGCAAATGAAATCAACTATACAAAAATATAGTTATCAAAATATTTTTTAAAATAAGGCTATTTAGAGCAATATATGGAAACTACAGAAAGGTTTAGCCTCACCCTAAAGAACAATTTATTAACTAGAGCTATCCAAAGGTGGACTAGGTTGCTTGAGGAGACATTGGGTTTTCCCAACTACTTTAAAAGTAAAGATGTCTTGTGGATGGAATTCGTGTTTAGACACTGTTCATACTACATAATCTTTGTGAACTTTTCCAAACCAGAGACTCTGTGATTCTGTCAATGAGGAGTGAGCTGTCAATGTCCTGAACTGATACTTCTGTCACAGATACTTCTAGTTCTGTCAAGGTAACCTTTGGACAAATTCTAATTGCCAGTGTACTTTTTTATGTTCATCCTCTTCTAGTTGTAAAGAAAACGTTGATATGACCAGAATCCCACCACTATTATAGAGGATTTTGACTTCCTGTTAGTCGATATAAAGGCAATGATAGCCACAAAAGATGTATTCTGTTCAACAAGGACTCTCGACACCTCTCTCAGGAATTTAAAAGAGGTAGTTTTCCTCTGCTGAGATATAAGTTTAAAAGATGATAGTTTCTTCTTTTAATATGCAATTTATTTATTTTTCAGTTCTTAACATTCACTTTGACAAGAATTTGAATTCAAATTTTCTCTCCATTTCCCCCCACCCCTACCCCAGGACAGCATGCACCCCATCCACCCCTTCCTCCAGTTTGTCCTGGCTTCTATTATCCATCCTTCTTCCATCCCCTTCCCCTCTATTTTCCTGTAGGGAAAAATAGATTTCTGTACTCCATTGCCTGTACAGCTTAATTTCCAGTTACATGCTAAAATAATTTTTAACATTCATTCTTAAAACATTGAGTTCCATATTCTCTCTCTCCCCACCTTCACTGAGAAAACAAGCAATTCAGTATAGGTCATACATGTGTAACAAGGCAAAGCACTTCCATAATAGTTATGTTGTAAAAGACTAACCACATTTCCCTCTGTCCTATCCTACCCTTTGTTTATTCCACTCTCTCCCTTGACTTGTCCTCTTATAATAATCTTTGCTTCTGATTATCCCTTTCCCCAATTTGCTGTCCTTTCTATTATCTTGCTTCTCCTATCCCCTTCCCACTTGCCATCCTGCAGGGTAAAACTGATTTCCATATTCAGTTCAATGTGTATTATTCCCTCCTTAAGCCAAATTCCATGAGAGTGAGGTTCAATTATTTCCTCTCCTGGCCTATGCTCTGTTCTGTGAGAAACCACAACCATTCTTATCTGCCCAGAATCTGCAAGTAGGATTCCTTCTCCACAGTCACCACCAACTCTACTATGCCAGCACTCTTCCTCACCCCTAGAAATGCCACTTAGAACTGAGACCCAGATCGTTTACTTGATTCCTGCAGGGTCTTTAGGCAGAGGGATCCAAGAGTGGATGCTGCTGCTGAAGTAGCTGCTGCCACCTTGGGGTCAGGGCTGTGTCTGAACCACACTCCCCTCTCACCCAGGTGAAGGAGCTTTCTTACTGATTCTTGAAGATATCTTTGCATTTGTAGGTTGAGAAATATGGGAACCACAGCTACGACCTGTGATTATGCGCCCTGAAGCTTGCTCCAGTCCTGTCCCTACCATGCCATGTGGTCGAGCCTATGCTGTGCTCCACTCTGAGCCCAGTGCAATAGTCCTTTCCTGTTGGCCTTCCAGGGTGTCTTTGGCTGGAAATCTCTTTCACTCTGTCATTCCAAATTCTCTCTTTTCCTTCCTCACCACATGCCCTCATTGAAAAGGCAAGCAGTCCAGTATATACATGTGTAGTCCTGAAAAACACTTCCATAGCAGTCATATTGTGAAAGACTAACTATATTTCCCTCCATCCTATTTCCCCTATTTATTCTATTCCCTATCTCCTTTCACCTGGTCCCTCCTCAAAAGTGTTATGCTTCTGACCACCCCCTTCCCCAATCTATCATATGCATATACCCTTCTCTTATCCCCCTCACTATCACTTTCCTATAGGGTAAGATAGATTTCTATACCCAATTGAATGTGTTGTTCCCTCTTTGAGCCAATCTCCCCCAGGTTTTTCTTGCCTCTTTTATGAGAGATAATTTACCCCCATTTTATTTCTCACCTTTTCTTTCTCCCAGTACATTCCTCTCTTAACTCTTGATTTTATTTTTTAGAGATCATCCCTTCATTTTCAACTCATACTGTTCCTTCTGTCTATACATACTCCTTCCAACTACCCTAATAATGAGAAAGGTTTTATGACTTATAAATATCATCTTTCCACGGAGAAATTTAAACAATTTAACTTTAATAAGTCCCTTATTATTTCTCTTCCCTGTTTACCTTTTTATCTTTCTCTTGAGTCTTGTATTTGAAAGGCAGATTTTCTATTTAGCTCTGATCTTTGCTCAAGAATGCTTGAAATTCCTCTATCTCATTGAATATCCATTTTTTTCCCTGAAGGATTATATTCAGTTTTGCTGGGTAGGTGATTCTAGGTTGTAATCCTAGCTCCTTTGCCTTCCAGAACGTCATATTCCAAGTCCTCCATTCCTTTAAGGTAGAAACTGCTAAAACTTGTGTTATCCTGACTGTGACTCCACCATACTTGAATTGTTTCTTTCTAATTGCTTGTAATATTTTCTCCTTGATCTAGGAGCTCTGGAATTTCACTAAAATAACTCTTGAGAGTTTTTATTTTAGGATCCCTTTCAGGAAGTGATCCATAGATTCTTTCAATTTCTATTTTACTCTCTTGTTCTAAAATATTAGGGCAGTTTTTCTTGATAATTTCTTGAAAGATGGTATCATCTCTTTTTTTGATCTTGACTTTCTGGAAGTTCAATAATTTTTAAATCATCTCTCTCAGATCTATTTTCAGGTCAGTTGTTTTATCCATTGAGATATTTCACATCATTGTCTATTTATTCATTATATAGGTTTTATTTTATGATTTCTTGATTTGTCATAAAGTCAGTAACTTCCATTCACTCCATTCTAATTTTTAAGAAATTATTTTTTTCATTGAGCTTTTGGGCCTTCTTTTCCATCTGACCAATTCTACTTTGTAAGGCACTCTCTTCTCCTCATTGGCTTTTTGGACCTCTTTTGCCATTTGGTCTGGACTATTTTTAGGGTGTTATTTTCTTCATTATTTTTAGGGTCTCCTTTACCAAGCTGTTGAACCATTTTTCATGATTCTCTTACATTACTCTCATGTTCCTTTCCAATTTTTCCTCTATTTCTCTTACTTGATTTTCAAAATTCTTTTAGAGCTCTTCCATGGCCTGAGATCAACTCATATTTTTTTCTTGGACGCTTTGGATATAGGAGCTTTGCCTTTATTGTCTTCCTAGAGTGTGTTTTGATCTTCCTTGTCTCCAAAGTAAGTTTCTATAGTCTGAGTTTTGGGTTTTTTCTATTGTTTGCTCACTTTTTCAAGCTACTACTTGATTTTTAAACTCTTTGTTAAGGTAGGGCTCTGCTTCCAGGATGGAAAGCTCACTATCTCAAACTTCAGGGGTTTTGTACAGCTACTATCATAGATACTTCCAGAAACCTGTAAGTTTTCAATTCTTCTAAGATGTTATAATCAAAGGAGAGGTATTTATTCCTATTCTGGCCTGTGCTTTCATCTATGAGTAACCATAAACAGTCTTTTCTGCCCTGGAACTGTGAGGAGGATCCTCCCTCCACTGCTACCACAAGCTCTGTTATGCCAGTGCTCCTTCTTGCCCCAGGACTGTCACCCAGATCCTAGTATGGACAAAACAACAGATTCCTGCCTCAGTGCTAGCAAAGAAACCCCATAATCTCCTTCTGCCCAGTTGTTTCAAACCCTTACTCTCTGTGGTCTGAAAGCTCCAGAAGCAGCTCTTGCCATTGCTGATTCAGTCATTCTCAAGGCCTGCTCCTGGTTTAATTTGGCCAGGCCTGTGCTGATGCAGCCTGTGCTCCTCTCTCACTCAGGTCCCACATACCTTTCCCAATGACCTTCTAAGCTGTCTTTGGCATCTGTGGAATGAAAAGTCTGGAAACCCGGTTGAGAATTATTCAATCTCTCTGAGGCCTGCTCTGGATTTACTGGGGCCAGGTCTGCCCTGGAATGGCCAACAATGTTGCGCTGTGTTCCTCTCTTAGCCTGGTACAATGGACCTTTCCTGTTGACTTTACAGGTTGCCTTGGGCTGGAAATTTGTTTCACTCTGTCTTTTTGTAGGTTCTGCTGCTCTAGAGTTTGTTTAGAGTCATTTTTGCAGGTATTTGGAGGGGTCCCTTCCTTACTCCACCTTCTAAAATGTATGCTTTCCTGAAATTCAGTTCTAGTTAGAAAATTACCTTACAAATAATAGAAATCAACATATTGATTAATTCAGAAAGACTAGAGCAAAGATTGCAAGACATTTCTTACCTACTTGCAGAAGGATATGAAATGTCATCTAATCCCCTCCCTCCCATCTGTGATTTCACCAGTGTACTAACTTTCCTATGAAAATATAACTTCATCTGGAACTTACATCCTTAAAATGTTGTCTCAAGCACCAAGAGGTTACCGGATTGCTATTGTTGTGCTAATACTGTATGCCTGAGGCAAGATTTGAATCTAGAACTTCCAGAATCCAGGAAAATTTGAGTCCAACTCTCTCTACCTCTAAAATATATTATGGTCAAGTCACTTAAATTCTATGTGCCCCAAGAAATAGGTAAACTGTTGATCTGTATGGATGGAGGGAATTCCTGGCATCAATAAAATTACTATCTATAAATGATGCCAAAATGATGTCTTTCCATGATATTTAGGTAAGTGGGGGGAAAATCTTTAAGTCAAAACTGTATCATACGCTATACTCCCTGTTAGCCCAAATAAAGGAGATATTAAAAATGTATTTTATATAAATACAAATGTGTCTTGGAAATACACAGTGTAGTGCACTGTACAACAGAGTTGCTTAATGAATGTTTGCTGAATGAATGAATGTTTGAAGGACCATATGGAATGAACTATTTTAAGATGTGACAATTTTGACATTAGAGATCATTTGTCAGCCTAAGTAGATAAGCAGATTTCTCTATTAAATGTGAAGCCTTCACTTATGAATTTGCTGAATACTGGAAAGAGACATTTATTAACTTAGTAGTCCAAGAACTCATATTCTCATATTGATCATTGAATATTATCTCAGGAGTTAGCGTACACCTGGTTTAATAGATTTTATAATTAAATTCAGATTGAATAAATAATGTCCTGTGGAAAACAGGTTAAAATTTTGAATTGCACTTTGTACTAGGGAATGCAGTAATTACATTTACTTCTGGTGACAATGATTTTCAAGTAATTATGGCAAAAATAGCTTATTCTCCTCTGCCTCTCCTCAGGATATCTGGCAACTCTTCTTAGTCTTTTGGTTGCTTTCCCAAAACAGCTGGAACTAAATTCTGAAAACATATAAAGATAGCATTGTCCTACTACTTTTGATTTCAAATTAAGCAGGTTTCAATTTATGACTTCATTTCACAAGTGATTAAGAAGAAATTTTCAAAATATAAAAACATAAAACCACATGTGGAAAAGTTCTTTTCCTCTAGGTACCTATATGGAGTTAGGGTTAATAGGATCTAATTTCCAGTTTCAAAATATAAAGCTATTTTGTCACTTATATGATAGGAGATGAAAAGGGGCACAGGTATGTCATCAAATCTAAGGTTTTTAAATGTTACGTAAGTTGCACACTAAGCTCAAATTGCTATACATATGTCCAGATTATTAGATATGATGGTCAAGATGGTATTCCAGTTGGATGAAAATATACTTATGGAAATATAAATTTTATAAATGCAAAAGGGCATAAATAGCCCATGTGCAGTTAAAGAATACATAGTTAATTATTATACAAACTTAAACCAACCTAAAAGAGTCAGAATATACTGGTCTAAGTATAAGGTCCAATTTGTTAAAGAATTTTTATTGAAATTTCCAAGGCCTGTGATACTCCCTGGTATAATGGATAAAGCCGTGAACTAAGAGTGAGGAATTAACACGTAGGTTCAAATCCAGCCTCTGACACTTAATAGGAATATTATGTTTGCAGAGACTCAGGACAGTAATAGGCATGTGGCCCCCCCATCATGGGGTTGTCGTGAAGTGCAAACCAGTTAGTATGTAAAGAATTTTGTGAACTTTTAAACACCGTAAAAAAAAGACAGTTATTCTACATTTTATAAAATCTATTTATTGCCTCAATTTTCCTATTTCTTGGCCAGCAGGTATATTTTCTATTTTATATCACAAACTCTAAAGATCCAGATGTTACATTTGCTTGCATATCATCTCTCTCCCCACATGGTCTTCAGCTTTCCCTGGATTAAAGTCTTGAGGGTACAGTCAATTGTTGGTTTTTTCTTTCACATTGCACATTAACCACAATGGAGATTGTTCTGAAGATGAGTGTAAAATGGTAGAAGTAGTGAAATGAAAAAGACTATTTAAAGTAAAAATACATAATGAGATAGTACAACTGATTTAATTGCTCTGACCAGGATAAGCAAAGGAAACAGGCCTAAGGTAGTCGGACTGCGACCCTGGCATGACCAAATCCACATCCCAAGAGAGACAGAGCAGCTATGGGTTCCTTAAAGATTGGAAGTGGGTGTCTGGAGGAGGAGGAAATGGTGTCCTTGACATCTTTAATCTTCTCAGTCACTGGGCATAGAGGAGATATGTATATAGGAAAATTTGGATTGCCATCAGGATTCAGGCTCTCAAGAGGAATTGAGAGGATCTCTCATCTTATTAGATGGAGAAATGGGGGAAGATGGAAGAGACTGTCCTATTAGTTTCCTCTCTGGATGTCATAAGCTTCCACCCCCTTAATGAGAGCCATTTCCTTCTGTGGGCTTTTCTAATTGATCATGTGGTCCTTGGGGCTGACATTTCTCCCACAACTCTGCTCAGGCTGGTTTTTGGAGAGGGATAGTTTTCATTTCTGATTGTGAAGGCTCATTCTTTTCTCCCCTCTGTTGCTTGAGACTAAGTCTCACTCCTTTGTATATCAAAAGGAAAGGTTGGTAAGTGTGTCAAAAAGTTGGAGTCTTTCCACTGGCATGGTGATGGAAAAAGGGAGAAGAGGTATGTGGCAGAAAGATAGTGGAAGTCTCTTCCACACACATCTCAGACAAGCAAGCTATGTGTAGTCACTAGTTAGCAAGAAAAGTTAAAAGCAGATGCTATAAATTTACATCTCTCTCCCCTACACAGACAAGCTAGAAAAAGCTATCTACACTCCTTATTTCTATTTTATTCTCTCCCACTCAGTCTTTTGAAAATCTTTTTTCTATTTCTTCACTCAATTCTGTTCTCTCTAAGTTAGCCATGATTGCTTACATACTAAATCCCGTAGTCTTTTCAGTGCTCTTGTCCTCCTTAGCTTTCAACATTGGTGACCACTCCCTGTGTCCCTGGGTCTTCTAAAAGTGCAGGTCTTTACTCAAGAAACTTCAGCTCTCCCTGTCACTCCCGTATCAAATATAAAATCCTCTATTTGGTGTTCAAAACCCTTCATAACCTGACCTTTTCTTATGGCTTTATCTTCATGTGCCTTACTTATCCCCCAAACACTCTTGGATTCAGTGGCACTGGGTATACTGACTTTCTATAAACAAGAGAGTTCATTTACCAACTCTGGTCATTTTCACTGGTCATTCTCCCATTCATAGAATTCTCTCCTCATTGGATTCCCAGCAAATATCCCACCTTCTACAAGAAACTTTTCCCTTAACGCTAGTGCCTTTTGTCTGTTGATGATCCCCAGTTTATCTTGTCTCTAGTGTGTTTGTATAGATTTGTTTGAATGTTTCCCCCCCATTAGATTGTGAGCTTCTTCAAAGCAAGGACTCTTTTGTCCTTTTTTCTTTGTTTCCCAGTACTAGTGGCACATAGTAGGCATTTAATAGGTGCTTAATAACTGCTCCTTCAGCTTTCCCGGTTCTCCTCCCCCCTGACTGTTATTTCTCAGCTTTCCTTCTCTCCTGGATTCATACTGAACTTCTTGATTGCTAGTTTTCCTTAAAGCTTTACTGGGATTTTCATCACTCTATATATCCTCTCTCAGTGATCTCGTAAACTTTCATGGGTATAATTATCACCTGAAAGTAGGTTTATCTCAGTGTTTAGGCCAGTGTCTATTCTGTGTGCTAATCCCATGTCACTAGCTTTGCCTGTTGGACATCACCAGTTGGATATACTTCAGATATATCAAATGCACCTGTACAAAATGACAGTCACTATCTTCCCTTTTCCAAGTTTCCCTATTTCTACGTAGGACTTTGCCATCTTTCCAGATTCTCAGTTTTGTAATCTCAAATTCCTTGACCCATTATGCTCCCTTATCCCCCATATCCAACATTTTCCAAGTCCTGTCATTTATATATTCCCCAACTTTCTCCCACTGATACTCTTCTCTTGACTCATATGGCTACTCCTTTCATTCAAAAATTCATCTATTTTATTTGGATTCCCCAAATTCAATATTTCCTCTTTCCAATTCATCCACCATACAACTTTCAAAATGCTATTCCTAACTCATTGCCTCAAACCCAACTCACTCTGGATCTCGGGGATCAGATAACAATAAATCCCTGCCCAACCACCACTTAATGGTTATTTTTCCAGCCCTCTCAGCTCAAAATGAATGTAAATAGGAACTGTTTCTCCTTTGGCCAAGCATCCCTGAAGATCTTCCCTCTGGGTTTGACTGTTTTTTTCTTTTTAATCAAAAGGGTCATCCCTTGCTTCACTTCTTAAAGAGAATTATTTACTGAATGGGCATTACTTCATTCAAAGTGAGAACTTGAAATGACCTTAGCTTAAAAAGGGCCAAAGCCTGTCACTGCATTGTGGGCCATCTCCAGTCATCCTGATCCATATCTGGCCACTGGACCCAGAAGACTCTAGAGAAGAATATGAAGCTGGTAAACTTGCACACCCCTCCCTCCCTCAAATCAAAGTCAGTTGCAAGTCATGTCATTATTTCTCTGATGGCCTGGCCTTCTTCAAGAATGACAGACAAACCACCACACACATGACTCACAGTGCTATCCCCGTCACTCTCTGACCCAGGAAACTTCACTTTTACAATCTGCCTCTGGCCTGCCTTGCAAGGTTTATTTCACATTATTCACTTTTGTGTACTTTGTGTTTCAGTAAAACTGGCTTACTTGCTGTTCACTGAAATCAGAAGTCTACTTCCTATTTCTATCTCTCTCTTTACAAAGACTGTACCGCATCCCTGGAACATACTCCCTCCTAATTTCCCCTTCTTAGAATTTCTGGTTCCTTTCAGGGATCATCCAGGGTACCACCTCTAATGGGAAGCTTTTCCTGATCCCCTTATTTCAGTGTTTAACCCAGTGTGTGTACCCATAAGTGTGTGAGCATGTGCCTCTTAGGCAGTCTGATATAAGCTAATACTATTATGACTTGTGGATTACATTCAAAAATAGAAGGGAATACTAAATTTCCAAGTGAAAATAAAGCTCCATTCTTTCCCAATTTCACTGATTCCTGAAATCCATTCCAGTGAGATTCAGGTTAAGAAGCCCTGCCCACTAATATTCTCTCTCTTCCTAACTATTCCTTTGTAAATGTCTGTTTCTTGAGGGCAATGACTTTTTGGTGGGGTTTTTTTTCATCTTCATAATATCCCAGTGTCTACACACTCCCTTTCCCATATTAGGCATTTAAAAATACTTCCTGGATTGGATCATAAGCTCAAAAATCTAAAGACAGAAAGGATATTAGAAGGCTCATCAGCCCATTTTACAAATGGGGAAAGGGAACCCAAAAGAGCTTAAGTGACTTATCCAAAGTCCTACAGTAAGTGTCAGAAGTGGAATTGGAGCCCAGACCTACCTGACCTGAAGCCCAGCACCTTAACAATATTTTGACTTATTTAAATGTGTATTCATCCTCTGTGTTGAGGAAATTGGCAGAACACCCCCAACGGCTGGTCTATCTTCATATCTATTTGATACATTGCATGCCACAGCTTTCTTTTCATTTGTTGCTGTTAACACATCTCAGTTCAGCACTTTCCCCCTTTTCACCTCTACTTCACATTGCCACTGTTGGGGAATAATTAGCTAGAACACTTATTAAAGCTGGATTTGTTTGTTCTTATTGTTTTCTCCATAGCTGGCAATGTTCATTTCATTGTGTCATCAGTGATTGTTAGAATAGACTATAATATTTCTGACTGATCACTTCAGAATGATGGCATCATGGAATTTAGAGGTTCAAGCAATCATATAAATGGAAAATTTAGAAAGAGAAGGAATTTAATGAACATTTGGTTGAGCTCTCATTTTATAAGTGAGGCTGCTGGGGCCCAAAGAGATAGAGTGACTTGTCCAAGGTCACACAAATCCTTAGGATAGTGGAACAAGGACAAGATGTCAAGCCTCCTAAATCTGCAGCCTAATGCACTTTCCATTCAAATATGTAGTCTCTTATTTCCTGTTCCCTGCCCCCATCCTGCCGACTCAGCTCATCTTTCCTCTTTTTCCTCCACCCCCTCCCCCACATGCATATCTCTTCTTGGAATTTCTCTCTGGCACAGCCCTCAATCAGATATTCCTTTAAACCTCCACAATGGCTCTGGTCTTTTATCAAATTCTCTTCAAATCTTTCCCCCATCCAGATATCTTCCCCCTCCCATACATGTCACACACCCCTGTCATACTGACTTCAGTCTTCTAGTGCAGCTTCAAATTTTTTCTCCACCCCTCCAAGCTCCTTCCGTGCCTTTCCTCTCCCTCCCTCTGTGCACTTGGACAATCCCCTCCTTTGGTACTCCATTATAGACCTCTCAGGACTCCTTGGAAATCCCCCTCCTCCTAAGACCCTCCCTTCTCCTTCCTTAGGTCCTTCTGCTCTCACACCCTCCTTTCACAGTCGAACTCTGTTAGACTTTCTGTCGCCTTTGTGCCCAGTGGGAACACTAACCTATTGGTCAGAGATTAAAGGAGTTAATATCTAACATCAGATTCCAACCTTATTTTGATAGGGTATGCGCATATGAAATTGGTTAAGCAGAAGAAAACAGAACTCAACAAAAGGACTCAAGGAATATGCATACATGCACACATACATACATATATGTATATTACATATATATATAACTGGGAAATGTGTACAGAAGTATTAAAATGAGTTCTCTGTGTTGCTTAATTCACAGCTAGAGTTCATAATTGTATCACAAAATATAGCAATTTGGAATTATTAAACTTTTAAAGTGACATTACCAACTATTTTATATTTTTATGTTATTTTCCCTTTTTTAAAGATGCCATTAGAATTCAATTTTATTTTATGTATTTTTTCATTCCATTTCATTTGAGGGATAATTATGTAGCAGCATTTCTCAGTTCAGTTCTACATAGTCAGAGGAAGAAACATAGTTTTATGGGTTGATCTCCAAAAAACAAGAGGCAATTAAAGTCAGTAGAAATGAATATTTCTGTGACTCCAGGTTCAATGCCATGAATATTTATTCAGATGTTGGATTCATTGGTTTGTATTCAGAGATTCCTCTTTATAACCAGTTCTCCCTAGATTTACATAGCCCATAAACTTTTCATCTTTCGTCTCTCTCATGCTTCATATCACCCTTCCCTCAAAAATGTAACGGGTCTATGGTAGAATGTCTAGGCTGTTTGAAAGGAAAATATCTTTGCTTTGTTTTGCCTAGAAAAGTAAAGGTTATCTGTAGGAAGGTTCTTTTTTGAAGAATGACAAAAAAAGGAAACTAGATAGTAATGGGGTGAAATGTGCTACTATTGATTCTATTGTTAAATAATGTGGTCCAGTGGATAGAGAACCAGACCTGGAATCAAAAAACCTGAGTTCAAATCCCACCTGATACTAGCTGGGTGACCCTGAGCAAGTTACTTAACCCTGTTTGCCACCATTTCCTCATCTATAAAATGACCTGGAGAAGGAGATGGCAAACCACTGCAATATCTTCACCAAGAAAACTCCAAATGGAGTCATGAAGAGTCAACACAACCACGAGACTGAAAAGACTGAAAAACAACTATATAATGGTTTAGAGTTCATAAAGCCCATTATTCACACAAACCTTATGAGGGAGGTGGCCCAAATATTATTTTTCCCATTTTGTAAATGAGAAAACTAAGGTTCTGAGAAGTTAAGTGATTTGCCTGTGGCCCTAGGACTATTAAATATTTTACAAGGGATTCAGGTCCAGTAGTCATTACCCCAAAGTTAGCGTTCTATTCACTATATTTCCCCCACCCCACCCCACCCCATTATAGGTAGCACAGATAACTGTGCCTATAATTGTCATTCCCAACATTTAGGGACTTGCGATAGTTAATCTTTAACTGGTTAACAGGTTTTTTTTCCCCCTTCTTTCCCAGAAAAGAGCCATATGATATATGCAATCAGAAAACCTCTTGGATAAAACAAGAATAAAAGTTCAGTGGCTAGACAAAGAATAGCAATGGGCAAGATGTTGATTTCTACCACAAAACAACTACTTTGGGTTTCATAGCTCTTATGCTTTGTACCACTCCTCAGAATTTCCCTGTGGGGAAATGTGATATCCTGCCCTCCTCCCACGTATGAGAAACTCTACTTTAAAATAAATTACAAGGTGTTGTCTTTTGTATGAGATTATAGTAAGCGCATACTCAAGAAGTCATGTTCTTTGGCTTATTTTCCAGTTGTGGTGATGGTCATGTACTGATTCATTGACACTTTTACGTGGGTTGATATTTGGTGACCAAAACCATGAGTTTATGAGTCGTCAACAGAATAGACTCAAGTCAACCATCCAGTAAAAAGACTGAACTGGCAACCTTCACCCTATCCATACCCTGATTTTATTTCTGGTTCTTATCTGTCATTAAAGATTGAACTACAATTTGGATTCTTATTGGGACACATAAATATGATTGAAGAAAAATTAAAATTAATAAGAATAAGCATTTATATGGTTCTTTAAGGATTGTAAAACATTTTGTAAATATTATCTCACTTATCCATGCAACAACCCTGGGAAGTAGGTGGATGGGGAGACTGAAGCATACAGAATTTAAGTGACTTGCCCAGGGTCATAAAACTCATAAGTAGCTGAGGCTGGATTTGAACTTAGATGTTTTTGACTCTAGATCCAACACTCTATTGGAACCACTTAACTTCTCTCAGTTCTTTTCCTATGGAGGGCATGTATCAATTTTTAGCACAGATTTTGGGCTTTGCATGCATACACAGTATGCTATTTTTTATAACCTTCTATGTGGACTTGACCACATTTTCTCTTCAGTGGGATTTCCACATCTCGGATTATTGGATGCTCATATTTCATGTCTGTTTTATTTCCTTTCCAGTGAATTTTTTCTTTCAGTTTCTTCAACTTGCATGATTTGTATTTGTCTTAATTTGACCATTGGGCAGATATGCCACAGACAGCAGATATCCCATAAACCTGAGGTAGAAATAAGAAGGCCTATATTTTATGTTTAGCTCTCCTACTGTTTTGGAAAAATTTCATAGTCTCTCTGTCCCTCAGTTTCCACATTTATAGAATGTAAATGAGACCTGTCCTGCCCACCTCACTGTCGGAATGAAGTTTGGGACCTCCCCATCTAAAAGTACCAGGAGTGAGACATGTATCTTTGCTGCAGCAATATTGTTAAGTTATTTAAAACAATGTGATTTTTCATGGGGTCATGGTGTTTAGAGAAGGAAGAGAACTTAAGAGGACATCTAGTCCAGTTTTTTTCATTTTACAAATGAGGAAACTGAGGTCCAGAGATGGAGTGTGACCTCTCCAAAGGCACACAGTTGGTGAATAGCCTGCATGATTTTTTTTTTCCTTTTCTGGAAACAGGTTCATAACTTTAGAACTATTTAATTTGAACTTTATTAAAAAACCATTAGAAATACTGGCTTGCAAAAATGTTCTCATGCTTTTGATTTTACTCTTGATTATAGTTTCAAATATATCTTTAATTTCACCTCTCTTCACCCAAGAGTGTTAATCAGGATTTTAAATTATTTATAAAGAATCCTCTAAAAGAATGATTCCATTTTCTTGCATTCTTGAAGAGTTTACACAGTTTTGAGGGCCATAAATTGTCCTTAGTAAACCCATCTGCCTACTTTCCACCAGACTCTTCCTCGGGCTAAGTGTATCCTGAGTCAGCCAAAGCATTTTGGATTTATGTAGCATATAATATTATGACTGGAAAGTATACATTTACTTTGGATGATTTTCCCCTGTAAGAGAGCAATCTGAAGCCTCACAGCCATAGAAAAATAGATGGGTTTATTTTCAAGTCAACAAATATTTATTAACTACTTTACTATGTGCAAAGCACTGTGTTCAGCAATGAATATACAAGGAAAATAAAGAAACGTTAGCTACTTTTAAGGAACTTAACCTTTTGCTATGGAGATACAAGGCATGCAGAAATAAGTATAATACAAGAAAATTGAGGAGACATCAATTACTAACAACTGGGGGAAATGATGAAAGGTTTTGCCGAAGTGGCAGTCCTTGATTCCAATCCTAAATGATCAGCTAGAATAGATGGGCATTGAGTAGATCCCAAACATGGGGGAAAACTTGTAGGGAATTCATGGAGGAGAGAAACTTGGTGATGGATTGGGGAAGTGGCTAACAATTGAGTTTTTAAAGCTATGTAGTATGAAATGAAGGTGAAAATGTTGGTAGAATCCAGATTGTGAAAGTCTTATACGATCTCCTCCATAATATCCCTTTTGGCCATCTTGCCACCTCCCTCCTCCCTTCCTAATATCTCCAATTTTGAAACAATGAACCATGATTAAATAAGCTCTAGCATTTGCCAACTCACTCCTTTAGGACTTTACTCATTATCTCTCTAACTTCCTACATTAAAGCGATCCTTTCTGGCCACTGCTTACCTAGGTATGTTCCCCACTTTAGAATGCCTTCTTTGATGGCAGAGATGGTCTTTGTCTTAGCAAGATTCTGGGAACATAGTAAGCACTTTTTAAAGGTGTGAGCATTGACAAGGTGTGTATATGGCTGAGAAGTTGAAACTTGATTCCTAGTAAGGTAAGATAAAAGCTTACCTATTCAAGCTGGTGGACTCAGTGACATAGTCTGAGGCTGCAGTAAGCTGGGGGAGGTGGAGAAAAATGAAGGTGAAGACTAGACTGTAGTACTATGGTGAGGAAATTAACAAAAAATAGATAAAAAGCAGTTTTTTCTAATCACTGAAAGATAGAATGTAAAAAGAAGAGATTAAGAATTAAGGGAAGTTTATTAACTATTGAGCGGGGCTCCCCAGGGCACAAGAAAAGGGGAAGGACCAAGACAGAAAGAGCCTGGGGAATGATAGGATTGATTCAGAGGAGGACAAGAATTCAGAGACATATAAGGAAGAAACGGGCTTTTGTTTGGGAGACATTGACCCTGTATTACTGTGATTAGTGGAGTAGCAGATATAAATATAGTAATCATAGTTGTGAAGGTCTGTAGCTTCCAAGATTTTGTCCTAATAATTAATGACCCTGAATCAATGATCCCTCTCCAAACCCTTAAGTGCTGAAGTTGATAGTGAGGGTGGCTGGTTTAGATCCCAGTTCTAGGTCAACAGGATCTAGGTTATACATGTTACCAACTCAGTAGTTAAACTCTGACATGTCAGGGAATGAGACAAGCAAAATATCCCATACATGGATAGTGCTTGAATCTGCATTTGGTTTGGTCCAATGCAATCATCAAAGGACCAGTTGTTTTGGAGATTGTACTACCTTCCACATCTTTTGCCTTTTGGTCTAGAGTTTGAGATTTTGCCCTAGTTAGCTTGGGACCCCCAGTTTTTCCTGTTCCAAATATAGAGTCTGAGGTCTGACCACTGGAAAGTACTAGGACTTTGTTTGAGTTCCAAAAGCTTTCTAAATATGATTAAAAAAAAATGATTAGGGTCTGGTTCCCCTCCACTTTCTGCTAGGTTAGTAATGTGGCCAGCGAGGTGATTTTTTTCTAGCATCCAGAATATTAGAGATGTGCAGAGCATGCTCACTCAGAATTTTCTGCATACAACAGGACTACTATTTCCTCCTCCCACCCTAAAACAATTGTAGATACTTGGGATAACTGGCTTGATCACAATTTATGACACATAAACTAATGTAGCTTCCCAGTCTTAAAATGAAAAACAAATTATAGCATCAACATGCTCTAATTCATAAGTTCATCACATAGAATTCATGGGAAACTAATTAACCTCAATAGTGTCCTTTCTATTTCTTATACTTGTTTATTTGGTGATATAGTGGAAAGAGAGCTGGATTTGGAATTAGAATGCCTGGGTTCAAATTCCGGCTTGTTATTTCACCTCTCTGAGACTGTTTCCTCATCTGTAAAATGAGGATGTTGGAATAAATGATCTATGTCTCTTACAGCTCTAAATTCCATGCCTGAGTCACCTAACCCATTTCCTAGCTATAAAATGCTCTTCCAGCCCTAGAGTCTATCACAAGAATATGTTACACCATCTTGCAATTACATGGTAAAATATTTTGGTGCCCCCTAGAGGGTGTCTGGCATGTGGAATGATACAAACTCCAGTGAAACTAAAGGTATCTGGAAAGTCCATAAATAACAGAAAAATTTATATAGTGGTATAAGGTTTGTAATCAGTTTTATGTGAACATCAAATTGTAGTAATCACTTGCCTATTCTGTATCTCCTTCTCATCACCAGCACACTCCACTACTTGCTTATTTTAGGAGTTTCTTTACCAGCCTGGTCTAGCAAGATTCTAGAGACTCTTCTACAGATAAACTATTTTTAGGGCCTTTCTGGTATTTCCATATTTATCAGACTAAAATGGTCAACATGACCACCTTCCTTCCCAAAGCCTATTAAAGTATGTGTGGTGGTGGGAGGGCAGGGAGGAGAATGGGGGAAAGGGGAAGTGGCATTGAAGAGCCTGTATCTCTACCAACCCAAGTGAGATTTATCACCTCTGGAGAATTCCAAGGATTGCTCTGACCCCAGGCATACTGGAAGTTTTGAAGTCTAACCTCAGTATGAAGGGATTCTGCATATTCTTTATGTTGATGGGTACTGGGACAGCAAAGAAGATAACAGACATAATATTTTGGGGTTTTTTTTGGTTATTTTTACCCTCGAAGAGATAAGCACAGGATGTTTTAGCTTTAACTGAAAAGCGTCATGAAGCTGATCCACCCTGAAAAAAAAAAGAGAAAAAAAAAGTTTAGTTTTAAAGAGAAATCAATGCTTTTTGCTGTTAATCATAGACCACACTGTCAATTCCCTTAGTTTCATTAAAAAAATAAAAATGAAGAAAAATAACTTTTTTATTCTTTTCATTCTTAGGTGTGAGTTGTTGGGAGTCCTGTATTATTTTTTAAATTACTGTAGCCACTGGATTCTTTCCCAGAATAACAGAGAAGTCTTTAATGTAGACTATAGCTGATTCCATGTCTACTAAGCCAGGTCAGGATTTATGGAGACCTCATGTGGTGACAATAGGCACCACAGACTGTGTTAGCCATGTTGGGTATTAGAGAATCAAATTGAAAAACTGAGATCTGAATTTTGTGGTGAAGTTCCACTTACTGAATTAGGAGTTAGAAATGAATATTACTATAGATTCCACTACCTTCTACATCTCACAGGAACCCTACAAAAATAATGAAATAATACCTTAAAAAACCAAAGTAACTGGGTCACTTATATACAAATTTCCATTTAGTTAACTTAAAAGCTGGTGACCCAAGACAACTCACGTGCCATGTCTCTCAGACAATAATTAGTTACAGTTCTGCTGTTTTCTTAATGAACTCCATTCAGACTTGTGGTACCTTCCGTGTTCAACCAAACACCTCTTCATATGGAAATTTCACATCATTAAAAGCAACAAAACCTATGCTATTGTAGGCATATGACCACAAACTATGTCAGCTATTTATTATCAGAAAAATATAATACCAGAATTCGCATTTGTGACCTTTCTTTGCACAAAAATTAAAATAATGCATGACATGTGGGTGTCATAAAAAGCAAATATGTGCATTAATAAGTAACATATTTGCCACTGAAATTCTGTATCACTGATGAATTGTACTCCAAAGGCAAGCAAGGAGTATACTGAAACCTCTCAAAACCATATTGTATAGGCAATGATTAAAGGAAGTTTAACTGGGAAAAGATAAGAAGAGGATGGAGGAAAAAGGTGGCTGTCTCCCAATACTTAAAGGACTATTCAGTGCACAAAGTCAGTAAGTGTATTGTATGTTAATTTAGGGGGCAGAAGAGGGAGTCCGAGGTTGGGGGTGGAGGTAGGAAAATTCTGATTCAATATAAGAACTTCCTAACAATTAGAGAAATCCAAAAAAAAAAAAAAAGGAATGGTCTGTTATATTAGTTATCTTTAAGTATCCTGCTGGATCACCTCTTCTTCCTCCATTTCAGCTTCCTTTTATGTCTAATTTTTCCAAAAAAAGCCTTTGAGGGTAGGAACTGTTTGGGGTTTTTTGCTTATATTTGTATTTCCAGGGCTTAGAATAATAGTGCCTGGCACACAGTAAGTGTTTAATTAAAGATGTTTTGACTGACTGACCTTATTCCTAAATATGTTCAAAAAAGAGGGCATGAGGGAGGGGGGAGTGATTTAAAAAGAGGAAATTCATTAATTGGGTCTCAAAGGTAGCTTTATGTGACTGTTTGAATCTACTCTTTCGTGGTTGAAAGGGTTCACAGTTGTGAAATAAACTGTTAAGATAATATTTTAAACACTAATTTAATTTATTTTATTAGAGGGTGAGGACATTTTTTTTCTGGGTGATGGGGAAAGAAGATTCCTTAGCATCTACTCATACTTCCTATGAAACCTTGAGCAAGATCATTTTCCTTTAGAGAAGAAAGAAAAATTGAATTTACTGACAGATCTTGGTCCATATCCCAGTTATTGCTTACTACTTTTGTGACACTGGACAAGTTACTTCATGTCCCTGGGTCTCATTTTCTTTTTCTCTAAAATGAGGATAATTGGCTAGGTGAGCTCCACAGCTCTTGTCAACACTAAATACTGTGACCCTGTGTGTGAAATGGGTATGATGACGAATTTTTTCTAATCCTCAAGGACACTGAAAGGCCACACTTTGAAAACTGCTTAAATACATATCTGAAGGGACAAATGAGATAATAAATACTGTGTTTTGAACTCTTAAAACAATGGTGCTATTGGTCTATGGATGTAGAGAAATAGAATGCGAATAGAAGGAGTTAACCCAGTTATTATTCACATAGCCATAAAGGGGTCAAAGAATCCCAGAGTGGCGAAGATATAGCTAGCCCTCTCTTGTATGGAAGGATAAAATCTGATAAATTTGAACAGGGGAGAGACCTTGTAGGACATTTTTGGAAGATCCTGGTTGAGCATATCTCTATAAAAAATAATCAATTTCAGAGGTCCTCAAGTAAGTCCATAATGTAATTTGAAGACAGTAGGGTAAGATTTCCCTTTCTTGTGAAAGAAGTCAGTTCATATCATAGAATCATATCCAATGTATTTAAAGAAAGGTTTAAGAAGCATCTACTATGAACAAAGTATTCTGCATCAGAATGACTGATAGAAAAAGAAAACCTGTCCCTACCCTGAAGGAGCTTACTTTCTACCAGTCAGTGGGAGAGGTGACTGGGGAAAGGGATTTGATTAGAACTGAAAGGGTTTTAAGAGATTATCTAGTTCAATCCTTTGATTTTACTGAAGAGAAAACAAACCCAGAGTGCTTACCACTAAATAAATAAGTGGCACCAAAGGTCGTTTGCTAAGATTCTCTCATTCATTCATCAAACATTTATTTGTCAAACCTTTATTGAAATTCTGCCATACACCAAACTTGTTCTAGGCAAAAGGGGAAACCTTAAGGTTTTCTAATTAAGACCTGCTTCTTCCTTGTCTGGGATTTACAATCTGGAAGGTGGAAGGAGGTAGTTGGGGGAATGTACACATAAATATGCAGTAATAACTACACAGCATAACTAGGAAGAATGGAATATGATCATAGAATGAAAGGTACAAAGGGCTAGGCAAAGATGAAGGTGACTGCTGCTGTCCTTGGGCCAGACTGCAGGCTTGGACACATGACAGAGAAAAGAAGTGGGAAAGAAACTCTTTCAAAAGAGGAATTAAAGGGAAATCAGAGGTGTACCCTTGGATAAAGGGTGCATGGCTACAGAGTTTTGGTTGTTTGTTTGTAAGTAAACAAAATCCCTAGCCCATTAACAGACAAATGATTTTCAAGACCGTTTGCTGTCCTTCAAAGAGAGTGCTGGTAAGTGTGTGAGTATAGAGAAGGGGTTAAGCGGAAGACCATGTAGAAGAGAAGAATGGGGGGCGGGAGGGAACAGAGAGAGAGGCATCGCTTTTGAACTTAAACTTTAAAGCTCTCCAAAACATACACGTGTGTGTGTGTGTGTGTGTGTGTGTGTGTGTGTGTGTGTGTGTATGTGTACTCGCACAGATTTGCTTTTGTAGATTTGTGTGCATATGTTTGCCAACACTGAGCGATCCCCTTCAGGACACGGGGTAAAAGCTGCATTATTGACTGCCCCGTGTATTTCTTCGCTTTAATTCAATAAAGCTAGCTCTTTTTTCTCACTAAAGCAAGGGCGATCTCGACCAACCGCGAGCCACCGGGCCACCTCTCCGAGGCTGGGAGAGCTGGCTGTGGGAAGTGGGAGGTGGAAGAACCTCTCTTCTTCTCCCCCTAACTTAAGGAACGTGTGTTTGTGCGCCCGTGTGCGTTCCTGTGTGCCCAGCGCCGACCTTGCTCGGCTGCCCTCCCTCCCAACTCCCATCCCTTTTCTCCCCAGGGCTCTCACCTCTCTCCAGCGAGGTACTTGGGGTTCCCGAGCTGCCCAGCCAGTGAGCTCGGCGCCTGCGGTTTTGGGCGTGGCCGGAGGGGGTGGGGGCTCCGTCGCTGGTATATAAGAGCAGAGCGTGGTTAACTTCTCGTTCGGTGTTATTTATTTGAGGAGTGCCCGGACGTCGGAGGCGGCTGCTGTGGCGGCGGCGGCTCCCGAGGCAGCCGCGGCGGAGGAGGCTGCAGCCCGGCATCAGACAAACGTGGTCGGAGGGAGGCGGAGGATGGCGATGGTGAAGATGATGAGCTTGTCCCCGGGAGCCAGAAAAAGCTGCTGCTCTTCCCGGGCCAACCGTGTGTGCTGAGGGGTAGCGGAATCCTCCGAGGGGCCCGGCAGGCTCGGCCGAGAGGCGCTGGCCAGGGTTTTTGTTGTGCTTTCTCCAGACGCGCACAGTGCAGCGCCAAGCTGCCACAGGGAACCACTCCTGCCACAACAAACCCACCTTGGCCTCTTTGGGGAATCGGAGACTTGGCCGCCTTGTGTGCGCTGCGTCCTATTGTTTAGACGTTGGCTGGGGTCTGGACAACTCGAAGAGCGGGCCCCCTCCTTCACTCCCTACCCCACCCGCGGACTACCACCCCACTGCCTAAACTCCCCTTCCGGAGGAGGGAAAGGCAGACCAGAGAGCAGTAGGGATTGGATCCAGTTGGGCTGCTCTTTATTGAAGCCCCAGAGTCAGGTGCACCGTCGGGAATTGCGGACAGCTCTTTGTGGGTCATCTTTCCTATCAGGCGGTGGAGGGGCAAGATCGAACAGAGCGAAAAGTTCCTGGACTTTAGAAGAATCACCTTATTTTTCCCAGGTTACGGCAAGGGGGTCCTCGCGGAGGACCAGAGACCCCTCATCTGACTGAACTATATTCAGTGTCTACCTTTCCCATCAGGTGTCTGCTGCAGAGCTACTGTATCCGGGAAACGAGAGGGGGGGGGGGGTCACACACACACACACACACACACACACACACACACACACACTTGACATTCAGCTGCTGTCTTTTCCTCTCAGTTCATTTCAGCCCCGGTTGCTGTACACTCCGCCGCTGTGGATAATACTACCACTGAAGACCCCAGGACTACTGTAACTGGATGCTGAACCTGAACCTCTCCACCTTTTAAAAATCGCCCCTGCCTGCCTAGTGATAAACCCTCCCCAGAGACTGCACCCATTCAGTCTTGAAGATTTCTTGCTCAACTTGGCCTTCTCTTTCCTCCTCCCAAAGAGTGGTGGCAGAGAGAAGCCTATCTTTGGGAAATGACTCGTCTTTCCTGTTTGATTACCGTTTGACAATTTTCTTCACCTCCAGATTAGATCTTGGAAGAGGTTTGGGAGATTGATTTGCGGAGCCCAGCGCTTCCAAGAAGTGCATGTGCTTTTACAAACCGCCCTCCTCGGATGGTGAGACAGAACGCACTGCTCGGTGCGGCTGCTGTTGCTCCTGCCGCTGCAGGTTGGGAGAGGAAGAGTGCGTGAACTGAGCTGCGGTTAGCCCAGGCTCCCAGCCTCGCCACCCCCGGGCTGCTAGTGCGGTGCTCTGTGGCGGCTACTGGTCGCAATGCAGTTTCGCAGGAAGCGTGCAGTTGTAGGCAAGAGCAGGTCTTGTGGCTGGTAGCTTAGAGGACTCGAGTTTGTTTCGGTGGAGGGGGCATTTCTTTTTTTGCCTCTCCTCTAAGTTGACCTCTCTCCCTCTCCTTTACCTCTCCACTTTCCCACACCTTTCCTGTCTTTCTAAAACACTCCTCCAGAAATCAATAACCAGAGAGAGCCTTTCTGATTTGTAGGGGGGGTGGGCGTGTGTATGTGCAGATAAGACACACACACACACACACACACACACACACACACTCACAGCCTGCTCCTGCATCATTTTTGCCGTCAGGAGGAGAACGAGGAATCTACCACCAAACTGATCCTTGCACAAGAAGGGACGCGTGAAACCTTGGGACTTATTGCTGGACTCTCCAACCTTGGTGATAAGTGCAGTCGGGCACTGTCCTGTGCTGTGATCTTCTCAGACCTAAACTTCCCGAAGTAGCGTCTGCCAGGAGGGTGGCGATAACAGGGGGTGGGAGGCGCGTGTGTGTATTGCGGTGCTTTTATTATTAATTTCATTACTATTACATTTTTTCTTTTGAAACTCTCGTCTGGCTTGACGCTTGGAATCTGTTCCTGCGATTTGGGGGATTTTCCCTGGGGGCGAGGGTGGAGTGGCATCTTCCAGGGCTTGCTGGAGAAGGACGAGACGGCGGGAGGAAGATGTGTGGCTTCGGCTTTAAGAAGCTGTCCCTGTCGCTGGGATTAGTGCTGGTAGTGCTGAGCAAGGTGGCGCCGCAGTCGTGCCCGGCGCAATGCTCCTGCTCCGGGAGCACCGTAGACTGTCACGGGCTGGCGCTGCGCAGCGTGCCGAGGAATATCCCTCGCAACACGGAGAGGCTGTGAGTAACGCACCCCTCCCTCCTCCTCCCTCTCCCCCCTCCCCCCATCTTCCTTGCCATCTCCCGAACAACCAACCTCCATCCTCTTGCACCACCTTCCCCTCTGAGAGTCTGCTACCGGACAGTTCATAGGATAGCAGAGGTAGAGCTGGAGGGGAGCTTCGTTTACAGATGCTGAAACTGAGGCCCGGGGAGAATAAATGATTTGCCCAAGGTCAGTTCTTAGGAATTCCCAGGCATGATCCGGGAGAAGGGATTGCACAGAAGAAAACATGCCCCTCCACCAAGTGGCATTCCTTTTTCCTGCCCCGCAGCCGCCCGCGCCCACCCTCGCCTTCCCTACCCAAGGATGGGGAGAGAAGAGGGCTAGCAGGCCATGAGGATAGCCTTGGAAAAGCAATGAGGGCCAAGGGCTATCGAGTCGGTCTTGAGGTTCATGGGATGTGTACTAGGCTTGCTTCTCTTTACTCTCCTCCTTCCACTACCTTCTCCCTCCTACTTTCCATCCGGAGTTGGCCCGCGGGCGGGGGCAAGCGGGAGAGGGGAGTGCTGGAGAGAGAAGTGGACTCAATGAGGGAAACGTGACATTTTACACCACATCCAGTTGCCCTGTTGCGGTTGCCACTCGCGGTTTTGTTTCAGGTCCCCCTCGCTGCTATTCTCATCTTGGGCTCGCGCAGCGTAATGTCAGGCGACATGAAAGAAGTTAAAACATTAGCCCCACTGCTTTGTGTTTCACACTAGAAAGGGGAGGGAGGGATAATAAGGGCGTAATGAGGTTGCTGGTCTGGCTCGGTCTGCTGCTTATCAAAGGACAGAAGGAGGAGTAAGAGCCGGATCAGGGAAAGGCTGAAAGTCGCAGGATCGGAGAGAAAGTCATTTCTCCCCCGCTCCAGGGACCCACCCCCACCCCCTGCCCAACCCCATCCCCTCCTCCTTTGCCTAATGCCCGGGAAGAGGGTGTTAGAACGAGGCACGCTTTACTAGGCAGGGTCGACCTGAAAAAATGCTAAACAGTTTAGGGGGAAATCTCATTCATAGACGAAGTTTTAAAACTGGAAAAACCCGAGCCTCATGGTAACTTCTGTGGAGCAGCCGCTCTAGTGGCAAACCACTGACCTCCCCTGCTCCGGGCTGCCCAACTAAGTCGGCCCGCTTCTTCGGGACCTGACGCGCTCCCCCCACCCCCAACTCCCCTACATAGCTCTCTCTCTTTTAGATGGCAGTTCTGTTTTTCTCCATCCGTGCCCTCCCCGTCTTCTCCCTCCTTCAAAACCCTCGAAGTCCGTAATAAAGAAATAAAGCCAGAAACCGTTTTGAATGGTCCACAAGATCATTGTATAGGTCTGCCCTGGTTCAGTGAAGTGAAGGATTGAGGCAATTATCTGTAATAAGCAATTAGGCGACGCATCCCCCTCTTTCTCTCCCCCCTCCTGTTGATGCCCCCCTCAACACAGTCTACCATCCTCTTTTTTGTCACAGTTATTTTACTTTTTTTTCCCAGGCAAAACTATGTGCTTTGGGGGATGGTAGTGGAGAGAATTACCTGAATTATCCAAGTAATTGCCCAACACATCCCTTCAGTGGCCTGTGTTTGTGGAGCAGATGGGAAATTGGCATTTACAACTGTTTATCTTTTCCCCAAATCTCTTTTATGACATGCAGAAATGGGCAGAATTTTGAAGCATTTGCCAACATGCCTGCAATGTACATGGCAACATTTTTCCACATAGGAACTATTTTTCTCATGAATCACAAATTATTTTCTGATTCACATAAGCAAGTTGCCAAATTTTGTCCTCCTCCCTTCCCCCCTTTTTCTTTGCAAATGGCTTCCACCAGTACTAGCCATCCCCTTACTCCCCCTCCCCATGACTTCCAAAGTATTCAGTTTTGGGCAAGTTGTGTCCTTATCAGGGATTTTCTTGTCAATATCGGATCCATCCAGTTTGTCCCTGTGAATTTCGTGTTAAAGTACTAAATAAATCTTACTGGAATAGTCCCAAAAGACTGATAGGTTTAAGGAAACAATGTACAGCTAACTTTTTGGGGAATGGGCAAACGAGGAGAAGGAAACAGACCAGATTCAAAATTCTTTCCTTAGCACTTGCCATTTCATGCTGTTCAGAACAGTTTAAAGATTTAAGTACAAACATGTCTTACTCAACAAAGAGGAACTGCACTTAGAAAAGAAATACCAATGAGTTGCAGGTCTCTGTTTTTTTTGGGAGGGGAAGGAAATTGTAAAGTGGTTCAAAAGGAAGTTTGCCAGTTAGACTTTTAAATACTACTATTAAAAAGCATATACTTTGTACAGATATAACGAAGTCCGAGGTAGGACTCATTACACCAGTGTTTTCTTCTATCAAGGAGTACATTCAGACCCCAGCAAAGCCTGGTTTTACTTGTAATGTTGGAACCAGGGAAAGTTTAGATTTTGACCTAAGATTCCAGAAAAGGAGGTAGTAACTCCAGAAGGAAAAATGGTGCTGAAATCTGAACAAAAATGTCAGGGCCTGAATCTTATTTCCATTATTGCCTCTGCAAGGAGTTTTCACTTTACAGTCACAGTGGGGTTCCTTGGACTGCAAATGAAGAGTTTAGTTTTCATACAAACATAGGATTGTTGGAAGGTAAATGCTTGTAAATGCAAATCTTTGAAGTTCATTCCTTTTGATGGCACTTCTTGGACTTGCCTAGGGAAGTTTTGGCTACAAGGTGTTTCGTGTTGTTTAAATGTATTTTTAAAAGCTCCACGGGGTCTGGTTGAAGACTTCTTTGCTGTTTTGACTTCTTGAGGAAAAGTTCTTAGGATATGCCTAACAGTAACAAAGTGATTGGTTTAAGTACCAAAATTAACTAACAACTTCTCTCAGAGTACTAGAAGAACTTTGTGATAAAGAGTACCAGTTGGATGATATCAAACCTATTATACTTAATGTGAGTCATAGTCATGTCAGAATGAATTAACTTTACAGACTTCTCTCATTAAAAAGTTAGGAAATGCTTTCCAACTTCTTTCCAGGTTACCTCTCCCCCCTAGTTAGTTCTTAAACTAAACAGGATGAGAAGTGACTTCAATGAACATCAAAATTCTTGCTATTTTTTGCATTATTTTTTAAAGCTAAAATTGAAGGGAAAGAAAATTGAATTTTGATCTCACTATTATTTCTCTTAGGGACTTGAATGGAAATAACATCACGAGAGTCACAAAGACTGATTTTGCTGGCCTTAGACACCTCAGAGTTCTGTAAGTGTGAGTTTGATGACTTGTGAAGATTTGGTTTGGGTGGTATATTTTGTGACAGCTTTTAAAAGCCTTCTCAGTGCCACGAGCATAAACTTTAAAAGAATTATGCTTCTTTCCTATCATTCTTTTTTCTAATATCATGTAAATAATACAATAATTTCATGATATTGTTATAAACATTGGATGATTGCTATGGAATATAGAACCACAATTTCCCATTATGAATTAAGGTACCCAACATCAGTATATTTTTGATTCTTAATGAGCAGGAAAGAAAATAATTTGTGACTTCAGTTTATGAAGATGAAAATATTCAGTTTCCTAAAGTATATAGATTTTAGCAATAGAAGAATTGCTGGTGTGCACTTTATTCCGAAACTTGAAACAGTCACTTTGTGAGCTCCTAAGTTAAAAATATAATTCTTTCAGTTTGTTAAGAAAATGTCCTTTCTTAAGAGCTCCTTACATTTTAGCTGCTCCAGAGGTGGTATTTATAAAATTTGCTGAATTGCTACTTTTAGGGTAAAATGTAGAAGGGTGAATACTTCTTTATCCACTGGGCTTATTGGTTGTGAGTGAACAGTAATTTAAGATTTATGTAACTTAAAATTGTTGTTACCCACAGAAGAATTGTAGCTATTAACATTATTTTGATTATATACTCCTGTTAAGTATGTAACTATTTTCTGTATTCGTGGTTTAAGAGATAGGTTTTCACCAATATTCATCCAAAGCTGAGGTGAAGCTGTGACTTATGAATTGTGGCATCTGTATATTGATTTTTGGTTAAAGGAACAAAATACATACATATATACATACATTTGCATGTGTCTGCACACACACATGTACACATATTCCTACACATATGTACATATACACATGTACACAAACATATTTTTGCATGTACATTATATATATCTACCATACAACAATCACAAAACAGAAACTGGCATTAGTGTTTGCCATTAAGTTTGTATATTGTATGTGTTTCTCTTGCTTTAGTCTTCCCAAGGTGCCATTATTAAGCTGGATAGCAGATCTTAAAACTAAGTAAATAAAACTGAGAAGATGGTAAACTACTAGTTGCTTAAAATACAATGTTTGATCATTCCTGGTGCAATTTCAATACAAGTTTACATTTTTTTTTAAATTTCAGTCAGCTTATGGAGAATAAGATTAGTACTATTGAAAGAGGAGCATTTCAAGACCTTAAGGAACTGGAGAGACTGTAAGTACTTTCAGTTTTACATTAATGACAACATAACTTGGTATTCTTTCTTTTTTACTTAATTTGGATCCTAAGCACTTTGTAAAAACTACAGGCTCTGACTCCTGGACTATTTATCCTAACGGGAGAAGAATATACTGTTTTCAAGATAACTAGACAATAGGTGAAGACCTTGAATAAGTATTGTTAAATAAAAGGAAATATTCAAAATACAGACTAATTTCTTAAGAAGGAAATTGACTTGGAAGTTAATAGTTCTATTTTCCATAGGCTGAAGTATTTATGTTTTCCTCTTACTGTCCACAATATTTTATATAGCTTGCTAGGTTAAATGTTTCTTTTTATCATAAATCATTAAAATATGGTATAGGAATAAAAAAAATCCTCAATCATTATCCTACTTGTCAGCTTGGTACATTTTATATTCTCATTTAGTGGATTATATGTTTTAAGTTTCTACTTTCTCTTAAAAGTTTTTTTTATCCCTGTGAAAACAAACACTTCAAATAAAGTATCATAGAGTCAAATTTCACAATATCATTGCGTTCTTATTGCAACTTTTGACATTCTTGTTTGGTAGGAAAGGGAAAAAATGAATTATATCAATAGAAATGTAAATGAAATCTCTTGTATTCGTTTACTAAATTTTAGATAATTTTATAAGTAGGCCAAAAACAGAGTTCAGAGCTTAATATGTTATTTGGCTTTAGTATTCTATACATTACTTTTTTAGGATGAAAGGATATATTTACTCTCTTTCCATTTGGAAATGATGTCATCCAGTCTCAAACTGGGAACTTGAGCTTCAAATATTTTTATACAATTTCAATACTTCTGCTTTAACAGTAATTTCATATAGTTGGAAACA
Source organism: Potorous gilbertii (assembly GCA_028658325.1). Classification (NCBI taxonomy): domain Eukaryota; kingdom Metazoa; phylum Chordata; class Mammalia; order Diprotodontia; family Potoroidae; genus Potorous; species Potorous gilbertii. The sequence goes on along the minus strand of CM053772.1, from coordinate 209,812,980 downwards.
TGAACAGAAACTTTTTTATTGAATCAACATGAGTGGCTTCATGTAAGATCAGAAGTTCCTGGGGTGGGAGGAGTGAGGTCTGTTATTTACATAAGATACTAATACACATATAATATAGTTCGCTGCGGGCCCAAGGAAAAAAAGTTATGCTCTCATCATTTCCCAAAAGGAAAGAAGAATAATTTGATCATTTAAAAAATGTTGGTAATCTTATAGACCATATTTTTTTTCCTCTTCTACTTAGTAAAACAGAAAAATACCTCTTTTTGATGTATTATAAATTTTAGTGTAAGGGAATCTATAATAATTCTATTAAGTATACTTGTATAGTTTGCAAGTAATTTAACTATTGCTACCTGAAATTCACTTTCAGAAAAATCACAGTTAATTCATTTCACAAAAAACACTGGTTACTGACTACATGAAGGCTTCAGAATGCTCCTGTGCCCCTGATTAAAGATTTCTAGAATATATAGTTATAGATTAATCATCACTAATCACCCAAAGTCATTTTCAGGCCACTTTTTTCTTTTAAAACATTTTATGTAGGAATTTAACTTTAAGAAATTCATTTAATATGAGTAATCATCTCCCTTTGTAATGGGTAGTATTTTGAACTCAATTATTTTAAGTAGTCACTTATGACATTGAACTAGTTTAAATTAAGACTCCAGAATGGTTTAAAAGTGCTGCTAAAATCTTCATGGCTTAAAATTGTACACCTTATTTTTATTATTTCACATCTTAAAATAAATACAAATCAATATGATAGCACGCATAAATTGAATCCTTTTCTTTTTTATTTGCAAGGTGAAGTTGTGTGATTTGAATAATTTTAGCTGCATTTTTCTAAAAAAATAATTGGTTGATTTCCTTATGACCTGAAATTTGATTAGGGTTATAAGTAGGTCCTATTTTTTTAAACCTTTTTTTCCTCCTGGGAATTTCACTTCATCCTAGAACAATTTTCCATTATACTAAGACTCAGTCAGATGTTTCAGGGTGGGAGGAGGATTTGTAATTTTGAATGAAAACTAATATATATGCAGGACCTCTTTAAATCACCCCAGCTGTTGGCTAAGAGCAAATATTTCATATTTGTGAGGAAAAGCTGAGAAAATTCCTTTTGTTTACAACTGCCAAGTCCATCTGATGGAGGCACATTGTTATCTGACAGCCAATTCATCTCCTTGGGACTCTGGAATTCAAAACCATTTCTTAGGAAACTTGTGGATACACTTTTCAAATATTTTTCTTTTTGTATGTGAAATAGTTAGTAGTTGTGTGAATACAACTCCAAACTATGTAAGCTCCTTTGAAGCCAACTGTTTTGGGTTTAATGTGGGAGTTTTCTGTGCACAACAAAGAGTCCCCAAACCCTGTGAGAATGGTCTTTCCTATTCAATTTTATATTCCATTAGAAGCCAGAAGCTTTTTAAAATTGGTTTTTAGAGACAAACTTGAAAGATTCAAAGTGAAGTCTTGAAAAACAGTACAATGAGTTAACTGCAATCATATCATGATCTTGTATTCTTCCTAAAAATCTTAAGGTGAATTTTCTAATTTGTAACATTCATTTTCAACAGATTAAGCTTTGGTTACTATAATTATGGCCAATTTTATATTGTAATTATCATTCACATGTTTAAATAGTGCAGTGACTTGTTTGATTGTCAATGTTTGTAGAGCAGATTTGAATAAAAACAGTAAAGGTGTTTGTATAAAGTACTCACTCTCAAATTGTCTTCATTTTTACAAATATGTGGGAAACAAAAATAATTACAAATGAATTCTTAAATATATTCTAAGGTGTTGGGGGTTTTTTGGTCATAATTTTTGGTGCCTTAGTCACAATTTTGTCCAAGGAGAAAAATAGGAAAACAGAAGAGAAGTGGCACATATTTTAGTTTTTTGATTTTTTTAGAGGGGGCGTGTTATCTAGCATTTGTGTATTTCCTTTCCATTGTTTGTGAAAGTGACAGTATCTGCAAACAAAAGGAGGTATCAATGTGTTTTCTCATTGAGAAGAAAGAACACAAACAGAAGAATCTGAGTAAGATTTTGGGTGGATAGAAGATGAGGTTTAATTTCAGTGTCTAATAAAGTATCCAGAATCAGGTGGCACAGGTTCATCATTAATAGAGGTGGTTATGAAGAAAGGAATATTTTTACTGGACAGCATATGTCCACATTGCTGAGTGTTCTAACACTCTGATGACTAATAGCAAATAGTACTTACATAGAGCATTTAGGTTTATAAAGATTTTTACTGATGTTACCCCTTTTTATCCTTACAACAACACTGGGAAGTAGGTATGATTATTCCTATTTTATAGATGAGGAAACTGAGGCAGAAGTTCACTAACTTGCCCAGAGTTACATAGATAGTAAGTGTCCAAGGTTGGATTTGAATTCAGGTCTTTCTGACTCCAAGTACATTATTCTATACTCACAGTCCTATTGAAGAATTTTCAGGAGATGGTATGTAACCAATATTATATCATCCTGCACCTTAAGTACATGGCAAATGTGGATTATATTAATAGATCTCATATTGTTTAGGCAAAATGTTTAAAAAAACAATCAAATATATGTATGTGTTTGTGTGAAAACTTACACTGTTCATAAGAATAAGTCAGGAAAAAGATTGCCTAAAACATTAAAAGCAAGGACATGTTTTTTGGTGTATTTGTGTATGTGTTAAACACATAGGAAGTGAAAAAAAATTTTAGCTGAAGTACTTTTCAGTGAAAAAAGTGTAAACCAAGGGGTTTTTTTTTATTTGGCAGTTTATATCCTTTATCAATCAAATAATATTCTCTCCAATCACACTTTATTTCACTGAACTAGTAAAATGCAGTGTTCTTCATTTACAGCCTAATGGGATAATATTCCATGTAGGGAGTTTTATTTCATACCCTTTTCAGGGGATTCCATCCCCTTAATATTTTCTAGTAGTGAAAATTGGGTTTTCCTTTTTCCATTGAGTAGAATTGAAAATGCCCCCAGCAAAGAGTATGGAAAAGTTTTGAGATATTTTTCAGGATTGCCATTTTCTCTGACACCATGATTTTTTTATTCATTTGTATGAATACGAAATATGAAGTATGTATTACTGGATCACATAAATGAAAACTGATACCACATTATAGAAAAATTATTAATGTTAGACTTTGATGAGTGTATATTCCTACCAGTCTGTTCTCTTAAAGAATAGTTAAAATGTTCAGCAGTAAGGGCAAAACCTTCATATGTGTACTGTTATTTTGTGATAGATAACTTATTAATATATTACTGTTGATATACATATATCTACTCTAAAATCTCCAGATTTAGTAGCTTTTTCTCTATTTGCAAAGTTTTCTAAACTAGTTGTTGCCTTTTAATTGCTGATTTTTTTTTGCTTAGAAAAAGGATCGTGACAATTTTTACAGCAATCTACTACAAATAATTATATAACCTGATTAACTGGTGCTGCATTCTAAAGTGTTTCTTAAGATGACACATATACCCACTTTTATCTTAAAAGTCTAAATAAACACACAGTATGTTGAATCTGGATTTTAGTGGATGTGATAACTAGGATGGGTATAAAAAAAAAGCCACTTTTTGAAAAATAACATTTTTTTAAAAGATACTAAGTACACACCCTACCTCATGCCTGATGGCTCCAAGTACAGAACATAAATAACTACTTTCCTGAATTTTTGTTGTAGGTAGTTCATAGTGCTCAGTGAGCTCAGAGGAGGAGTATGTTGTGGAACAGGTCTGAAGGAAAACACCAGATATTCCTTGTTAACCAAGGACATGGAGAATCCCTCTTCTCATAGCTAATCTTACATCACTTCACAGAACACGTTCATTTTCTTGGAGCAAGGACAAGCTCAAAGTGCTAATCTCCTTGCAAAAACAAAAAAATACAAGTTCTTTCTGAAAAGATTGTATTTGGACACCTGCACACCTGGGTTTTAAAATGACTAGCCATTTTTTTAAACGGAGTTCTTTAACAAATTAGCTAGCTCTCAAAAGATGGTATGAGTGTTGAAGATATGAGGCAAAAGTACTTTAAATCATCAACTATGTATCATCACTTTGACATTTATGAAATATGGGAACAATTTTCACTGTGGAAGTGTGAGCAGTATTGCAGTAGCCTAAAAAAAAAACCAAAAAAAACCCTTCCTATTCTTCTGGCTGACTTGTGAGCCTCGAAAGCTTGTATATGCTCCATGTTACTTTAAGTAGTGTATTTTATTCATCTATGAGAGTTTCTCATGGGACCCTTTTTATAGGCCTAGAAGTTAAATTGTGGTGAGAAGTCCTGTTTGCTTTTTGCAGACCTTTTTATAAATTCTAAAGCAGCAAGGCTGTTTATTTTTCCCACATCTGTTTTGTACGCATCCTTTGTGAGGATCCAGTGTTTGCTGGATGCTCCCTTTTATATTTACACTGAAATGCGTTTGCACTGTTACAATAAATATATGTGTAGAGGCAGAGATTGTTAAACGTTGTACATTTAATTGTATGTTTCACTAATTTGGAGTATCTTCAGATGAAAAGTACTGTTGTTTGAATTCTACTTTCTTGACTTAGTTTCCCAACTTTAAAAAAAAAACTATTGGGGAGCTTTTCTGCCTGCTTTTTTTTTTTGAGTGTTGATATTTATTTATTTCCATTTTTTTTCCTAAGTAATTTTATCTGCCAGTCTGGTAGAAATATTGCTAGACTAAACTGAAAAAGCTGTAGTCATTGTTGGAGAAAGATATGTAGACAGAACAATCTTGAATAAGGCTTATTCAAAAACCTACCTGTTAAATGGAGAATTGCAAAATGAATGTCTCTTCTCTTTGTAACACATTGACCTAGTGCTGGCAGAATTAGTACATCGGCTTATGGGCAGTCACACACATACACATACACACACACACACACATACCCACACACTTCAAGATGATTCTAGGTAGGTGAAGTTTTCAAATTTGATCCCCTAAAAGAGTTCACAGAGGGATCTGGGTATAGGATTTCATTGGGTCAATGAGATTACCTTCCAAAACTTGGAAAAATCAACTTTCCTTGTTAGGTGAAATACGTTCTAAAATTATATACACTTTACTGTGCATCTCCCCTTTCTGTTTCATTAGAGATGTAGCTCTAGAAAGTTATTCAGAATTTTCTGTTATTTGAGTTGTTGAAAAAGTAAAATTTAACCCTTAGCTATGAATATATACACATGTGATTTTCATTATATTTTTCTTTTGCAGTAGTATTATAATAGTATAGTTATGGTATGTAATATGTATGTGTGTGTATAATATGATATATAATAGTATACTAACAATCATATTGATCATTAGAAAATGAAAATACTTTCAAGGATGGAATCTTTTCATATTTTATTTGGGTAAAAATACCAATGGAAGAAGGCAAAACAAAAGCAGTCTATATGAAAAAATGAGTGGATCCAGATAGAGAATGAAAGAAAACAAATGTACTGTAGCACAGAAAGTCAGCCTTTGAGTGAGGAAGGATTGGGTTCAAGTCCTGCCTCTGAAACATGCTGACTTTGTGACTTACAGACAGTGTCTGTAATGTCTGAGGCAGCTCTCTCAGACTACTATCTCCTTGGTCTTATATATGGCAGTTGCTGGCTTACGTCAATGGAATCTCAGTATCAGCAGTTCTCCACCTAAAAAAAGTCATAGGCTGGGACCAAGAAAGAAAATGAACAAAATAAAGCACTTTTTTATGCTTCTCCATCCAGTGGTAAAAGGGTAAACTTTCTCCAGGTCAGTTCAGAAATGCTCATGGATGTATTTCTTAAACATTGTCAGAATTTTAAAAAATCTAGGAATTAATAATTAAGCAGTAATTAAAAGTGCAAGAGGAAATAAAAACAGGCAAAACTTGAAGCTTTCTTTCATATTTTTTTCTCATAAAGAGGAAGTTAGAAATATGAATTGTGGGAATGTAGTAACTGTTTTAATATTATATTTCGAACAAAGCTAAAGTCAGAAAAGAAATGTTATTAGAAGTCATTTGAATATGTATGTCAAACTAGCAGGAGCAGCTGACAAGAAAGAGTTAAAAGACTGTTAGGCAGCATCTCAGAGGCTGACCAGTAAGATCTCTCACAGTGAGGAACATACTCAAGGATGGCCCAATGAAGATCAAGAAATTATTGAACTTTCTAATTTCTCCTAGTGCACTAGGGCAAAATATTTCCTTCTTCCCTTTACGTTGGAGAAAGATCTGGAAAAGGCATATTGCATACACTTGCAGACACAATGAATAGCCATCACCAGAGCTATGAATCAGTCATGACATGTACATGATATGGCACTAGAATGTTTGGGAGGCAGAAGAGAAATGCATCAGTGCCATGCATGAGGGCATAATTCCATGCCATTTGCTGAACTGGGATGTCAGGATGTCATTTTCCATCTTTATACATCTTGCCTTCTGCATAATTGAGTGTGAGTGCTCTGAACAACGGCTAATTGACCCACCTGGTTTGATTAAATGGAACTCTGTAGGTTTCTATTTGTTAGCATACATTCCCCTTGCTGATGCTGTTAGATCATTCTGTGCTGTTTCATTGTTCTGTGGCAGTCAGTCTAATTTTAAACTTCACTGATTCATTTAAAGTGGAGGGTTTCTTTTGACTCAGGCATGCCTAGGATTTGGCAGAGATGTATTTTCTGTTATAGATAATGTAGTTTTGTTGTCATGCTATAAATTGGCTACTCAAATATTCATTATCTTGAAAGCATTGAGAGGTGTTTTGTTTGGGTTTTGGTTTTGTTTCTTACAAACATTAGGAAATAGGAAATACCAAAAGGATAGGGGGAATAATTACAGATAGCTGTTATTCCAAAAATTCAATCAAAAGAATAGCCATAGTTATCGATTCCCTAAGTCTACATTTTAATCTTTATGAGCATGTTCTACACACATATTGAGAGTATCCTTGATGAATACAGACTTTTGCAAAGGATTCTTCACTGCTGACTGCATCTTTAGACATGACTGACCAAAAGCTACCAAGAATCCAAGACCTCAGTATGTTTTAGCATTCATTGGTCACATAAAAACATTTGATGAAGTAAATGAAAATGTCTCATATATATGTATATATATATATATATATATATGCATGTATGTGTTTGTGTACATATGTATACAATGTGTGTCTGTATGTGATAGTATAAAACTTCATAGGTAAAACTAGAGAGATGACTGTGTTTAATTATGAATTATTTTCAAAAGAGGATTAAAACAGGGAATTTGACACTTTCCTGAAAGATGTCCTCCCCACATTCATAACGCAGAGAGATTATATAAATAAGGAAGCTCTTCTGATGCATCTGTTCATGGATGATATTGTATTAATTGCTTCAAACTCTAGAACGTTTTAGGCCCTTGTCAATGAAATATATAATTACTCAAGAGTGATTGAATTAATAGTTGAGAGAGAGAGGAAAACTAGGTAAAAATATGCTTTTTGTACAGACTTTGACAAGATGGCTTGTCCAACCAAATTGATATACTCAGTGTTGAATAATAAAAAATAAAGAGCAGTTGTGCCCAGAATTGAAAAATAGCAAGAGAATGTGTTGGATTGCATTTGGGAAATTACACAATGCTTTCAATAATCCTAAACTATTCCCCAACAAAAACAAATGCACACGCAAAAATAGAACAAAACCATTCTCCCAGCAATGTTTTATGTTTGGGAATCATGAAATGCCTTGGTGACTGAATAACAGTAACAGCTAACATGTATATAACTCTTTGAGTTTTGCAAAGTGTTTTAAAAATATGAGCTCATTCTAATCCTTAAAACCACCATGGGAGGTAGGTGCTATTCTCATTCCCAGTTTGCAGATGAGGAAAAAGTGAGGCTGACAGATTAAATCATTTGCCCAGGGTCACATAGCTAATGAGTGTCTAAGGTCGAATTTTAATTCAGATTTCCCTGACTCCAGGTTCATTACCACTCAGCTGCCTCTGAAGAATCAAAGTTGAAAAAAAGTTCCAAAAGGCAATGGACAGAAACATGGTAGCCACAAGTAGGCCATAACATATTTCTAGTGTTAACAAGAAAATGATATAAGGGAAACATGCCTTTGGGAAAAATGAAGAGCTGGTTACGTGACAGCAAAAAGAGATAGCAGATTAATAGACTAGGTACATACTTTGGTACTTATAAAATATTTTTAAAAATGGTAAAAAGTCTACCACATCTTCAGAGAACTCTTTGTGGAGAATTTGTAGGAGAATATGGTTTAGATGTCAACAGGATAAAAATCATGGTTAGGTTGCCATCTGCTGTAATGGATGAAATAAATTGATGAAACCACAGAAGCATTAAAGTATACTAAGATAAGATCTCATCAGAATCTTTGCCCTTAATAAAGGGTCTGTATTTTTTACACATATTTTCGTCTTTAAGATAATGTTTTCGTCACTTCATATTTCTCACTTGCTTTGAGACTCAGTGTTGCAATGACTTTACACTGTATATTACTAAATATTTAGTATCAAATTATTCAGTTATTTCTGAGTATTATGTGCTTATACCTATAAACGGATTGAAGCCAGTGGTAGTAGACAAGAGAAGGGGCCCCAAATATAGTGGTAGGAAAAAAGAATAATGTTTGTCATTAAATTCCATTTAAAATATATCTACCATGACACCTATGATCTCCCATCAATTCTGAGTTTGGTTTTCCTTTCTAATGAATCTTAATGTTGAAAGGTGTAATGCTTGCCTAGAGGCAAGATATGAAAGATTTTTAAAAATCAGATCTTCAGTAAATGCAATGCAATTATAATTTTAAACTGCCTGAGTTGTGGAGAAACATGTTTTAATGTAAACATTTTATATTTCCTTTCAGTCTAGGATAGGTTCTGATTCTGCCTCAAATAATTATTACCTAGTGATGTACGGCAAGGCATTTAACCTGTTTCAGCCTCAGTTTCCTCATCTATTAAAAAAAAAGGACTTGATTACTTCTGAGGAAACTTCCACCTTTAATTCTGTGATCCAATGAGCTTTCTCTTTTAGGTAATTCAGATGTGACTTGAAGACAGAAAACTATGTATAAAGGCACTATAAAGATTTTCTCCCCTCTTTAGATAATCCATTCATGCTTATGATTATATACATAGCTCCTGTTATCTGAGATTACTCACTTAGTCATCCTAAACACTCTAAAAATTTTACCAGTTGGAGAAGAATCCAGACTTCAAAAGTCTCCTGGAAAAGCAAGTACTCCTGAAAATATTAAAGGGTGACTATTAATTATACTTCAGATTAGTTAAATTTGTCAGACTGATTCCATCCTAATGGCTAGCTGAGATAATATTGGAACATCATGAACCCCAGGGAAGAACATGCTTACGAGAGTTCGTAAAATGTAGAGCTGTGGGCTTCTGGATGATAATGGAAGGAAAAGAGCACGGGAGGCAGTGTGGGCAGCAGGTAGAGAAGTGAAGCTGCTAGGGGGTGAAACAGGATCAAAGAAGGGAAAATAGGAGAATGATGAAGAAAACGTATACATCTTTGAAACTTTTTCAGGGTTATCTTTCTATGAATTATACCTCTTTAAAACAATAAAGAAGAAACCCAAAGGATTCCTAGGGAATTTCCTTGAAAGTGCCTCCTTAATATTAGTGAATATTTGCATACTTTGAGGGGAATGGTGAATCTCTTTGATGCTTTATTAGGGGGAAATTCTATTGTCTTCTCCAATACCTCAGTGTGGTGTGGAGGTAACCCTGGATTCTTGAAGGCTAGACAAATAGAAGGGAAATTCCTCTAAGAAGTTTGTGCTTCCTACCAAGCTGGAGAAACTTCCAGTATAGACTATCTTTTGCGTTTAAAATTGTCAGATGCTATATTCTCAAATCCTCGACATGGTGGGTATGAAAAAGAGAAGGAATCCAGAATGGTCAATTCCTACCAAGCTGGAGAAACTTCCAGTATAGACCATCTTTTGCGTTTAAAATTGTCAGATGCTATATTCTCAAATCCTCGACATGGTGGGTATGAAAAAGAGAAGGAATCCAGAATGGTCAGTTGTTCTACAATTTTTGTGTTGACCATAGGGTTAAGCTTTAGATCTGGAAAGGACCTCAGTGACTACCAAGTCTTAATTATCTAGATGAGGAAATGGAGACCCAAAGCAGGGTTAAGTGACATGCACAAGGTCATATAGGCAGCAAATTTCAAAAGAGTGATTAGAACTCAACTTCTCTTCATTAGAGTACATCACTTACATTATAATTTCTTTCAAACTTTTCATCAGCAATAAACACTTAAAAACATGAAGCATCATTCTTGTGTATGGCTGCATTTTGTAGTTATTAACTTAAAACAGAATGAAAATCATACCTATTTTCTATTTCATCATAGAATCTAAAAGTTGGAAAGACCCTCCTGTCTCCTATCTTATGCTATAACCTCTGTTACGATATTTTGATAGATAATCATCTAATTTATTTCTTGAATACATCCAGTGATGGATATATCATTGCCTTTTAAGGCTGATTTTTAAGTTTCTATTGGATCTGTGGCTGTCATCTGGAGCTATCCAGGACATGTCTAGATCTTTTAGAAGACAGATTTCCAAACAATTGAAGACCATGATCATGTTCTTCCAAAGACTTCCTTTCTTCAAGCTAAACATCTTCAATTCCTTCATATGCTGATTTCTAGATCCTTCATCATCCTAGCCATTTTTCTCTTCACTTTCTTTTAAAAAAAATTTGTTGATCTTTGTTTAAGAAAAGTATGTGCATGGGAATAAGGTTAGTGGTCTTTAATGAAATGTTAAATTGCAGATTCGAAGTTCACAGAATTGGAAAATGACTAAATTTTGGCCAAGGTTTGTCTATTTTTTTTGTAAATACACATGGATGAACTGGGTGTAGTTATGTAATTCCACAGCATTAGCACTTAAGTGGCACTGAATTTAAATGTATTTCAGATCAATTCCTTCTGATATTTTAAAATCCTATTATACCTTTCAATTGGTACCAAAATCTATAGATTTGAGCTGCAGATCAAAATCAGAAATAAAAATTTGATTTATATTACTTAGGAGAATGGTACTCAAAATGTGTACCATAAAATTCTAAGTGTTATTTTATTGCAGCTAAAAGAACTTTTTAAATAATCTTGTTTAATATAAATTTACTTTCCCAGCATGTGTAGTGTAAGTATAGTATTCACAAAGTAAAACAAAATCATATATTACACATAACATACTAACCTCAAAACATGTCAGACCTTGAACTCGCCAAGAACTCAACAAAACCAGCTGCTCATTTTGAAGGGAAACTTCCCAGGCTTCTCTCAGCTCTCCCTTAGGGTACCAACTTAACTGTTCAGTGTGCCAGGATTCCTAATGACAAAATATATTGTGATATGAAATCCTTCCCCTCCCCTCTGCCCACCCCAAACTTGAGAACAGCTCATTTAGATCATTTAGATCCCTTTGGGATTGTTTTAAGACCTGAGTGATTGTGAGGCTACTGTGCTGGTGTTGATGGGGTTCAATACTGTTGACCCCTCGTTCATTTGTTCTTAATTTTCTTTACACCTGAATGTGAACAGAGGAGCAGACATCTTAGACAATGCTCGGTTTATCTCTGCATTCCCTAATTATAAAGATAGGCACTTTATGTGCGAAGTGAACTTGTTTTTTTTTAAGTTTATGTCATTTGTGGCTACAGCAGTAAATGAAATGCAGTTGATGAGGGGAGTCATTGAGGCAAAGGTATGCTGGAGGATTGTGAAATTTTTAACGTGAATATTTATGCCTTATAAATTGGCAAATGCTGCAAATGAAAGCTTTTGATTTCTTGTTTTGTTTATTGTCTAGACTTAAGAAAGTAATGGAGGAAACGTCCATAGAACGGATAAAACTTAAAATTGTGTTGTGCTTACGGTTCTTATGTTGAAGAGACAGCTGTCAAATATTTCCCAGCATATTCTTACATTAAGGAGACTTTGACTGGAATCTGACTTTTGGTAGCCTTTGTTCCTCTGCTTATTTCCATAGATAGACATTGTAAGATTTAAAAATTAATTTTCACTAATGGTTGCCTCATATAAACTGAGTATAGTTTTACATAATGGAAATATATTTTTAAAAGTCACACAACAAAAAGTACATCAAATTTTTAATTTGGAATGCTTGAATTCTGAATATTATTCATATCTTTCTTAAAATATAGAATGAGCTATCATAAGACAAAGTCATGGTTTCATTATGTTTTATCTGTAACCTAAGTTTTATTTTTGTTTTTGTTTTTCTCAAAAGGCGTTTAAACAAAAATAACCTTCAGCTGTTTCCTGAGTTGCTGTTTCTTGGGACTTCGAAGTTATACAGGCTGTAAGTAGACACAGTTAGTTATTGTTGCTTTGGGTAGTATCTTGCATTTTATTAAATGTACTTTGAGGTCATTAACTTTGTTTTCTTGGAAGCTGTCCACTGATAGGTTTCTGCATTTTAAGTTTTGCTTTGGGTTTTTTTTCCCCCTTTGGAAGTTATATGGCTAGTCTTTGTTGGTTTCAGTTATTTTTTAAGTTAGTCTACAATGGTTTATTTGTATATCAGTCATAATACAATTGAATAAATATAGTCATGTGTCTGCTGTCGAACTTTCCTTAACACTTCTGTCTCTTGAAGTCCTTTAATTGATCTCTGACTGGAAGGTAGCTAAATTTTATTCTCATGTATTTCATTTTTGTTGGAGCATAGAAGTTAAAGAGCAAATTGGTGAAATTATTTTTTATAGTTGGGGGTTCATAATTTTGTTTTGAAGATATCATTCTGTGCTCAAATAGTGATCCTGGTTGGTGTGAAATGTTAATATAGTATATGTGAAAATGGATCTTAATTAAATTATTTTGTTATGCTAAACTGTGTTAATAAGCTAAACTGCGTGAATGACTTGGGAGTAAAATTTGAATTTTTGCAGCATTTAAAAATTGTTGAAAGCACAAACTGCAAGAAAGGGTTTGTTTAGGAAAACCCCAAAATTTGAATATCAAATCGAATATTGTTTAGCTCTCCCTAGGTAGCCATTTTGCCAAATAATTACCCTAGTTGTTAATGGATCTGTTAGTTTTTTCAGTGTGGGAGTTTTCTATGCCAATCAATGTTGCACTTTTCTATGAGTTATTAGTAAGCTTTGAACATTCTTATAGCTAGAAAATAATGGCATTACCCTCCAGGCAATTGAAGGATGAGTTCCTCCATGTTTATCTAGGATGGTCCTCAAATAACAGCCACAGTCTCTTTCAGGCCGATGCATTGTAGACCTCATGAGCCATTCTCTGTGCTGAGTGAAACTTTGTTACCTCCATCTCATGGTGAGAAATAGGAGGACTTTTGTGGAGAATGAAATAATAATCCCACAAAATAAAAAGAAATCACTCTGAAATTTTAAAACATGAAATCCTTCTGATCATAGAGGTGTAGCGTAAGAATGTGGGGGAAGTTCATTGAAGGTATTATAATTATGAATAATAAAATATTATTCTTTATAAATGTGAAAATACCTTTTTGGGGATGCATTGGATGTTTGAATATTTGGGATAACCTCAAGGGAGCATTTGGATTTCTTTGGGGCTATGGAGAGGTGACCCTACCATTTCAGGGTTACCTCAGCAATCCCAGAAGCAGGAGGGCTTAATCATTTCTTTACTTCCCCAGCCTTGCTTGCTTCCTTAATGTGTTTAGTACATGCCTTAAGTCATTGTTTTCCTAAAATTTGAGAAAAAAAAGTTATATCCAGCTGGAATTCCTTGTCTTCACTCCAAATTCTAACTTTTTTTGCTACCGTTTATGGAAGACGGTGAAATATTTGTCTAAAAGTGCTAACTTTTTTAGACTCTGTAGGACTAATGTTTCTGCAGGTTAATTTGACCCATTTATTTAATGAACTTGACTTATTGTAAATAAGTAAAGGAAAACAAAATCTCTTGAGAATCAACTTTTACTTGTACAAGATCTTTTGGTAGGGAGCATTATGAAAAAGGATGAAGGTCTGGAGGATATAGCTTGTTATAAGATTTTAGTCCTTTTATATGAGAATATATTTATTAAAATTTATGAATGGAGGGGCAAAGTAGCTTTGATTAAAGTGTACTGACTGCTGAGAATTTTAGAGACTTTAGAGATTTTGGAAATTTATCTTAAAGCCTAGTTAATTTGCATTGGTTTCAATGTTAGCATATGGTTTCACACAGAGAATTCTATGAGTCTGATCTAAAATTGGTGTTGAAAACTGTTTAGTACAGGGGAGGAAAAGACTAAAATCTACAGGAGTTCTTTATTGAGAAAGCAGGACCTGAGCTGGGCCATAAAGGAAGTGTAGGATTGAAATGGTAAAGAGGCAGGAATTTTTGAGCATTTCCAGATAGAGGAAACAACATTGACAAAGGTATATTTTTTGGTGGTAACAGTTTAAGAGATAGATTTCTTTGAACTGGTTAGCCCTTCATTCATTCAATTATTACATAAATAGTTCATATTATGTATATATAATTGCACTAAATATTGGAGAAGACAAAGTTTGTGGAGTAAGAGATGAGGGTGTGTATGTAAAGCCTTTTGTAACCCATTATTAACATACTATATATATATATATATATATATATACATATATGTAAGCTATTAATATTGTAGTTTAAGAAGTGACAGTTGATAAAAAGTCTTGATTACAGCTATTTTATGAAATTAATTTATTAAGCATTATTTTAGATACTTTGGCCGTTTTCAACTTGGAATTTTACGTCTAAGAGACCAGATTACTAAGAACTACAGTATTTTCATTTCACAAAGCCGTTTCTGAACTTTAATAATAATTATCTCTTGCAAAATTTAGACAGTTTGAGTGGTTTGTAGTACATTTTATTAACACTGTGACAAGTGGAAACTTCTCTTTTCTATAAGAAGACATTTGGTATCTCAAACTTGGGTCTTCCGGGTGTGACCAATAAGAATTGGTTTATCATCATCATTAGCAAAGATTTATCCAATGGGTGTCCTGCTTAGTATAATCATTCAAAGTAAGCAAAGTAAACAGGCAATAACAATTCATATTTTTCTAGTATTTTAGGATTGACTAGGCCCCAGTAGTACCTGTGTAAAGAACTTATGAAATAGGGACACTACAATCTTATGAATATGTTCCTGGTATTTTTTATTTTTAAATGAATATTTCTTCAGGTATGGTGTGAAATAACATTAGCTGATAAAGAGCTTTTCCTTTAGTATTCATTTATTATGACCAAGGATAATTAGATGAATATATAAAAAAACAGACTTGTACTTGAATTCTCTAGTCCAGTCAAGTTGCTTATTTAGAGGAATTTTGTCCAACTCAAAAATTCCAAGTAAGAATTTCTTTTGTACTTGGTTATATACAGTCAATTGGCATAATGCTTTAGTTAATTTAATGGTAACAGTTTTCCAATTTAGTAATATTTCTTCTTTTGAGGAATTATCGGTTAAAAATGTTACTCCATTTCATATGTTTTTAGAGACCAAGTTTGCACTTCTTCTACTGTGAGTTTAGCTATTAAAAAAAAGCTAATTGAATAGAGCTCACATTCTATAAACTTTCTTTGAGCTTCTGTGAAGAATGATCACCATTTGACTGAGTCCCTACTGTAAATGAGATGCCAGGTGAAGAAGCCCATATGCTCATTGTGTAGCCTAAATGCAATATAAAAGAAAAAGAGGGTACACTGTATATGAATTATGATTAGACATGGTTGGTTGCCGCCAGCGGCCAACTATGCTTTCCCTTTGCTGTCTGCTCCAATTTCTCTTTGGACGGGTTGAGAGAGCACTACATGTTCAGGTCAAGATGTTTGCTCAGAAATAGTAGTACAGTTGCAGCTGTGTTTGTTGGAGCAGGACACTAGTTTAAATAGCATTACCATTTATCCAGTCCATTAACAGAACTCTGTAAAATAATACCAACTCTGCATAAACTACAGGACAGTGTAATAAAATTACAAGCACTTGTTGACAGATGGGAAGTGTAAGTAAAGAAAAGTGATAGGTTGAGGAGTTTAAAAGAGACAGTACATAATTTTCTCAGCTCAACTAGATACCCCACACCCTCCCTTACCTCCCATCCCACCCCCTTGAAAGCACCCACACTTATTTCTATTGTATTCTTCTGAGTGGGAAAAAGCATTTTCAAAGCCACCTGAAGATCGTTAGAACCAAGGTTACATTTCCATTATGGACTGAGAGCGTTAGATGTGCTTTTTTCTTTTTGGGTCATTGATTGTTACATATGGCTAGTATCTGTGAGTCCGTCCATTCAGTAGGTTCTTCTTACCTGCCTGTTAGGTGTAAGGTACATAGTTAGTGGATGAACACAGATGCTCATTCACATAATTAGATTACTCGAAATTTGATTTACTGATGAGCAATTCACACTTTCAAGTTGAGTTTTCAACTACAAATCCTGGCTTGTTAGAGAGGAATTTCATTTGGTGGTGCTGTGGTTAGCCTTTTGGGTTACACATATTTGTTTTGTGGGTTTTAGTTTATTTTTTGAGCCTTATTATATTTACTCAGCCTTCTGACATAAACTGAAATTTTCAAAGCACTTCTTTGTAAGGCTTTTTGTCTCTACCACTACAAAAGGGACCTAGGTACCACATATATTCAAGTGATTCACTATTCAGTTTTTTTCAAATCTGTTTTGTGAAAGTTTTTTTCTTCCTATTTGCAAGTGGAGTTTATAGTGTTCAGGTACTTAGATATTCATTACTTGGAATTTGTACATCATCAATAGTAACTATCTTAAAAAGCCTAGTGAATGCTTAACTGAAACAAATATTTCTAACTTTTAAATTTTTCTCTTAAGACACAACTTCTTAGTTGCTATTTACTACAGGATAAATATCAATGCAAGAACTTGTACTTTTTAATCTTTCTCAATATATATTTCTGATACCTTATGGCATCTATATGTGTAAAAAATACAATGTGACTTTTTCCTTGAGAAACTTTTAAAAATAACTTGATAGAAACAGAAACTTTAGTAAAGAAAGATTTATTTCTTAAATCTGTCACTTTCAGTGTGTGTAAGTTGATTGAACTAACATTAAACCCCAGAAATCATTCTAGATAATGGAAAACTAAATTAAATGGTTAGGAGAAAAAAAACCCTACCAGATTAATTACCTGTTTTACCCCCTTAGGGTTTTCTAAACACTGAAGTGTTTTGAGAGATACAACAGGGTGCACAAAACCACAGTGTGTTTTTTTTTACATAAAAATATACCATTATTTAATCTAATTATATTTTTAAAAAACCCTCTAACTCCCCAAACAGTTCCCTCATGTCAATTTAGTTACTTAAAATCCTTGTAGTATAGAATAAAAGCAGAGCACTGCATGGGGAGCCCTTGCAAAAATTCCTCTTGAATTAATTTCTGCCAGCTATGATTAAAGTGTGTGGTACTAGATGTGTCAGATACCATAGTTCCCTGCTTCATTTTACTCTTGGCCTGTTTGGCCCCTGCCACAATAAATCCAACAACGGTTACGCAGGAATTGCAGGTTACAGTTGCTACGGTTACCGTTGTCCGGCCAGATCGACATCATTACTCATGGAGTGAGCTACCATGATAGCTACCGCTGATTTCCATTCCTGGGAATACTGAAGATCTTTCATGCACTAAGGATGAAAGTTCCTCAGATGGCTGTCATATCTGTTTTATAATTGTTAGAAAGAGAACATATGATTTACACTGTTAACACTGGTATTTTGTTAGTTGGCTCAAGGTAGCTTTGTTGATGTCTGAAAACAAAGAACCAGAGGGGTGACACTCAGAGAGGTGTGTAACATGTAAGTGATTGGAAACACCAACTTTTCTTTTCTTTTCGTGTTTATTAATGAAGAGTTTGGGGTTTATTTTCCATTTTGTCTTCATTATTCTGTGCTGTCATGGGAGAGAAAATAATAAAATAGAGATTTAACAATGCCCGTCCTGCCTTGAATGTTTATCTTTAAATGCTAATATTCTACAAACAGTGGTTTATTTTTAGGCAGTCAGATAAAAGGTTTGATACATTCTTATCTGACCACCTACTTCCCAAAAGCTATCAGGAACAGCTTTGCCATGAAAAGTGGGACCTTATTGAATCAGCTCAAGCTTTGAAGGTTATTCAAATCAGAGTTCAAACTCATGGTTTAGAGGTTAGAAATCCAATAAAGAATGAGATTGTATTTCAGATTGTGCTAGGCTTGGTTGTTGAATGGTTTTTTTTTTTTTCCTTCCAATAGATGGTTAGGACCTAACTTGTTGCCGGGGTGCTGTTAGGGACTGGGCAGTAATTGCAGGTTTTGGCTGTTAGAAATACTACGGCCACTCAACGACTTGATTTCTGAGCAGCATTTAAGGAAGAGTAAATTCCAGTAAGGAAAGCATGTGTATTAATCTTTCCATTTAAACAGTACTTGCATATATATATGTCAGCACTCATCCCTGAATTGTAAATAGGTGTGTGTACTATGAAAAACAAACATTTATGGAATTCCTTCTATCTGCAGGGCATTCTGTTAAGTGTTGAGACTAAAAAAAAAAATCATAAAATGTGGTTTCTACACTTGAAGGCCTTACCTCTTATTTATTATGCAATATTCAATCAAATCTTAGAAATATTATACTTACTCAAAGCAAGGAAGTTGGTGAAAAACAGAACACTGGGTATTCTTTTGCCATGAAAGACAGAGAGAGACAGAGACAGACAGACAAAGACCCATCTTTTTTTGAGATGTGACCAAAATTACTAAAGCTTAATCACTGCTTCAAAATTTTGGAAGTGTTTAAAAGTTAAATACTAAATGAAATTGTATGCAAATTTTAAAAGATAGTGTTTGGATTATATGTAGAGAGAGTATGATGCAGTGTGTAGAGAGATGGCCTTAGAATCTGGAAGGCCAGGGTTCAAATCCCATCTCTGACAGCTAAGTCACTGTCACTCTGGACACACAGTTGCTCAAAAGCAAATTTCTATAAGTTGTATAAAACATGCTGACGAGCATTGGAAGACAAAACAGTTAAACCACAGATATAGTCCCACTTCTCATTTCTCTTACATTATATTAAACACCTGGGAAAATAAAGTGACTTCATCCTACAAGAGAGATCTTATCCTACAGAGAAAATAATATTAGACTTGGAGTTAGGAAACTTCAGTTTTAATCCTGGCTTTGCAACTAATTAACTGGCTTTGTTACCTTGGTTGTAATCTTAATTCCTTGTTTCCGCATCTGAAAAACTAAGGGTTGTTAGGAAGTGTTTTTTAAGGACACTTTCAGCTTTAAAATCATTCTACAATTCAGGTAATCACAAGAAATAAATATCCTTTTACAAGTGAAATTAAAAACCTTTAGATGAGTTATAAATTTTAGATGTATATTCTTCAATGATAAAAAATTTTTGTAACTCTTTTCCCCATAAAGTACATAGTTTATGATCTGCCCCCCCCATCTGCATTGACATGCTTCTCCCTCTCCCATTTCCCCTTCATTAGAAAATGGTAAAAATAAGCCACATCAGACCTTTTTGTCTTTAAGAAGCAGAGTCCTATGATCTTAAAAATTCTGGGACAAAATTAATGGGGGTAGAAGCAAAGTAATTCAGGATTTATTTAAGTTAATAAACATTTTCACAGTGGCATTTTGCAAGTTTATCTTTACATGGAAAAGCAAGTTTCAGGCACATGGACAGTTTGAAATAAACCCAGTATCTTAAAATTAAGGGTATCTCTATACAACTTTTACTAGTAAAATCAGCACAGTTTTTAAAATGAAAATCTTGGTTATGCTTATTTTTAAACCATGGAGCATGGGGGTTTGGGGGGCTGAGATACTCATAGGAGAGAGAGAGAATTGGAGTGCCAAGCAACCTGTTTGGTCTTTTTTTTTTTAATCTCTTGTTCATAATAAAAAGTTGGGAAGTAATAGGAACTCCAACAATGAATCTAAGTTAACTTGCTTATTATACTCTTCTGTCCTTGTCATCTGCCTCACTGCTCTTCCTGGGACCTTTTGTTAATTCTGTCAGATTTTAAACTTCTGCCCTCGTGCATTTTGTCTGCCCGGTTATCATCAACAAATAATAGTAAGCATTGGTGTAGGCTTATGGTGTGGCCGGCTTGGTAGATTAGAGAAGTTAGATGTCTTAATTCATTTCAGAGCTCCTTTTTTAACTTGCTAATACCAAATTTATCATGAGTTAATGCCTGTAAGGCATAGTAATTCCAGCCTAACTCACTGCTTTTTCTTTCCTCTCTGCATATTGCAAGATATTTTTTTTTCTACTCATAGGAATTTAAGGGGAGAAAAGAAAAGTAATTTCTCGTGCTTGTTACAAACTAATCTGGGTTAGGATATTTAGCAGATTAGCAGTACACTTCTTTAATTTTGTTAAATTACCTAGCAACGTGTGTATGGCAGAGAGAATATATTCTGAGCACTTTCGCTAAGAGTTACTTTAGAAGAACCACTGTGGTAAATTAAAGTTTGAGCATTAAAATGTATGCTTCATGGGAAGAATTTTCCAGTAATCCTGTTGCTTTCTCTCTCCCCTGAAACTGGTATGTTATGAATGCAGTCGTTACTTTAAACTATTCCAAAATTGTTAATGTTATTTACGTATGTGTAAATTCATTTTATGTCGTAAGTACCATTTTGCCTCTTTTAATTAGTGCTCTGTTAAAGTAGGATGATAAGTTCATTTAATCCATCTGGAGGAATAAACATAAATGGGTTAGCCTGCTTGAATATGCAGATTATTTACAAACTGTTGCGTACTTTGTGTTATGAATCCTTAGTATGATGGGCAAATCTAAGTAAGAAATGATTCTTGTCTTTGTGGAGTTTATTGAATTAATAGGGGCATATGACAGTAACAATATAAAATAAAACCTGGTAAGGACATAGGAGAGGAGTGATTAAAATGTTGTATGAGGTCTCCTTGGGGAAAGGTCATTCATTACTTGCTAGGAAGGGTCAGGAAAGGACTTCCTGGAGGAGATGTTATTTGAGTTCTTTAAATAATAGTTAGGTGTTCAGCAGGGGAGAATGAGCCATCTTAGGCTCAAGGATGAGCTTTAGGAAAAATAGATGGAAAAAAAGTGGTACCACTTCAGGAAATAACAAATAGAAAAATCTGGCTGTAAAGTGAGGGTTATAGTTGATAAACTCTTTTCAATATATTAGTGAATGAACAGGACTATTCTTCAGCCTATTTAGTGTCATCTAATGGTACTTTCAAGGAATTTACAGCATGTTCTTTTTAGTCAGTTCATTTTGGTTGAGAAATTAGACTGAGGGGAAATTACTTTGAACAACATATGCTAGGCTCCCAACACAAATACGTGTAGTAGCTGTTTTGACTCTTCCTGGAGTGAAAGGTATGAGTTCTTCGTAGTTCCTTTGTGTTCGCTATTTATATCCAAGTTAATTGTCAAGGTGGTTCCTTCACTGAGTTCTTCCTGGCAGAGTTAACCTTGAAAGCTGGGGTAAATTGTGATGTGAGAAGCCTTTTGGGCAGCAGTTTAAAAGGAAACAATGCTAGAAAAGGAAGTAATGAAAAGTAAAAAGGCATTTCAAAGTTTATGTCACTGGGCTGTGGTGTAAAAACATGGGGAGCAGGGTTATTAAGAGAACATCTGTGGCTCTTGAATCTTCCCCCAAGTGAATGTGTAAGCCTAAGTATGGCATCTTGATTTAAGTGTTTTAAAAAAACTTAAAGAAAAGAGAAATAAATAAGTCTGGAAAGAGAATGGGGAGAGATAGCTTTGCCCTATCATGATAGGTTTCTTCCACTAGTGAAAGATTAAAGCCTGAAGCAACTGAATAGCTGAGAAAAGCCCAGAGGAAGGTTGATTGCTTCCCCTCCAACAGTTCCAATTGATTGAAAAAAGACTAATTTAAAGTTCTGTTTGTTCTATGTCTTAAACCATCAGAATTCTCTTTTGGAACTGAAGGAATGCTCTGGAGGAAAAAGAATCCAAGGATAAAAAGTCATTGCAGGCCAACAATTGTTCCTAATCCTCACAAAATGCTGGAGAAATTAAATTTATTCTCTATTGCTCCAAGTGTTACCTAGGTCACTGGGCGATGGGAAAATTGAACTGGAAGTCGAGCAGGCGCAATCTTTGTTTTGTGTCTAGATGCTTAACCTTAGACACGACAAGGCATCTTAGAGTGTTGTGGGAACTTGGTTCAGAGTATTAACACCGAGACTTTTATTGCCCTGGATTTATAATAGGCTATGCTGTCAGTAGATGAAAATGCAGTGTTTACATTGCAGTGTTAAATGATCATTTAATTAACACCTAAGGAAAAAAAAAACTTGTGAAATTCTTAGTGGCTTTTATTGTTGGTTTCCTGGGAGGTTTTAATATTCAAGTTTCATTGCAATTTCTTTTTTGAAAGCATAGCTACAAAAGGCATTTATAAACTTTTTTTAGGAAGACAGTTTAACCTTGTTGACCTTTTATCTAAAATGTTAATTTATATTACATTTTTAGATTAGACTAACACAGACTTCTTAATTGGAGACCTCACTTCTATGTAGAGGGGATTGTTAATAAGTAGTTTAATTACTATTTTAGGAAATGATATGCATGTTGAAGATATGTGTTACATCTGTAATTAGTTGATTTTCTCATGAAACTTTTGCCACTAAGCACTAATTGTATAATTTCTTTTAGAAATAAAATATCACATCATTTAAAAACATCTATTTTTAAGGATATAGCCATTTGTAGAGGATGTTCTGGAAAACATTCATTTTTCTTAATGGAGAATCACTATTATATAGGATTTCATAAAACCTATCAACAACTAAGAAGAAATAATGAAAAGATTTTAAGAAATTAAAATAAAAAGTCAAAAACTGCTTTGTTGCAGAGACTAGATTCCACCAAATTTCTTCACCTGCTCTTGCCCATATATGAAAATTCATTTAAAAAAAGCATATTCTCCTAACAAAGGACTAATAGTATATAGGATGTTGCCGAGGAAAGCAGCTGCTCTGCTGTTTAAAGCACTTTATTAAAAGATAAATTAGAATTAGAATGAAGGATCCATTTAATCCACATTTTATCTCCATGTCATTTCCTTTTTAATATATTAGAAAAAAATGAAAAATTCTAAAACATTTACAAATGCACCTGTTGGATGAAAATCACTCAGCATTTTCCCAGAGCTAAATAAGTCACTGGGTTGTAGCCTTCCTAAATTCTTTTACTTACTTTTGCCTACCTTAAAAAAAACTTGTTCTGTTTTATATTTTGTAGATTTAAATCCATACAATACTTTCCTTCTCTGTAGCCAGCTCTTTCATTAGTCATTGTAAAAGGCAATAAGAATGTAAAATATAATCATAAACCATAGATAAAATAAAATCCTCATTTTAACCCAGTTATAGCACCATCATATCTTTAAAAAAAAGATTGATGAATAAAAATTTTGATTTAATTTTATCGTCTTTATTTCTCTATTTCACTCATCTGCTGGTGATCGAGAAAGATAGTAAGATGTTTCATTTAATACAGACAAATGTTATATAATTGTATCATAAGGGGTAATTTAGTTTTCATATATTGTGATTATCAATAACAGCTTAAATCCACAAAATAAACTGTCAGATTTAGTTTGAATTAACTCACCAAAGAAACCTCAGAAGAATAAAACTATTCAGAAATTAAAGGAATATGTTGTAAACATTTTGCTGTATAGTTAGACTATACTAGAGTGATTGTGTGCCATCTGTTGTAATTGTAAATTGTAATTCATAAAATCCCACCCATCGAAGGGCTCCCATTTGCTTGTGTCTCAAACTTTTTTCTGCCTTTCAGGTACCTCCAGAAATTGACCCTATTTATTAGTCATTTTACACTAGTCTTCAACACACATAATCTGTTCAACATAATCTATTTTCTTTACATATTTTTGGACTTGGTCAGTATGGAAATTTGTTTTGATTATATGCTTTTTTGACAGTGGTTTTGCTTTTCTTTTCGGTTGGGAGGAAGTAGGATAAAGAAAAAATAAATATTTAATAATGTAAAAAATGAACTTTAATTAAAAATTATATACTGACTTAAATGTAATTGTTGTCAACTGTACCCTGAGATCACTGGAAGTAGAGACCATATATTCTGGTTAATAGTTTTTAAACTTTTAAGTTCCTAAAAGAGTAGTTGTTATACAATAGATTTTCAAGAAATACTGTTTAGCTGACTAAAATTAAATTGAGAACATGAAAATAAAAATTCCAAATGCATTTGAAACTAACATTACTGGATATGGTTTAAAAAACCCTGATCCAAGATTCAAAAGAAATAAATTCTAATTCAGTTTTTGTGAGTAACAATTACTGTGACTGTGAGTGGCCATCGTTACCTCTGTTGGGCTCTTTTCCTTCTGCAATATAAGGAAGTTCAATTAGATTATCTCTTTAAAAAAAATTACGACTTTTAAAGGAGTCAAGACATGATTTTCCTGGTATAAGGACTACTTCTTGTGTGGAAACTCCTTCCATTGAAATATATTGGAATTCATCTCTAAATTATAGTCTTAGACATTTGCTGGGGCATTGAGAATTTGTTTTTCTCATGGTTGCATTTGATTCAAGGAGAGTACTTCAAGGCAACATTTGTAGTGCATAAAGTGTTATACTTGGAGTAAGACCTGAGTTCAAATGCTGTCTCTAAAATTTACCAGCTGTGTGACTCTGAGCAAGTTATTGGACCTTTCTGAGCCTATTCCCTTACCTGCAAAATAGGGATAAGAGGAATTCCTACCTCATAGGGTTATTATATTAGATTCAGCATGATAATTTATGTAAAATACTTTGCCACCCTTTAGGCTATAATCTGTTTATTTAGTACTCTTACTTCACTCCTTTCTCATCCTGTATTCAATTGAGTTTAGACAGAAACATTTTGGGGGGCAAATGAATATCCAAATGACTTTACATGTGCGTAAAGTGATTGTTTTTGATGATTGGATAAATTGGGATGATAAACTTAACTTCTGTAGCTTCACTGCAAGCATTCTGTTGGAAACGCCAGTAGCACACAAGGTGATGATGAGCAGTGATTCCATGCTGCCTCTCCATCACTAATGATAAATTTGAAATTACTCACATAGAATTTTGATGATGACTGTGAGTCTTTCTTACTGGTCATGTTCTGCCATGGAATAGATTTATATCACATGGCATGATCAAGCATTTTAACAAGTTTAAAAAAAATAAATGAGTGACTTGTTTGATTGTTTGCTTCTTGTTTTATTTTGATGTAAAGGAAAATCTATTCTTTTTGATGCAATATTCAGATACAGAAAAACATCTTTTACATTTCATTTTGTGCTTGAGTGATATGCAGTAGTATTTGATAAATCGCTTGCTTATTTGAAATAATTCATTTTTTTCTATGATTTGAAGAATATTTTTCATAGTACTAAAGCATTTGAATTAGAAATGAGAAGTATAATAATTCAGAGTAAACCTGGGAATTATGCAAGTTAATGGGGAACTCCTTTGGATAGGGAACTCTGACATATTGGAGAAAATTTTTTAAAAAATTAAATTTCATAGAACCAGAGATAATATAAATTCTTTAATTTTTAGTGAATTTGATTTACTGACTGCATAATTTGAATAGTTTAGAAGTACTGCTTAAATTATTATTTAAGAGAAGTTTGGGGGAAGTATCTGTTATATGTAACACAGTAGAATTCCATTTTGGGATCCTGAACAAACATCAACAATTCAATAAAAAAATTACTTTGAACACCATTTACATATGCACACATATTTATATGTGCGTGAAAAGCAAATAAGAATTTTAGACTAAAAATGTAGAAAAAATTAACTCAATTTTGTATGTGTTTATATATATATATATATATGTATGTGTACACACACACACACACACACACACACACACACACATATTAGACCTTACTTTAGGATTGTTGTTTTTCCTTTTATTCCTAACATTCAGTTACATTTGGA
>CM053772.1:209752882-209786394 GCA_028658325.1 Potorous gilbertii | reverse complement strand
GAAAATCAATGGAATACAGACTTTCCGGCATAACTATTTTCTTTCATGTAAATTGTTCAATAAAAAGAAAATACTTAAAGGCTATTATAAAAAAAAACACCTAAGTACTCAAACTGGACAGCAGTTACTAAAAGAAATATTTATATAAAGTATTTTCTGTTATTCAAAACTCTCTGAAAGAAGTTAACATTTCATCTTCCTTCCACATGAAATGCCATTCAAACATCTTCACATTTTCTTATGAATGTGGAATTTATTTCCAGCTACTCAAGATCAATGCATTCTAGAGCCTTTTGTGTTCTATGTAGTGAAATAAATGCTACTAATATGAGTTTTCATTCAATTAATTTCTTTAAAAACTGTAAACATTACCTTCTTGAGGACAGCAAATAGGTTCCTCTTATTCACAAATGTATATCATAAAGATTTGAGTCTGCCCAGAACATTTATGGTACTGTCTTCTTGGAATACAATTAAAACATTTTTATTGACTGAAATTTCTTCTCCTTATTAACTCACACCAGATTTCTAGAAGAATTTTGATAGTAACATAGTACTTACATGTTATGAATTTACCCAAACTGAAAGCCCAATGGAAAACAGGTGGCCTTACTTTTACATATTACTGTGGGACACAAGGGAAACTCAAGGACAAAAGCAAAATTAATTGAAAATAGACACAAATTCTCTTCATCTCATTCTTCTTTATCCACAGAAAGAAACATAGTTAGGCAAGAACATTAATGCTGGTACAACTGGTTTTGCCAACTATCAGTTTCTATGAATTATATATATATATATGTACATATATGTGTATATATTATGTGTATATACATACACACATATGTACATACACAATGTTTTAAGATTTTCTGTTTTGTTTGAATGTGATTTATGTTGCATGTTAACTACTATACATGTGTTTCAAATTACCAGAAACAAATAATAAATCACATATATTTGGATTCTCTTTCTAATGTCATGATTATTTAGTCTATATGAACACTTTTTCATATTCTCTTTATAAATTATTCATTTTCAAAGAATGTACCATTTTTTGGTTAGAGAAGTAATATCTTCTTGGTTTAACACATACTGCTTATAAACTGAAAAATCAAACTTAATTGTTGTTTTTACTGTAAAAGAACTGTTCTTGAAGTGTAAAAATCTTTTCCAAGTATATATTTCCATTGTTAACACCTCCTTAAAGTTTGAGACTGAAACTATTGACTGAACCTAATTTTCTTTTTTCAGTATTTTTATTATTCTAGTTGAATAGACCAGGCTGCTGGGATTGATTTTCATTTCTGAAAGTACATCTCAATTATGGACAGTTATAGAGCCAGAAATAACAGTAAGGACCAACATTTCTCTTTCTCATTGGAGATACTTTTAGAAAATTAGTTTTTCAAGTAAAAATAAAACAAATAGAAACTACAATGATGTAGAAAAAAAGTAATCTGACAAGAATGTTAGTATTTCAGAATGATTATTAAGAGATTAATGTTAAAAAACTGAACTGGAAAAAATATTTACAAGATGAAATTAGAAAGAATATTTAAATATAAACTTAAAATTTATATGATAAATACATAAGCAACTTTCAAAATGAAAATAATTCCCATTACTATAATGAAATGTTCAATTTAAAATATTCAAAGGAAAGCATAACACATATTTACCTAACAAAATAGCTTAAAAAGACTTCTGAAAATTTTTAAGAAGCCACGAGAAATTCATGCTATCATTTTAATAATCCAATTTAAGACGGTGATAATTTGCAGACCTGCTCACAAACAAAAATGACGTGGTTGACTCGGTACTGAAAAAAAAAGCTGCTCCTTCTTCCCATTTCTCACGGCTTCAGTAAATGTGCTCATTAGGTCCCGCCATTTCTCAAGTACCCAATACCCCTTATTATTTTTCACTTGTGATTCTGCTCGGCACTGTCAGAGCTGCAACTTGTATTCAGTTTCTTGTTATGGCATTTTCTTTCCTTTCTTCCTTTCCCCATCCCCCAACCTCCTAAAAAAAGGTCCATAAAGCAAGCAGGGTAGTCTTAAAAAAGCACGTTTTAATCTTCAAGTGAAATCAATATATGCTTTGTTCTGGTCTAATGATCTCACTTAGTGGGATAGTTTCATGCACTCTCACCCTACCTAAAGGAAGATATTATCTTGTTTGGGTGAAGCAGGAATGAGGGAGAGAGAGGGAAAACCTATGCTAATCACGCTGACACTTGAAAATACTTCTTAGAAAGGAGACCCCAGCCGTTTCTTTGCAAAGTCTTTCTTCATAAACCACAGCATATTAGCATTCATTACAGGGGATGAGAGGAAAAAGGGAACTGTTATTGAGATCTGTGATTCAAAATAACTTTTATCTTTTCACACATGCTCATTTAAGGAACTATCTGAAATTACCTAAAATGCAAGACATTTCAGTCCGATGGTAAAGGCCAAAAATAATTTAAAAACATCCATCTGTCTCCTGTTGTTATAATTTTTTTTGCACTCTCTGTGTTCTTATCACTTTTACTTGAAAGCTACATTTTCACAAAAAATCAGTTTCTTTATTTTTACATGCAGAAGTAACTTATTTATACATTCATTCAAATGTTTTTTAAGTACCAGAAGAATGCACAGAACACTATAGGAGGTGTTTAAATGAATACAAAGATTAGATAACATACTCCTTCCTGGCCTTCATGGGGCTTATGGTCCAGTCAGTTACTCATAATTGAGTTCTATGAAAACTAAGGCAACTTATGAAAACTTAGGACTTATGAGACACAAAAGGCAAGATAATATGAAGAAAAATACACAAATCTATTTCTATTGTTTGAAGTCTAAGAATAATGTGAATTTAAGTCAGGTAAATTTCAGCGAGGAAAAGCGAACCCAATCAGTATACTAACTGGAGTTTAAGCCACGGGGTTTTCACACTCTCTCTTCTCATATAATAACAAAAGGAGCTCATATTTACATGAATTTTAAAGTTTAAAGTATTTGCATAACATTTTACCATTTATAAAAATATTTTCCTCATCACAATTTTGTGAAATACACAATATAACTGCTTTTATCTTCATTTTATAGATATGGAAGTTAACTAAGGCTCAGAGAAGATGTGACCTACTCTATGAATACACTATTAGGAAGAACAAGAGCCAGGACTGAAGACTTCAGGTTTTATGATCACAGTTCAGTGTCTTCTGTATCTCACTGCCTGCTGTGTTTCTTACATAATGTACCTATTCAATTAATTTCAGACTAAATTCAAACACCACTTTTTGCAGGAAGTCTTGGCCGGTCAGTTCATCTAGAGGCTAATGTCTGCCCCTTGAAAGTTTAATTCCATTTACTCTGTATGTCCTTTGTACATCCACACATATATGTGTGAACACATACACATATACACACATAGTCTCCCCTTGTAGAATATAAGTTTTATGAGGGTAGGACTGTTTTTGTTTTTCCTTTGTATCTCCAGCACTTAGGACAGTGCTGGGTACATAGTAAAAATCAGACTGCTGTACTTGGAATTAAACAAATGGCAACACCAAAACCTGAGTCTGAATCCTATCTCAGTCACTTATTAACTGCATGACTTGTGCAAGATAATCTCTCTGGATCTAAATTTCCTCATATAGAAAATGAGGAAGTTGTACTTGATAGCTTCTAAGATTTCTTCCAGTTCTAATCTATGACCCTACAATCATTAGTTCATAGATCATGTACGTAGCCAAACAATATTCATCTTAGGCTTACTTTTGCACCTATCTGTGATTCTAGAATTTAAAATCACATCGAAACTTACCGACTGGCCTTTGAATCAAGAGCTTCCGATTTAAGTCCTGATTCTGCTAGTTAGTGTGTGATTTGAGGTGAGTCATAGGTTTATTTCATCTTCTATATAATTAACCTGGCAACACTTGCCCTATCTGCCCTAAAGCACTGGTGTAGGGTGGAAATTAAAAAAATATTTACTGGTAAAAATGATTTGTACTTGGTAGTAAATAATAATTAATAGTAATAGTAAACTTTTATGCAAAAAAATTGTAAACTTCATGAAAGTAGAAATAGCACCCTACCTTTTTTTGTATCTTCAGTGTCTAACAGGCTACCTTGTTTGCACTCAGTATTAAGTAAATGTTCATTTAATTAAATCCATAAATTTAAAACTCAACATTTTGTCGCTTTATATGTCTATATAATGCAAGAGAAAAATGTATCAATTATTTGAGTATGTAAGGAAACCTTCTCTAAAGAAATGGTCAGTTTCTGTATACTTACAGAGAAGCTTGGTTATTTAAAAGCTAGTTTTGACCCATATGTTTTACCTATATGAAATTCGGTAATGTTAAGTGAAGGATAAAATATCATTACATTTAACCTTTTTGAGGGATTACAGTTGGAGACTAAGCAAAAGAACACAGTACGTATTGGAGCAGAGTTGCATTATAATTTAAATAACACATCTTTGTATTGCTTATAGTCACAAATGTCAGTCAGTCGCACTTGGTGAATATACTAATTTCTCTGTTCCAGATTATATACCAGCCATTTGTAACAGCTGGAAGGAAGAGTCACTGAAAAAGACTAAAAGTCACCTAGATTTAAAAGTACTCTATAAAAGTAAAAGCAATGTAGACGTTGCAGTGTTCTACCTTTAACACACATCTATTTGAGAAGTGTTATTTTATTTTACAAGTGGAGAATGTGAGAAACAGAAAAGTTAAGTATATTATGAATTAAGTCATTGAATATGTAAGTATGAGATTTAAAATACAAATAGGCTCCAAATCAAATCTATTGCTGAAGTGACTATTTCATGTGGTTGCTTAAATTCAATTTCATTTATATAACCTTCAAAAAACAACTGCTAAACTGTAAACCCAAATTCAAAATAAAAGTTTATTGAATGTTGACGGATATGTGCAAATAGGTATGCATACAAAATGTTTATTAAATAAATATGATCAAAGAAACATGAAAACAATTTTCAAAAGAAAATTTTAAATTATCAACAATTGTAAAAATAAGAGAAATTAAATTTAAAACAACAGAGGTTTAGTTTCCCATTGAAGAAACTGCAAGGATGCCAAAAAAAGAAAATCAGAAACAATTATGTCAGGTACATGGGAAGTCAGGCATATTTCTGATGAAGTTGTTGAGCTGGCTCTAGCACTCTTAAAAAGATTGGAATTAGGCAAGCAAAGTAACTAAACTGTTTATACTCTTTGACTCATCGATGCCACTACATAGCATATATCCCAAGGAGGCCATAGAGAGAGAAAAAGATCACAAATATACGAAAATAACACACTCCCACACACAAATAAAACTGGAAACAAGATGAGCATCCATCAGTTGGGAAATGGTTGAACAAACCAGTATATAAATGGAATGCATTATCATTTCCCTGTAAGAAACAGTGAATAGAAAGAATTCATAGAAATAAGGGAACTATATGAACTCTTGCCAAACAAGGTAAACAGAATCAGGACAAGAATATGCACAATTACCATAGCATTGGAAACATAAAGAACACCAAAGGAAGCCATAAAACGTATCTGCTTTGTCCACTGGTTTTGCTAAACTGTTTTTTGTTATTTAAAAAAAAAGGCTCAATGGCAGGGGTGGGATTGTGGTACTGGGAAGTATATCTGTAAAGAACTGTAACATAAAAGCAAATGGCATCAATGAAACTTTAAAAAGAAAGAAATACTGGGTAACATCTGGCAAACAGCACATTAGTTATTCTGAAAAATCACACAGTTTTTCAGAAATAAGTTGTAGCAGCTTTGACTAAGAATGAAGCAACAACTTTATCATTAAAGAAGTCTCTATTTAAAATTCAAACATGAAAAAACTCAAAATGCAAATGGATGTCCGATTAAAATTAAAGATATGGATTTTATTGAAGTATTTATTTCATTGGGTAACTTCATGTCAAAACTAAAAGTCCATGAAAAAATACAACTCTAAAGAAGGGGCCACTCATTTTAAACAAGGGCAAACTTCTCAAAACTCTATAGCAATTTCATTATTAGTGATGTTTCTGAATGTATTTTCCTATCACTTTAATTTCAATATTAACAGCATTTTATTTAAAATGTGTCTACTTATCCTCAACTACCATTCCCAATAGAATGGGAAACTGGGTAACTTTCTATTTTCCACATTTGCAACATCATTGGTTTCCTAAGAAGGTCTCAAAGTAAGCTTAGTAAGCTGAGGTTTACAGAATCTTTAAGCACTGAACTGGGAGGTATGGAAAGTGATTGGAGAGCTTTACTCAGCAGAAGGAGGGTTTCCAAGCAACCTTACACAGTCGAGCAGCCACAAGCAACTGAAACAATGGCTAACATTGGCAGAGATCCGTTAAAGGAAAGTCTGCAGGAATACACTGTTGTTTTTCTCTTGGGTGGTGATGTTGGGGGTGGTAACGGTGATGATAATGGTGGTGGGGGCATGTGTGCATGTGTGCGTGTGTGTGTGTGCGTGCGTGTGTGTGTGTGTGTGTGTGTGTGTGTGTCCTAGCCTCTAATTAAAGATGACTAAATAAACTGTGAGGAATAGGCTGGGGAAACCAATAGTAGCAAAATGAGAAATGCATTTTAAATATTGACATAATGCATATTTTTGAAGTGTATTCTTAGCTAAGAATACAGCCTTCATTTCATTCTGGGGATTTCAACAGATCACATTTTATAAAGATCTGTCATGCAAACAAGTGATCTGGTCTTGCACTAGTTAGCAGCTTCTGGTTTGCAATACCCTTAAAAATGAACTCTAAATCTTAAATCCATACAACTGGAAAAATGAAATGAGAACATTTAAAAGAGACCTGGGGAGAATTCAGATATGGCCTTTCTTTAACCTTGTGCTGAATTTTTAATCAAGAACTATGGGATGATTAGATTCGCAGAGTCTCATATTCAGTTTCTTATGTGAGTTTTCAACCTGACACGCCTTATATATTTGATTATTAATAAATTCAATCAATCTTTAGTACTGAGTAGAAGCCTAAAATGATTTTTTCTTTCAAAAGCATCTTCTTGAATGAAAAGGACATGCACTTTTCTTAATCAGAACACCTGTTTCCTTGTAACTAGTTGTATGAAAAACTGGAAAGTCACTTGAAAAATCCCTTACACTGTTTCTTCAGGGAAAAAAAAGTGCAATCATATTTGTGAATGACAAGGAATGATAATTAAAATGTTAAAAAAAATCCTCATTCATTTCACTGGTTTAAGACTTATCTGGAGTTTTGAATCATTCATCTAAATTTGAGGATTTTTCTCCTATAACCTTATAACTTTAAAATGAACACAAATATCTAAAGAATGTGTCAACATAGAAAAAAATAGTCTTATCAAAAGTCTCAATACTTTAAAACTTACATTGTAAAAATAAACTCTTTAAATCTGAAATTGCAAATAAAAATAATGTTTCTAAAAAACCATCAAATTTGCATATGTCTTAGTTTGATTCTTTGAAATGCCTCCATCACCCCTCCCCCCAATATTCAGGTGCTGATGTACTTGTTAGAAAAATCAAAATCTAGACTCCTGACTCTCTTTCATTGCTTTTAATGTCAATTGTCATGAACACACGTTTTGTTGAACAAACCAGAAACAATAAGTGTGTACTCTTTTGAGAGGAATTCTAGGAGAAAAAAAAGAAAGAAAAGAAACGTGAGTAGCAATTAACCACATCTTCCTTGTTTTGCATTAAATGAAATAAAACTAGATTTTCTGTCATGCCCTGATAAAGTGAGAAAACACTCAAAGGAACAAATTACCCCCAGTCAATTGCTCAGCAGTAAAAGCCATCTAGAGAAGCTAGATCAATTTACAGGCCAAGGCTGAATGAAGCATTCTCTGTTTACCAGCAGAGGAGGTGTTAAGCAGTATGATTTAATATTTATTTAACCAGAAGAAATTCATTACACAGAAAAACATATGTAATGTTGTTAATTACACAACTGTTACCATAGTAATTTTGAAAGGTGAAACAGACAGAATTAAAATTCTAACCACAAACACTTCACCTTAACGGAAACTTGATATAACTTTAATCAACTTGAGACCAAAAAAGGCATTTAAAATCTTCGGTGTTTTAGAGCTATAATTGGGTAAGAAAAACCAAACCAGCTTGGCTAAATTCAGACAGAGCTCATCACATCCTTAATTTTTCTTTCTGTGTGTTTCTTAGACATACTTACAAGCATCCCACATGTACAAATATTTTTTCCTATTCAAAAGCTGAAAGTGCTGATGTTTATTCTGTTATCATATTTCAGCAGATGGTGATAATGTATAATTAGATTTGGTGGGCTTAGCTCACTAAGATCACTTTCTATAGTTTCCTCCACCATTTAACCATTTAGATTGTTTGCAAATTATATTTAATAAAGAGCACAGATGTTTATATCACTTGTGCTCATTCTTGCAAAAATATTGCTATTTTAAAAAATGAACTATACAAAGGTATACAAATGGAACTATCTGAATATGTGTCACTAAAAGAAGTTTCTAGATTTGGAAAACAAGTCACTTATACTTGAGAACCTTTTTTGGTTTCTCTAAAATTTGTACATAGCTACTGCACAGTTGGGTGAGGTTGTTTGTGTGTGTGTGTGTGTGTGTGTGTGTGTGTGTGTGTGTGTGCCTTTAGCCATCCCAATCAGTCCAGAATCCAGATTAGGACTGTCAGGTTGTGTCAGGACTTTACAGTGAGTGTTCACTCGAGTGTCTTTAATCCTCTAAGGTTTACTCAAATGTCACAACCATCTGGAGGAAAAGGAGCTTCCCTGCTGAGTTCCACTGACCACAAATTACTTTCTAAAAAGAAGGACAATAGAAAGCGGTTGATAAATATTTGATTTTTTTTCCAGAAATGTTAGACAAAAAATACTTTTTCCCACTCTAAATTAGGGTTAAATGAATTCCTCCAAAATATAAAAACAACTAATTAGCATCCATTTTGGAAGTTTCATGACAAAAAAGCAATTATCATTATAATATGTTTAAAAGCTTGAAAAACAATTTCAGTAACACTGATAATGTATGTTTCCCATGAGTGTTTGCATTGTTTTCCCTCTTCACAAAAAGATGACCAATTCTGAATATGTTATGATTTTGATTAATTGGAAGTCAAAAGAAAGTATGCTTTGCTTTATTTTTGTCTCTCTTACAACTAATCCTGCAAATGCAGTATTGCCAGTTTTATTTTAAAACATTGAAATTAATTAAAGTTTCTTACAACTTAACAAAAAAAAAAATCTTCCTTCACAAAAAGTGAGTAGTCAAGTATCCCCAGTGCAACTCCTCAAAGAAATCTGGTTCTAGTTTTCCTCTTTTAAGGCTGTGACTATAATCCTCTTCTCTAAGGAAAGTTACTTCCTTGTCTGGCAGAGAAAACACTGAGAAGCCAGCTGCACTATATCTTGTAAGTGACAATATTTGCAGCTGCACTTGGTCCTGTACAGTTCCTAAGTTCCTACCTGAAGTTCTCCCAGACTCAGAAAATTTTGCTGTTAATACAGTCAATTCAATCCTTGGAACATATTTATACAACACAAGGGAAAAGGGATGTGGGTTATTCTAAATAAGATTTTTTTTTTCTTTCTGGTAAAATATTTTACATTCTCTGCATTGACTCTGGCTGTGGGTATCCACATAATTTGTCAAGGCACAAAAGCGAATGGGGAAAAGGCCTGAAGATAGTGTTCAGCTTTTTTACATCTTGATTAAACTACAGTCTATTATGATTGGAGCTCATCATGCTTTCCATTGGTGCCTGGGTAAAATCTGATCCTCTACAATCATTTGTGGCAAATGTAATTAAAACATATGATTCTACAATTTGTATAATGTTTAAAAAGAAACGGATATATACTTTCCACTAGACTTATTTTTATCTTTCTTGAAGGCCTAACAGTTTCCCTCTGCCAAGTACCTACCCACTGCCAAGTATCATGTAATTTAAATGCAGACCCTCCCCCTCTTTTAAATAAACACAAACTTAAAAAAAAATCCTGGGTGTGGGGAGGGGGAGAGAGAATCTCTCTATTCACAAAATAAGTACCATTGCGATAGAACTTGACAGTTAATCTGACACTTCCCTGTTGTATTGCTAAAGGTCACATGACATAACCAGATTATACAAAAAGCACATTCAGTTAATGAAATTTACTTTAACCTTATTTATAGCAATATGGGGAGGGGATAAGCTTTCTTCTCCAGATGAGGCCTTTTTTGAAATAGTACAACATTTCTAAAGTTTGATATAAGGTAAATACACTTTATTTTGAAAAATAATAAAATTTGAATGGACTAAATTCATATTTTTGTAACCGTAGCCATATTTGTATGAACAAAAACTCTGGTCATCATTACTCATTTTCATTTCGCATCAATATAAATGCCTTACCTCTTCATTTTTCATTTTCGCATCAATATAAATGCCTTAACTCTTCATTTTTCATTATCTTGGCAAAAAAAAACCAAAACAAAACTTAACTGTTAACACACAAAAGAAATGGTAACGTCAACTAAAATATGGATATATTTTATCTATCTATCTATCTCTATATATCTGTTATTCTGGGGAAGAAACAAGTGGCTTTTATTCATTCATCAGGGTGAGCAGGACTATTGCAGGTTAGCAAGATGATGAGCAGCGTTAGAAGATGAGCTTTAGTGATGATGTTGAGTTCAGTAAGTGGCACCGTTAAGTACTGCCATACCAGAGTGGCTCAGTCAATCAACAGACAAGTACGGAAGAAACAATGCATACACAGAGACACCCAGAATTGACACTTTGCCAGAATCAACCAAAAGACTATTCAACAAGCAACAGATGTAATGTCATTCCCATCCTATAAAAGAAATAGAAAGAGCTGCAAAATTTAAAACACAAACAAAAGCCAAGAATTTGATTGTCAGTCAAATGACACTGTCAGGTGTCAATCTTTAATAAATGGAGAGGCAATAACTAAAAGAATCAAAATATAAAATGTAATATCATTTATTGAACTTTTGGAAGCTAGGATCACAGGCAAACTCAGCTGCCTCAGGAAGGATATTTTCAACACCTCATCAATGTTCCATTGTCTATTTAATGAGATAGGTGCTCAAGGAGACATTTATTGTTGCTGCATACTCCCTAGCATAAGTCAAAACTAAATGTCATAGCCAAATAATATTTACGTTATATTACAAATGTACACTAACCCTCTAATCTCAACTTGCACAAAAGAACTGCCATGTTCAAAGAAAAAGGGAAAAATAGACACAAATGTTATAGAAAGATTTTATTTTGAAATATGCATTGAAAAGCAGTGATGAATTTTAAAGGAAAATAATTTATAATCAAAGTTCATTTCATCCACATGATTCAAGTTCATTGTAAATTTTTTAAAAATCATCTAAAACCCAGCATGTTCATGTCATGATGTTTAATATACAAAGAATGATTTCATTTATATATTGAAAAGAAGAAAAAAGCTAAAGTACTTATTTCCTAACTAGAATGATTTGTAGCTTTCATTTCTCAACTCATAAAATAATTACACATGCTAAATAATAATTGTGTCACAAGACAAAAAAATTCTCTGTATTATGGAGGCAAAAAAGTATCTAAATTTCATTCATCCCAAATAACTGTGCAATCTGGAAGCGTATCATTTGCGTAAGTTGACAATAAAAGCATAAATGTTACTACTATGAACAACTTGAAACTTGCATATGTTCTGAAAACGTATACGTTTCAGATTAAAATGAAATGATAAGAACAACCAGATTTGATCACATTGATATATTAACCAAACAGAACTCAGGAAAAAAACAAACAACTAAATGTGATTTTAAATATCCCAAAGAATAATTAAGGAAATCCGGATGCATTTTAATGTAGCCATTTAAAAAAAAATACTACTGATAGTTTTTGAAAACACATAGAGAAAATGGGATTTGCTTTCCATACTGACTACTTTATAAGTTATCATAGTTCCTCAGGAATAATGAAAAAATTAAATTAAAATGAGAATTATTTCAGAAAAAAATGATTTTTAAATAACTATGGACTATTGTTATAGTTAACACTACTGGTAAATTCCATAGTAATAAATGAGGGAACTCAGAGAGGAAAAAGATAAACTTTAGGGAGTACCTAATCATGGTCTTCAGACATCTGCAGGATTGTCAGATAGAAAAGGAAATAGACTTATTGTACTTGGCTTCAGGGAGAATCTAGGGAAAATGAACTGAAATTAAAGTAAGATCTTAGTCTAATTTAAGAAAGAACTCCCTAATAATGAGAGTTGCCCAGTAATTGATGGAACTATTTCTCTAAATAGCAATTTAGCATCTAAGGATACGTTGTTATTGTACTGGTGGTGGTGATGGTAAGAAATTTATCAAAAACAACATTTATAAAGCATATTAACATTTGAAAAACACTTTCCTTGTATTACCTCCTTTGTT
This sequence comes from Potorous gilbertii, assembly GCA_028658325.1. Taxonomy (NCBI): domain Eukaryota; kingdom Metazoa; phylum Chordata; class Mammalia; order Diprotodontia; family Potoroidae; genus Potorous; species Potorous gilbertii. Next base: position 209,773,898 of record CM053772.1, on the reverse strand, counting down.
CCCTCACAAAGCTCTATAAGATAGATGCTATCCATAATTATCCCACATTTTACAGATAAGGAAACTGAGGTCCATAGAGGTTAATTGACTTGCTCAAGCTGACCTAGCTAATAAGTGGCTGAGCAATATTTAAACTTAGGCCCCTCTGACTATATCACAGGCTCCATCCACTGTGTTACCTAGTTTTAAGTAAGGTAGGGGTTTAAGGAATTTCTGCCCTGAGAATTCAGACTAAATGGTCTCCATTTGAAATCCAACTTGAAGAATCTGTCCTGTGCATACTTAGTAACAGTGAGTGATACAAAGTCTTTACATTATTTTAAAGTATTGTAGAGGGTTGGGTCTAGGGTCAGGAAGACCTGAATGAACTGAAATCCAGCCTCAATCTAGCTGGTATGACCCTGGCCAATCTTCACCCTGTTTGCCTCAGTTTCCTCTTCTGTAAAATGAGCTGGAGAAGGAAATGGCAATCCATTCCAGTGTCTTTGCCAAGGAAACCCCAAATAGGATCATGGAGAGTCAGACACGACTAACCGACTAAACAACAGCAAAAATGAAAATGAATAGAGAAGAGGGAAGAAACTATTCTACAGAACAGATTATTTCTCTATTGTGCTTGCTGATCTAACAAGTCAATGTATGTAAAGTGCTTTAAAAAGCTTAAAAACATTATGTACTAGTAGTAGTAGCAGAATTTTAAAAAATACTCAAATTTGATGGGGTTAATTTTAGCCTGGCACCAAAAACCAGTCATCTTCCACATAAAGCATAAACTATGCTAAACTTTAGTCTTTGTGGGCTGGTGAGAACATTCTCCATATCATGCAAAGAGTATATAAAAAGAAATGCTTTTAAAGTTGGGGAAGAAAAAAAGAAAGAAAAACTGGGTTAGGTTTAAAGAAAAAATTGGCCCATAGGTCTTTCATCCTATGAGCCCATTTCATCTGAGAAATGGAACGAGTCAAGGAAGACAGCAAGTACATCAAATGTTTCTTTGTGTTTCCCCACAGTATTTTGCATGCAGTAGATATTCAATAGTATCTGCTGATTCTGTATCTCTCCCTCTGCCCCAAAACATATACAGGAGAGGAGAAAGGAGTATAACTCAATGAAGTAATATCTCACGATATTTATATGTACAAGAAGAAAGGGAGAGAGAGAACATTCATTCTATCCATTCATCAATATCTAAGCAACTATGATGTGCTGCCTAAAATATTTATTATATATAATATGTAATAAAATGTAACATACAATTATATATATAATGTAATATATTAATATGCACACATATAATTTGTTACTGTCAAAGATCTTTATAATCTAGTAGGATCTCATGAGCCTGAATTTGGAATTGGAAAAGACTTTAGAGGTCACCTAGTCCAGTTCCTTATTTTATAGATGAGGAAACTGAGGTCCAGAGAGGTTAAAGTCTTATCCAAGGTCACCAAGGTAGCTAGGAATAGAGAAAGAAGTTAAGCTTAGGATATTTTCCTCCACACCCAGCTGAGCAATTACACCATGTAGTTACACTGTGCTAACTAATAATATATATTGAAATATTGTTATCATTCAAATAAATACAAAGCAATAACATTAAGAGCCATGATAAAGAAAACCTGACCCACATTTTATTATTATACACATTGTTGGAAAACAGCTTTGCTTACTTTTGTCCTTCAACATATTTTAAAGTTATCTGTAAAATATGTATTAGTATTATTTTTCTTGTAATCTTATTAATAATAATTAATATTAGTATATGTCTTTAGAGTTTTAATACATTTTATGACATTATTTCATTTGAGTTCACAACAATCCTACTGAGTAAGCAATATGATTATTCATGTTTAACAAATGAGGAGACCATTTTACAGAAATTAAGCTAATTTGACCATGTTATATAGCTACTAATATTTAGAAATGGGATTAAAACACAGTTCTTCATTCAAGCAATCAACAAATATTTTTCAAGCACTTACTATGAACCAGAAATTGGGCTAAGTGCTTGTGATACAAAGGAAAAGGAAAAAAAAGTCTGTGACCATGAGGAATTTTCATTTCAATCATGGAGACATTCTATCTCTTAGTTTAACGCTTTTCAGTCTATGCTGCTGCTTCCCAAGATGCTGGAAGCTACTTTAGATGTAAACTAGTCCTTACAGAATTGTTCTGAAAATTAAAAGGGATAGATCTATGAAAACCTTCTACAAAGAATTCAATTCAATAAACATTTGTTAAGGGCCTGTTATGCACAAATGTGTTTGGGGCATTCTTGATATATATATTTAAATATTACACAAAATAAAAAACAGGCCTTACCATGGGAAAACGGAGATATCATGTATGTACACAGGGAAATAAATACAATACCACACCAGGAAGGCAAATATCAAGGGTGGGGAAATGAAGGGATCTTCTTTTACAAGAGAAGGCACCAGAATCAGTCTCAAAGAAAGATTAAGATTCTAAGAGATCTCAAAAGAGTGAAGAGCCAAAGGGACAGCCCAGGTAAAGGAAATGAAATGAGAGTTGGAAAACTTAAGTTTGTGAGAAAAACACCAAGAGTCCCACTTTCAGGCAGTGGGAGGTAAGAGGGAGGGGACACTTCTTATCAGAAAGCCTCTGCTGTGCTTGGCATAACTTCTATCAACATATGGATAAAATCCCAAAGATAAGGCATTTAAAATGTTCAACCAGAAATATCTCCTCATGATGCATATCATATTTTCAGGTAGCTGGCCTTATTATCTATCTAACCATGAATTATATAACCTTTCCCCTCAACCATCTTTGTGATCTCAAGATCATACTACTGACTGCTATGGCTCACTCTCTTTGAGTTCAAACCCTATTTGTTTTCAGTAAGTTTCTATTTCTACTGGAAGATGTGATTCCATATAAACAACACAGAAAGATTAAGGTTGGCTCAGCCTCTTTTTTTTTTTTAAGTTTTTTCCCCCAACTTTTTCTTTACAATGTGACTGAATATGTTAGATCTAAACTATAGTGTCTTTCATTCAATACTGCATTCTCTTCATCTGAAAGCTGGGACACATTTACAATTGGGTAACATTAATTGGAAATGTGCTCTTTCAAAGCAAAGAGGGAGATACTTTCAAAATGAAAAACTCCTAAGACTTGATGTTCCCAAGGATGACTGTTAGAACCCAGGGTAAGTTTCAGAAGATGGATGGGAAATTGTACCAACAGGTTGAAGGAGAAATTGTTCAAGAAATAACAACTGGATTCCTTCATGCTTTCCAGATTCATACCACTATCCATTACACCACCATGCCTTTAGTGCTCTGAAGATATTTTTACATAAATGAACAAATACTAAAGTATTTGCTATATCACACATATATGTGTGTCTATGTGTGTGTATATGTATTTAATTTTTTTGAATATATTTTTTTAATTTACAACATTCAGTTCCACAAGCTTTTGAGTTCCAAATTTCCTCCCCTTCCCTCCCCCGTTCCCAAGATGGCATGCAATTTGATATAGGTTCTACATATACATGCACATTAAATATATTTTCAAATCAGTCAGGTTGCTGAGAAGAACTATAAACAATAGAATGAACCAAGAGAAAGAAGAAACAAAACAAAATAAAAAAAGACAGAGTAAATAGTATGCTTTGATCTGCATAAGGAAATAAATAAGTAAATAAGGAAAAAATAATAAGGAAAAAAATCATGCTTCAGTCAAGTAGCAAGTATTAAGATCCTGTTTACTGTACAAAAAATGCCCACAAACTAGGGGTAAGGTCTTCTGTAAGAGCTACAGTCCCCTTGAATATTCAAAGGACTGTGCACCATGATTAGTGCTAACAAAAGTTCATAAAAATGAAAGAAAAAAGTATATCAATTCCTTGATATAAGTGAATCTTTCCCAACTGGGAAGCCTATCTTTTTTAAGTTACAAGATGCTAAATGGTTGTAAATCATGGAATGTCATGATCACTAAGAATGAAAATTGTTGGCAACCCAAAGATCAATAAGGAAGTTTATAGGAGATATAAAGAGATTATAGTTTATTACCAGTGATAATTTATGAGAAAGGAGTTATATAAAAGACATTATCTAAAACAGATACAATCTAAAAAGATGAACTGGTATATGTTAGAGTGAGGGATGGACAGCCAAGGCATTAAAATGTAATTGAATGAGCACTGGATTTTGAGAACCTGAGTTCAAATCCTGATTCTGCTCCTTACCTTGACCTTTAGCAAGTCACTAAATTTCTCTACACTTCAGTTCCTCATCTTAAAATTAAGGACTCAAGACAAAATGCCATTCACATCTAGAGAAAAAACTATGGAATTGGAATTCAGAATGAAGCAGACTGTTTTCTATTGTGTTAAGTTTTGGTTTGTTTTTATCTCATTGTTTCTCCCATTCATTTTAATTCTTCTTTGCAACATGACTAATGTGAAAATGTATTTAATAAGAATGTATATGTAGAGCCCATATAAGACTGCAGACAGTCTTGGGGAGGAAGGGAAAGGAAGGGGGACAAAATTTAAGATTTATGAAAGTGATTGTTGAAACCTGAAAACAAATTAATTTTAAAAAATAAATTGGAAAAAAATAAGAAGATTGTATTATAAGGTCTCTAAGGTACTTTCTAGCTCTAAATGTATGAATTTTGTGTCTTCACCTGATATACTAATTGCTACAAAATGTTACAAAAAATTGAGAGGAGCATCTCCAGTGTGCTGAGAAAGCCTGCCACAGATGACTTATTAGAGAACATTGACAGGAACTTCATGAAATGAAGATGGATCGGGAGAGAAGACACTATCTTTTGCCTTCTTTTGTGTTCCCAGCAGCTCAGCACAGGGCCTATCCCATGGGAGATTCTTTATAAATGTTTACTGACTACGTCAGTAAAGAGAGACCCCACAGATGAGATCATATATCTACTGAAGTACATTCTACTCTCAATTAAGTGAAAATTGTATAGATCACTGGTATGAATTACCAAATCAATCCACTTGTATCTGTGGATTGGTCTTCATTCCCTCAGCACTTTCAGGCACCACAGGGTGTAATGCAAGATTAACAGAAATCATGGTCTGACCTTGAATGAACTATGAAGTGGGTTCAAGAGAAAAGATCATATAAAAAGCAACAGAAAATAAGGGATAGGAGTGACCCATGTTATCATAATAAAAACAGTCAATTTAGAATTAGCCTAGATTCAAATTCTGACTCAATCACTTAGGATGTGTGTAGGAAAGTCATTTAATTTCTCTGGGCCTCACTTTCCTACCAATAAAATGAAAGGTTAAGGGAATGATGGTTTAGATGATTTCTTCTAACTCAAAACCTATAAATTCATGAACTAGAGTATTGCAACATCACTGGAATTATAAAAAAAAAAGTTTCGAAAAGTAGGCAGGGAGTCAAGAGGGAAAATAAATGACCACAGTAAGGAAAGTGCTTTGCAAACCTCTATGTTCTACATAACTGTGAATTAGTAGAAACAACACCATGGACAAAATGGAAAGAGTATTTTGACTGAAGTTGCTGGTTCTGGCTAGAGGATGGGAGCTAGTGATACTTGAGAAAGTAGCCACAAGAGACTATATGGAGAAGTAAGTTGAGAGAGCAATCAACGAGAAGCATGTTATCATGGGAAAGAGCATCAGATCTGGAGTAAAAAGTTCTAGGTTGGAGAACCAGCTCTGTAACTCTGCTACTCATCTGTCCTTGAGCAAGGCTCTTTTACCTATAGAATTTAAGGGATGGTCTAGATAATATCTACAGTCTCTTCCAGAAAGGGATGGGTATACGTAATTGTGAAGAATTAGGCAACAAAAGAAGAATTTTTTTTGAAATATTTCAGGGCTTTCAGCTACTTTTTAAATAGGGGTAATGCATGTAAAAGATTATCAGCAACAGTCATCATTTTAATAAGTTAAGAATAAGGTCTTAGAAATAGGGACCTCACTATTATTTCTACCTCTATGATGTGAAGGTGTATAAGTGTAGATACTTTAGATTCCCAATATAATATACAGGAAATTTATCAAGTTTACATCTGTTGGCAAAAATATCCAAAATTACTCCATGATGCTATATTTTGAAATCCTAAGTAAAATTTAAAAAATGAGAAAGCTTTATAGATTATGGTATAACCAAAAAAAAAGATTAGAAAGGTCTGCGTTCAAGTCTTATCTTCTCCACCTATCACATATATAATCACAATCAAGTCACACAACCTCTCTGACTTTCAAGTTCCTGTGTTTAAAATAGTAATACCTTCGCTTCCTACCTCAATGACGTATTTTAGAGGGAACACTGTGTGAAGCACTAAGCAATTGTGAACTACCCTCACAATAAGCAGTAGTAGCAAAAAAATATATAGTAATTATAAACATAAATAAAAGAACCCAAATTAATTTGGTCACGGATGATGAGACATTGGGCTTTCATAATGAAGTTCCCAGATACTAACTGCATTATAACCCAATATATTAATACATAGTTCTGGGTACACTGTAAGTAGAAAATAAGGTACTATAAAATAAAATAACCACCTGAAGTACAAATTGGATATCACAAAACTTTAAGATGATTTTCAGGCGTGTCTACTAAAGCCAATACTTTAGAGGGAGTCCAGTATACTGGCTTTAATTTGTTATCTCAGTGACTAATCTATTGTCAAATTTTCATTTACTTGAAATTCTTAAGATCCTTTGCCTTATCTTTTCATTTGTCATTGCCTTCTTTATATTTCTTTAAAATTTTTTTCCAATTAGGAAAGATGATATTACAAATCTATATCATTATCCAAAAAGGCAGAAACATGAGGAGAATAAGTTAATATATTTTGGTGGCAATGAAGATAAAAATAAAGGGGAAATATAATTTCTTTGAAGAGCTATTAATCCTGAATGATGATATAATTCTCACACTTTCAAGATTCATGTCCTAACTAGACCGTGTTAAAAAAAATCTAGCAAAGTCCTATTACCAGCAGCTCAGAAAATGTCAGAGTTTGTCCTGACATTGACAGCTCTTTCTGGAGTACTTTGACAGCTGATGAATTCTTCTTGGGTTTTGATTTCTGGGAAGGACAGACACCACAAAATGAAAGAGGCAAGCCAAAAGATACATTACTTGGTACTATAATTAGTAAATATTACCCACAATAGAACATAACCCGCATGTTCATAAATCATTAAAATATAATTGGAGGGAATTTTTTAACTGACTTGGGTCATTTTTTTAAAAGAAAATCTGAAAATGTCAAATATCCAATGTATACACATAATTTAAATGATTTCCAGAGTTCAACCTCTTCAAATGCTAGGGTTACTGAGCAAATGCTAAGTTTCCAATAGAAACTACACTTTGTTTTTTAAAACTCATTCAATTTTACAACTGCAGGATTTCTGTCACGATGTAAGCCTGTTACCTATTGTTGCACAGTAGTAGAAAGAAACAATATGCCTCCCTTAAATGTAATTACTACTCCTGTCAAATGAAGGCAATCGGGGTGTTCCGCTAGATTAAACTCCCAGACTGGATAAAAAGGTTCATTTTATCCACTCACTTCTCTGTTGCTGCTGATTCATGTCAAAGTAATGAATGTCAAATACCAAGAAGAATTTTTCTCTCATACTGTTTGAAAACAATTCCATTAAAACTCACTCGAAAATGTTTACACAGCATTAAAAAATTATAATAAAAGGTAACAAAAGGTGGTAAAGCCTAAGCAGCTTTAGGTTGAACTCAAATGCCAATGTGAAAGATGTAAGTTATTTTGAGCCCAAATCTTAGTTAATGAAATAATCTAATTCTCTCATGCACAATGGAGGATCTATGTTGCCCTGGTCACAGTAAAAAAGGAAACTCATTTTTTTCTATTACTCTTTCCATCATTGTACATATTTAGCTCTAGAAGAATCCTGTTAGGAAAATACTGATACCTGGCTTTAATTCTTTCATTCATTTATACATACATACATGTAACTAATAAATATTTATTGAGCACCTACTATGAAGAAGCACGATTGTGGATATAAAGTTACTCTCCTCTCTCAAGTAGCTTACAATGTAGTCAGCATACACATCCAAATAAACCAAACAAAATACAGAATATGAGAAGTCCAAACAAAACATTTCAAGATTTTTGAGTAAAGAAAGCTTGCTGTCAGGATCAGAAGTCAGGGAAAGTTTCCCAGAAGAAGTGGCAATGAAGTCCTTCATTTGGCAGTGAAAACTCTTCACGGCCTGGCCTCTGCTTATCTTTGTCTTCTTACATTTCAATGTCTTCTGTGAATTCTATGATCCAGACATATGATTCTATGGGCTTTTTCTTGCCTATGACCCTTCATGTTCTGTCTCTGTATACTGTAATAGATCTAGTCACCCATTTCTAGAATTCTGTGTTCTCACCTCTACCTCTTAAAATCTCTGACTTCCTTCATGACTTACTCACATGCCATTTTCTTCAGGAAACTTTACCTAGTGCCCTTAGCTATGAAGAACTTTAGGAAGGTAAATTCTCAGTTTACCTTCCAAGTATTCTGTATATTTTTTGCATATATCTCCTCTTGTACATGCTGCTATGTACGTTAGAATATAAACATCCCAAGGACAATAGCCATTTTTGCTTTTCTCTATCTACCCAGTGCCTAGTACATGCTTAATAAATATTTTTGAATAATTGATAACACAACTATGTACACAATTTCAAGCTCTTGAGAAGTCTACTTAGCAACTCTTTGAATCAGTAATATATGTGCACAGGCCTGAACATAAGAAGTAAAAGAGAACCAAATCCTAAAGAAGGCAGCTCTTCTTTCTGTTCACAGGCCCACTATGACTCTCATTTGACATTCTAGTAATGTGAGAAAGCATGGTCAATTTCCTGCAGAATGGTATGGGTGGTGAGGAAATGAAGCTATTAGATATAAATAACTTGTTTCAGAGTTCTGGTCTTGACATTAAAGATAAAAGTAAGGTGGCAGGTAACACCAAAGTCAAATATAGTGGTATGTGCTATTTTGTTTTTTCTTTGCTGTCCTAGTTCAAGATAGGACATTGATGAATATTTAAAACAGGGACGAAGCCAAGGGGAAAGGATAGATTCAAATCATATGTGCCGAATGGTTGGGCTGTCTAAATGTATCTTTCCTCCAGCAAGGATTATCCATTGTTCCCCACTAAACTGTGCTTCTGATAACTGTATTTTTGCCTTTTTGTCTATGAATGATCCCCTTCTTGATCTGGTACAACATACCCAATAACTGTGCCCAGTAAATAAGTTCATGAGAACCAAAATCTCCATCTCTTACTGACATTATTTAATATAACTTTCTTTTTCATTATAATTTCATCTGGGCTAAAATCTTCATCAGCATTCCCATCTAAGATAATTGGAAATCTCAATATAGCAACAGCAGACAGGAAGGAGGAGATATAGTCTATGTGAGGCTCAAAATGGAAAAGATAAAAGGAGAACCTACCTGACTTCCTCTAGCCCCCTCACTAAAAAACACCAATGATTATAAGAAGCTCAATGGAGAAATTGAGATGCTGGGATTAGCTATAAAGAAATTCATACCCATCAAGAGTAGCTTCCTAATTATCCATAGCCACCTCATCTTCTCAGATCATGGGAAAAGACCTAACCAGTCCTCTGCTTCAAATCCCAAGGAGAATATACGCGGCAACTAGGCAGCACAGTCATTAGCAGTACTGGACTTGGAGTCAAGAAGGCCAGAGTTGAAAGAGTTCTGTGACCTGGACGGTCATTAGCAGTACTGGACTTGGAGTCAAGAAGGCCAGAGTTGAAACTAATTCTGTGACCTGGACAAGTTAACTCTGCACCTGAGTTTCCTCACTTAGACATAATAATAGTACCTACCTCACAGGGTTGTTTTTGAGCATCAAACGAGATATATGAAAATGGTTTGCAAATCTTAAGTGTTACATAGCTGTTAGCTATTGTTATTAGGTGGGGAAATGAATCTTATTAGATAAAGACAATAATTCTCCAGCAGTGAAAACAGGATTGCCTTTTGGTCACTATGGGGCAGATTAATTGATTGCAAAATCCTCTTGCATCTTAGAGCAGGGCCAACGCTGAGAGTAACATCAAGGTCAGAGGCAAGCAGAACTGGCAATCAGCATGGAGTCAGAGAAAATGTATCACTGGGCTACCGGGCAAGGGTGTAGAACACTTCACTAAGAACCAGTGGGAGAAGGAGTCTAGTTTCCATTCTGCAAGTGACTGTGTGATGTCAGGCAAGCCAGTTAACTTCTCTAGAATTCTGTTTTCTCACCTACAAAAGTGAAGAGTTAGACCAGACTGGAAGTTTGTAAATTTTCTTCTAGCTTTACAATTCTGTGTTTCCATGAGCCAGAAACTAAAGCAGCATTTTTAGTAAATAAGAGCATTCAGGTTTCCAAGATAAAAAGGAGCAATAGGAAAAAAAAAGTTAATGATCTCCCCAACTCTGTGCTACAATATTATCTACTAGTCAGAAAAGGAGGAGCCTTTAATTTGAAAATGTGAACTTCCCTTGCGGCCATTCCAAGGTATAGGGAACTCTCTATTTGCAAGCATTCCAGGAGCTAGAATGCTGTGTTCACTGGCCTTCCACACATCAATGGTATAATGATAATTGTTGTTAATGATGAAAACCCAGGGAAGCTGCAATATCTTAAAGTGCCTTCCGATTAATGGAAGGAAGATTGAATTATTCTGAGCATAATTTAACAGTTAAGTGTAGCCTACTGTAGGCACTCTGGATCTTTTAAAACTGACACATAACATTTAGTATACATGGACACTCACTAAATATATGATTAACCAGGACCTCTCCTTCTCCATTCCCTGATCATGTTAGATAACTGAATGTTTAATTCCAGGAATGATATATGTGACAGTCTGTTCTCATGAGAAGAAAATGTACCGATAAGAGGAGCACTGTTATGACTCTACTTCCTCCATTAAAAAAAAAAGTTATCATTAGGTCCTAGAGAAAGTTTGACATCCACTCTCCTGAAAGATGTTGAGCTAATTGGCTTGTGTGTTCAATTTTCCTGAGTACACCCTGCCATTTTCCTGAAATATGCTTTTCTATGTATGTCAGGAAAGAATGTGAATCTCACCTGACATTAGGCTTCTTGTCCATTTCTGTTATTTACTGTGATATTGAGTGGACCATGTAAAGCACAGTACAAGCATCCTGTGAACTTCTGACCAAACTTGATCCTAAGGAACATGATGCATCAGTACAGATATGCCGAAATCATCTAAATCGATTTGTGATTTTAAACCCTACTATTTCCTTTTCATTTTGCTAAAATTTTTTGTACTATTTTTTTTAATTCATAAAGGCCATATATACTTTGGTAGAGTAAACATTTTTCTTTCAAGTTAGACACCTACCCCTTTGGCAATTCTTTAATTTTCAAACATAAAGAAACATACAGATGAACAGCTTGCCAAACTGACAATTTGAATGAGTGCAGTTTTTAAAAAGGAGGAAAACTGACAATGAATCCTTCAAATATAAAGAAAAAAATTGATTCTGAGCAATAAATTTGAATAAAATTGAAAAATTACCTAATGATTTACCCAAAATGAGAATGTCCCTCCAAAAATATTACATTTGGCAAGTTTCCCACTTCTTTGGAAATTTACAACCAATTTATTAAGCACATTTTCAAGCCATTTCTACTGGCTTAGGGCATCATTCTAAAGAAATAATCTGCATACTTAGCAACACATCTTAGAAAGCAGATGGTACTCCCCACATGAACTTTTAGTTTCCTTACCTGAGAGAAACAATAAAGAACAGTGAGAAACTGGCAGAAGGAGGATGGAAGGTATTTTCTATTTGTGAAGATCTACTACATCTTATCTCTTCCCTAGGCACACTGAATGTATAACCTTACATATATGTTGGAATTTTAATCCTTATTTTGTTTATTTAGAAATAGTTGCTGTCGTAAAGAATATCCAAGTGGTGGAAAAATGAATAGGAGTTGAGACCTGGGTTCTACTCTTAGCTCTATCATTAATTAGCTATCTGACTATGGGTACGTTAATTAATATATTTCTCATTTGTCAAATTCTAATGAAAATGATAATGAAAAGACACTCAATTCCATTTGCAACATATTAAATAATTAATATGTGTAAAGGACTGTGCTAGCTACTGAGGGAAGAAAGACAGACATGGTACATATCCTACTATCAAGTACACATATACTCAGACATATATACAAAAAATTAAAAACAAAAACAACAACAATACCATTGTGATGTAGGAGGGAATGAGTTAAGTGCAAAGAAGAAGCATTGGTAAAGTACTATTAGAAATTTTAAGAAGAGGTAACTTTTAGTTGAGAGTCAAGGAAGAAACTGAATGGGAGAGGAGAACATAAACCCAATACTGCAAGATGGTGGCCAGGGATAGGGATACAGTATCTTTCAGAGGCACCCAGGCTTCCATGAACACCTAAAGATTGAAACAATGTAAAATGATGTAAAATAGGCAGAAGGAGAGATTGTTAATAATGCATTAGGGATGCCAAAGGGCAGAATGAAATAGAAGGACAAATGAGGATGTGGACAGAGTGTTAATAGTCCTGTGATGGACAGGGATTAAGGTCTAGAGAGAAGCAGAGGGGACTAAGGATTAGATGGAATGAGCTGATTAAGGTTTACATCTGAGGGATCCTATAGTGATTGAGCACAGTTTTGGTACTGGAATGGTTGGGTCTCCTTATTTATGTTGTAACTCTAAACAAGGGGGGAGCTGGGAATGGAGACAGGAGGCAGAAGTGACAGGAAGTTCTGTCTGGGCTCCTGGGTGATTGAATACCTGGTGTTCAGGCTCCCTAGGCCCACTTGGAACAGAAGTACTATAGTTTCAAGTCAATATAAGAGTGGATACAGTATATTCCAAAGATAACCTTGTATGTACATGGAGAAAATACTTAGTTTCCATTCTCTGAGCCCTGGAAACTTAGACCATCAACAGAGGTTCTTACCCTGGGGTCTAAAAACTTATATTTTTAAACATTTTGACAATCATAGTTCAATATAATGGGCTTCCTTTGTAACCCGATATATTTTGTTACATACATTTAAAAATATTGTAATAAGAGGTCCATAGGTTTCACCAAAATGCCAAAGGGGTCAATGATATACCAAGAAAATGGTTAAGAACACTCATTCTAATACCTTTGAGCCCTTGAAATTCAGGGTTTGTTGACACTCAGGGTTACAGATGGATGTAAGTCCCCTTTATTAAGGTACTCAGCCTTGGGACCCCATAGTTCTAGACCTTATGGGTGATTGATGATAATGCTGTGGTGACTGAATGCTGGAGAACAGGACTGAATTTGTGGTTGTGTAGTCTCAATGGGCCTAATGGCCTCATCACATTCAAAATATTTTTCTCCAAAGGAATATAGAACCAGCTACCACATTCCAGGTATTAACCTGGTTGTTTTAGATGAGGCATTCATGTTAATTATGGTTTATTGCAGATACTGATGAATTACATCAAAATGCCAGATGTGCTTCTTTGCCAAATCTAAATCTATCAAATAGAAAGTTATATATTTAATAATACCATCCAGAAGGTGTTTGGTCTGGTGTATGATATGATACCACCAGGACATTGTATCCACACTCAGTACTAGATACACCTTGAAATTGAAGTGATCATAAAGTGGTACACTGGATTCATTGGCAGATCAAATCAACTGGTGAATGTGGACTCAATCAAAATCCTCAGCATTCAGAGTCAGAGAGACCTTCGAGATCACTTAAACCAGTAGTGTCAAAGTCAAATAAAAATAAGGGATCCTTGTAGGTGGGACACTGACTTACTTTTAAAATAAATATTATTTGTGTTTTATTCTATTAAATTACATTTTAATCTAGTTTGGACCACAATGGGCAGTGATGTATGTTAGACACCTCTGTCTTCATCCAGGTCCCTCATTTTTCTAAAGGTCACACAGGTAAGCGGTGAGCTAGGACTCAAAGTCAAGTCTTCTGACTCAGAATCTAGACCTCTTTTGATTACCTTTGGGCTGATCTTCCCTTTTCCATAGCACTATAGATTTTCATCTTGCTTAGTTAGTGATGACTAGGGAATGGGAGAAAAGGAGAAGGTTGTTAGTCAACCAAATTTAATGTTCTGCTATAGTTAAGAAATGAAAATAAGACTGAATTGGCATGTCAGTAGGAATATTAACACTTTGTTTCTCTTTAATAATACCCTATTTCCTTCTTGGAAAGGTGATAAAACAATTTCATGAAGGACTATCTTTGAACCTATATCCTAGAAAGAATTCTGCAGTGAGAAAAAGACTTCCTTCTCAAACATTTAATTAGTAGTGAATCAAGATGAAAAGTTTAGCATGCATGCTGTGAGAATGAAAATTGGGTTCTGTGACATAGCTTTAGTGACCACTTCTAATTTAACTCTAACACCAACTAGTTTATGTCCACATTTTCTATGAAGGAAAATAAATATTTATTAGTTGTAATGATATGGCCACAATTAGGAGGAAAAGGAAAAGGAATGGAATAATTACCCCTAATATGTGCCAGGCACTGTGCCAAGCACTTTACAAACATTATTTCATCTAATCCTCAAGACAACTCTTCGAGATAGATGCTATAATAAACCCTATTGTACAGTTGATGAAACTGAAGCAAACAGAGAGAGGTTCAATGACTTGCCCAGGGTTGCACAGCTATGAAGTATCTGAAGCTTGATTTGAACACAGGTCTTCCTAACTTCAGAGCCAGCACTCTATACACTATGTCACCCAGCTTCACAAAATTAAAACAATTTATTTTGATATATTTTCTAGTAGAGACACTCCTCTCTACCCCCAAAATTTATCGACTTGCTTTCATAGAAGAAAGTTGAATATAAATGAACTACTGAATTCTGGTAATGTATAGATTAAATGAATTTGAGAGCCATTTTGACCCTGGATTTGTTGGGAAAACAAAACCAATCAAAAACACTTACCTCTCAGGTTTAAATTTTACCACTTCTATATTATCATGCTAACCTTTGGGAAACTAAGTGGCTTGATGGATAGAGCGCTGGGTCTGGAGTCAAGAAAACCTAAGTTCAAATCTGGCATCAGAGACTTACTATCTATTTGGGCTGGGACAAATCACTTCACCTTGTCTGACTCAGTTTCCTCATCTGTAAAATGAGCTGTAGAGGGAAATGGCAAATCACTTCAATATCTTTACCCAGAAAACTCTAAAATGGGGTCACAAAGAGTCAGACATGACTGAAACAGTGAAAAACAAAAATAACATGTCAAGCTTTAAGTTTATGAGTTTGCCTTGGAAGCAACATTTTTATAGCTGCATAATACAGTACTGTTGGCTAAGTGTATGACGGCTACTCCATTTTCATTATAAATCAGAGATTATTCCAATATCCTCTTTGAAAAACCAGTTTCATAGCTCTTCCCATAATATTAATTTCTGAATATTTTAACCACTAACCTACATAGTGAAGATATATCAATACATATTATCTATCTAGATGTCATAGTGAATAAAGAATTATACAGGGAGTTGTAAAAGACTTTTGTCTGAATCTTTCTTCTGACACTTACTGGCTATGTGACTCTGGCCAATCTGAGCCTCAGTTTCCTCAGCTGTAAATTAAGGATGATAATATCTATTCTCACAGTATCAATATACATACACACACACATATATAGATATATACCATATATATATAGTATATATATATATACTATATATATATATATGTACACATACATATACATGTATATAGCTGCTGCCGTTCAGTCGTTTTGGTTGTGTCCAAGTCTTTGTGACTCATTTGGAATTTTCTTGACAAAGATACTGCAGTGATTTGCATTCCTTTTCCAGCTCTTTTTCCAGATGAGGAACTGACACAAACAGGATCAAGTGACAGGGTCATATAATTAGTATGTGTCTTAGACAGGATTTGAACTCAGGAAGATGAGTCTTCTTGATTCCAAGCCTAGTGCTGTATCCACTGAACCACCTAGTTGCCCCAATATTCAAGATAGTACTTTATTAAACCTAAAGTACAATGTATAATGTGTGTGTGTGTATATATATATATATATATATATATATATATATATATATATATATTCATCTCATGCACCATGCTTAGTTAAAAAAAGTTTAAAATAAAACCTCTCCAGCATACTTTTGTTATACTGTTATCACATTAGCAATACTAGCAGAAGTAATACGAATAAGAGCTAACATTTATGCTTTAGAGAAAAGGGACTTCTACATAGAACAAGGTATGTCTGCTAACACATTCTGATACAGGTCTATGCTAAACACACTGACCTGACATTTCCACATCTAAGGAGAGTTGACTTGGATTAGCCATAGAAAGAAGATCAAGAACTGTCTTCAGTAAAAGTAATTTGATAGACAAAGCAAGCTGGGAGTATTCCAAAATCAATCTACTCTCAGTAGGGAGTAAAAAGGTGTAAAACATGCAGACAAAATTGGTAGAAGTTATCACATAACAACTTAAAAGAAAAGATGTTTGAGAGCTTAATTGATTTAGGGGTCCATTCTGGTACAGCCAAGGGGTGACTGAATTATACATTCAAGTTAACTCCACTAAAAGAAACAAAATAAAATAAACCCCCCCAAAAAGATTGATGACATCCAAAGTATATTTCCTTACTTTTCAAATAAGATCATAAAACTCAAAAGACATCTGAAACAATTCATTTCAGCAAATATTTATTATCAATGCATATCAGAAAGGATTATTTTAATGAAAGTTCTAGCAGCATAATTAAAAGCCTCATTAGCATATTTAATTGTGAATGATTGTGCCTAAGGGAATTTCTTTACCCCCAGTACATACTCCTTTCACTCTCATACCTGAAGGGTATTTAATAACTACATAAATGTTACAGTTTTAATCTATAAATTAAATTTGAAAATTCATTGAAAGACAAAGTGTTTAAAAAGTCTGAATTCAAAATTACACTTTCAAGGAAAGCCACTTTAGCTCCTCAATTGCTTCTCCTCTGAGGCAAGCCTTTCAAGGAAGTACACACAATTCCAAAGACTCTTCTGTTATTAGAAATTACCTATCCTATGCCCCAGTCCCTCACAGACCCAGTAAGTTAATGGATTCATTTAAGCTTAAGTACTCATGGTTTTATGTCTTTCTCTCTTTCCTCCTCCTCCTCCTCTTCCCCCACTTCTCTACAGGACCCTTCCCCTCCCTGGCTTTCTACCATAATATATACTTATTAAGGCCTTCTATTTCTTACTCCAAAGAAACATGTTATGTCAGATTATTAGATGATAGATAATTGGGGAAGACATTTTTGGACAGGAAGCCCATTTCCCTAATAGGTATCTTGTAGATAAAAGTCTTATTACATTTTTAAGCTTTAAGTTTTAATTTAAAATTTAAATTTCTTTATTAGTAGTACCATGTATTACTATGGTACAAACCCTTACTAAAATAGAAAAATTCAGACACTTTTGAACTGATAACTTATGACATGAATTTAAAGGAACAATGACTACAGAAATGTTTCTGTCTTCATGTATACAAAAAATGTCACCAGTATATTCATTAATTAGGATCTTATCTTCAGTTCTTTCCTAAAGGACAATAGCTGCATAGGTTAATTGAGACTCATGTTTAAATATAAATGTAAGTATATGAAAATATTTACTGAAGCAGCTGAAAAGGCAATTCCTACAAAATTAAAATATACTTGTGGAATTTTAAACAGATCATCATTGTTTTGACAATGCTTACAAAGTCTTCCTTCTCCCATCCATCATCCACACAGCTGCCAAATGAATATTCCTCAGATAGGAGTCTGACCACATCATTCCCCTAAGGAAAAATCTTTAAGAACTGGTTTTCTTTCACCTCTAAGATGAAGGAGAAGCATACGATCTAGGCTCTAGAGTTGGATGGGACCTCTGAGGGATCTAATCCAACCACAAATTATACAAAATAAGGAAACTATATACCCCAGGAAACTTGCCACACAGGTTCTAAGCAAGGAATACAAGATGCTCTTTCTACTTTATCACCCTGTGTCAGCTGGGCATTTAAAACTCTTTTTTTAACCAGTTTCTAAACCACCTTGAAGAACCTTGTTAGCTGACATTTATAAAATGCTTTAAAGATTTGTGAAGTATTCCTTCCCATACTCTAGAAGAGTTACTATTTCTCCAACTTGCTGCCCCACTTTCCATCTCTCTGCTTTTGCACATGTTAGCCCAAACCTTGATGGATAGCCTTCTCACTCTTACCTTCAATAATTCCTACTTCGATTCAAGGCACATAACAGGTACTACCACCTACCTGAAGCCTTTCCCTGAAGCCTTGCTCCCCCCAACCCCAAACCTGGACCTTCCCACCTTCTCCTGCCTAGATTTAATGTAATTTTCCTCTACAAATTAGAGATATAAAAGAAGTCAAGCTGTAGGAAATCAGAAACCTAGATATAAAACTGGGGGAAAAGGGCATAATTCATCTGAAAAGCTTTATTGTAATAACTGTGTTTATACTATCTCTGTTCCTTCATTATGTAATATCTTCCTAAAAGAAAAAGAAATATTTCCAAAGTCAAGGAAGTACCAAACCAGAGTAAGAAATTACAGGCTCTCTGTTTGTATTAAGAAATATAAATAATTATCTTGGTGTATTACATAAGCATTATATGTAAATACTTCATGCTTTCTGAATGCTTCAAAGCTATTAATTAGGTTTTTTTGTCAAATAGGCTATGAATCAGGCTATCCATCAGTATATCAGTCATCTTACTATGTTAAACCCACCTCCCAATCCCCACCAAGAAATAAAAATGAATAACTTAGCCAAGCAGAAAATTATGGCATAATACAGGGTGGGAATGGAATTCAAAGAAAGGCTCTATCTTTGGAAATATTGTACCTATAACATAATCACTTACTGAATAAGAGTTTACCTCTAGATTTCTTTATGATATATCGGTCTACCGAAAATTTCAGTGGCTTCAAAGACATCTGATAAACCTCAGTTCAGTTTCTGTGCAGTCTTGTTACATGATAGACCGACAAGTTACATTTACTGATGAGGCTGGGCTAAGTAGTGATTTACCCTATATACAATCTGAAAGGAAAAATGAACTATATTCAGTTCAAGAAGCATTTGTTAAGTTCCTAACACACATTTGGCACTGTGTTTCACACAAAGAAGTTTATGAGGCCACCTACACAAATCCAATTCAACATAAATCAGAAAGCACCTACAAGGTGTCAAAAACTGTATCAAGTGCTGGAAATACAAAATCCAAAATCAAACAGCCCTGCCTTCAAAGAGCTTATTTTCTCTTGGCTTACATATTGTGGGCCTCTTTTCTGATTTTTCTGAATTTTGGTTGGATATAAGCAAATTTTAAATTCAACACAGAAAATAGCCTTAAACAATGAAGCTACCTCCAAGGGGAAATGGTTGAACGAAGCTGAATACCTTTAAAAGAGTAAAGAAGTTTAATAGCGAAAGGACAGAGATTTAAATGTAAGAAAAGGACAAAATGAAAGAACTGAACTATTGCAAAACTACTGACGCAGGGAAGATCATTCTGTATCTGGGGCAGATCATCAACTATGAGAAAAAGAGCAAGAGAGCTTTGGTATTCCTACTTTACCTCTGATAGAAACTGACCATTTTTCATTTAACGATGCCAAGAGTCTATCATAACTGTCACAACTTAGATGTGGTAAAACTTTACTTTAAACTTTGTTCCCAAATGTTCATAGTCTTGGCAATGAAGCTGAAACTGATTAAAAAATTGGGCAGAGTAAAACTAAAGCCCACAGCTTCTTAGAAGAAATACTTCTAGTAGAAATGGGTTTGAGAAACAGAGCATCCATAGTCACAGAAGATTACTAATTAACTTATGATTAATTAAATGATTCTATTTTGAAATATTTTATTTTTTCCAACCACTTTCACTTAGATAACCTACCTTCAAAGGAAGATTATTGGGAACTGTGTTAAAGACTCTCCATAGATTCCTCACTAAAGCTGCATTTCAGTCATTCTAACTAGAGTACAGTATCAATAATGAGGGTAACAGAAGTTAGGAAGTTTAATGTCTGTTCTACTGTAGGGCTAACAGAAACACACACAGAGGCACACTACACAGACTCAAAAGACCTCGACTCTAATCCTGCCTCATAACTGACACCTATGTACTAGATGTTAAATCACAGACAAGTTACTCAAACTATGACTCAGTCTTCTCATCCATAAACAGGGGTGATAAAGACTTGGAGATTTGTGAGGAAAGTGATTGTGAAATGATTACTGTAACTAATTATTGCTATGATGTTAGGATCACAAAGCTAGCCTTCCACCCAACCAATGTGATCAACGTTAGAGCTACAAAATTTCAATAAATCATATTACCTATGACTGACTGACCATAATGCCCCACCACATGACCAAAGAATATGAACGTAATGCCATGACCAAAGGGTCCCCAAATAGGAAATCATATTCTTTGAGCTACCACTAAATAATGAAAGATCCTTGAGAACCAAGGACAGTGGAGCATTAATTATCCTCTGTCTTAAGAAATTCAGTAGACATCAAGTATGGGCCTAGAGATAGGCTGTATCTGTTATCTCATAACGAGTTTAGCTAAGTGAGAAGAGGCCAGAGGGTGATGAATCTGATGGCAACAGCAGCTCTCATATTCTCAGTTACAGTGATGTCTGGAATCTGTGTTAATGGGAAAAGAACCCATACCCAGGAAATCACGAAACTTTGAAGTCCTAGAAAGAGTCTAGGCAGAATACGTGAAATTGGGATGACATAGAGGCAGCTGTGCTAGAATTCGGAGAAGCAACAACATTCAGCTAAGAGAAATAAAGATCACGATGAGATCAGACAGGGTTATGGAAAATGATGCTAATGTTCGGCAAAATTTCACCAAGAGTT
>CM053772.1:209736505-209752382 GCA_028658325.1 Potorous gilbertii | reverse complement strand
CTGGGCAAGGTGAAAATGAAAAAGGGAGGAAGGGATACAGAGGGACCATGTGTGTTTGGAAATGACTGGTGTAAATGCAAGGATTTTTTAAATAGCTAAGTATTAAACTAGATATGAAATATACATATTTACCTGAAATATATAAAAAAGTTTGACAGACTAATTAAATGCACCCAAATAGTTCCTCTTTTCCACAGGGTACAACAATATGTGACACCAGCCGTATAATAAGAAAAAAGTGACCAATAACATTCCTAATCTCTGATGCAGGTAGTCCAATGAAACAATCACAATTTTGTCAGCTGGTAGTCTACAGGGACACTTTAACACTTCAATAAACACCCATGAGAAGTATCCATGTAATAATGAGGAAATGGCATGAGAATGGTTCCATTCCTTGGAAATTGTGTAAAGAATATGAACACTCATAAGTTTCCTCGGTCATTACAGGACTAGATCAATCATGAACATAACTCTACTCTCAAAAATATGTATGTAATGAGGTGAAGTGGGAGAGTGGGGAGTGAATGGATGCTTTCCCTTCCCCTGCAGTGAAAAGATTTCCAGCTGTCAGGGTCTGGCTTGGCCCTAAAATAAGATTATTAACAGACACTGTGGTGTCCGGAATTGATTACTGAACTATCCTAAATTATTAATTACAATTCAAGAAATATCATTATCTTTTGGGAAAGAATATGGATTTAAGAGAAACTGATTGGATATGGGAGGGAGGAGGATGAGCTTAAACCATGAAGAGTTGAAGATGACTGAGGTTGGGAACCTGAACATGTGGAAGAATACTGGTTCTCTCAGAGGAAGTGGACAGTTAGGAAGAAAGATCAGTCTCAGGAGAAAGACAGGAACCCCTATTTTGGTTATTTTGTATTTCAGATGTCTACTGAACAGCAAGGTGGAAAATAACCATACAGTGGACAGTTTACGGTGCTCAGTAGCAACATGAAAGCTAGAGAGGTGGGACACCTCTCTCAATGAAAAAGAGAGAATACTCAGGACAGAGTTTTGTGGTATACCCATGCCTGGAGATGGCTGGTGTGGGAACCTGGATGATGAGCTAGCACAGGAGGCTTAAAAGGAGTTGGTAGACAGGAGAACCAAAAGACAATAATTTCTTGAAAAGTCAAGAAGAAAAGAGAATCCAGGAGGAGAGGATGGCCAACACTGTCAAATGCTATATTAGCCTAATTCAAGCTAATGTGGTAATACTTAACAGGATAATGACTTAATGTGGGATTTCCTGAATACAGAGAACATGGGATTTCCCTGACACAGGATATGCACTTAATAAATGTTTACTGATTGGGTGACTGACAATGTATTTGGACAGGCATTCCTTTCTTAAATTGAAGGAGGGATCTCAATGGTGGGAATTCCAGATTGATTTTCTTTACAAGAAGGATGAATTCATATTTATTGATGCCTTTTTGTTTTTATGTCACATTTATTTACAAATATATCCCACCTTCTACATCCAGGAAGGACTCCTTTGTAATATAGATTTTTTTTTTAAATGGCAGTTTGGCAAAAGCAACCAGAACATTGATCCTCTCTGATTTAACAGTATATGCAATATTCCACAACCATAGTCCCCCATATCTTCAAGGATGGAAGAGAGGCACATTTTTTCAACTCTTTTCCAAGTCAGTGGTTAGTCCTCTTAATTACAGTGTTAAGGTTTGTGTATGTTTCTTTATTCTTTCCATTTGTTTTAGTTACTATGTGTGTTGTTTTCTTGGTTCTGTTTATTTCAGTCAGTATTAGTTCACAAAATACTTTCCCATGTTTCTCTAAATTATTCACATTTATTGTTCTTTATGCTATAATAATATTCTAATACTTTAATGTGCCACACATTGCTTAGCCATTGCCTACTGAGTATGAATCTACTATGTTTTCAGTTTTCTGTTTCCACTAAAAGTATTTACAGTATTTTATACCCTTTGCCCCGGTCCCATACAAGCTGACCCTGGAATAAGTTATTTCATTTACTTCCACTATATATCAAAGAAATACAAATCCCTGTCCTTTTCTTTTAAAACAATTCTGATTACTGCAATAAGGACAATGGGATACATATTCCTGGCTCATTTCACCAGTGAGGATTAGCTAGTTAAGCTATTTCATCTGATGTGATGCAAAATCCATGTTTCCTTCAAATATTCTCCTTAATTCAAGTCAGTGAGTATTTCAAAAGCTGCAAGCCTAAATCTAAAACTTGAATCTTGAATAGAAAGAATTTCATCAAAGTCCTGTCTTATGCTATAAAAATATTATTCATTCATTCATTCATTCACAAAACACTGAGTACCTATTACAATTCATTTGTTCAGACACAAAACACATTTGTTTAGATACTAAAATAAAATGAAAAACTGCCCTTGCCTTTAAGAAACTGGAATAGGGGAAGGACTGGAAGATTACAACATTTACATGAATAAATGCAATCAGCAAAATGCAAATAATTACAAAAGACTTTACTAGGCACTGAAAGCAATATCAAAATTAGAAAGATAAAACATAAACAACATTTCAAACTTTTAAAAAATATAAACAACATGGAGCAGCCAATATAGAGTTGGTAGCAAATTAAGGCAGGGGTAGACTCAGATCAAAAGAGCTTAGCAGCATACCTGGAACACAATGTGTGTGTTGTCCTTTGTTGCCGAAGAAGACCACGCCATCAGAGAAATGATGACATGACTTGAACTTGACTTTGTTTTTAGTGAGGGAAAGCTGTGCAGGTCAGCAGCCTCACTTCTCCTCCAGAGCCATCTGAATCTAGTGACCAGATATTCATCAGGATGACTAGAGATGACCCAGGATGAGGCAATTGGGGTTAAGTGAATTGCCCAAGGTCACACAGCTAGTGAATGTCAAGTGTCTGAGGAGAAATTTGAACTCAGATCCTCCTGATTCCTGCACTGGTGCTCCCACTGCACCACCTAGCGGCCCCCTAGAACACAATAGGCACTTGATAAATCCTTGTTCCCTTCCCTTTTTCTCTCACACTTCTAACCCACACTAGCTATCTTATCCACAGCAGATTATAGATCTCCTAAGCGCCCTCAGGCTATTCTTTAATACCATTAGTTGCATAAGAATTACCTACTTGCCTTATCAGGAGAGCTGATTTGACAAGACCACAGCATCCCACACTTCAGAGAGTTTCTAAATTTTCTCTTTAACACAGCGAAAATTAGCATCTATTTGCAGGAACTAATTCTAAGGATGGTAGTTTTTTTGGTACCATCTATTTAATAATGGATGATAAATAAGTTTGTATATGATATGTATGGATGTGATAAGTTAAAATTAACAGTGATATATGAATAACTTTAGACATGAATAATACACATTTCCCATTTTGTCATTTACATTTTCAATTTAGGAAATTTAAATAACATTTTACATATAAATAAATCAGAATATATATGCAAGCATATATTTTTGCTTGTTTTTCTAGAAGCTGCTTGAGTGCTGAAAAGCAAAGAAAAATGACCCATTCTTACTTTCAAGTGCCTTTCTATCTAAGAGTAGGAAAGAAGATATTTACATGAGATTTTTTATAGAAGTATATGTGTGTATATATACACTACATATGCATATTTATTTATGAATGTGATATAATGACTGCATTACAATGCACTGTGACCAATCTGAAAAAAAATAGGAACAACTTAATAGAAATATTTGGATCTCCTCTAATTTAGATAGATAGTTCACTGGGCAAGAACTGTGTCTAATTCTATGTTAGTTACAGCACACAGCAAAATCCTGGCACTCAATAAATGTAAAATACTAACAACAGACTTTTCCCTTTTAAAGTATATAATTACAAGTACCCCCTACTGAGAACCAAGAGCAGTGACAGATCTTTTGTTTACTAAATCCACAGGCCTGAAGGCATGCAGCCCTATGCTGCAATCAGAATTTCTGCAAGTTCCTCTGACTTTAGGTTAAAAAAAAAAAATCAGTGTCTACAAATTCACAAAGAGCTTGTAGCACCAGAGAGCTCATTAAAAAAAAAAAAAAGATATAGAACCTTCTCAGAGCCCCCAAAGTAGATGGCTGACACCAAGGCAGAATGTATTTGTTCTCAGCTGCTTAGGAAATATGGTATATAGAAGTAAAATTACTCTTAGTCAATTTACCAATTTCTCAACTTTAAAGGAACACGTGAAGTGTTAAATGAGGCCTTTCAGGCTTGATAGAAGAAGCATTCAGTAGGCTCTGATGTCTGTGTTCAGAGTGAGTTGAACTTTGGAGAAAAACAACTCAAGGACAGCTTTAACTAAGACGTGCATCAAAATGAGCCGAGTATGGGAACAGGTCAATCTAAAATACTGCAGGAAAGAAGAAAACAGCAGCAGAAACCCCCTTGAGGGGCATTTTGGATGGGAGATTGACTGATTTTCTTTTTGTCATGCCCAGGTTTCCAGGCCTAAAATTTAGAATTGGGCATTGGTTTTTGAATCCTGTATTTTCCACTAGTATTCAAAATAGGCTCAGCTATTCTACTGCTACTAAGATAAGAAATACAAATTCAGTTAAGGGTAGGTTCACGTTTAACTTGAGCAATGAATTTTTTTGCAATTTTTTTTTTTTGTAAAGTATCACCATTAGCACAGAAGGGTTAATGACAGAGGCTGGTGATCGTTTAAAAATTCATATTACCAAAGTGGATTATATTGCATCTACTGGGGGAATCAACAATGTAAGCCTACACTAAGCCATTTTTGCAGAAACAAAGCTTTCATTTTAAGCCTTTGGAAACAAGCATAAAATGGACAAAAGAAAAAATTCTTCTGATGTAAGAACAAGGCAAACACTATATGCTTTTCATACAGATTCACATTTCCAGAACCATGCTGGTGTATACATGAAAATGGACTGATTCCTCAAAGAGCTCATCACGAACTTCTGAGGGGATCCAAGAAAAGGGACCCAACAGAAAGATAGATTGCTAGTTACCCACAAGTTTCTGTAAGTCACAAGGAAATTTTTTCTAATTCCCTTTCACTTCTGCTGAAAATAAACCTTACAGTATTAAAACATGGTTTCTTTTGCACTCTCCTTTTGTTTTTCTTGGTATAAAACAGTGGTCTCAAGATTAGATCACAGTGGAAGACAATGAATCATACATTTCTCCAATACTCAGAATTTCTAATTTAAGGTTCACACATATACATGTATAATTCAAGGTACATATATACACATGTATGTATAAATATATATGTACGCATAAACATACATACACATATATTTTAAATACATTTTAAAATTATTTTGAAAATATACCACAATTAAATTTCAAACCACTTGTCATTTTTTGTTTACAAGAAGAGGTTATCACAATATTAAGATAAGATTTAGCTGCCTAATCAATCTATTTAAATGTTATGGAGAAAAAAACTACATTTTTCGCTTCACTGAGGCTTCACAATAATGCTGTCCATGCCACAGAGCCAATATCTAATGAAAGGCTTTTGGCGTGTTTTAAGCAAACTTTCTTGAATAGGGTCTCACCTCATTCTATTTACTAACTTCAGCATAAAGTTTCTCAGATGCATGTTACACTGAAGACTTCTATCATTAAGAACACTCTAAGAATATTATGGACTAAGAAAACCATGGGATAAATTTCATCTTCTAAACTGATGTCTCAAAATCTATGGGGATAGACATTGGACCTGTGATTTCATTACTACAGCAAAATCCCTCTACAAATGTGGGTTGGCACCTTTTGTACAAATTATAATCTTGGACCATTTTCTAGGTCACTGAAAAGTTAAAGGATTTGCCCAGTTACACATATCAGAAAAATATATAACACTATTAATTTTAACAACAATATGAACACTTGACTCATCCAAAATCTATTGAATAGCCAACTGTACCTATCTGGAATAGAGCTGAGAAACAGGAGGTAAACAAAAAAAAATTTATTAAGTGCTGTTTAGTTGTTTTCAGTCCTGTCCAGCTCTCTGTAACCCTCTTTGAGGTTTCCTTGGCTAGAGTGCTTTGCCATTTCCTTCTCTAGATCATTTCACAGATGAGGAAACTGAGGCAACAGGATTAAATAACTTGCCCTGGATCACACAGCTAGTAGATTTTTGAAACTGTATTTTCACTCAGGAAGATGAATCTTCCTGATTCCAGGTCTGGTGCTCTATCCACTGCACCATCTAGGAGTAGATTCATGGCTAACACTTCAATTAAATAAGAGGCAGAATTCCAGACAATCAAACTATTAGAGCCTCAGTTTTCTTCATCAATAAAATGGAAATAATAGTCATGCCACTTAGCAAATAGAATTGTTATGAGAAAATAATAATCACTATTATTTTGTTCATAAAAGAATAATTTCAGTCTCTACCACTGGTCCTAAAACAGGTTTGTCATTTGCGAGAGAGAATGCAAGTTATCAATCAACTATATTGGCAACCTTTTAGAAAGGCCACGTAGGTAGGTACAACTTCCTTGGCTCTTTACTCCAGAACTTTACCCTAATCTAACTTGTCCCTTGACCTTGTCTCTGGATTCCATCCTTCTCACATTCTCAACTCTATTACTGTATATTGCAGACATGTTGTTTCTTGTGTCCCTCACTTAGAACCCTTTTGAACTCCACTTTTTCTTACCCTAATACTGACACTTCTCTATGACACAGACAAACTCATTTTCCTGTCCCCAAGTACTGCCTTCTGTCATCTGGTCTTGGACCTGTTGTTACCTGAACTGAGTCATCCCAGGGAATATAATTCCATTACATCACAAATCACAATATATCACATATCACATATAATACATCACAAATATACTCAAACTGCCACACGGGCTGAAATCAAAAATAGTGGAACTTAAAGGGGTAATCTTAAATTTCCTGGAAAATTTAGTGAAAGAACTAAATTGTACTGGCTGTTTTCAAACATTTGAAGACTTGTCTTGTGCAAGATGGTTTCTTTGACTTCTAAAGAAATCAACGGACCAATGGAAAGAAAGCCTAAGCAAAGCCTTCCTAACAAATATATAAAAATTAAATGACTGATAAGATAGCAAATTCCTCATCACTCTGCTGGGTATGGGACTAAACTGTGTGTTAAATTAATGGTCATAAGGAACTGTTAGGAGCTTCAATGAGGAGAAAATCATGTTCTGACCTGGAAAAGTACTTTATTGAAGTGGGAATCCTCTATAACTTAAAAAAATGCCCATTAAACCCAGAAATATCAGGTAATTTATAAGCTCCATTTATAACTTTATTAGCAATATTAATAAGTCTAACCTAACCATAAGGAAACAAACTATATGCTATTTGAAGGTACCACTTAGAAAAATGTGATTTTTAAAAAGTGAAATCTCTGGTTATTACATAAATGTGACCTATGTGCTTACTAAGCAAAGCATTTTAACTCTTTAAAACCTCAATCATACCAACCCAGAATGCACTATAGCTAGGTTGGTAAAGTAGTGAACAGAAGAAAGCACAACAGACATGGAGTCAAATCCCAGGTCATTTATCCAGTTTCAAGACCTTAGGCAAGTTTTTAGATCCCAGTTCCTTCATATACATAAAATGGGATAGCATCCACCTTCTCAAAAAGTTGTTGTGAGGGAGAGTGGTATAATGGATAATGGTGGATTTGGAGTTAGAAAGATATAACTTCTGATATGTATCAAATCAGCAAACATGAGTAAGTCATTTCACCACTATGAGCCTCTCCATTAAAATGGGCCCAATAATGCCTGCAGTACCTACTTCACAGGGTTGGTGTGGGTTCCCATGCATCCACACCAGCTGCCTGGCCCACATGAGAGTACCATTCTTCCCTGTTCCTCTCCCTTCTTTCCATCTCTCCCTCCCTTTTTTGCCTTTTCTAATTAGAATATAAACTCCATGAGGACAAGACTTTATTGTTTTCTTATTTTTGTAACTACAGCTCCTAGCACAGTGCCTAGTATATAATAAACTCTTTACAAACACTATCTGTCTATCTGTATGTCTATCTATCCATTTATCATCTCTCTATGCATATATAAGTAAGAGTAATATTTTAGATAAGAATTTTTGAAAAAATTTGCATAGTAGTATACAAAAAACAGTTTAGACCTATACCTTACATCACATATCATAATGAGTTCCACCTACATTGATGAACTAGATATTCTAAGTATGCTGGGTAGGAATAAAAAGTGGGTAGGATAAAAACAGTGGGTAGGAAATTATATTATGTGTAGTGATTAGAAATGTTTGCCTATAATTTGAGCTCCAGATAAATCTCCCTATCAATTTTGGGATGATTTTTGACAAAAACAAGAATCTGGACAGTTAGAATGATCTATAGTATGGTTAGTGTGTGTGTGTGTGTGTGTGTGTGTGTGTGTGTGTGTGTGTGTATTTGATAGAATTAATCAGAGGAGCCCCTCTGATCTGTGGGATTGGGGAGCACTTCTCAAAGAGCCAGAGCAAGAACATACACATTGGCCCTTTCCAGTGAGCCACATGCTCTGAATTCTTAGGAAGGGTTCATCAAGTTGGAAAGGCTCCCTTGACTAGTGCTATTACAAGCCAATAGTTCCTAATAGCTCTTTATTTCTAACTACAAATTACTGGAGACAAAACAGATGGTTGTTTACTATAGTAATTACACATAAACATACATATATAGATAGATAGATATACAAATATGGGGTTGTGTATATATGTGTGTATATATATTATACATATTTCTACATATTTAAAATTGTGCATAATAATAAGGAAAAAGGTTGAAAAGAAAATAAGTAGGCTAGGGGAAAGTTTTTGTAGTAAATATTTCTGAAAAAAGTGTGAAATTCAGAAATTGTATTCCTCATCTCCCTTTTGCTTTGAGGTCTATTTGTACTAGGTTTACAATATGATATCATTCTAAAAGAATTTTTTTAGAAACCAGATTAAATATTAATAGTTTCATCCTACTGCCAAATTTTATGACCAGTCAAATTCTCCCAGCGAAAAGACTTGTAATGGGGAGACAGACACATATATAATGAGCTACTGTAGAAAATACCAGTGGTTATCAGGGTTGGTTCATAATGAGAGACTGACATATAATCATTGCCATAAGACAAGTATTGTCCCAGAATCACTTGTATAACACTATTAAATGAAAAGCCCTCCCACCCAGCAGCCACATACTTTCCTGTGGCAATTCAAAACCTCTGGTGTTATTCCTTTATTTAGGGTTACAATCCAGTTCTTCTACTCCTTGTCAATAAACCTTCTATGTGAAAGAATATTCTTAAAAGACAAAAAATCTTGGTTTAAGGGTGATGAAATAACCTTGACCAAGTAAATCCTTTAAAGATCAGAATACTCTTCATTTTCAAATATAATGTTTAATTGGTACTGCTATTTATTTTATGGCAATCACAGACCCTAAAAAACAAAAGTTTTCAAATAAGATGCTGCTAAAAATATACAATAACAAGATATTAAATCTGGGAAATAAAACCTTAAAAAGGAGACACAAAATTAGATATTTTGACAAGAAAAAACTAATTGTAAGCTTTTTTGCTAAATAATATGTATTGTATTTAATTATTAATCTTACATGGATACAAGATCATGAGTTGACTTTAACTTCTATAGCCTATCAAATGTAAAATTACTCCAACCATATTTGATATTTTTAAATTTAAAGAATAACTTATAATTTTAAAAAATCTGTGATTCACTAAAGGATAGACATTTCTACTTGCAAAGAATAAAAATATATCCACAAGATGTTTTTGCATTAACTTTATAGAGTGACAGTACTGTGGACCAGCTTGACTATGTCCATGTAAAAAACCTGTTTGTTTTTTAGCAATCAAAAACATAAATGATTCAATTATGATTCAATTATAAAAATAAATAATTAGTGTTATAGAATATACACTAATTTCTCACAAATTTATCTAAATGTTTTATTTTAGTAATTTACATTTTAATGTTCATGTACTAGTGCCAGTTCAATAAAACATGAAAATGGCTACGTCTGTATGTAGCATTTACTGCCTAGAGACAATTCCAACAGTCTTATGATTATTTTGGTATATGTAATTTATTCTTCTCTCTATGAAGTTTTGAAATATCTCTTGAATATATCCTGAATTTTGCAGATTATCAGCATTTCCATAAAACACATACTGTTACTTCCAAACTGAAGCAGTAATAGTTACCATTTAAAAAATGCAGGTAACTCTCCTGATCTATCTACACCTCCACTAGTAAAAAGTCTAGATATTTCAAAGATACATCTATTCAAAATGTTAATTTGTAGTTAGAGTTTAAAAATTTCAATTGGAGGAGTAGATCTGTGTAGTGGATATGTTGAAAACTAGATCCAAAGTCAGGGAGATGTTTTCAAATCCTACCTTTCCCACTAACTGGCTATATGATGATGAGCATACTACTATACCTTACCGAGCCTCAGATAACTCTTTTAACACTCTCCTCCTAAGTCATAGAGTGACAGTGATCTGCCATGGTAGAGAGTTTCCACTGTGACAAATATCCCAGATCCTTGATAGATTGTAGAACTGGTCGTGTTTTTAGTGTTCCAACCAGGGTACACACATGTTATGGATAATACTGACTGACTCACATTAGAATGCTTAAAGATCCTCAGTTTTCCTTACTGTAACTTGAAACTATATATTTTACACAGTTAGTAGAAACTTAATATCTGATCCTATAAGAAAGAGTTTCACTTTCTTTAAAATAACACCCTGAGAAACTGTGGCTGAAAATACTAAGTTCTCAAGTTGCACAACTAAACTGTCATGGTCATAAAATGTTACTGAACTCCTGGGCTAATGTTCATTCTGAAATATGGCACATGCTTTTAAAACATGCCACCATGACGAAGCACCATTAGTCCATTATACCTGAATATAACTGGGGACCTTTTATGGCAAACACATTCCTTACATGAGAAAATATAAAATTGTCACAGAAATTAAGCTACTTAAAAATTTGAGTAATTTAATACATTGCAATGTGAATGATTACAGATGTATATTTGGCAAGGTTTCCATTGAAAATATCTGTAAGATTAATAACTCACAGTAATGCTGTGTTTTCAGATTTACAAAGTACATCACGATCTCACTGGAGCTTCCAAATGAAGCTCTGAAGTAGACACTGTGAGCATTGATATTCAGCTCCTTTTCCCTACCCTTCTTAGGTGCGGAAATTGAGAGTCAGAGCGCTTAAGTGATTTGCCCATAGACACAAAGAATATATGGCAAAGAGTAAGGGATAAAAAAGTAGGAAAGGTAGGAGGCAACTTGATTATGAAGGGCTCTGATTGTCCCACAAAATGTTGTATGTTTAGAGGCAGAAGTAGCCATATGCAAGAGTTTCCCATACAGATGAAAATCATACATTCAAACAAAAAAAGACCATACCCAAATGTTTGTGAATACTCAGCATATCTGAGTTACATTTTTACCCATAAACCTATGAATATATATGCCACAGGGCTGCATATTTTCTTAATATACTTTTAAAATTAGTTTATCAACTTGTTAACTTGAAAAAAATATTCCTCACAATTTAGGTGCTGAAATAGAAATAAAATCAGCAAATGATGATCTTTTAGAAATCCTTTATTTTCCCAGAAAATAACTTGACTTGCACTTTATAAACTATAAAATTTGCAGCCTACATTCTTTATCCATAAACAAAATATGTTCACTTCAAAGCAGCATGGCATTGTGGCTAAAGAGTTAGTTGACCAATCTGGAAGACCTAGATCAAATGTTTCCTTTGATCCACTCTGGCTCTGGGTCTGGACAAGTCATTTAAATCCTAAAAGATCCAGGCATCTCTCAAAGACAAGAAGTACTAAGAAAGGTACAGATCTGCTTTGGTAGAGCTCTCTGTGCCAATGAAATCAAAGGTCTGGTCCAAAAATATTATGTCCACAGACTGACTTGGTGAGAGGTTTCACATGCTAGATAACTTTATAGCCTTGGGAAATTAAGGTTGTTTCCCCACAAAAAACTAAATAAATAATATTATCTATAATAAACATTTTTCCAGCAACAAGTACCAATGGGTACAATTTTTAAAATTTCCACATCTGAAAAGTATGATGGCTCCTTTATTCTAAAGATAACTTCAAAGATTAGAGTATTTTTAAAAGAAGTAATAAAAAATAAACATAAAACTGCAGGGTTTGAAAACTTTAGGAATCTTTCAGTTAAGCAAATAAATTCAAGTTATCAAGTGCCAAACCCAAAACACTTCTCTCTGCCAAAGTTGCTCTTTCTCCTGACATCTCAATTGTTATTGATGGATATCTATCCATTCAATGAGAGGGCCTTGAAATCTCAATGTAATTTTAGGAACCAGATTAATGCAGTGAACAACCATGATTTCAGAGCACTTGATAATGAAGCAAGCTACTCACCTCTTGACAGAGAGACGTGATGGACTCAAAATGAAGAATGAAACATGGCGTTGAAAATGGACAGTGTGGAAATCTATTTGACTTGACTATGCATATTTTCCTTTTCTTTTAATTATTCAGTTGTAAAGTGGGGCAGGAAGGAGAGGAAATACATGCTTGCTAACTAGAAAAATATTAAAATTAGATTTAGAAATGAAAAGTCATCTTTGTTCCCTCTCCTTTATACTATACTATATACTATACTGTCATGTCTTGTCAATTCTACCTCTACAATTTCTCTCCAGTTTCCTTACCATTCACACAATTCAATTCAGATCAGCATTTAGGCATATGGGAGTAACTCCTGGTTTTTAACAGCTACAATCCATACTTTAGGAGGACCTACCAAGCTGGTAAGGTTTCCCTTAATGTTTTATCCACCTATGTGTACTGTCCATGGTCCAGCTTTGGGCAAAGAAGCTCTTCAACAAACTGCTAACTTGTCAGATAATAATTTGAAGGGAGTGGGAGTCAGCAATCCAAGAAAACATCAACCATGATTCATGAAATCTTGGGATCTATGTGCGTCAAAGGAGAACCCAAGCCAATGAAGTGTAAGTAATTATGAAATATACCATTTGGTTCCATGGCTCACTGCAACGACAGATATGGAAATAGCATTGAGGAGTTTGTAGAAGGAATTTTTAGGCATGCAAAAAGGATACTTGGACTAAATGTTTAAACAATCCCAATATTTGTAATTCACTCAGAACTACCTGACCCTAGATTTTAAGAGTAAATATATGGCCCATTAATATCCTCCATCAAAAATATCCATCACTTGCCATTGAAAACATTTGTATTGCTACCACTGAAGAAGTGTGAGATAAAAACGGTTGGGATCAAGCGTTTGACCAAAGTTTTAGAGGACAAACATAAAGAAAACAACAACTTTTATCTCTAACCAATTTTCCCAGAATTCTCCAAAAAACATAAATTTCTATGAAGATTTAATTAAAAGATAATGGAAAAAAAAGATTTTTATGTCCTCTCTAGTACCTTTAATGTCTCTAACATGATCTTATTTTAACAGTATTATTTCATATGATGTCAGTATCTTCAAAATGTATTCCCCTAACATATCTAATTAACAGGCTTCAGTCACATAAAATAATGATGCCATTTGGTATCCTTAAGAAATATATAACCAGAATTTTTATTCCTTTTAAAGTTTGGTAGTTCAATTACACATCTCCTGGTTTTCTTTCCAAAAGCAAATAATACAGATAACAATCCAAAACAAAATAATCCTGCATCACCTCTGATCTGTAATCCTTTACTAAAAACGAAGATCTGTCTGCCTTTTATAAAGTCCTTGGTTGTTGTTACCCATTCTAGCACAACAAATATAAAGAGGAGACTACTACAAATACAGATGAGCATCATCTCTGCAAGTTATAGACTTCAAGTGTTGTCTATAACCCTGAGGGGTTAAGTGATTTGCCCAGATCACTTGGTCTGTATCTATCACAGGCAGAACTTGAACATAGTTCTTCCCAGCTACAAGGTCAGATAGTTATCTATAAGCCATACTGCCTTTCTTTCATACACATGATATTGTATAATATCTCATTAAGAAAATGAGATGGATTAATCACATAACAATAATGTTGTGAAAATAGATGAATATTCTGAGGCATGTCCTAGCATCCCCCAAATATTTCCCCCAAACATTAAAGGAAGCAAATGAAAATCTGTAGCACATCAGGTAGCTCCTTCATGCAAGATATATGAAAAATCATGAATAAGAATTACCTACAGTGAGGCTATGATCTGTACCCTGAGCATAAGCCCTCAAACCAATAAACTAATTGAATATAACATGGTCTAACAAAGCAGTTTATGTACAATGTGCAAGGTATATTCATATCATTTTCGTAGCAGCACAACATAAGGATAATGCTCCCTTAGCCAAAAGCTTCTTTGGAATAAGCAAAATGGCTGTCTTCCAAGATCAGCCATAGGGAAAAAAAGTGCTCTTAATAAATCCAGCGACTGAAAATCTTGAATTAAACTTTACTCTTTTATTGTTAGAATAAAACCAGTGAATTAGCATTAAATATAAGCTTTCCATGTCATGAGATGATATTGTTCAACGATAACAATTACTTTATTTCAAAACCATCGTGAGAATATTTTCATTGTACATTTCAAAGGGTACAAGTTATAAATAATTTCTTAGAATAAATGGTAAAAGCAATATAGTCAATGACATAAATGCCAACTCACACAAATCCATTATGGAAAATAATCACTCTGGACATGAATTCAGAAGATCATATTTGAATACTCACTTCAACATTTACTAGCTCTATGACACTGGGTGTATGAATCACTTGGCCTCTATTGCCCTCATTGTCATCTGTAAAATGGGGTTAATAATACTGTTGGGAATATGAAGGAACACTATAAATTTAAAAGCTCTAAAAATAACTATTGTAACAATAACATAGCCTCTGCATCCTAAGGAGCTGGATAACAAGCAGCCGAAGCAGTAAGTCAATTAACTCATGGCTACAAATGTACATTTAAGTGATTATATAATTATGATTTTTCAAAATTGCTTTAAAAATGAAGAAAGGTCAGTCATAACCTGACCCCATCCTAACAGTCCTTTTAATTTCCCATGACTCACATTCACAGACCATACATTGTAGCCTTTCTCTACTCATTCAAAGCTATTCTTTGCATTTTGTTTGCCCTCTGGCTTATTCTTCCTGAAATACCTCTCCCTTCCTCATATTTACCTGTCAAATCCTAGCCATTTCTCAAAGCCCAACTCAAATACTACCTATTCTATTAAGCCTTCCCTGTTATTCTATCATTTTTTACATATATCTTTTTTTAATATGAGCTTCTAAAACATTTGTTTTGTACTTCTTTTATTGCACTGACCACATTGTATTTCTTGTAATATAGCTATGTATGTATATTCTATTCTCCAGCTTCCCCCTAGCCTTTTTAATTTTAATTTTGTTTTTTGCTTTTTTGATTCAGAACTATGGCTTCATGATTTTGTGGAAGTTACGGAAACTTTAAAAATGCAGGTCAACAACTGTCTGCACCTTATAGTCTTACACAGTGACCTGGGGAGACTACTGTATTAAGTCAATGTGTCAGTCCACAAGTACTCATTAAGTACCTCCCATGTATCAAGCATTGTGCTAAGTTCTATGGAAAACTACACTCACCTGCTTTCAAGTGACTCATAGTCTAATAGAAAGTACCTTACCTGGGGACACAAAGTCAAAATGGGACATAACTAGCACATTGTTCCTCATCTGATCACAGATCTAGATCATAGTCTCTTTGAGGACATGGACAATGTTTTATTAAGCTCAGTGGACTCAACCACCCTAAGTATAATAACTATTGGGTAT
>CM053772.1:209724985-209736005 GCA_028658325.1 Potorous gilbertii | reverse complement strand
CCTTGTATAGGATTATATCACATTTTCTAGCTGCTTGATTTTTGTAAATCTCATTTCTCTTTCCTTTACAAATAACTGATCCTTTCTTTTTTCTTATCTTTGTTTTCTTTCCCTTTTTTCTTTTCCTTGTTCTTTTTCTTTTCTCCTCATCTTCCTCCCATTGGTTATTTTCTAATCCTTCTGCTTATAAGTAAATGGATGAAAGTAAAGAAGGAAGGAATAGAGCTGAACAATGAGAAGCTATAACTGGGGATTTCTTTTAGTACAATGAAGGGAAGACTTTTGGTGACATAATAACTGTCTTCAAGTATTTGAAAAACTGTCATGTAGGAAACAGATTAGACTTGTTCTTCTTGGCCCCAGAGGACAGAACGAGGAGCCAGGAATGGAAGTTGGAGGGAAGCAGATTTCGGCTTCATATAAGGAAGAACTTGTTAACAATTAGAACTGTCTCAAAGTGGGATGGATTGCTCTGAATAGAACTACTCAGTTGACTCCAACTAGGACCTGGCTTCTATGACCTCACCTCCATAGCATCTTTCTTGTGACCCCAGTTAACTCCTTGTTTTCCAAGTTGAGTTGGAAAAAAACAGTTAAATAATATTGACAGTTTTTGCTTGTCAAAAGTTTTTCTTATCATGTCTTGTAATTAATTGCATACTTCTAAATGTCTGTCACAAAATGGACAAAATCCAAGCCTCCTCATCATTATCTATATCTGACTTTGCCAATAAGAGAATGTAGGAGAATCATACTCACCATTCTTTGGCCCTTTTCTAAATTTATACTACTTACTTGAAACTTACTGCTCAATAAGAGTGCACTTATTAAAAATGTGTCTTTTGGAAAATAAATTTATTTAGTCTTCGTACCACCTTCATAATTCTGACCTCAGTTCATATAGTCTGATGACTAATGAAATATCTCCAGCAGAGCAGTGAGTTCTAGATCATCTATGAATAGAATTCCTAAGTGAAATAATGACAGAGATTGGAACTAGATAAGGAAGGTTATTAGAAAATGTTGAATATAGTTGGTCTACATCATGGTCCACTATATAGTTCATCCTTAAAAAATATTTAGCATCACTGCTAGGTGCTGTATTGATTTTTTTTAAATGTGTAGAACAGTCATACCCAGCCCCTACAGAAGAGACTAACTTCCAGCAGGAGAGATAAAACATGGGGCATTGGTAATAGTTTTCATTTTTCTAGAACTTTAAGCACTATATTATTTCATTTGATTTTTATAACAACCCTGTGAGGCAAGTGCTATAATCATCTCTATTTTATAAATGATGAAATGGGGGCAAAGAGGAGTTTAAGTGGTTTGCCTGGGATCATATAGCTAGTAAATACCTGAGAAAGAATTCAAACTCAGTCTTCCTAACTCTAAATTCAGTATAATGTACCCTGAGTTGTCTAACTACTTGTCCCAAGATAAGCTAATAAAATATATTTTATATAGTGTTTCAAAAATCTTTAGTCAGTTTTAAGATTAAAGTCATGTATCATCCTAGTAAAGAGGTAACTCTGGATTCTCAAAGGCTGGATTAGCAGAGTACAAACTGTTAGATACTACTGAGCTACAATTTTATTTGTGGGCACAAGGATGTACTCTACATCCAAGACAATTCCTATATATTACAATAGATCTGTAATCAGAAAGTTGGTTACCGAGTGATTTTTTTAAACTATAGTAAGTCATACTAATGTGATGGATAAAAGCTTGAAAAAAATCAAGTGGATTTAGTGACTGATTGAAAGTTGGAGGTAAGGAAGAGGTAGGAATGAAAAAGATAATGCTGAAATAAGAATCCTAGGTGACTTGAAAATGTTAATGACATTAACAAAAATGGGAAGTCAGGAAAAGAAGCTATAAAGGAAGATGATTAATTTACTTTCAAACATATTGAATTTTTGGTCTAATGTTTGTTTACTACACTGTCCACTGGAGTGGAGAGAGGAAGGAGCCTTTGGAGAGGGAGAATCTTAATACTGAAAACAGAGGAGACAATCAATACAGCAGATTCTTAGAGGAGAGGAATAAGATGCAAAAGGGAGCATAGTTCAGAACTAATCCTAGGAAAGGAGGAGGAACACCTCCTCTTCTGAGGCAGTGAGCCAGTACAAGAGCAGGCTCTATTGAAAAGAACTGAAGGGAAATTGATGTTGTCTAAGAAGAGCAAAGATTCAATTAAGGAGAAAGAAGGGTAGAGAAACCAGTCATGGAAAAGTCTAAGAATGTAGAAGAGTTTGCCAATATTGAAACAGGAGTTCCACAGAACACAGAAAAAAGGAGGCATTGGAGAGTGCTGCCATGTGGCCCTGCCAGGCCTCTATTATCTGACCTGCTGCACCCATCCCACTGTGTCTCAAGTTTCTAATTCTTAAAAGTGTTAGTATTGTTGTGAATGAAGAGATATTTTCTTCTAATCTCTCTTTCCAGATTTTGTGTAAAGGGGTATAATGAATCATATCACTATCTATCTCTCTATATCTATAGATATATGCATATGTACATACATTCTAGTATAGTGAGGTAATTTACTGTGGGGGTAATTTAGTTCTGGCATACCAGGTTGGCACCATAGTCAAGAGGCATCTAAGTGGTATAATGGACGTCAGGCTGAACGTGGAGTCAAGAAGACTCAAATTCAAATCTTGCCTCAAATACTTATTTTCTGTAAGACTTTGAGCAAGCAATTTAATTTCTTAGCTTCCGTTTCTTCATCTGTTAAAAGGGGATAATCACATTACCTACATTGAAGTTTCTTATGAGGATTAAATGGTATATGTGTGAAGAACTTTTCAAACATTATGTAATGCTAGCTATTGTGACAGTAGTTATTCAGCAATAGGAAATATTGTTTATGTCTTCCTCACTCAAATGACTGAGTCTGATGCTTTGCACTTCTTGTATTATTGCATCTTAATTTAAAGATAAGGTAAAACAGAGTTTGGCACACTTTAAAGTTTGACGCACCAAGGTTTTGACCTCTTTCTGTTCTTATGACAGGGTGAGAGTAGGCAGAACTCATGCCAAAAAGTCTGACCTCTGTGGAGGAGGGAGCAGAGTAAGTATGAGTGGGAATTGAAGGTAGCAGTTTTCCTGTACTTGAAGACAAGGCATAAAGGAATAAGGATGTCTCTAGCCAGATAAATGACTCAAAGCAGGAGGATAGGGGGTGGGGTGGAGAGTGCAGGATTTTTCAGGCAGTACATTTGACACCTTCTGAGGGGTTCTCATACCACTTCTCCTTTGTGGGTTTCAAGGGAAATATCATTGTATTTGTGAGTGGACTCCAATGCTGCAAGGAAAAGGGCATCAATTATATTTATAATCAGTCCATCTGCCCCTGAAAATTTGCATCCATGACATTTTTTACTTTTGAAAGTAAATTGATGTGAGAAAGATAATTTTGAGTTATTTCCGAATTTTTTTAACTTTGAAATAATTTGATTGTGTTATGGAATTTATTTGACTGCTTCTCATAGGTCAACAATGCATATATTCTGACACTGGTCCTTTTTAGGTTTTTACTTAAGACTCACATTCAGATGGCTACATTCTCTTCGTGTTTTAAAAATCATGTGCGAAGAGTACCTGCAAATGACCTTAAGAGAGTTGGGATTTCCAGGAAGAGAGAATACTGGATCCCACTTATAGACATACATATTTCCATCCCTATGTATGGAACAAAATACTTTCATCGATCTCTTTCTCTTCTGCATATGTGTGCCTCCTCTCAAAAGAAAAGAGAAGCAGGAGTAAATAACGGAGTGAATTCTGCCATGTATTTGCAATAGGGATGTCATTTGCTATTCTAGTTCTATGACTGGAGGCGTAGAGGAGAGCAGAGAAGGCTCTAAAGCTAGTGTGTGTGGTCTCATATAAAGACGTCTTTGACTTGCCTATGTGTACATTAAATACTGTTTACAAAGAAAAAATTTAATTCTTGCCTATGTACCTTTGAGTAGATGAATTATTATTTGTCTTTACCAAAATTTCTGACTTAATCAGATTGAATTGTCAAAAACAAAGCAGTTATAGAATTATGTGATCCTAGAATTGACTTCCGAGGTCATCTAGTCTAACTCCTACTTGAAGAACAAATCTGTCTAATACATTCATTCATCCCTTGCTTGAAAGATGTCAAATGATAGATCAGTGATGGACCCTTGGAGGGTAATCCGTTGCATTGGGGACATATCAAATGAAACTCTTCCTTATGTTGAGCTGAGATATGCTTCCCTGAAATTTTCATCTAGTAGCGTAACACTACATTCTAAAGTAGACATGCATTTTCTTGAATGTAATAGCAGAAAGCATATCATACTTAGAGTCAATCAAATTGTTCAGCTCAAAAGTAAGGTATTAAATTATTTCCCACAGTGATTTAACAAGTATGATTAATGATGCAGTCAGAAAAACTATTGAACTAGTAGGAGTCAGGAGACCTGAGTTTTACCACTTTTCTCTATGTGAATTCAGCCAAGTCACACCTCTTTCTGTTATTCCATTTTCTAATCTATAAAATGAAGGGAGCAGACTACATGATCTGTCTAGTTTCTTCCAGCTCTGATAGTTTATTAATCTGTATGTATTTAGGAACCTTTGCTTTACTAAGAAACAGCCACTTTCTGGTAATATTCACTTACCTTTCAAGATCCATGCAACGGATTATTTGTTATTCTAAATAGTCTACAGTCTAAATTGTCTAGAAGTTCTAGAAGAACATGACACATACACCATAGGGATTTAAATGTTTAATGTTGGAGTTCTCTTTGGAATCAACTCAATTAGATGATGCCTAATAAAATGTACCAAGGGATAACATTCACTTCAAAATTAAGCACAGTAATGAGGCAGACATCTTCAGTAATTTAAGGCATTTGGGCTGTAATATTATAATTTTTTAGATGTTATTAAAATAATAAAAATACATATTGAAATATTGTATTTAGCCAATTATATCTTAGATCCTGTTCAATTTTTTAAAAAAAGATATACATATTTGTAGATATTTTAGCAAATAATTGTTGTCTAATGTCAGATTGGATCTATAAAAATAGATAAGTAAAACCTAACTAAAAAAAGATTGATATTTGATGATTAAAAAAATAAATAAAACAAATCTACGGACCAAAGTTTATGTGCTTATCTTAATATTACCACCTATTTTTATAGCACTTTTCAAGATGAATTCATAGTCATCATTTCCTTTTTCGGTTGGAAATGACTTCCTCTGCTCCTGAAATCACTTTGTATTTCTTCTATATATTTACCTGTGGATGAGTTGTTTCTCTCCAGTAGAATATAAATTCTTT
This sequence comes from Potorous gilbertii, assembly GCA_028658325.1. Taxonomy (NCBI): domain Eukaryota; kingdom Metazoa; phylum Chordata; class Mammalia; order Diprotodontia; family Potoroidae; genus Potorous; species Potorous gilbertii. The sequence continues at coordinate 209,730,675 of CM053772.1, read as the reverse complement.
TATACACCATTCTTCATATTATCCAGACATTATTCAGTATTGTTTAGAAATGTTGCATCTGAGGGCTGTTAGGTGGTACTGTGGTTAGAGTACCGGGCCTGATATCAGGAAGATTTTTTTTCTCGAATTCAAATATGACCTTAGACACTTACTAGATATATAACCCTGGGCAAGTCACTTAACCCTGTTTGCCTCAGTTCTTCCTCTGTAAAATGAGCTGAAGAAGGAAATGGCCAATTACTCTGGTATCTTTGCCAAGAAAACCCCAAGAAAACATAGAGTTAGGCATGACTGAAATGACTCAACAGCAGTCATCCATTCTTTGATACCTAATATTTATGTCGCCATGGGCAAATCTACATTTTGGAATCCCAGATTCTTCATCTGTAAAAGGGAGATAATTTTTCTCAAACTCATGGGGACAATGCAGGGCTCAAATGAGATAATGTATGTAAGATGTTTTTCAAACACTAAAGAATTATATAAATATCAGTTATCATAACCATATGATGGTAATATTAACATAACATTCCTCTGAATGACTCCATTAGTGACTTCTGAATTAGAAATATTTTTTAAAAATATTTTTTTGAATTTTTAAAAAGCTATTGAAAAAAGTTCCAACATTTTAGCCATGCTTTAAAGACTTTCTACAGTCTCGTTCCTCCCAGACTTTTCAGTCATATTTATTTTCATCTCCTACAGTCCCTCATTTCTCTACTTCATACTCCTAAAAGCCATAGAGGATTCCCTATTTCTTAACATCCCAGTGATGAGTACTCATCTTTGGTGTTTGAAACAGCCCTGAAATCTTGGACTTTTCTCCTTGGATCTGGTTCTCATCCTTCATGACTTTTATTCTCTGTATAAATAGTCCTGGTAAAATGACTTGCCAAAGGCAAGATTGTGCCAGTTGTGGCTTTTTTTCCCTCCTTACCAACCTTGCATGTTAAAAATCCAGTCTCTATCACTTTCATGGTCCCATTTGACACTTTATGTTCCTTCTCGGTTATGATGTGTTTTATTACATTAGCCTAAATTCTGATAAATTAAGGATTACATAGTATATGTCTTGATATTAATTCAGAAGATGGTACTTAAAGAGTCTTGTCCTATAATTGGCATTTTCCCCGTGATAGAATATTTTAATGTAGTTAATTAATAGAGCCCTTGTGTTTTTATGTGAACTAACAAAATTATTAATATTGAACTTGATATTTTGACTTTTAGGTCTAGGACTGAGATTTTACAAAGCTACATATAGATTTATACATGAATTAGATAATTCAATAAATTAAGATATGTAAAACATCTTGTAGAACTTAGAATGGAATATAAATGTCAGTTATTATTGGTTGAGAGTTAATTATAAGAATGTAAATCCCATTCTGACAAGAGATCATACCTCTCACAGTGACTGCCTCATCTGTCTCTATGTATCCCTTAGTGTTCAACATATTTTGCACACAGTAGGCATTAAATAAGGTGAAATTGAATTGAATGAAAGGTTGTGCAGCTTTGGAAGTTGCTGTCAACAAGCATTTATTAAGCACTAACAGCATGTTAGCTACTGCACTAAGTGCTGGGGCTTACAAATAAAAGGAAAAAGATAGTCCTTGACCTCAAGGAATTTATATTCTAAAGGAAGAAGGCACATAGAAGGGGAGCTGAAAAGCAGGGGTGTTGGGTCATGGTGGCTGAATCTAGAGAGTGTAGGATGGTTGGTTTGAGGCTTTTCCCTAAAATGGAGATTCTGAGAAAAATTCACCAATGGGAGAAGGAGCCCATAGCAGTGGAATCAGGACTCAACTGAGCCTGATGGCTAAAGCCAGAGAATGAGGGATGTCTGGTCTGGGGTACTTACCCAAAAGGGAGATTCTGGGAAGAACACACCAATGGGAAAGAAGGAAAAAAAATGGGATACTGATGACATCACGCTTTACTGTTCTGTTAAGTGATGTGGAATCCTGTGTGTTAAAGCTTTTATTTTATTTTTTTCGATAGCCCAGTTCTACCCTCAGATTCTTTTTCATCTCTTAGAATTGAACATCAGATTTAGAATTGATAGGGTCATAGGGATTGTTCAAGCTCTTCATTTTACTTGTGGAAGATGAGATCCACAGTAGGGAAATGTCTTGTCCAGGGTCTCACATATAATCAGTAGCAAAGCTGATATTTCCATTCTTCTGACAATAAGTTCATCATTCTTTCCACTTTGCCAAACTATCTTCACTGCCACCAATGCTGTGCTCCAGTCAAACTTTACTTTTTCTTCCTGGAGCATGACTTTGTGTCTTGGTTCACATTCTTTCCTCTGCATTGTATCACTTTCTTCCTCCTTCTGTTGAATTCCTACCCATGTATCCTATAAAGCTGATTGGCGTTTTCTTTTTCTATAAACCTTTCCTGCCTCTCCCCACTGATATCCAATCAACAGTGGATTTTCACCCATGAACCTCACATAGTGGCCTTTAAAAATAAAGCCTTTCTTAATACACAGGTAGCTTTCTTCACCACCCACTAGACTACAAACTTCATATGGAAATGGAGCTATACTATCTAAACATTTTATCTCCCCTATGACCTAAAACCCTTACTCTGTACCAAGTAGGTACTCAATAAATATTTGGTGAATTTAAGCAATTAACAAAAATCTACTTAATCATCAACCTCTATCTCTCCATAGCTAATATATGTACAGAATAGTTTTGAGTCTTTTGGTTATCCTTGTTAGCAACATTAAATTATTTTTATTAACATCCTTAACTCTTTTATCTCTTCTGGAATTCTTGGCCAGGTTCAGTTTAGGTCCAGTTTAGCTCCCTCCCTTCTGTATCTCCTCCCTATGCTGCTCCATCCCAACCCAAAGTTTCCCAGCTAGGACCTTTATCAACCCCTTTCCCTCTACTCTATGCAGTTCTTTTGATGTTGACAAAATCTACTGAATTTATGACCCACTTCTTTAAATACTTCTTGTACCCCTAATCATTCTCACCACCCCCCAACATTCAAATACTTAAAACAAGAAAACAATTTAAGCTCAGACCAACTAATATGCTTGGGCAATCAAAATTTTTAAATAAAAATGTGGGTAATTTTTTCATGATAGGAAGAGATGGAACTTTTAAAAAGATTTATTTAAAGAAAATCAACTTCATGGTTTCTAAAGCATAAAGTGATACCCTTTGAGAAACCCAGACCACACAGACTTTTGTTTGGCCAGAAGGAAAAGAATAAATGGTAGATTTGAATAAAATATTTTAAAATATAGCTGCATCTGTCTAAACAAATCCTCAAGTCTCTTAAAATATTATGTATGATATTCTAAGTAGATTATACTAACACAGTAAAATTGTATGTTACTATGGGAGGACATTTTTAAAATGCTAAAGTAGGTAAAGTAAGCTGTTTAACTGGATTTTAAGGTTCCTGTTTTCAAAATATATTATAAACACAGAATAGAATGTTAGAGAAAATCAGAATATACTGTTGCAATATTAGGATGCAAGCTGCGTATCCTTTGATATCTGCTGACAGAGGGGTTCCAGAACATGGTTTGCGTTCCTAAAACCACCTGGTAGGTTGAGTTGAAAGGCCTTTTGAAAAATACATCACAAACTTACTATGGCACTGCAGGGCAGCCTCTGCATTGAAGAAAATAGCTAGTTCAGAGTTCTGTTCTGCAGTTCTTTACCCACAAGTATTGGGATATTAGAAGGGCATTTTTGATACTCCTAAGGTGCTGCTGTTAAAACAGTTAACTCAGAAAAGTACCAAGTTTGACATTTTTTTTTAGATCAGTCTATCAATGTATAAAAATTAATTTGTGACAATGCTTTTGAAAAGTACTATAAACCTCAAAAACTTTACAGTATTTTAAGACCAGAAGTTACTTTTATTGTTTCTAAAAATATATTAAATTCTTTTTCACATTTTAGTCATACATTGGTGTAATACTTATCATATGACATTAATTTCATGATTAAGAAGAACTTGGTTGCTTTCAATCTAGATTTAAAATGAACCTGAAAAAAAATCTTTTGAATATGTTTATTATTTTTTCTATATCTATTCTTTAGTCAGGCTAAATTATATCTATTTATATATCTGTGTGTATGTATGTATATGTAATCTATTGTAACATGAAAAAAGGTGCCAGGAATCAGTAACTGGCCAAATAATATTTTTTCATCATTCATTTCTACCTGTTTGCTTCTGGCATCCAAAAACTTTTTTTGGAAAAACCTAATTTGTCCCTTTTTACAATTAAACCATAAAAATTAATTTACAAAAAGGATTTAATATCAGTTAATATGCTTTCCTTTCGATGGTGATGATGACGGTAGTTATTTGAAGTATCTGTCTCAATGAACCAGATCACTCAAGTATCATCACACTATTCCTGATTCACTAGAACAATAGACATAGTGTATAAAATGGAGATGTAACTGGCAGGAAATAGACATTGTCTGAGACCAGGAGGATAAGTGCCAGAGACTTTATTAGATCTGATTTTTTTGTATGAAAATAATCATGTTTGATATAGCATGTATATTTTTTTGCAAATTCACTGAACTGTTTGGTACATAAGAATTCAGCAATTATATTTTAAATTGATGGGGAGATTTTATTTTTTACAAGTTTCATTCATCTAACCTGTTATGGCTCTGTTAGCCAAGAAATCTGCAGGCCTTAAGATCATTGTGATCTTTACTAAAAGCTCATCATTTTCCTGGGATCCTGGTTTATAAGTTGTTCAGTAACAAAAGCAGAAATTATTATTTCATAGGGCTCAATGCCTCTTCTGTACTATTGGGGTTTAGCAAAAACAACAAAACAAAACCCATTTATTGTCCTAAGTATCTTCGCACTTTAGAACGTTAGAGTAAACGGTTGCTAAAAATTCAGACCTTTTTCCTTCAGTATCTTTGGAAGGCACTGATTTTTTTCTAAATGTAAATAAAAAATCTGATAGCAAGTAGGTAGAAATTGTAGTGAAATTTGCTAGTAATCCTAGAGCCAAACAAGTAACATGTGAGGTCAAGCAGAAGAGATCAAGGAATCACTAAGAATGTTTTATGTTAAGGCCTCAACATATTAGATCCTAAAGATTTACAGTCATTTCAGAGTGAGCACATGCATTTGGAGCAGGAGCGGATTCAGATCTCATGTAAAAGGGGTCACTTGGTGAGCTTTGAAGAAAGCTATAGATTCTGAGAGGTGGGGATGATTAGGAATTGCATTCCAAGCATGACAGACAGACAGCAAAGCTAAAAGCATGGGAGTTCTGGGGGTTGAAATGTTGTAAGTGAGGAAAAGAAAGGCTAAAGCATGGAGTTTCATATATCTGGTTGTGAAGAACCAAGCAGAGGAATATGTATTTGATCCTAGATGCAATAACATAAAGGGTAGAAACAGTTCAACAACTATGTTTTATATGTGAAATGGAGATGAGCTAGGGTTTTTCAATGCCTAGAGCATTTAGATGTATCACTTGTGGTTTTTTTCTAATTTTTTAACACTTTTATTTAAAGTTTTGAGTTCCAAATTCTATCCTTCTAACCCTCCCTTCCATCTCCCCTCTCTGAGACATTAAATAATCAGTTATAGGTTATACTTACTCAGTTCTGTAAAATATTTCCATATTATTCATTTTATATAAGAAGACTCAAATAAAAGAGAAAAAAGAA
>CM053772.1:209646942-209724885 GCA_028658325.1 Potorous gilbertii | reverse complement strand
TAACCACAGCTTGTTTAACCATTCCCCAACTGATGGGCATCCCTTTGATTTCCAATTGTTTGCCACCACAAAAAGAGCTACTAAAAATATTTTATACAGAGAGGTCCTTTTCTCTTTTTTGGGTGAAGGGATACTTGTAAATATGTTCTTGGCACCATATTTTAAGTTGGCCTCCAATTTCTCCTATCACCTTTCGGAAAGCCAAAAGGTGAGGCTTAAAATAGGCCATTCAGTTTGTTTCATTAATATTACTTTTCCCTGAGGTTTGGAAAAAGCATCTCCCAAATTCGGAAATACAATAAATTCCTTCAATTGTGGATATCCTCAATCTAGCACAGAGCATATCCCTATGGAATGAGGTCTGAGAACGATGAGTAACTGTGGACCTTGTGTGGTAGTTTTTTATCTTCCAAAATGAATTATCTTTATCACCTGCTGTTAGCAAGATGTTTTCCATAGGTTGCTATAGCACTGACTTTGCTTCTGGTAGGGTATCTGGAGGAAAAACTTTAGGACCTTGGTTGTTTGGCTTTATTATTTTGTTTGCTTGCTCCAGGTTGATTCACAAAAGCTAATCCTGGCTTGTTTGATTCCCTCCTGACTCTACGGCTTACAGCTGACACCATGTGCATGGTCCCATGGAATGTAGATTGAATTGTTAAGCCATGTAAGCTCCGTGCTCACTTTGCAGTACAGTTCAGGTTTACGTCCTGTATATCATTGCACTTACCCTGGCACACTCCCCATTCTGCCACAAGAAAACCTTTATTTGACAGTGAAGTCATTATACTTTTTGTACTTTGTAAGTTCAGGCTTGTTACAGACAATTAATGTCTTGTCAAGCTGAAAGTAGATTAGGGTTTTTTTGAGGCATGTGCCTCAAAACTAGTTATATTGGTTATCTCAGGCATTTCGGATACCACTTTTGAATGGAACAGTCAGTGGCATCCAATAAATCACATCTGTAAGATGGGGCTCCCATGGTGTTTAGATCTATATGCAAATTTCCCCTGCACAGCATGAGTTAATAAAAGATGATGTTGTTGATATGATTTTATTATACTGAATTTGATGATTTTTCTTTGGTGATACTTGGTCATAGCCTGACAATAAAAACATTCATGATAATGTCAGTGGGGAGTATTGAGAGCGGGCATCTCGTGGCTCTTTCAGATAATGTTCCGAATTCATGGGTTAAAATCAAGCAAATATTAAGGGTTTATTTTGTGGCACTATGTAAAAAGAATTAGGCTTTAAAATGCAATGAAAAATGACTGAAAATAGTACAGCTTTTCAGATATGTACAATGCTATCCACATTTCATGGTGACATTTGAGATTGTATTTTACTAATGTTTCAAATTCAGAGCTTTGTGCCTTCTGTAGAACTGGGCTGTAAACTTTATTAAGTTTTCCTTTCAAGGAGCAGAAAGCTGAAGCGGTACATCTTATTGCTGGGAGCTGTGGGGGATTAGTGTTTCAAACTAATGAAGTTTTAACTGTAAAGACAAGATGTTCTGTAGCATTACTTATGTCCTAGGAAACGACTAATCTCCTATCTATTCAAACTGGAAAATAAAAAAATACAACAGGACTATGTTCTCTTGTAAATAGAAAGGCTACTGTACACATATCCTACTGTTCTTCAAACTGTAGGACCACATGGAGGGAGAAAGAGAGAGAATGAGAGAGAGAGAGAGAGAGAGAGAGAGAGAGATCCAAACCATTGGAAAATACTTAAGCTGCAGCTTTTTTCATGCTACTCAGGACTGAATCCATTAGAAGCCAAACAAAGCACATCTGTGTTATTGTCCCTCCTGACTGTCAGCATACAGTACATTCAAGTATTGAAGCCAGAAGGCATTTTTTTAAAAACAGCTTTCAAGATCTACTCTTGAAAATGAATTTGTGTACTCATTATGCAGTGCTATCTTTTATCAGTAGGAAACTTGGTAAATAAAGTACTGAGGTCTAATATTTTAGTAGCTGATGGCAGTAAACTAGGACCAAATAATCCCCATTTCTTTATATATCCTGATAGTGTACAGCTGTGACCAACCCATGGAGGACAAAAGAATCTTCCTTCCTCTCAAAAAAAATTTATAATAATACTCAGAGACATTCTGGTGGAAAGTGTAGGTTCCTCTTCCACAAATCTGTTGTACTACTGATGTGCCCAGTAATGTGTCTATCATTTCTATTAAAACAAACAGGGGAATCTCTTTATCTTTTGTAAGTATGGCTTATATATGGAGTCATTCTACATTATCTAAACCTGAATTTTATAGAGTTTAAATCTTGACTAGAATATATTTTGCTGCAGTGTTACCTTTCTGCATGTGATGTTTTACTGTCTTATGAAGAGTCAAAACTATTAAAGGAAAAATGTGACTTTGCTCCAGGTTCTAACACCTAGGAGGGCACATTTCCTCCCAAGAGAAATCCCTTTCCTGGAAGATGGATTTCCTTCCTGCACTGACTGCTATCTTTGGACAGAATCCCAGGATCCTATTACTATGGTACCTACTTTGTCTCCCAAATATTGTATGGGTGGTGACTTGAACCTCAGGGTGGAAGAAGACAGGGAAGGGGAATTCCTGCCTCTTCTCCCTCAAAGACTTCACCTATAGCCAGACTGTACTCTAAGCTGTACTCTTTCCTCATACTCATCTTTCCCTCTCCTCAACTGGATTTGTACCAGGTACAGCAATTCTTGGTTAGAATAGTCATATATGTGAGTGTTATCACAGATTCCTACATGTCATTGCCACTCATTACAAGATTAAACCACTTTAGGGTTGTTATTGTTCATGGAATTTTATGTAGGCTTTAGCATGTTGACATATGCACATATCAGTCTGCTACCAAATTTCTGCCCTTTCATGGTCATGAAAAAATCTGAATTTGATTATAAGCAAGACAGATCACAATAGGTCAACATCCTTAGGTCTTCTTATATGTGTAATAAGGAGGAAGAGGAAAGAGAGAGAGAGAGAAAAAAAATTGTGACTGTTATTACTGTGTGCTAGGGTCATGCAGTACAAATACAAGTGAGACATCCTTTACCTTCAAGGATCTAACCATCTAATGGGGAAAGACAACACAAAAGGGGATATGGAAAGAGATAGGGAGTCTGGGCTGAGTTTGCCTTCTAAATTCCTTGGAAATGGCTGAGAAATGATGTAGAGGTCTGGCTCCAGACATGCTAAAGCAAAAGCTCACCAAACAGAGCCCAGGATAGTTCTAGGGGCAAAATTAATAGTTCCACTGGGGTGTTGGTCAACAATGACCTGAGTGGAGAAAAATGCCATTTTAAGTAGAACAACAACTTGGACACCATCTATCATCATCATCATCAATCATCATCATCATCACTCCTGTCATTTTGTAGGTGAAGAAACTGATGCCCTTAGTGGTGAAATCACTTGCTAAATAAACTATAGCTATTGTATAGTCAAGCTGAGATTTGAAGCAGGTCTTCTGACTCCAAATCCATTGCTCATCCCAGCAGGTTCCACTGCCTTAAATCTCATTTGGGAGCTCATATCCTTATGAGGGTATTATGTGGTCAAGAATTTCCTTTCTAAAATTTTTGATATTCCACCTTTCCTTCACCTCAAATACCCCTTCCCCTATGAAGCAATACCTTAACCTCCCCACTCCAGCCAGAAGCAATATCCTCTCAACAACCATACCATTTTGCACTTCTCATGTTCTGACTGCATTTTGTTTTATTTTGCTTATTTTGTGGATGTTTATAATCCACTAAATTATAAATCAAGGGTACAGTTTTGTCTTACTTAGACTATAAAAGCTTCCTTAGTGCCCAACACTTTTTAGGTACTTGGTAAATGTTTGTTGAATTTTATTCTGTTTGTAGTCTTTCAGCCCCTGCTCCCCCACCAAATATAAGCTTTAGGTCAAAATTTCTAGAAGGCATAGGAATAGGTCTATGATTATATCTCATTTCATTCATTATATGTTGATAACTATACACACTTTTAACCAGCAGCCCTCACCTTGGGTCATGTTTTTATCATAAAGTAATTCAAAATTTTACTTATAGTGAATACATTAGATTATTAGTTGATCAAAATTTACTTAGTACTTTTTACTAAAGAATCATTTCATTAAAAATTAATTCTTATCTTTATTTAATACCAACATGGTTTGTGGCATATTAGTAAGATTTTATTTAAATGCCTAGTTTCTTACTATTAAAATGGTCATATAAAAATTTTACTACAATAAAAAATCCTGTAGAAATAAGGGCCCTATCTCATCATATTCCACTGATAGGAAAATTAAAACTTTAGTTTACTATTCTTCACATTATGAATTGCCAGAAATTTCTAAAGAAAGGAGCATGCTATGAGCATTCAGTGCTCTCCTCTTCTTAAGAAAATGGTTTTGTCCCTTATATTGATAGAAGACAAATATTAGCAGGGATAATATCATAAGAATTCCTCTACCACCAGTGTCGTAATTTTCTGTCACTTTTATTTGTGTCCTATGTGAACCCATCTGTGCTGTATTTGAATACTATCATATTTATCATTCAAGTTAAGTCATTCAGAATTTATTATGTGCCTTCTCTGTACCATGTACTTTACTAAGTTCTGGTAAATCCCTGTGGTTAAATTATAGGTCTTATAAAAAAAAATCTTTTTAGACATGGAAAAAAGTCTCCCTTTCTCTACATGTCTTTCCTGTGACATAACTGTGAGAATAGGGATGCAACGAGCTGAATTATTTTATGCCATACTCCATTTAAGTTGATTTGATCACTTTCATGAAATCTAAGGTTTTTCTTGTCTTTATGTGCATCTATAACAAAAAAGGGGGAGAGGTTAAAGCTAAAAAAAAAAGTGACACTTGGAGCAACTAGGTGGCACAGTGGATAGAGCACTAGCCCTGAAAGTCAGGAGGATCTGAGTTCAAATGTGACCTTAGATACAAGCTGTGTTATCCTGGGTTAGTCACTTAACCCCACCTGCCTCCAAAAACAACAAAGAAAAAAATGTGAGGCCAATATATGTCTTCGAGACATATTTCCATTGCTCTGGGAACTGTGATCACATCAATATTGATATTACTATTAGAAATGATAGATAGGTAGGTAGATAGATAGAGCTAGTTATTCATAGATAGATTTCATAGATATAGATGTATAAAATTAACTCCCCTATGTTTTCACTTACCATCCTGTAGCTATTCATAATAAAATGGGTCCTGGTCACTGTTTCCTTCTATTTATTGTCTCCCTGTTTTTTAATGTAAGTTTCTTTGAAGACACTGACCATCTTGCTTTTGTGTTTGTATTTCCCAAAACTGACTGATTGATTGAGTCATTTATCCAAAGAAACTTTGTTTTCTTTCCATATAAAGAAGAGAATTGAGTATTAATATTAATAAGTGTGCCGCCATATGGATTTTCTAATGTTACCTTATTAGTATAGTTTACTTGGTCTATATAGCATGTTTTATCTTGCGCCCTCATAAAAGATGATTTATAAAATTTTAAGCTATTGTCTTTTCGTGGGCTAAATAACAAATTAGATCTTAGAAGTCGAAGTGTTTGTTCAGGCTTTCTGAATCTCAGATCAACATCCCACTGTGTCTCAAAACTTCAATACCTTCAAATTAAGCAGGAATAATGACATTGACCAAAGACTCCCACTTTCATTGTTATGTTTCCTCATTCTTCCCATCTTTCAATGGGATCTGATGGAAAGGACAAAGGTCAAGTCACTGTCCTGCTTTTACTATTATTCATTCAGTGTTACTTGGGGTGTTACACAGATGGATAAAATAAGTGCTTTCTAGTTAAATAAGAATGTTAGCATTAGATAAATAGATATGATCACTGCTATTAACAACAACAATGACCTTGGGTCAGCAATATTATTTTCATGTTCATTTCTATTCTTACAAATTTCCATTTAAAATTATAATAATACTTAAATAATGTATAAATACAGTTACCCCAAAAGTCTTAGTGCTGTTTTATGCCATTAAAGCTTAATTTTCACTAGAGCTTTTGGGACACTCTTGTAAAATCAGTTTTATTTTTTTTCATTTTTAATTTAAAGAGTCACATGGAAAATGAAAGGAATTATCAATAAGATACATACAACAACCTGTATTCATTTTGAGATTAAAATTTTAATTTATGCCAAATCAATAAAGCCTCCCTGAGAGAAACAAATTCTCAATTAATTTACAAAACATAATTGTCCCAGATTTCCATACTATATTATTAACTAAGTAAAAACCATCTCATATATATATATATATATATATATATATATGTATATATATATATTATATATATATATACTTACACACAAAACCACACATATATACACACACATATATACACACTTACTAAGGGCAGTTAAAATGGAACCCAGAAGAGGATATTTTTGAATTTGGTTTGTTATTTTTTTAAGACTTAAAATAAAACACATAGTGCGCATTTCTGACAAATATTGCCATTTGCGTGGTATCTAAATGAGAAAATTGGCTTTTATTAAAAAAATGAATAAAAAATTCAGTAAAGATCATGTAGTCTCATAAAATTGCATCAAATAAATTGATCTTGGTACAAAATAATGTTCCTTTGGATTTTTCTCCATCCCTTGCTGTTCTTGTACTTTACAATGTGACAGGGCTAAACTGTAGGCCAGTTTGGAGTAAGAGCGTCTCCTGAAAAGAGTATAACACGCACAGGCCATTGCGATTCCCTTTCTGGACCCTTTGTCATTGGGGTACTGGTTTCTGGATTGCTATTCTGTGAACATGATGAACTAATTGACCTAGCAGGCTTCCCCACAGAATAGCAGCTTCTGCTTAGATCATCAGGGGTATGTCATGCTGTTTCATTTCCTCTTCTGAGCCCGTTGGGGAAATTGAATCGTGAGAAGGCTACCTACTGGGAGCATTCAGTCCTCATGACTGAATAAGTAACTTTATTTTTTTGTACTGTCTTAATTAACAACAAAAAGAGAGAGAGAGAGAAAAAAAGAGAGAGAGAGGGACTTTATTAGGAAGGAGTCTGCTGTGATTCTGATACAAAGACTAACTGCTGTGAAAGACGGGCTTGATCTGCAGAACCCTCTGCAAGTTGGGGCCCCATGCAGGTGCAACATTTCCACATAATTTCAACTAGCTGTGAAAGGGGGCTTTACGATGATCCTTTGTCACTATTCGTTGATTTGCTGAAATTAAAGAGAAGTCCACTGACAGTGACTGATTTAAAGAAAAAATTCAACAGCTTGAGAAATATCTTTTGATCCACATAGAAAAGTGAGTCTCTTCTCCATACCAGAGGTTCTTAACCTGGAATCCATTACTTTTGTTTTAAAAATATTTTGATCATTGTATCATGATGTAATTGATTCCTTTTGACATCTCATGTACTTTATGTATTAAAATAGTATCATGAGAAAGGATCCATAGATTTGACAAGACTGCCAAAGATGACCATGACACATTGTTTATATAAATGGAGGTGAATTGCATGCCTATACCAATATTCAGAACAGGGGAGACTTTAATGGGTCAGTGTGAGCTGTGAGAATGAGATTTTTTTTTTCGGTTCTTCATTGGTTTTACTGTTTGGTACTGTATGTCCAGTTTACCAAGTGTCAACAAACAGATTGCCATCTTACTTTAAAGCTTTAAAATAAATACTATCTGAAGGGAGGGCAAATTGGAGGAGGGAGTAATTAGAAGTGAACACTTCACGGGAGGAACAAGGTCAAAAGACAGAATAGAATAAATGGGGGGCAGGGTAGGATGGAGGGAAATACAGTTAATCTTACACAACAGGACTATTATGGAAGTCTTTTGCAAAACTACATGTATATAGCCTATATTGAATTGCCTGCCTTCTCAGTGGGGGTGAGTGGGGGACAGAAGTTGGAACTCAAAGTTTTAGGAACAAATTGTTGAGAATAATTTTTGCCCACAACTGGGAAATGAGTTACAGGTAATGGGGTATAGAAATCTATATTGCCCTACAAGAAAAGAAAGGATGGAGATAAGGGAAGGGAGGGGTGTGATAGAAGGGAGGGCGGATTCGGGGAAGGGGTAATTTGGGGTGGGAGGAGGGGAGAGATGGGGAGAAAATTTGGAACTCAAAATCTTGTGAAATGCATGTTGAAAACTAAAAATAAATTAATAGAATTGGAAAAAAATATTAACACTCTCTTCAATACAGTCATGTTCATCTCTTAGGAAAAGAGCAAGAAACAGATTTTGCCTCTGTGTGATTTTTGAGGAACCATGAAACAGAAGATTTCAAATATAAAAAGCAATATGGTAGAGTGGAGAATGGGAATTAGATCTGATGGGACTGACAGCTGGAAGGGAGATCAACTCCAAATCCCTTATTTTATAGATGAGAAACTTGAGGCCTAGAAAGTTTAGAAGCAACTTACCCAACACCACACAACCAGTAAAAGGGGTACAACTGGGTTTCAAAACACTTGACTTTATGGCTTCAAATCAATTGTTTTCTAATTACTACATCTATTTTCCATTAGGGGACATGTTTGAATTTCTGTCTCTGCTACTTATTGGTTGTTTCAACTCCTAGACCTCAGTGTCCTCATTTGTAAAATAAAGCAGCAGAATCAGGGATCTTCTACTAAATCTATAATCTAGAATGGGACCCAGCTGCAGAAATTAATTCTAAAGAGTAAATACTACATCAAATTCCTAAATATGTGAACAAAAGGAATTGTACCCCAGAAATTATCATTTGTCTATGTATTTGATTTATACAAGGTAAAAGAAAATTTACAAGTAAACCAAGGTATAGTTTTGAAGACCTGTTTAGATTGTGTGTGTGTGTGTGTGTGTGTGTGTGTGTGTGTGTGTGTGAGTTAGCCCTGAAATTTTTATGGTTAGATCTCAATTAGTTTGAATAATGAATCCGGTGAAGTGGGAATGTTTGAGTTCACACTGCTTATTTCCATTGAACTATTAAGATTGAAGCTTCATTTTCTGTATTGCTTACTGTACATTCAGAACTTTTTAACAAAATCAAATAATATTTTGATGTTACTAGGCAAAGATTACATTAGATAAAAGAATTATTTAATGTGGTTTTTAGTAGAAATATATAACTAGGTGTAATCCATATATAATGAAAGTGATTAGTAAAATATTTTTGTTTAACTCTTTAAATTGGAAGCTATACTTTGCTCTATTTAGGACAGATGTTCATGAAGTTAGGGCTAAACAGAACTATAATGAACTTTAACAGTGTTCTTAAAAATATCATGTTTTATAGCAGAAGTTCTTGACATTATATAATTATATTGTTAGTATATTTTATAGAGACCATTTTCCATGTGGATATTAAATACTTTAGTGTAGTTACTATGTTTGTGTCTATTTTATATATTTTCAGTATGTGAATGAGCCATGAGTGCAGAACTGAGCCAACAGCTTTGGCTCAGTTTGGCTGTATATCGTCAGTATAAATGTTGATGTTTTTTCAAGGAGCTTGTATAATAATCACTGAATTAGTAAGTTATTACTTACACTCTTGGGATCCTTTTTGTTCCTCAAAAAATGTGTTATTTACTTTTGAATATTTATAGATTTTTTTGATGATAGAGCTGTGAATGTTTCGAATAAAGTACATAAACATGCAATTTGTAGGGGGTTACTAGTATTAAAACCTTTGATATAGGTATGTGATAGTTTTATTAAGAAAAGTTGGGACAGTCCTGTGCCTGAAAGAAAGCCAGTTAAGTGTCTACTAATAATTCACACACCCCTGTGAAGCATTTGAAAAATTATGCGAATCACAATCGTTTGTGCTTTTGTAAATAAAAATTTGTAGATTCAATTCATTAGTCATATTTTTCTCTATGTACACTTTACTTGATTATAATTTTATTGAACCTCTGGTCTATAAAGGATATGTTTAATATTTCTTCCTTTCTACATTTAATTTTAATTCTTTATAGCCTAGGGAGTAATCAAATTTTGTAAAGTCCTCAGGGTTTTTTACATAAGTGCAGTTCTAAAGTTCTCATTCAGAGGTGTCCATTGGGATCAAATCCAATTTTCCAATTCTCTTCCACTCTATGCTTTTTCTTTAAAAAATATCTTTGTTAGAATTGAGAAATTCCTAGGAAAGATATTTAAAGTCTACTACACTCAGAATCCTATTCTCCAGTTATTTTTTTTTTTTCATTTCATTTTATTTATTTATTTTTCTGCTTTCCCATTTGGTACATTTAGCATTTATATTATTTCATTATCCTTGATAACTTTAAGCATAATGTAGTTGCCCTGTTTATCTCCTTTGATTTAATCATATTTATTATTGCGTGATCTGAATTCATTATTGCAATTTTTGTGGAATTAGCATTATATATTTTATTGGAGCTGATTGCTTTAAATATTAATAAGTTTCTAATGAAGAGATGCTTTCTATGGGAGATACATTGTTGAATTCTGTTTCCTGATCTGTCTAGCAACTTTATTAGTTTTATGTATAAATTTGATTCATTTATCTTCAGGTCATAATTTTAAAGTTTGGTTTCCTTCAAACATATTGTTACAATTTTCAAAAGTTAAAGAAGGCACAGTATTAGAGATCTAACAATTTTAAGGTATTGTTCTGCCTAAATATTGATCCTTGCTTTCATTTACCCTACAGATTGTTAAGTCTTTTTCTTTATTCCTTGCCAGATGGCTTAGTCGCAGAGTCCTTGACTTGAAGTTAGGAACAGCTAAGTTCCAGTCCAGCCTCAGATTCTTGCTAACTGGTCACTCTGGTCAATTACCCCAGTCCCTCTAGCTTCAATTTCTTTATCTCCAAAATGGAATCAATAACACCATCCTTTCTCAATGGCTTATTGAGAAGATCAAACATGTTTAAATTGTTTGCAGACCTTAAAAGCATATATACATGCTTTATCTTATTTCATTAGAGGCAACTAGATGGCTCAGTAGGGCAGCTAGATGAGTGACGGTGCATAGAATGCCAGGCCTGGAGTCAAGAAGACCTGAGTTCAAATGTGGCCTTAGATACTTACTAGCTGTGTGACCTTGGGTAAGTCACAAAATCTTATTTACCTCACCTTCCTCCTCTATAAAATCAGTTGGAGAAGGAAATGGCAGACAAGCAAGTATTTTTCCCAAGAAAACACCCAAAAAGGGGGTATGCCAGATCTAGAATTAGAAACACATGAGTTCAAATCTGACTTCAGATACTTATTAACTATGGAAACTTGGGCAAGTCACTTTACCCCTGTTTGCCTAGGAGGCTGCTAGTTGATTCAATGAATAGCATGCTAGGCCAGGAGTCAGGAAGACCCAAGTTCAAATCTGCCCTCAGACACCCACTTGCTGTCTGACCCTGAGCAAGTCACTTAACCTTCGTTTGCCTTAATCGAGTGGAGAAGGAAATGGCAAATCACTCTAGTGTCTCTGGCAAAAAAAAAAAAAATCATAGACAGTATAGTCCATGGTCCAGGGTCACCAAGAGTAAGCCACAACTGAATGACCCAACAATGATTTCATTATTACTTCTTTATGTGGATTTTTTTCTCTGGAGAGTATTTCTTCTCTTTCTTTGTACTTTTTTTCAACCATTACTCCCTTTTTCTGATATCCTCAAAGACATTACTTTGTGATATAATTTCTTCTTATACTGGAACATTTTTAAAGGATTACATTCTGGGTTCTTGTACAGTGGCCGTATTCCATTTGCCCAGTAGCACCATACAATCTCTTTCAATTGGTGAAGGGCAGTTTTTGGCTTGCCTGGATTAAGACAACAGGTTTTCAGATTTTTTCCATTGTATTTTCCCCTCCCTCTTTCTTAAAGTTTCTTAAAGAGGCTTCTTAATGTCTTTTAATGTGACTAAATAAAAGAATGCCAGCTATTCAGAACAGGTGCAATTTTTGCAGCTTACCTCAGAGTTCAAGTATATGTGTTATGCACAGGGTTTTAGCATTCCCTTTAATCATCAAAACCATCCTGTCTGAACAAATTTTTAAGCCACCCATTAAATAGTCTTACTTTGGTCATTAGGATAAAAACCATAAACCTCTGTATCAATTTAAGTACCTTGAAGTATTTAAGAAATAAATTTGGAGAGGTTATATTGGGTCCACAGTATATACTAGCTAGTTTCCCAGGCTGCCTCCACGTCAATGGGCATATGATTCTGTTTTAGGAAATATTAAAATATTTCAAAAAATGGTATACATACTATCAACACTGGCAGCTGATTTTTGGAAAAGATTGACTTTTAAAGACATAGAGTTTTTTTCCTGCTCTTTTTCTCCCCTCTTCCCCCATTCCCTTCGTTCACTTTATA
The DNA here is from genome assembly GCA_028658325.1 of Potorous gilbertii. Lineage (NCBI taxonomy): Eukaryota > Metazoa > Chordata > Mammalia > Diprotodontia > Potoroidae > Potorous > Potorous gilbertii. Next base: position 209,712,533 of record CM053772.1, on the reverse strand, counting down.
AATTAACATTTCATCTTTTTGCAAAGAAAAGGAGTCCATTTGGAAGAAAATTAATGGACCCACATGGTTAATTAAATATGGTATCTTATAATGCTTCTCATTAGCATTTAGGGTTAAGTAATTATTTTTCACATTGTGAAAAAATAAACTGGACAGAAAAAGCTTCTAATTTTTCTGGTCTTTGTTATTTCTTTTTGGTTCAAGACAAATAATGTCTTTCCCAGCTCCTCCTGCCATTTCCCCAACTACCCTAATTCAGCATTGCTTTTTGGTAATCACTACTATGAGACATTACTTCTGTAATGTCTAGCTTAGTATGACATAAGGCAGTGGGACACCCTGACTCTTAGGTGGTTAGAGAGCTTTCAGAGAGCCAGGAGATATAATGCATTAGCAATTTCTTTGTGCCACTATTTTGTTGTTTAGGTAAATCAAAATGGACAATAAGTATGAGAATCACAGAAATTTCCCTTCCTTATTTATCACTGCTTAAGTAGGTCATATTATAATATGGTAAAGATAGAGATAGATTCCTCACTAATCCTCAGCTCTTTGGAAACCAGCTATATGTAATACCTGGATACCTAGAGTAGCTCTAGGTTTGGAAGTAACTATTTAAAAAAGAAAGAAACCATTAAAAATATGTAGTTATGAAGAAATGATCCCACTACAGATGGTGTCATTTTTTTTTCATTTTTTTACATTGTTTACATATGTTTTATGGAAGACACATTAAGAAGGCCAATGTTGATGGATCACAAAGTATAGATGTAGTCAAGTGTAAGAAGATTGGAAAGTGGGTAGGTTATGAAGGGCTTAAAAATGCAAACAGAAGATTTTATATTTAACCCTAAAGTTAATAGAGATGAATATAGCTAGCAATATAAAAGCCAACCTAATGGGTGTATGCCTATTTTTGTCTCAAGTCAACAGCAAAGGGTAGAATATAAAATTAATACTTAAAAAAAAAACTCCACAAATTTTGTACTTAACAAAACTTTTCCAAAGGATAATTCCACTAGGACATCCATAATGAGTTAGTGTGTGTTAAGACAGGAACTCATGGATAGGTATGTTCTGCCAAGAGATGTAACTTTTGACAAGTATTTCACTCTTTTTGGTCTTAGTTTTCTTATCTGTAAAATGAGGGGAATGGATGAAATGATTACTAAGGTTTCTTCATTTTAAAATTCTATAATTCTATGTCTTTATATTTCTGTGTAACTACAATGAATATATAGATCAGGAGCACTTACAGTTAGTGGATGTGACATGGATGGATGAAGATCCAGCAAAGACGACTGATAAATAGACCAGTAGGAGCAGAAACAAGAGAGAGGTGTTCAAAAAAAAAAACAACTTAGAAGAATAAATCAAGCAGATGGTGATGGACGTTGCCAAAGGCTGCACAGAGAGGTCAAGAAAAAAGAGGGCTGAGCATTAGATTTGGTAACTGAGTACCTTTGGTAACTTCGGAGAGAATAGTTATGGTTGAATGATGAGTTTGGGAGCCATATTGTAGAGAACTATGATGACAAAGAGAGGAAAGGAAATGAAGGTATAGATTGTAGATATATTTCTGAAGGTGTTTAGCCTCAAAAGAGAGAAGAGATGCAGAATGATAGCTGGAAGAGATGTCAAGGTCAAGGAAGTATAGGCCTATATGCTGGACAGTAGTGGCAGCATTCTGGGTAGTATTTTACCTCAGATAGCCTGTGATTTTCTGGGTTATTCAGTTGATGGCGGTATTGAGTTTCACAATGACTGTAGCGCAACATCTCCAGGAACAGGTCTTGAGTCAGGTAGCTCTGAGTTCAAATTTGGTTTAGCTGTGTAGCCCTTGGCAAGTCACTTGACCTCTGTTCTCTTCAATTTCCTCAACTTTAAAATGAGGATAACAGCACCTGCCTCAATGGTGCTGGGTTGTTACAAGGACTAAATGAAATCTTTATAAAGCATTTAGCACAGAACCTGACACATGATGTTGTTGCTGAATTGTTTCTCAGTTGTGTCTGACTCTTTGTGACCCTATTTGGAGTTTTCTTGGCAAAGATGCTGGAGTGGTTTGCCGTTTTCTTTTCCTGTTTTTTTTTTACAGACAAGGAAACTGAGGAAACAGGATTAAGTGACTTGCCTAGGGTCACACAGCCACTAAGTGTTGGAGGCCAGATTTAAACTCTTTGTTTAAATGCTTATAATTGCCTTCCCTTCCCTAAGGCAATACTGTGCCTCAAAGAAGTAGGGATTTGGCTTTTTGGAATTTGGTGCTACCAAGGATTGGAGAAAGGTTTGTCCCTAGGGCTACAGCAAAGATTATTTGCAAAGGAAAGAAGAGAGAGCCAGAGGAGGGGAAGGGGCTAGGAAAAAATATTTTGCTTAAGAAATCATCTCTGGTGAGACATTTAAAATGCATCTCATCAATGAGATTACTTTGACCTAAGATAACACAAAAAACTCCTTTACAGATCTAGTGGTGGGTTGCTTTTCCCCTTTGTAGGAAATCACCCCTTTGGAATGGGAATAGACAAGATGCTTATCATAGATAGCATTGAGAAAAATCTCTGCCACAGTGTGCTGTCATTGCAACTGTCATTGTAACAGGCTCCAGAGCTGCAGTTTGACTTCAGATAATTCATCTGATATTCTAAGGGCACATTTGTTATTAAAATGTAAACAGATAGGAGGAAAAAAAACCACACCACATTCCATTAGAATTTCTATTTAACATTTCCTGTGTACCCCAGATGACTTTATTGAGTTGCTAAACTTTGCAAATGCTGTGGTGGTTAATCATATTATCTCTTTTGCAAAGATAAATTATACTTGAGGATATGACATCCAAATTATGTCTTTTAAAGCAAAATTAATTTAATTATTAAAAATTAGTGTAAGTATTGGAGGTAGCTGGTGGCATAGTAGATAGCTTTGAAGTCAGGAAGATTGGACCTTAGACACTAATCTGTGTGACCCTGAGCAAGTCACTTTACCTCTATTTCTCTCAGTTTCCCCAACAGTAATATGCAGATAAAATAGTACCCACATTACTAGGTTGTCATGTGCAGCAAATGAAATAATACTTTTTTAAATGCTTAGCACAATACCTGACATTTAAGCAGGTGCTATATAAATACTTATTTGAAGTCTTCCTTTATAAGAATTATCTTCTGATAACTTTCACATGTAATAGGCCTTTTAGTATAAATCGAGTCTACTTGAAGACTTCTTTAGAGCAGTTTTAAAAAGCAAGCAAGAACTGAAAAATTTGAGAAAAAAGACCCTTTCCTAAATATACTGTGTTATAATTCAGCAATGCTTTGTATTCTAGAAATCTTGGGTTCAAACACTACCTTTAACACTTACCGGGTTTTTGACTCTGGGAAAGCTGCTTTTCTTTGTCATTTTGTTTCTTGGGAGTATAAAGTGAGATCATATTTATCTTGGTGACTTTATTTTTAAAATGGTGTAGGGATATTGCAGTGCCAACTTTACATGGTTGCTGTGAGGTGATCTCTATGAAGCACTTTGCAAAGTTTAAAGAGTTATTTTCATTATTAGTTCACATAAGAATCATTTGGAAATTTTCTCCCTTTTAGGTAAAAAAAAGTTAAACCAAATGACCTCTTTAAATTGGCTACCATTCTGTGTATTTTTTTACTTGTTCTAAATCCCTTTCTCTTCCTGTCAACCATTCAAATATCTACTGAAATTATTTTGTTTTTAATCTTAGGATAAAGTAACTTTGGTCACTGTCTCTTAGATTTACTGTCTAAATTATGTATATATCATTTGGTTATTTTTTTCTATAGTTTGTTGTCTTGAAAGATCATGTTGAAGAATTTGAGGAGAGATTTGAATTAGAAGGTATATAGTTGGTCTCCTCTCATTTCTCATTTTTCTCCTTCCTACTACATAACACATATTGGGGGTAGAATATAGGGAAGAGGGACATGGAGAAGATTCACAACCAAACATTTTCAATCTATTTTTGATTGAAAAATTTCAAGATATTATGATTGTAGTAATTGATAATTCAATGAAGAATCTATTCTCAGAGGAAATAATTCCAGTCAGCATATGATAAAATCTAAACAAAATTAGTTATATTCATTGGAATTTATTTTAGAAAAGATTATATATATTCTTCCCTTTCCCTTTATTGACCAATAGTTCTGTAAGATTATAATTATACCTCTCATTTGGTTAGCAAATTACACTTTTCAAATTACTTTTTTCTTGTGATCTTCAAAATGTGATGTTAACATCTTTAAGGAATATATTTGGTTTCTATTTTACAGATGTAGAAATTGAAGCACAAATAGATTGTAACTTGTCCAAAATCTAAATTATACTGGAAACTGCAGAACCTTGAATATCATACTGAGGACTTAGAATTTTATTTTTTTAGGCAGTGGGGAGATATTGAAGGTTTTTGAGCATGACAGTAACTTGATTAGAGGGATTAAAAACTAACTTGATATCTAAAGACCCTAAATATGTATATATATATATATGTGTGTGTGTGTGTGTGTGTGTGTGCATGTATATATGCACATACATACACACACATGCACATACACACATACACATCATTATCTGAACATTGGATATTGGAATGAAAACTCAGAGGGCAGCAAGTTGGCCCAATCTGGACAGAGTATTGGACTTAGAATCAGGAAGACCAGTTTAACTCCAACGTCACATCAGCTCTATGATCCTAGGCAAGTCATGAACCCTGCTGTATGCCTCAATTTCCTCTTTTGTAAAATAAAGATGATAATAGCACCTAAATCCTCAGGTTCTTATGACTATAATGAGATATTTGTAAATGGCTTTGAATATCCTAAAGCTGTCTATATAAATATTAATTATTTTTTTAAAGAAGGCTAAATCTTTTTTAAATTTAATTAATTTATTTGTTTTCAGTTTTCAACAACTGCTTCTATAAGTTTTAAATTTTCTCCCCTCTTCCCATGCAATCTTATATGGGTTCTATATTTACATTCTTATTAAACACATTATCACATTAGTCATATTGCATAGAAGAATTAAAATGAGAAAAAACAAATCAAAACATAACAAAAGAGAAAATAATCTGCATTCTGATTCCATAATTCTTTCTCTGGATGTAGATAGCATTTTGCCTCCAGAGACCTTGGGGAATGTTTTAGGTTCTTGCATTGCTATGAAGGGCTAAGTCTATCAGAAATAGTCTTCATACAATCTGACTGTTACTGTGTATAATGTTCTCCTGGTTCTGCTCATATAAGTATTTCCATGTTTTTCTGAATTCTATCTGTTCATCATTTCTTATAGTGCAATATTATTCCATTGCCTTCATGTACTGCAACTTATTCAACCATTCCCCAATTGAAGGACATTCCCTTGATTTCCAGTTCTTGACTACCACAAAAAGAACTGCTATAAATATATTTGTACAGGTGGGACCTTTTCCCATTTTTATGATCTCTATGGAGTACAGCCTTAAAAGCAATATTGCTGGGACAAAGGGTCTGCACATTTTTGTAGCCCATTGGGCATGGTTCCAAATTGCTCTCCAGAATGGTTGGATCAGTTCACAGCTCCACCAACAATGAATTAGTTTTCCAGCACTCCAGTATCTTCTCCAAAATTTACCATCTTCCTGTTTTGTTATGTTAGTCAATCTGATAGGTGTGAGGTGGTACCTAAAAGATGTTTTGACTTGCATCTCTCTAATCAATAGTGATTTGGAGCATTTTTTCATATGACTATAGATAGCTTTAATTTCTTCCTCTGAAAACTGCCTGTTCATATCCTTTGATCATTTATCAATTGGGGAATGACTTGTATTCTTGTAAATTTGACTCAGTTCTTTATATATTTTAGAAATGAGACTTTTATCACAGATTCTCGTAAAAATTCTTTTCCAATTTTTTGTTTTCCTCCTGATATTGGTTGCACTGGATTGGTTTGTGTAAAAACTTTTCGATCTAATGTAATCAAAATCATCCATTTTGTACTTCCTAATGTTCTCTTTCTTGTTTGTTCATAAATTTCTCATAAATCTGCCAAATACACTCTCTCTTGCTCCCCTAATAATACTCATTATTATTATGTATTTTTCATAATATTGATGTAAATTAGTACATGTGATTATGAATTGAGTTATCCACAGTAATGGATAAGAATATCTATTTTAATTACCCGTAGTAATGATAGAGTAAAAGATCATTTATTTTAAAATCACTTCGAATTTCTCCATTGTATTCTTCTTGTCTAGATGTTGATTTGCTTTCCTGAAAACACAGTAACTCAAGATGTGTGTGTGTGTGTGTGTGTGTGTGTGTGTGTGTGTGTGCGTTTATAACTGTATTAGGTGATGAGGAGAAACCAGATTGTGATAATGAATATTCCATGACTCCCCCTTGCAGTAGGATATAGACACATATGGATGCATATACTCAAAGAAAATTGGTACTTTGTTATTAATTTATTGAAGTTAGTGATTAATACATTTCCCATTAGAAATTTAGAAACTGGATTAATGATTCCATTATGCCTATATTCAGATAAACCTAGTTATATATTAAAGGTAATGGTCATATTCATTACAAGTAGAAATTAATATTAGGTTTCATTCCTGTGTGATTTTATACTAGTTCTAAAAGAGTCTTATGGAAGGCAATAAGAGCTTTAAGATTATTTTAGCAATTCCAACTGAAAATTACATGAATCAAGGCAAAGCAAAGCTATGAGTGGTATTTCCAGGATCAATTACTGTATTTTATATACAAAAACAATTGTAGTGACCAGCCAGAGGAGGCCATTTGTTTCAGATCCTCTGCTAGTTATTTGGTCTAGTTTGCTACTCAAGGAAAGAGAATGACCATTTTGAGGGTAGGACAGACCTGCTGGAAGGGAGGAAATAAGACAGAGAGTAAATGAACGAGAAAACGTGAATAAGTCCTAAGCTTCCTTATACCTCTAAACTTTATGTCTGGTAAATATACGTACATTAGGAAGGTGCTCTGGGAAGTGTTGAATACTGAGAGACTAATCATACCAAATGAATACAAACCAAAGACAAATTCCCTCCAAAAAAACAAAAGTGACAAAGCCCCCCTTAACCCTTTCCTCCACACACACAGCCCTGCACTAGCCAGGAGTTGCTCACTGATGATCAAAGGGGTCTACATATGTTGCTTTGTTTTCCTTAAATACATTGTCATCCCTGTTTTTAATAACCTGATGGTCTCTTCCCAGTAGATGGCACTGTGTTACCAAAACTGCTGCTTGGCCATGATGTAGTCATTGTAGTTAGAAATAATTTTGAAATAGTGTATGCCTTTTTTTTAAAAAAGGCTATAGAATTTCAAAAATACCTGATGATCTAAAATTTCACTCTGGCATCCATGAATTAAAATATTTTACAAACTCTAGAATGGGTTTTATTGCATAATTCATAATCTATCTTAGAAAGGAATACCTACACTGATGAGTTCATGAATCCATTGAAGTTTAAATTCATAATTTACATTAATTTTAAATCATTTCTGCATGTGATCTTCAGCTTTTAATGTTCTGAACTCATTTTTCACCTCATTTCTGCTGTCTGCAACCAGGTGAATTTGGGAAAGATCTATGATTTCTCAGTTGGCAAATTCCTCCAACTTCTATTGTGGACCCATCCATGGCTTAGTAGATAGGTCTTAGACATTTGACATTGAGGAACATAGAGTTACCCAGGATCATGCAATCAGTACGTATCAGAGGCAGAATCTGAATGCAGATCCTTTGCTGCCTCTTTCCTACCATTATATGCTCTGAGATATTTCCCAACCATATCTTTGCTTTTCTTCCTCCTCCCTGTAGGGACTAATATAGCAGAAAAAAAAAGAAAAAAAAAACATTGGTCAGAATACTTGGGTTCAGGCCATGGCCCTTTGCATTCACAGACTATCCACTCCCTACCTTTGCTTTTTGTATCTATATGATCTTGAGAAAGTCCATTCACTATCTCTGGTCCTTAGTTTCCTTAATCCATTGGTAAGCATTTACAAAGTATCTTTTAGTTGCCAGGAGATAAAGTAAAAAAACTCGGAGATCACATTCTGAGGGGGAAATAACATGGGCACATAATATAAGCACATGCAAAATTTATAGTTTCAGGAGGCACAAGTACACTGAAGGAATCCAAAAAGGTTTTGTGTAAGTTTCACCAATGATACTTACTTATAAATACAAATATTTATTACTATTAACGGGGCCTGTCATTGTCTGATATGAGCAAATCCACCCTATAAAAGTTATTTCCTTCCCATCTCACCTCAGTTTCCTCTCTGTAAGTGAAGACTTTACCTGATGCCTCTAGTTGCCAATGCCCTCTTGCCCAGAATTTGATTTCTGAATATAATTTATGTCTGTGTGTGTATACACATCCAAATAGATTGAAAGCTCTTTGAGGGTAGGGACCTTTCCATTTTTGTATTTCTATCCTCAGCACCTTCCATACTGCTTGGCACATCATAAAGCAATTATTGAATGCTTCTTGGTTGATATGAAAGTTTTTTGTAACTATAAAGAACCATGTGAATGAAGTATTATTAACATGCAGCCTTGAAAAATAAGATAGGGAGGAAATTATGTTAGACAATATCTAGGCTCTAAAAGTTTTTAATCTTCTGATTAGTAATCTTACCTAGGTTGGTTTAGTTGTGTAAGCCTGAATGATGATGGTAATAAAATATCTAATACTTAAGGTATACATATTATATTATATGTATATAATATATTGGTAATAAAATATCTAACACTTAAAGTATACATATTATATGTATATAATATATCGGTAATAAAATAACTAACACTTAAGGTATACATATTATATTATATGTATATAATATATCGGTAATAAAATAACTAACACTTAAGGTATACATATTATATTATATGTATATGTTATATATTATAATATTATAAATATTATCTCCTTTGATCTGTACCACAGCCCTGGCAGGTAAATTCTACCATTATCATTTCCTTTCTATGTGAGGAAATAGAGGCAAACAGTTATGTGACTTGCCCAGGGTCATCACTTAGTAGTGTCTGAGGCTAGACTTCTACTAAGGTTTTCCTTACTCCAAGTCCAACACACTGTTCACTGAAGACAAGGGAAGGAGATAGGCAATGTTTCAAGATTCCTTTTAGCCACATAATCCTACAATCATGTCAGCATGATATAATGCAAAGGTGTCAATCGCATGGTTGTGGCTGGCAATACTCCCAAATGTGAACCAAATCAGATTAAAATGTAATCGGGAAACGTTTAACAAAATAAATGAAAATGCAACTATAGATAATGCTATATGTGGTTTGCTGTCACTACATAGCCTGCAGGGATCCTTTCATGTGGTTTTGTGGACCCTGTATCTATTTGAATTTGACCCCTGTGTAATGGATAAAAAAACTGGCCTCATAGTTACAACCACATGTGTTCAACACTTCTGACACATACTAGCTATGTAACCCTGGGGGACTTGCTTAACCTCTCTGGGCTCTGGGTACTTCTGTGAACCTATAAGTGGCAAAGCAGATAGCAATCTGTATTGGTAAAGGGATAGTCCTTATTGGGAGTACCATATGTCGTACTAATGAAATCATAGGTCCCTTCAAAAATAGCAGCGCAAAAATGTGATGTTATATACTTCATTTTCTGCACTTTATTTATCATAAAGTCTATCACAGAAGATTTTACTATGGATAGTTCCCAAATTATATGTTTTAAAAATTCAATTATGATGTATTTGTTTGAACCTTGGAGCACATTTTCCCATAGAAACAATATCATAAATGATACCGTTCCCAGGGTAGGCAACAAAAGCCTCTTTAACTCACATAACTATGGTAAGAAGAGTAGCCCCGAGCACACAGCTCCTCTGAGATTAGAGCCCCCTGCATTTCTGAGCTTTTTTGAGATAGGAACCCAGTAGTGGGGGACTGGGAGAGGGAGCAGGAGGAGAATGAGCCACAGACTGTGTGACTAGGAAATTTTCATGCTTGATGTTCCTTGTTGTTGGTTTAGATCAGGGGTGGGGAACCCTCTAGGTCCAGTGGATTCAGTCAAAGGACTGCACTTGAGGACCTTGAGATCACAGTTTCCAAGCTGTGGGTTAGAAGTAAGCAGCTACTTGAATCATGTTCACATAGTTGTGGAGATTTAGGAGACACGCTGCATGTTCCACTCACTCTTAACAACCATCATTTTCTTCATACCAGTTTCAGGAACATTTCACAGTTTTAATCAGACAGCATATTCTATCAGAACTGGTGTCTCTACATGAAACCTTCTCATCATACCTCTTACTTCTTCCGTAGTAGTGGACTCTTATCACCTAGAAAGTACCAAACAAAGTACTCTCTAAATCAATGTGGAACACTGCATTCCCCCATTAAAAAAAACATTCATTTTAAGCTAATAGCCAAACTAGGAGAATACAAGGACTTAAGACCGTAGTGGGCATTATGATGAAACACTCAGCTGTCAGAATATTATAGGAGCTTTCAAATGATTTTTATCCACTTTGTGTGAAGTTGTCAATACGAATTTGTGTGAAGAACGGAGCTCAAAATAGTTTGAAGTTATGCCTTTAGATTGCAATTGTAAAAGCATTACTATAAGGTTTTCTAAATCAATAGAAAAAAATAAGGTTCTCTGAAAATAATTCTTGATGGGAAAGGGAGAGTTGAACATGGAAACACATGGCTGAATTGCACAAATCACCCATGTGATATTTTGAGATGTCTCTGCCCTGCCAGACATCCCGCAGTAGGTAAATACATTTGATGGTGAAATGGAGGCTCTGAGTTTGCAAGGAATCTTTAGCTTGGGATCTTGATATTTCAAAGAGTCAACTGTTCTTCTTTTGGCCCATTAGCCCCCTTCTAGTGTAATCTAGTTAAGTATCCAAGATAAAGATAAGACTTAGGTATAGCTCTTGCAGAGTATCCTACATATATGTGACAGGGTCCCCAAATCCTCCAAAGGCACTCAATGTACAATTTTGTGAAGCAACAGATTTTATTTTATTTGACAGGAAATGCATAAAATGCTAAGGAGTCCATATTGTGAATATGGTGAACAGATAGCATTCAGCTGTTGAACATTGGCTTACCCACCCAAAAATCCTTCGTAATTTTAATGAGTCCTTCCTTCCCACAAGTCTACTGTGCACTAGTAATTCTGATAACTAAGACTCCTTGGATGGTGTTGGTGCATCCACAAGATAAGACCAGTTCAGGGGTTCTACACTTGTGTGTGTGTGTGTGTGTGTGTGTGTGTGTGTGTGTGTGAGAGAGAGAGAGAGAGAGAGAGAGAGAGAGAGAGAGAGAGAGAGAGAGAGAGAGAGAGAGAGAGAGAGAGAGAGAGAGAGAGAGAGAGAGAGAGAGAGAGAGAAAGAGAGAGAGAGAGAGAAAGAGAGAGAGAGAGAGAGAGAGAGAGAGAGACACTGACCCCTTGGGCAGTCTAGTGAAACTTATGAACCTTTCCTCAGAGTAATGTTTTTGAATGCATAAAGCAAAATACTTAGACTTTATAAGAGCATTTACATTTCAAAATAAACATGGATTGGAGCAAGGTGGGGAGAAAACAAAGGTGCTAAGGAATGCTAGTAAGCTTATTACTTATAAGCTTATAATACTTATAAGTATTCCAGGCAGGTTATAATAACTACCAAGGAAATAGCAGAGGAAAAGAAAGGAGAGGAAAACTTCAAGGTAAAATCGATGGAACATAGTGACCGATTTGATATGAAGATAATGAGAGAAAATAGTCAAAGATAAAACTAAGGTTGGGAGGCGAGTTGAAAGGTGGTGCCACTAATTTAAACAATGATGTCAGAAGGAAAAGCAAATTTTAGGGGAAAGAGGTTAGGTTTTATTTTATAAATTCTGCATGCAAATTCTTACATTTTATGACAACTGGCAATGCACATTATAGAATGAATTTGTTGTATAAAGTATTTGAACGATTTATCTTTTTCTTCATATTCCTCTGCGTATTCCATATTTCTTCATATTCCCCTACAAGTCCAAGTTGTTGACATTTTTTTAGCAACATTTTCTATTTAAGGCCATTTTTTCCTTAAATGAGGAGGGTTGTTTCAGACTTAGCATCACTGTTCACCATTTCATTGTATCTTTTCTCATTATTGATATTAAAAGGAGTACAAGTGGAAGAGATAGAGAAAAGCTTACACTAGGCTATGATCATTGGTATTGAACATAGTTCAGATTCTGAGTTTTAAATTACTTTAAAGAATTTATCGATAATTCTTTCTTTTATATTTGGGAAGAAATAAGTATAATTAAAAGATGGTGACAGTTTCAGGGCCATTTTTTCCATAGGCATGCAAAAAAAAAAAAAACAACCGCAAAAGATTTAATTTTTATTCTGTTGAGGGAGGAAAAAAGAAAATACTATTTAAAGATGAGTGCCTTGGAATACAATAATGAACAACATATCAATTCCATCTTAGAGGCTTTAAGTGATCTGTAATTACCTTTGGATTTTCACCCCTTTTCTGATTTTTCTCTTTCTCTGATTAACAGTGATTTTACTTCACCAGATAGGATTATTTAGCACATCCTTGCTTTGATTTCAAAAGTAGAGATTGGTTGACTTCTCTGATATGAGTCCTCCAGATCTATGGTTTCCCACTGATGGAATTCTATCTGAATGTGTTTCTGTCACCCACCTGCTGGGCCACCACAGGAGGTGGTCAGATTTCAAACTGTTTTTACTGTTAGGTATAAATTCGCCTTTTTTCTTTATGTCTTCCCCTCCCACCAGATTTCTGTTGTAAGGGTTTGCTTGTTTACAACATGATGATGCTATCAGAGCCCACATAGCTCCAAAGGAAACTTTGATTTTAATCCTTCTTTAAACTCTTTCAAATGTATATGCCTATATAACTAGATTGCAGGAAGGTTGGTCAAATTTGTGTGATTTTTAAGCAAAATACATATTAATTTTTAATAAAGATATTTTTAAAAGATAAACTCATCAAATTTTACTCCACAAGTCAAATCTTTAGTTTGAAGAGAAATTGCCATGTTTGAATATGTGCTTAAGCATATCAATTTATCTTTCTGCACATATGGAAATTGGATAGAGTGTTCCAATTTTAAATGGTTTTTAACCAGCTTATGGCATTTGGAATATGATTCATTTTGAAGTGTTTTGGGTTTGCTTTGTTCAGGCCTATGATTTCATCAATGTGGGGACCTCAGGGCATGGATATTTTCTTCATCAATGCAGCTTGGCATGCCACTTAATCTTAGGGAGTTGCCTTAGAGGTTAGGTGACTTTCTCAAGATCAGACATATTGTATTTGTCAGAGGTACAGTTCAGGTCTAGATCTCACCCACTCACAGACCAGTCTCCTATCTGCTACACTATGCTCATGAGGACAGTGATGTGTTTTTTCAGACATTAGGTTTCACTAGCACACTAGCTAGGAGGAGATGCTTTTCACAGATCACAACTGTTCATCTCTTTTCTGCCATATCCCTACAGTGTTCACTGGGTTAAGAAGCTAGGAAGTCTTTGCTCTTTAATTATGCATTTGTGCCCAATGAAATTTGAGTAATCCAATGAAAGTAATGTGGTTTGCTTTTGGCCATGGACCCTTAACATCAATTAGTCTATCAGGAGAAGATAGATGTCAGCCTGTCACCCTAAATCTAAGGGCTCAATCTGGAAATTAAAGCTAATGATAGATTTTTAAAAAATATCTAGGAGAGAGACATGGAAGTAGACATATGTTTTATACACAGCCTAGGCTCTTTTTCATTCTTTGAATTCTAGTCAATCAATAAGCATCTATAAAGCACCTACTATGTGCCAGATTCTGTGCTAAGCACTGGAGATACAAAGAAAAAAATAGTCTGTATTCTAAGCAGCTCAGTTTAATAGAGAAGACAACATATAAGCAACTATGTACAAAATAAGATATACACAAAATAAATTGTAGGTTTATTGTTGTAGTGCAAAAGGAAAGCACTGTCATTAAGAGGCAGTTAGTAGGTGGGATTTTAACTGGGACTTGAAGGAACCTGGCGAAGCCAGGAGATGGAGAGGAGGGGGGTGAGAGAGAGAGAGAGAGAGAGAGAGAGAGACTTCCAAGCATGGGAGACAACCAATGAACATGCAGAGTAGGGAGGTGGAGATCAGTTGTTGACAGCACATGCCTTTTGGCTTATAGTTTTCTTATTCAGACTGATACAATTTTTATCTACTCCTGAGTAATAAAAAGAAATCCACATACATTTTCATAGAAGTAATAAAGCATCTGTGACTTCATCAGTGAGAACAGCTTCCACCTGTGTATCTCAGCTCCTTGGTGGACTGCTGGAAAAATTTCTTAGCCTGTAGTTAACCTGTAGAAGATTCTTCATGTTTAGCTAAGTTGGGCTTTGCATGACAGATCTCTAGTATATTCCCTAGACCTATATGCAAAATGTGTGTATACATTTTAAACTGATCAATTTACCAAAGCAATGGAAAGAGAGATCAACTATAGATACCTATTATCTTTGTATATTATTTTCAAAAATGGTATGCCCAAAGAGATAGATTTTTCCTTAATCAGTTTCCAAACTGTCAGGCAAAATTGAATTGAACTTAACAAAGAGATGGCAATGAACTAGAGATATTATCTAGAGATACTATAAGCAGGTAAAGAAGTAGTTACCATGTGTTTCTAATATATAAAACACTTGAACAAGGAGAAAAAAAGCCACATTCATTGCACACATCTATAAAAACAGCTAATGAGGGATTTCAGGAGTTTTCTGAAAAGCCTGGTTGTGTTATGTTGAAAGGATGAGAGAAAGCTAGTGAAAACTTAAGATCTATATGATGAAAGCTTGGAGTGCAATAATTAGCATAAATATTTTCTTAATTCAATTGAATAAACATTTATTAAGCTCCTACTATAGGCAAGACATTGTGCTGTCAGATACTGAGATATGGAAACAAAAAGGAATCAGTACTTCCCTTCAAGAAGCTTAGATTCTACTGTGAAATACAAAATTTCCAATTATAAGTACAATGCAAATTAGGTAAATTAGGTCAGCCAACAGTAATTAGAGGGTTGAGGATAGACTGTCTCACAAAGTGGGGGCTGGTTCAGCTGAGCTTTGAAGAAAGTTAAGGATTCCAAGAGGTAGAGATGAGGAAAGAGGGGATTTTATCTGTGGTATGATTTGTGGGTCTACAGAATGATGAGAAAATAGTGCATCAAATAGCTAGTCATACAATTCTGACAGAACACAGAATTCATGAAGGAAAATCACAAGGTTTACTTAGAAAACTGGTTAGAGCAAGGCCTGAAATCCCAGGGTAAAGATTTTGTATTTTATTCTAGAAGAAAATAGAAACCACTAAAAGGATTTGTTTTGTTAGCTTTGTTTTGATTTGTTTTCTTTAAGCTGAGGAGTGACATAATTGGTGTCTTCAGAAAGTTATTTTGGCTGCTGTGTGATGGAGTAAATTGGAGAAAGGAGAAAATGGAAATGGAAAATTAATTAGGAAGTTATTACAATAGTCTAGGAAAGAAGGGATAAAGGGCCTTAGCCAGGATGATCGCTGAGTTGGAAAAAGGGGACAAAATATAGGAACTGTTGTAAAAGATAAAACACATGGCAACTGTAAGATATTGGGATGAGGGCCAGTTAGGAGCTAAGATGATTTTGAGATTGTGATTCTGGTCAAGTGGAAGAATGACAGGGGCCTCTGATATAATCAAGAAGCTTGAAAATGGGCTGGATCAAGGAGCGTGATAATGAATGCCTGGGAAGTCAAAGGTGGAGAAGCTGTCCCAGAGACTGGAGTCATGCATAGTATGAAAAGCTGCAGAGATGTAAAGAAGAAAAACAGAAGGCCATTAGTTATAGATTTTTGGTCTATTTTAGGCATAGACTGGAACCAGGGAATAGAACAGGTGATGATGCACGGGAGTTCCAAGGTGTAGAGTACAAACAAGCCTGTCTTAGTTTTCTAATGAAGAAGGTAAGATCTTCCCTTTAGAACAAGTCTTCTTAACCTTCTTGTGGTGAGGGGAGGGTCATGGACCTCTTTGCCCATCTGGTGAACTTCCTCATACAAAAAATGTTTTAAATAAATGCCAAAAAAAAATACAAAGAAAGGACTGCAAAGCAACAAGTTATAATAAAATAATCAACATATGTTTTTAAGAAACAAGTTTTCAGGCACCCCAGTTTAAGAACCCCTTTATCTTACAGGGAGTTGGGGGAGAGTATTAGGGACTTGAAAAAAACAGCCCTAGAACTGCTATCATAGGGAGAATGATTGTCAGCTAGCCCCCTACCTGTGTATTTTTGATATCCAAGTTAAGATTACATAGTACCAACTTGTTGTAGACCCACTTGGCACAATTGGGCAACTATCCAGCAATATCTGGCATGACTATGATAGGACCACAGGGCAAGGGAAGAAGGTAAGAGGACAATAGAAAGTAAACTATTAACTCTCAAATCAAGGCAGTGATGAGCTAGGAAAGTATAGCAAGTCTTGATCCATCAGTAGGCATTTATTAAGCATCTCTTAAACCAAAAATGAAATTGTCTCTATGTTCTTCAAAGGCAGAAAGAGAAGAAAGCTGAAGAATTTTATAGGGACTTGTCCAGCAACTAAAACTGTAAGACATAGTTCAAGTAAGCAGTTATTAAGCTGGGACTGTATGGTAGGCATTGTACTGTGAACTGGAACCCAAAGCTAAACTGAGAAATGGCCCTTGCCCTCAAGAAGCTAACATTCTCAGTCTGTGGGGGAGAATAAGAGGGAGAGCACTGTGTAAAGGAAGTACAATAAGCAGGTTTATAAAATTCACCTTCAGGAGAGGACAAAATATATTCATTTATAATTTGGAGACTTGAAAAGCAGCAATCAGGAATACCTGGATGCTTTTTGATAATTGAGCAGTGGGCACTTCTAAAGGGGACACGATGTTTGACTTGAAGATTCAGTATCTTATTTTGCTTGTAAAAACAATTGGAATATATGAAATATTTCTTTTTGTGATTTTTCTTGTAATTAAATGTGATAGGAAAATACAGGTTTATGTGTACATAGATTTGTACCATAGCATAGATTTGTATCCATAGCAGCAAAATATCATTTGAAAAAATGAAACATTGTGGGTTTAGAAAAGTTAAAAGCATATGGTAGCAATTTTTTAACCTCTCTATGTGATGCACTTGTGTGTATAGGTCTAAGCATCCAAAGCTAGTTAATAACAGCTGCAGGCCAGTGTTCCAAGGTTTTCTAAAGCTTTGAACAAGTGTAATCAGCCACAAGGGAAAGCAGTGGGTTTGCATTTTACTTTTTAAATGAACCCTTCTTTTTAAATGGCAGAGTCTTAACATTCATACTATAAAAATCACATAAAATATTAGATATAGTTGGCTAGAAGATTTCTAAAATTTGGTATTTAAACCCAAACAGGTGATTTCTCTCCCATTTCTCCAATGCACTCTTTCCTGTGAAGTATTAAATAAAAATGACACTAAGAATGAAAAAGAAGAATGAACAAAGACTCAGAGAGAGACAGGAGAAATAGAAGGAAGGGAGGGATGGAAGGAGAAAAGAAGGAAAGGAGGACAAAAGGAAAGGAGAGGGAAGGAGAAAGAAAGGGAAAGCAGGAAAGGAGGAAGAAAAGGTAGGGAAGGAGGGAGAGAGGAAGGAAAGAAGGGAGGGAGGAAGGAAGGAAAGAAGAAAGGAAGGGATGTAGGGAGGAAGGAATTATTTGTTAAGGACCTACTATATGCCAGACACTGTGCTAAGAGCTTTACAAATATTACCTCACTTGGTCTTCTTACATCCCTGGGAGGTAGGTACTCTTTTCATTCCCATTTTCTAGGCAAGGAAACTGAGATAAACATTAAATGACTTGCTCAGGATCACATACTTAGAAAGTATATGAGGTTGGATCTGAACTAAAGACCTTCCTGACTCCATGCCCAATGCTTCTATCCTCTGTGCCACTTGAACAGGAAGAAATGAATGTAATTGGAAATTTGATATTTTTTGAATTTCTAGAATGTGTTTCTTTTTTCCTCCTTTTTTTTACTTTCCACATTATTTTTAATATTTTGTCAGCAGTTTTCCCTTGAGACTTTCCCCTGAACTGACTTAGTGTAAATAATGTTCGACCTGCAATTGAGAAAACCAAGGTTTGAATTCTATCTTTGTGACTAGAGATTGGTCAGAGGGTACAGAGGGTGAAACAGTTACAACTGGAAACCATGGAGACTATTTAGTCCAACTTCCTCACTTTACAGATGAGGCCACTGAGTCCAAGAGAGATTAATTGACTTGTCCCAGGTCACACAGGTAGTAAGGACCAGAGCTAAATTTCAAAACCATGTCCTTTGACTTCTAGAGTAGAATTCCTCCTGGGGTGCAACACCATATTCATAGACAAGTTTCTTACCTTCTCTGGGCCATAAAAAGCTTCCTGATAAGTTATTTTGTAGGATAGGATCTGTTAGTATAGGGGTGGTTTTTTTTTTCTTTTTTTCACTCTAACCATTTTGCCATTCATTTTCAAAGTTCCTTACTCAAACTTCAAATTAACCTTAACTGAGGAAGCATAATATGGTAGAAAGAGATAAGACTTGGAATGAGCTGGTTTCAAATAATGCCTGTGACACTTGCTAGCAATCTAATTGTGAATTCATTTAAACCTTTCAACACCTCCATTTTCCTATCTACAAAATGGTGATAATAGGAAAGGCAGGATGGCGTAGTGAATGAAGGGTAATCAGTGAATGAAGCTGGAAAGACCTGGGTCCAAGTCCTCCTTCTGACACATACTAGTTGTAGGGCCAGAGGCGTACCATTTCACTTCTCACCATCCCCCACAACTCTCTAAGACTTTAATTGACAGGAGAGTTGCTGAATTTCTATACTAGAAGTTTCCTACCTGATGAAGTTTCCTATACTCATGAAATCACTGGATCCAAACAGAACCTCCCAGGTGAGGAAAATAAGACCTGTAGAAGCCTCATAGGATTTTTGTGAGTGAGTCAGTCAGTAAATATGTATTAAGCCCCTACTATGTGCTAGGCACTGGGGATACAGAAAGATACAAATTTGCTCTCAATGAGCCCACAATCCAATAAGGGAGATAAGCAAACAAATATATTCAAACAAACTATGTACAAGATAAATATGAAATTGTTGAGAGAGATGGAACCGGAATTACACAAAGAGGTTGGGAAATATTTCCTGTAGAAAGTGGGACTTTAGTTGGAACTTAATGGAAGCCAGAGAAGACAGTATGCAGAGATGAGGGACAGTATTCCAGGGATGGGGGAGGGGGGGACTTCCAGAGAAAGTGCCCAGGGCCAAGAGATGGAGTATGTTGTTTGTGGAACATTCAGAAGGTTTGTGTCAGTGGACTGAAAAGTACATGACAAGGAGAAATGTATAAGGAGAATAGAAAGATAGGAGGGAACTTGGTTTTGAAGGACTTTGAACAATAACCAGAGGATTTTATGTTTGATTCTGGAGGTGACAGGAAGTCACTGGAGTTTATTGAGTAGTGGAGTAACCAGGGGGAACCAACACTTTAGGAAAATCACTTGGGTGGCAGAATGGAGGATGCATTGGAGTATACAGAGACTGGAGTCAGGCAGACCTACCAGCAGGCTATTGCATGGTCCAGGTGTGAGGTGATGAGGACTTGCACCAGAGTTGAGGCAGCATCAGAGGAAAGAAGGGGGCATACTCAAGAGTTGTTGAAAGACAGCATTTTGTAAACCTTAAAGCCCTATGTAAAGGTGAGACATTACTCACTTCTTTTTTTATATTTTTATTTATTTTTGTGGTTTTATTTATTTATGTCTTTTTGTATTTTCTTTTATGAGTCTTAAAACAGTTTCTTGAGACTATTGAGAGAAGACTTTCAGATTTATTTATAAGTTATATGTTTGGCTTTTAGTCTGCTTTTATAATAAGGCATTCCCAAGAGGTGGCTAAAAATAGGCAAATGCCAAAGGGAAAAAAAAAAGAACAGTACCCAAAAAGGTATAATAATATATTGTCATAGCCTTCAGGGAAGGTTTTGCAGGGCAAATAGTTTGAAGATAAATGCTTTGGCTATGTTCCCATCAGAGATAGTGGTTGTTTAAAAATATGGAATCTCAAAATTGTTTCTAAGCCTTTGAGTGCCCCTAAGTGGACAAAACTGAAAACACAACATGGTACAGCTTTGGGGTATTTATCTCTTTCCTGCTTTCCAAGAGACAGTGAACTTCTTTTGTCTTCTGGTCACTGTTCTCAGACTTTCAGTGGCACGCTTTCAGAAGGCTTTTTTATTAAACAAGTGCTTCTTTTGCTTTGATAAAAGTCTCAGTTCTACAGAAGGGCATTTGTGTGGCATTCATTTTTAATCGGGAAATTGCTGACAGACTGAAGTGGCAGTCTATCATTACTCCCACTTAGGACTCCAATTTAGCCCTCCCCATTGCCGTTGTCAGTATCAATTGGGGATTAGATGGGTTATGGCATGCAGAGTTGATGGTCAGTGCATAAGCACAGTTTTTTATTCACTCTCCTGTCTTAGAGAGCAAGTCCATTTGCCATAGCTTTGTTACCTCTTGTCAGATCTCTTAATGGCATAGATAAAAATTCTGACTTTTACTTTCTTTTGAAGCTTCTTGGTGGGGTCATGCTGCTTTGGAACAGATGGAGATTGTTTTCACATACTGTACTTTGCAGAAGTTTTCTAATAATGAAACGGAAGTAAATGGATGCCACTTGTGATACCTGCTTTGTCTAAGAAGCTTGCACCAAATGGGGCTTTTTGGTTCTTGCCCTAATTTAGTTCTTGAAGCAGACTTTTCTCAGGTAGACCTACAAGAAGTTACATGTGCACTGTTTTCACATTTTTAGGGTAAAAAATATATATAATTACTGTTTCTTTAAGTAAAAATGAAATCATATTGCTAAGGAAAAAGAATTAAGGGTATAGAATGATTTTTAAAAAACAGTTTTTAATTTTGATTCTCTGAAAGAAAAATAAAATTGATTGATGGTAAACATATATAAACATATATATATTTGACTATTTCTTACACTATATTTTAGGTGATCTCTTATGCTTGTTTTGGTGTAAGGAGAAGGGCAGATGGGTGATTTGGAAACTGAGAAGGCACTGGGGAAAGTATGCAGCTGTATGCTATTTCTTGTAAGCGTAGTGCAGTGGAACCCTTTATTTACATTAGCATAATTTATAATTTAGCCACAAATTACATTTTTCCTGAGTTCTCAAAATTCTCAATTCATTTGAACAAGAGATGATAGAAAACAAGACAAAGCCCATTGATAGTTGTTATCTGGATATTTGAATTTATCCTTATTTTTAAAAATTATCCAACAGAGACATCATGGGGGAAATTTTTTTTCAGACCAAGGAGTAAAATGTCAGTAAGAATTGTAAACCTAGTTGTAGTGATTATTTACTTCCCTCTCGTGTGGCCAATAGAAAATCATTCCCATCTTCAGAGTAGCTTTGTTCCAGAGAGACATTGCTCTCACACAAATATAGGGATATTTGATTTTGATAACTCAACTCTTGTATCATCTTATTTGAAAAGTGATCCCCAAAAGCATTTTGTCCCTTTGTTCCTTAAAATTTTACCGTCGTGAATGATGTTCCCACTAAATGTATAGGCTTTGATTGTATAAAAACACATAAGGGAAGTAAAATCCTTCTTGAGTTCTTCCAAGAATGCTCTTTGGACTTGAGACCAGTTCATATTCCCTTTTGAGGTTTCAGATGTGGTTATAATATCAATTCTGTACTCTTCTGAATTCATATTTTGATCTTTCCTGTCTCCATAATAAGATTCTATGGTCTTTGCTTTTCTAATTTGCTTCTTGCTCATGGTGATTGCCTTTTTCCTGGTTTTTAAAGTGGATCTCTGCTTCTGGAGCACAGGGGGCCCTGTCCCACATTTCTTGTTCTGGGAGCTACGGGTCTGGTTATTGGCTTTGTGTGCTGTGGCCTCTGGTCCTTTCAACTTGAAGCTATATAATGCTGCAGATTACCTGGTGCTGGGCTGACTGGTATATGCCAAGATTGAGGTCAGGTGAAGTCTACCTGATTTTCCCGGGAGTTACACTGAAGCTCAAGTCATGAAGTGTGGTGGAAGGGTGGTCTGGCTGCTGGAGGTCTCCTCCTCCCCTAGTGTTTTGCTAGAGCACAGGCAGGTTCAGCATCTGGTGGACCCTTGTCTGCCCAATTCCCCTGGCTGTGCTAAGGCTTACCTGGGGTCCTGGTGTTGACATTTGCTGGCCCCATGCCCCCCCTCCACCAGGGCCCAGGATCTCCCATTGGTCTGTTGAGGTGGGATTTGTTGGGATGCTTCCAGTCCTACACTATTGCCTTTCAGCCACATCAACAGGGACCCTTCCCATCAATCTCCCCAAACTCCCAAACTAAAAGTTTGATGCATCCCTTCTGCTGCTTCCACTATTCTAGGAATTTTCCTGGGGCAATATAATCTGGGTTTTTTCAGGGTCAACAAGGGAAGGTAAAAGCACTTACAGTTCATTCTGCCATGTTGGCTTCTGAAAGTTCAAGTAGATGACTTTCAAATATTCAGTCTCTGGACTGATAGCCCCAGAAGCAGTCACTGTTACTGCCGCTGGCCCCATGTTTCTCTCTCATCCAATTCCACTTGATTCCCATCCTGTACTAAGAGGTTTGGGAATCTGCAGCACTGCTGCTGCTGACTCAGACTACCCAGGCTGTTCCAACTTGCTAGCATTTATTTAATACCTACTGTGTTCCAGGTATGATGCTAAGTGCTTTTACAAATATCCATTTGATCTTCACAACAACCATAGTGTATGTAATCATTAAACCTTGAGACTTAAAGGTGGAAGAAACCCTTGAGGTCCTCTAGTCCAACACTTTCATTTTACAGATGAGGAAACAGAAATTCATTAAATGATGTGTCTAAAGAGTAACACAGTTAGCCAGCAGTGGAGTCAGGATTGAGCCTAGCTGCCCTTACTTGAGTTGCATTCTTTCTATTACCACATCACACTATAGCCTCCTAATCACACATCACCTTCAAAAACTAGTTATCATTCAGTAGCTTTCACTATAAGCATTAGTAAACATCCATGACAGTTTACATGATACGTCTTCATCATTGTCTGATCATCATCACCATCATCATCATCATCATTTTAACACTTGGTGTCTCTTCTTAAGGGTAGCTAGATGTCACAGTGGATAGACTGTCAGGCCTACAGTCAAGAAGACTTCATCTTCCTGAGTTCAAATCCAGGCTCGGATACTTATTAGCTGCATGACTCTGGGCCAATCACTTAACCCTGTTTGCCTCAATTTCCTCATATGTAATATAAGCTAGAGAAAGGAATGACAAACCATTCCACTATCATTGACAAGAAAACTTCAAATGGGGATCATGAAGAGTAAGACATGACTGAAAATGACTGAACAAACAAGTTTCTTCTTATCCAATTTGTCAACTTAATGATGACTTAGAGGCCTAATACCTCTGACTGGAAAAGGAATTCAACCTGTTCTGTTTCTGACCTGCCTCTTTTGTCTTCCTCTACCCACCCCACCCCCAACCCAAAGAGTATGGTTTCCCTCTCCCCTTCCCCTCCGGCTCACTATGCTAATATCAAACGTGTGGACACCAGTCAACTTAACCACTGTAGCTCTTAACTCCTAAGCTTCAAGAGATCCACTAGCCTTAGTCTCACTAAAAGCAGGAAATATACACATATGCCACCATATCAACTCTTACATGTATATTATGAATTTTGCTATTTACCAGTGAACAGCCAAATCATCTTATTCCATTTTCCCTGAACTTGAACTGTTAAGTTTGTCTAACTGCTAAGCTAATGAGTCTGGGTTTTTTTCTATCTTACAGTATACCTGAACTCTCCTAATCAATTACTCCTCCTTTATGCTCTGTTGAATTTAGTTTATCCTCCTTCTTCTAACCATTAATAGTTCCCTTTTCCCTCCTTCCCAACATCAGTGTATTATTGTCTGTGGAATGAACTCAGGTCAGTTGCTTGAATGCAATTATGTTCACCACTGGAACCACTCTGGATCCATTGCACAGTCCAGCAATTCCAAATACTGGAAAAATAAGTGCCATTGTTTATTTTTTGAAATAGTCTTGAGTTTTTTTCTACAAACTGATAACAAATGTTTAGCAATTTCATTAGAGATACATGGCTTTCCCACTGGTAATCCTAAAACATAATAAAAGTTACTTTTTTTTTTACCTAACAAGAGTAACCATGACCCCTACCACCAACAAAGAAGCCTGGTGTTTGTCTCTTGAGGAGGTTTTGAATGGTTTCCTAGGATCAAGACATCCATAATATCTAATTCCAGTAAGCAAGGGACTATCAACTCATTTTTTTGTCCTTCAATGCTTAGTAGAAAGTTGTCCTACAGTAGAACATTAAATAATACTTGTTGAATGAAAGACATCCATAATATCTAATTCCAGGAAGGAGAGAATTTTCACTTTACAAGACATATTCTAATTGATCAATTTTTCACAATTGACACTTAACTATTTTTGTCATATATCCTCCCAGTCCCCAGAAAAAGTTCAAGAGGGACTTTTCACGTATTACTTATCATTTGATAGAATTCCTAGAAATATCTTCCTTAGCTCCCAATTCAAACAACCTTTATGCTTTCCACTTACAAACCATAATTGCTTACGTTTCAGAACAGTACTTTGTAGAGTAATTATGTCCATGTGAAAAAGTTAAATATTTTTTTCAAGACCACAAATAATCTTCCTAGTAGGGGAAAATATCAAATGCGAAATTAGTTTTGCAGTCATTAAGAAGATCAATGGGGGAGTGGAGATACAGATATACGAAGTGGGGAAACTAAGTGGAGAGCATGCTCCTAGGCAGCTTTATCCATCCACATTAAAAGCAAATATTTGTTTTTAGAGGAGAGAATAGCTATCCACAAAGCAGCCAGCTTAGCAAAAGGAGGAATGGAAGGGCACAGCTCATCTTTTATGGAAGTCAGATAAATTTCATGCTCTTTAACATCCACTGTGACTATAGGCTTTTCACTAGAGCCTGGCTCCTTCCCCAGTGTGAACAAAATAGGAAAAAGTGATTAAAGTTCACTCAGTATTGGACAGCAGGAGGCAACAGCCTTCCTATCTTCAGCAGAACGAGAGCCCTTTAATTTGACTTGGGAGGGTTCTTTGAAGAAAAGTAGGGCTCATAGGGCCGATAGAGAGCTCTGTGGTAACATTTCTTCATTTCCTGCTGTCCATATGACTTCTTTGACACATTGTAATATTGTCACCTTCTTCATTAAAATATTCATTATATAAAGAGAAATAAGTTGAGCTGTTAGTTTGGGCCAGGGTTCATTCAGCAAAATCTACTGTGAGTAACAGAGTTCAGAACTTTATTTTTACCAGGAACTTCTAACATATAAACAACAGCTGAATCTATTTCTGAGATGCTAAGAATTTTCTCCCTTCTCAGCATGAGTGTATCTTTGCTGCAGCATACTAGATAGTTTGAAATTTGGGATGTCTGCATCAGATGAATGAATAGACTATACTCCCAAATCAGGGCATTTGAATCTCTTCGTCCATCTGTTTGTCTGTCTATCTCTCTCTCTCTCTCTGTTTCTCTATGTCTTTGTCTCTCTCTCTCTGTATCTCTTTCTCTCTGTCTCTCAGTCTCTCTGTCTGTCTCTCTCTCTGTCTCTGTCTCTCTCTCTCTCTCTCTCTCTGTCTCTCATCCTTAAAAAAGTTGTGCAATCCTTATTCAGACATTCTTACAACTAATAGGATTAGAGGCGTTACGAAGGGATTTGAACAAGATAATTAGTTTACTGCTTAGCCCACAGTAGAGTAGGCAAAATCCTTCTGAGAAAAGGCAGACAAAATAGGTCAGAAAATGTGTGGGAAATGAGGTAAGACCTCTCAAATAGAACCTCAATCAACTCTAATGTTATGAAAGAGTCCTAGAGTGTTCATTCATTGCTTCAGACTTTTTGACTTTTCCTGACTTTGCACCAGAAGAGTGAAAGTGACTTCGTTAATTTAACAATTAAAGCTGTTCCTGTGTTCTGTTTCAAGTACATAAATGCGACTTCAAAGTCTTTGTTACCATGATATAAAAAGCATTTTGGAAAATCTGAAGTGTTCTTATACATTTCATGAATTGCCAAAAAATTACACAATTAGAACATCTATTTAAAAATTCAGTGCTTATTCTTGAACGGATTCATTAATTTAATTGCAGAGGACATGCAAACAGAAGCAGAGGGGGGCACTTTTAATTTTTAAGTATTACTATTCTTGTTTGGATAATTTTAACTTCGGCAGATTATGTTTTAGGAAGTTCATATGCATTTTAAAAGAGAAAATTTCTTCCCTTCATAGTCTTTCTTTCCTCATCTTCCCGTTGATAACTATGCAAAAAAGATTCAGTGTTCTTGAAAGTACTATTATATTGTTCTTGAAAGTACCATATATAGAATAAATCTAGTTTCTCAAAGACTGACAGGAAAAATACTTTAGAAATTCCTTCCAATTTCATTTTTAAAAAATTTTTACTTGCTCAGGAATGTCAAATAAACTACTAGCTTGATTGAAACCACCAGATGTTAGAAAACGTCAACTTGACTTTGACCTTATAATGACTTAAATGTAGGCATCTTAAAATGAACATGAGACATTTCTGTCTAATGAAATGAGATGTCCAGTGGCACCAGCCAATGAGACTTCCATTGTGTATACCATCAGAGTTGAAAGAAAGCGAATCCACAGGGGAACAAATTTCTTCTACCTTCTTAGTATCTCCTACCTCCATCTGCTTCACTCTGCCCAGACTATAGCCCTCATTCTGCTCTCATCTCTTGCCTGAGCCATTGTAATTACCACCTAATTGCTGTCTAGGCTTCCAAACTCTCCTTTCTCTAATTCACCCTTCCCACAGCTGATAAAATAATCATCCCAAAGCATAAATTTTATTATATTGCTCCCTTAAAAACCTCCAGTGATTTCCCATAGCCCATAGAATAAAATAAAAACTTCTCAGTTTGGTATTCAACACAATCCCCAATTTGGCTTTTATCCCACCTTTCCAGACTTATTTCATTTCCCTACCCTTCTTGTACTTTACATCTGAGACAAATTGAACTAATAGCTTTTTCCTGACACCCCATCTCACAATTCTATTCATCCACAACAAATTTTACCAGTGCCCGGAATGCATGCTTCATCCTCATTACACTTTCAGAATCTTTATCTCCCTCTGGAGAAAAACTTCAACAGATCTTCATCAATGAAGCTTTCTCCAAACTAACCCTCCCTCCATTTTTCAGGGCTCTCCACCACCTCAAATTGCCTGCCTTTTTATCTGTCTATACTTTTTCTAAAAAATTATACCAGTAGAATGTAAGCCTCTTGAGGGTAAAAAACCATATATTTTGTGTACCTGAATTCCTAGCACAGTGCAATGCACATAGTAGGACTTTAGTATTTATCTGATTCAGTCATGGTTGGAAAATCACAATGAATTAATCACTAAATTACTTAAAATTAGAGGACTGGGAAAATAGACCTAGGCTCACAGCTCAGAGACAAGGTGAGTATCTTGGGAACAGGGACTGGTTTCATTTGTTTGTGTTGTTGCAGGGATGGTAGTTTTGTCTTTCTTTCCCTAATATCTAGCACATAGTGGGAGCTTTATCATGTTGATCACTTTGACTTCTAACACAAACTGATTGTGTGACACTAAGTAAATCATTGAACCACAAACAGCTCTTAATTTGTAGAATACATGCTGACCAACATTGGTTGTCCTCATACTGATAAATTCACAAGTAGGTGACCAAAAGTATTTTTTTTTACTTTTATAAAAAAAATGTGCAATTTGAACTGGGTTAGCTTTATTAAGACACATTTTTATTTAGATTTTCAGAATTTTACTTACAATCATTTTTTCATGCTCTTGTCCTGAATGAATTGTTACTAGAGTTGCTATGTAAAATATTGTACTGATTTGAATATAGGCACCACTTTTCCCTTTAATCTACCTTGTGTAAAAACCTAGCATGGCTTATAATTATGCTTTAGTATCAGGGACAAAGCTTAAGTCTCCCTGGTGTCCTCTACAGCAGGAGAAGCAGTAGCAATAGCTTTGCTACTGAGCAGTCAGCTTGCTGAAGGATCCTCAGGACTCTCAAGTTCCATTGCCAAGGAAGTCCCTCCTGCTGTTGCTTGTGTATGTCTGGGTCCCTTCTTAGAGAATGTGCACCTCATTGCAAGGCTGATCAACTCTCTCTCCAGCCATTCTCTGCAGGTGGTGGGAAGATATCTCAGGAGTTTGTAATTTGTCCCTCCATTGGGGCTTTGCTTCCCACTTACAGATAGATGACCCCAGGAGCAGTGCAGCTGTACAGACAGTTCTATGCATCAAAGAATCCTGGAATGGGAAAATAGGAACTGTTTGAAGAGTATATAGAGAAAAGTGGGGAGAGGGGAAGAAAGGAAACCTACAAGGGACTCATGATGTGTATTGCCTTACTCTTTAGTCATTAAAAAAAAACCCTGTTGAAGTGTTGGGATCTAAGTATTCTCTGTCTAAAAAAGAGGGTATAGTAGGAATTAATTTTAATAATACAGGGTGCTTGAAAAGTTTGTGTTTAGTTTTATGCTATTAAATATCTATATTTATATTAGACATCTATATCTATACACGTAGATATAGATGGCCATAGATATATATAGCTTTCAAAGAGGTCTCATTTTAGAGGTGTGGCTTATATTTTGGTGTGGATACCCTGTACTCATTTTAATGACAGTACATGATTGGTTTGCCTTCTAGATCAATGTTCTTTCTTTAAAAAAATACTTCTCCCTTGTATGTTACATCCTGCCTATGTTAATTTCATAGGAAATTGATGGCAAATAGTCCATTGATATATTTAACTTATATTATGCACTTTGGTAGAAATCATTCAATAGCTATATTTTAAAAGATAATGGCATGAAATTATGCAGATGTAACCACTTTAAGTATGGTAAATGTGAAATCAACAATTGATACCTCATTTTACTCTTCATTATTGTTTGAGAATTGTACCTAATCGTTGGAAACCTTAGTTATGAATTAGCTTGACTTAAGCACAGTTTGACTAGCATTAGAAGTTTTGATTTCTTTATGAGAATAACTTCCCTATTTTTCTTGGCTACAGCTTGGACTCTTTCCTCAGTATGGGGCTGGGGGGGAAATGAATCCCTGAAGTCATAAGATGTTCTGTCTGGTCAGTCATAAGTCAAAGGTTGCTCAACACCTGACTTTTCAGAGAATGTTGATTAACTCTGTTGTCATGAATCTTGGAAATCTCCTCCTGTATGCCTACCTTACATCTTTACTAACTGTATAAAAGACAGCTCTGTCTAACACATTGCTTACCTGGTCACTAAAGGGCCATTGGAATCTCATATATTGGCAGTTGCCAGCCTTGCTAATAAATGCACATGCTCAGGTTTTATACCTCAGTTGCTGTTCATCACAGATTTTTCTCACAGCATATATACACACATGTATTTTGAGAATTAAGTTCATCAGTTAGATAATGAATGTTTATTGGCAGTCATTAAGATTGTAGGCAGGGGATGGTTAATTCCTGTGTTCACAAAATGATAGAAACTACCCTCATCAAGGAGTCTTACTTTAGAATAAAAGGGTGTGTGTGTGTGTGTGTGTGTGTGTGTGTGTGTGTGTGTGTGTGTGTAGTGTAGTGTGTTTTTAAGAATTTTGCTTTTTCTTTGGGGGGGGGTAGTCAATATCAAGATTTAGCTACAAAGCCACCTCCTTCACGAAGTGTTACATGAGCCACATAGTTGTTAGTATCCAAATTATTTTATATATCCTGTGTGTTCATGTGTGCATATGTGTGTATTCTTTGAGTGTTAGTTTCTTAAGTAAATGAACTCTTTCATTCTTTATAGTTGAATCCCCAGTCTCTAGCAAAATGCCTTATGCAGTTAACAAATGTTAACAAATGCTTACTGAATGAATGAATACTAAGAATTAAGAATGTGATTGTCATTCATTTAAAATCCTTAAATTGGGGAAAGAAGTAAAAACATTAATAAAGACTATTCATTTGTTGATTGTTGTAAACAGGCCTATGACAGTCTAGAGCTTTGACATGATTATAATTAACTAGTTATAAAGCCTTTTGCTTTACTATTAATTAGGATTGCTCGTTATTCTTGCAGTGTATGTCTTAAAATGTTGAAGTTACCTTAGAATTTGTCAAAGTTATTTTTATATGTTGTCGTCTGTATAGTTACTCTACTTTAAATTTTGTGACAGAAATACCAATTCATCCATTTATTTGTTCAAGTATTTGTTAGGTGTCTACTCTGTGCAGAGCACCATATTGAATGCTGAAGAGGATATGAGATTTATGACAATAAAGAACTTAGATTAATTCAGAAGACAAAAAATGTAAAATACTTTAAAATTTAATATAGCATATTAAATCTAAGATTAAATCTGATAATTAGTGACAGAGATATGTTCCACAGAATTCAGGGAAGGAGGAGCTCACATGAAATGTGGCAATTTATTTGGGCCCTGAATTGATCAGACTTGGAAGTCACTTAAT
Source organism: Potorous gilbertii (assembly GCA_028658325.1). Lineage (NCBI taxonomy): Eukaryota > Metazoa > Chordata > Mammalia > Diprotodontia > Potoroidae > Potorous > Potorous gilbertii. Next base: position 209,681,790 of record CM053772.1, on the reverse strand, counting down.
TGGTCATCTAATCTAAGCTGGAGCAGAACCAGAATCCCCACTGCAGCATACCCAACAAATGGTCATCCAGTATTTTTTAGGAGATTTTTAATGCAGGAGAATTTACTGACTTGCACAGTAGTCAGTTCTACTTTCTTCAGTTCAGTCATTTTTTCAGTCTTGACTGACTCTTCCTGACCCCATTTGGAGTTTTCTTGGCAAAGATACTGGAGTGGAAATGGAGTGACCATTTCCTTCTCCACCTAATTTTACAAATAAGAACACTGAGGTTAACAGGGTCACGTAACTAATAAGTGTCTGATGCCGTATTTGAACTCAGGAAAATGAGTCTTCCTGAATCTAGGCCTCATGCTCTATCCAGTGCTCTACCTGGCTGCCCAGTTCCATTATGAGATAACTAATGGTTAGGGACTTTTTCCTATCACAAAAGTAAATTTGCTTCCCTGCAACTTCTACCCATTATTCATAGTTCTACCCTTCAAGGGCATATAGTACCCGTTTAATTCTTCTGTCAAACGACTACCCTTTAGCTACTTAAAGACAGTTAGCCTCTCCTCCCTAAGTATTCTTAGTGAAATCCAATTTCTTAAATTAATGCTCAAATGGATCATTCTGGTTTCCTTCTCTGAACGGTTTTGTTCTCCATTATAGTAATGTCTTTCCAAAAATTTGGAATTTCTAATGTAACACAAAAACACACAGATAGTCTGACCAGGGCAGAGTGTAGCAGTAAGATTTCCATTCTTGCCTTAGATCTTCCACCTCTCCTAATGAAGACTGAAATCGCAATAGCTTTCTTGGTGGTCATTATCACAGCAAGGACCTTTCCTGAACCTGCTGTGCACTAATACCCACATACCGTGTAATTGTGAAGTTGAAGTTTTAAATTCAAGCTTCAGACTTTATATTTATTCCTATTACGTTCATCTTATTGTATTTGGCTCAGTGATCTAGCTTTTGAGATCCGAACTGTCAGAGGACAGATGGCAGGGCAGGGGAAGGAAAAGACTGAGTTGGTCTTTTGGTAAGTCAGATGAAGTTGAATGGAGTGAGAATCTTGATGTTGAGGTCATGATTGATTAGAAAAAAATAGTAACAATTATAGACTGTTTTGAACGTGGGGGCAAAGAGGTTGTATTTTATTCTGAAGTTAGTGGGAGTTTGGTGACATTTTTAAGCTAAAGACTAACAGGATAAAAGATATATTGGTAGTAGGTAGGATCATAAGCTCATAGATTTAGAGTAGGAAGAACTTGGAAGTAAATCTTAATACAAACACTTTCTTTTAACTGAGTTTGAGAGATTATATGATTTCATCCCAGTCACGTGGATGGCAAGAAACATAGCTGCTTTTTGAGCTGGTGTCATTTCACTTCAACACCAATGTTCATTCAATTGTTTCTTGCAGCCTAGATCCTTATAAAAGGGCAAAAAGTCAAGAGAAAAATGAAGAAATCTTTTCTTTCAGGTCAGGTGTCAGGCAATAAGTAAACATCTGAACTAGGGGGTAGTTGAAAGATATACTTCAAAGGGATATTTGCCATGAACTGGTCACTAAGTAGTTATTAGAAAGTCAAAAGTGACAGAATGACAATATGGTATGTGTCCCTTAGATATAACATAATATTAAAGAATAAAGTTGTAATTGTAGATTTTAATATAAGAGTTTAAGGGACATATTTTAAAGCACATTAGAATCTAGTAGAGTAATTGGTTACTTTAAAAATATCTGATTAATTATTTCAAACAAATTTTTTTCAACCATTTATTTTTGGACTTTAGAATAATACTTCCTCTCAGCCCCCCACCTGCCAAAAAAAGGTTATGTAGTAAGATAATGCTAACACATTGAAAAGTACTTGAGAAAATAATAGCATTGCCCTCATGAATATTAATTATTTGCCTAATGATTAGTACTTATCACTGTGAATAATAAATGTTGGAAATTCATGACATTCACAGGAGTCAGGGTAGGAAAAGTAAACCCTTGACTAGTGACCAGTAAATAAAGGGAAATGGAATTGATTTTAGCTCTTAGACTTATTTATATATTTCCATGTATCTGTGATCTCCTCAATGCAGACCCTCTCCCTAAGGATGTAGACTTCAACCCATCCACACCTCTCCATTATTTACCCCTCTTTCCCATGTCTTCCAATTGGAGTCGCATGCAATATCCTCGGAGTTATTTTTTTTTCCTAGATTTTCGCTCACCTCCATTTTTTAGCATCTCTGCCTTTTATCCCAGCATAGCTCAGGTTCCAACTTGTGTACTAGATCTTTTCTTATCTACTCCTCCATCCCTGTTACCTCCTTTCAAGATTTTTTGGAGCAGTGTTTGTAGAATTTGTTGAATAAAATGTAATATCAATGAAAACAGTTCTTTGGACCTAATATGTACTGAGTATCTCAATGCCCTGGGCTTACAAGGCTAGGTCCAATCCTGGGGCCCTGACGCAAAAAGAGTTATTTTCTCTTGATTCATTCTCCTCATTCCAAAACTTTACTTTTGACAAAACTCCTGAATAACACACAGTATCCGTTTCCCCAATTGGAGGTCAGAGGACTCTGTCTCCTATGTTGGTTTCAATGGATTGTGTGAATTTCAGGCATAGGCCAGCTTTTACTTCATCTGTCAGAGAAAATATGTAAAACATGAAGGAGTTCTAGGAACCCCAAATACAGAAACCTCTCAGACTCATTAGATTTATTCCTCTCATTCTCCAAGCTAAATTCACTTTTCAGAACTATTGAACAAATAATTCCTGTGCATATCAGACTGTATAAGCAAGTCATGGCATTAAAGGAGCTGGTCCTTGCCAACTCTAAGTTTCTTGTTCTTCTTCAGACTCCTTCCCCATTTTATAGCTTCTGTATTTCATTAACCAGGTAGTGGTTTTTCTTTTTCCACTGTTGAAATAATTTCTTTTGGGAAAGTATAGTGTCTAAACATTAAAACTCAAGAATTTACAAACTTAAAACTGCCCATACAAAAGCCTCTAAGACTGACTAAAGTTCTTTCTCAAGACCTCTAATTCCTGCCCTGTGATCAGAAAAGGAAACAAAAAAGCAAAATGATATGGCCAGGAAATGAAGGTCCAAGAATTGTCCTCCCAGTCTTACCCTATGTTTTTCCAACAAATTAACATTTCTGGTTTGGGAGGGGGGCAAACAGAAAAAAGGAGAAATCACCTGTTTCCCACCTTTGTTCAACTCAGAAGTGTAAGAATGAAAGAGAGAACAGGGAAAGAAGTCATGTTGTTCTCTTAACTTGCTTTTATATAATGTAAGGGGAAGATAAGGTCTTCCAAAGAAAAAAACGGTATCCCCCCATCATTTTTGCAACCAATTGTCTTGGAGACAGTCTTATCTTTGGGAACCAGCCAGAGGAATTCCTTGTGTCATCTCAGAAAGATAATAGGATGCCAATCTCTCTCTGCGGGAAATGACTTCAGAAAAAAGTCTATGTCTTGAAGTCTTGAAATAAAAGTAACCAAGAGAATTCATCCAATTGATCAGGGGTACAGGAAAGTGGTACAACAGATAGAGTACCGGGCCTGGAGTCTAGAAAATCTCAGTTCAAGTGTAATCTCATTTACTCAGTCGCTGTGTGGCCTGTGTGACATGCTTCAATGGCCTGAAGTGACTAAGTTTCTTCTTTCTACCTCATCTGTGAAACAGGGATAATATCACCTATCTCCTAGGGTTGTTGTGAGGATAAAAAAGTACCTTATAAAGAATAGCTATTGTAGTAAACTATCAGTCAATTGATAAACCCTCATTTATGCTAAAATTTCTGTTATGTAATGTACAAAATAATATTTTCTTGGTCATGGTAGCTCTTTGTTGACCTTTGTAAAAGAGACTCAATATTTCTGATGATATTTATACTTTTTTTAACTTCTCTGGGTTTTTGATATGATGGAAGGAATTTAAGTATAATGTATTTTTTAAACTTTTTGGCTGATAAAGCTTATTAAAACACTCAGAAAGCATCACACCTGTCCATTTTAATTACATAAAACTTTATATCTATTACTTTTCTCCTGCCAAGTCATTCTAATGAAAAAGTTCCAGTATCTAATTTAATTTTCAATAGGTTTGCCAAAAGTTCAATTAATTGTTAAAACTTATTAAGTTTTGCTTTGGAAGGCAGTCTGTCATATCTCTATATGCCACTAAATCTAATCATATGCTTGTCTTCCTGGTAAAATATTTGATATGCTTGAAGGGTAGTAGGAAATTATAGAAATGTTATCAATGCTACATTTTCAGGTTTATAAATAAATATGTTCATATGATTGGGTTATTCCTATTCATCATTAAAGTCCATCTCTCCAGAGATAGAAAGATGTCCAAGTCTGGCAGGATTGTGTTATCACCCAACCATGTGGAATCCATGTGTCAGTCTTCCAACAAAGATATATAGTCATGTAGAAATTGGATTGGATATGCTTATGTTGCAGGCTTTAAATCAATTTCTGGAACGTTTTCTACAGATGTTGGCTGCTATATGTCCATAAAATAGCATAGTATATTGTGAACTTCATCAGACATGTGCTGCCTAAGATATCACAAAACGTGTCAATATGAAGAATTAAAAAATGAAGAATTAAAAACCCTACATACCTATTCGCATCTCTTCACATATTTTATATTATTACCAACTTACAGTATAAAATTTGCCTTCTCAGTTAAATTAAATCTTCCAAGAATTCTACATTCTATTTTCAGTGAGAACCTTGTAATGGTTGCTTTCAGTTTTTTAAATTAAATGTGATATATACATAAAAATATGGAAACAGAATTTTTCTTTTTAAATTCTAATTTTAAAAAGCTAAACATCATCCAACTGTATTCTAATTTTCAAGGGAGTCATTTTAAAACTTTAAGCAGATTATATAGTATAGTGAGCAAAACACAAAGGTTTCTCATCCTGTACATGATTTATCATGAGAACTAAGAGGAAAGATTAAGTTGTCTTCCTATATTGCCAAGAAATTTAATGAAATTTTAAAGGCAGCTGAAATGATCTCTAAAGTTGCATTTCTATATATTTTTCAAGGTAATGGTTGGTGCTATCTTGAGACCCTGTTTTAGATGAAGGAGAATGTAATTAAGGAAAAGAAAGAAATGGAAAATAAATATTGTGGATATAAGATTATGTAGTATGAAAGACTTCTTCCCTTTGCTTCATTAACTTTTTAAGTGTGAAGGATAAATAATAAATATCATCTTTTAAGGCAAAAGAATTTTGTTTAACACAGATCACATCTTTCCTGATGAGATTCCATGCTCCTCATAGTTGAAATGTAGTGAGACATTTCAGGACTGTACTGAAAAAAGTACATGTGCCTATAAGAAAACAAATTTGGAGATTAAAAACTTTAAAAGAAAAATTTATACTGGGTACAAAGGATCCCCTCCACTTTTAAAATAAAAAGTATGTAAAGTGTTGACTTATATTTCTGTTGTGATCAGAGAGAAATAGATTTTTTCCCCAAACAGTAACATATTACCTCTTTAGAGACATCTAGGCAAATTTGCAGGGATAGAACTTTAAGGACTCGTGCTTTCAAGAGAAATGAGGTTAAGAGGAACAAGACATAGAGATAATACTCTCATAAATTTTAAATTAATTTGAGGATCAAACAATTGATTACTGATTGGCTTGGCAAAGGTTTGTGTATTTACATGTTTGCAATTCTTAAACATTAAAAAGGTTTCATTTGGATATTTTTAGAGAGTCTCCATTCTGTTTTTCAAATACAGTTTTCTCTTCTCAGTTTCATTGAAAATCTGGACATCTGGATGGCCTCTATATACACTATAAGTTACTTTCCTTTACCAGTCTTAGTTTGGCAGTTGTATAGGGGAAAGGGCCCAGAGAATGTGAACTCCAAATTCTTCAAGCCTAGGTCTCAATCACAGATTCCAGGAGTCAGCATTAGACACTTCATGCATCTGTGGCCTGATGTGGCTTCTCCACTCCTACCCTAGAATAGCCCAAGGCATCTTAAATTTACTCATAAGTGAAAGTTTGGCAAAGATTACACATCAGCCTTATTATAATAGTAGAGTGCTAACAAAAATATGCCTTACAAGCTACAGTATTGCATTTGCAACGTGGACACAACTGGCTGCATTCCTGAATGACTTTCGTTAATATGAACAATATCTTTAATTTTTAGGATCCTTAATTTCATTAGTTTTGGTAAGCTAATGGAGGAGATAGTAGCTAACCTGAATCTCAAAGAAGAGCTGTGAGAAGGGAAAAGGATGTTCTTTGTACTCTCTGTGGTCACCTGGGTCAAGTCGCATGACTTCTCTGATTTTCAGTTTCTTCATCTATAAAATGAGAGTATTCATCTACATGGGTCAAAATGCCTTCCAGTTCTATGATCCTACAATTTCTTTTCTTTTTAAATGTCTTACAATTTTTTATTTTAATATTTTCTGTTGAAAGATTTGTAAAATTTATTTCCTGTACTTTTTTGGTAAAGAGTATACTGAAAACATAATTAATTTTTGAAGACTGAAAATCTTTCAGTATTTAATGATAACTCATCATGAATGTTAATTTTCATTAGAAAGTTCATTAGAAATAGAACTGTGGGAAATTGGGCTAAATACTGTGTGCTTATCTTCTGTTATGAGGTCTGTGAAGTGAAGAAAGGGGAGAAGAAGTTGGGGGAGAGGTAGAGAGGTTAAACGTTCTCCTTTCAATTTATATTTTGATATTTTTTATTATATAGTGAATAATAAAATATTTGAAAAGCAATCTTGTCATGAAAACTTAAGTTTATGACCTAGATCTGGCAAAATAATTCGTGTGACTATGGGAAATTATTTAACCTCTCAGTGTCCCTGGCAACTCTCTTAGACTCTAAGTTACAGACCAGTTCCTTATATGATAGTTTCCCCCAAGTAATTCCCTACACAACCATTTCTCCCCCTCAATGGTATTTATATGGTATGCCTTTAATTTATTAAATTGATTTTTGAAAACTATAAACATTTAAAATTATCTACAGTATCAGAATTTATAATCCTTGTACTTGGACTTAGATATAAGTAAAATATCTTGGTTAAAATTTCTATAAATTGAGAGGAATGTAGCACAGCTCAGATTGCCAGAGGAGAATATATTCCTGCCTTGCTATTTTCACAAGAGAAGACTGAAGGAGTAAAACTTTCTTTGACCATTGGACTTCCTTGTTTTGGCTGTTGATCTGGATGTTAATAGATGTAATCTTCACCTCTCAATTAGACCTCAGGTGACTGAGCGTTAAATGGACCTTGGTAGTTGTATCCATCCATGTTTTACCAGAGAAATTAGAACAAATAAATCTCTTGACAATTTTATAATTGTAAAAAAAAATTATTATAGGCTTACAATTTTTGATTTCCAATTGTCAGTAAAGTTAATGAGGTATCAGAAGAAACAAATTGCTAGTTGTGATACTTAGATAAATGTATGACTTCATCAGTGTGGGTATATATTTCCAAAATGGAAATTTGAATTTTTCCCCATTTTCACATCCTGTATGTTTTTTCCCCATATCTTGCTTTAAATATTCTTTAGAGAATCTACCCAATGAACTGTAGGTCTTCCTCTGCATCTTTTCTTAATGTCTGAAGGACATCAGTGCAACACTTGGTATCTTGTTCTTATTACTTTACTGACCCAGTTCGTTTTCCAGATGTCCTTGATGATATTTTTTACAACACTTTTTCCTGGAATTAATTATTGATAATGTGTTACAGTCTCTTTATACTCATCATTTGTCTTTCCATTGCCCTTTGGGTTGTTTGTAATTTTTGATTCCTCAGAGATTGTGGTAGTCTATTACTCACAATCGCATAGCTTATCTAGAATATTGTTGTTAAAGAAATGACCTTTATGGTATTAAGCATTTTTGGAACTATTGTGTAGTTTTCCACTTGCAAGTCAACTACCCAATTCAAACTATATTATGTATGTATGTATTCATCTGTGTATTGTGTATAACATTGCTGGGATACTTTACCTTTGGGTCCACACTCAGTTTGTGTTAAGTTCTACGTCTCAAATAAAGGGATCAGGTAGCCTATACTATTTCACTTACATCTCCAGGACGAATTGTTGAAAGCTTAGATTTAGACTTGTATAGTGTTTTCTTGATAACGGAGTTTAAAAGGTGCTGAATAAAGAATAGGATTTAGGAACAAGATAAATATTTTTCCTATACATTAAATACTCAAAAACATGCATTTGACCAAAACAAACTTAAAGCAAAACAATCTGTTGAGAAGCAACACAGTAAAGGGATCAAGAGCCAGTATGAGAGTAGGGAAGATCTGAGTTCAAGTCATGCCTCTAACACATGCTAATTATGTGATCTTTGGTAATTCATTTAACTTCCTCATGCTCTAATCAATCTTATAATAATATAAAGTGTGTAAAATATGTCAGCCAGCATTGGTAGAGGGAGTTCCCTCACCCAGAAGTGTACTAGACTAATTAAATCCCTTGTCCAGTCCTTATCCAGATAATCTACTAAGAAGTTACACTTAAACCTCATTAAGCTCCAAAGCAGTTTGTGTGATCACTGGTTAGATATTTGATATTTCACCTCGGCTCTGAACTGTCCAACCAATTTCTAGTAGATGTCTGTTGGGCCAGACTTAGGTTGGTCCTCTTGTTGGTGAAGTTAATCTCCATCAAGAACACTGGAATGCTTCCCCAAGGCTCCTCCACTTGCCACCATGTGATTCTGTCTAAAAGGGCCGATGACCTACAGATCTGTTCAGTTCACAAAGAAAGAAATACAAGATGTGGCAACTTCTACTACAAATGAGAAGAAATCTTGGAATATAATATTCTAAATACTGATAGAGATGGGCTTACAGCCAAGAGTAACTTACCCTGCAAAGTTTAGTATAATCCTAAGAAAAGACAAATGAACCTTTACTATAATGGAGTATCAACACTTTTTGATGAAAAGACATGAACTGAATAGGGACTTTGAAAGACAAGTCCAGAGAAACTTAAGTTAAACTTCTTTGAGCAATTAAAAGGGGTTATATATTAATGTATTCCTAGCATTATAATAGAGGAAGAAGAAAGAAGTATCTCTTCAGAACCTTAATGTTTTCAAAGGATATTGAAGGAATTTAGTAAGCAGAGGTCCTTAGAGTAGATTGGTTTTGCTCTGAAGACTTGAGGAGGAAGAGAAGTTAGGATAAAAGAAATATGCTGATATAGAAAAAAAAGAAAGAGCTACTTCTCATAATTGGAGTGACAAATATAAACCAAAGTGAAGAAAATGAACATTAGAACTTTTTATATTTGAAATAGGCAAAGGAGTATTGAACATATATGCAGAATTTGTTGTGGAAAGATATCAGACTGCACAGGGGAAACAAATAGGGATGGGCAGGGGCATTACAAGTGAGAATAAACCCAGGGCTGGAGCAATTACAAGCAAAATAACCTTATCCTCAAGAGGAGAATAAAATGATAGGGAAAAGGATTAAAAAGCAAATGACTAGAATCTAAAGGAATACCTTAGTTGACCTCTTAGACAATGAGGAAAATGCCAAACAAATGTACTAGAATATTATTGCGCCATAGAATCCTCAGTAGTATGAACTTACACAGAAATTAATGGTAACAAGAGAAAAATTTATACAAGGGCAATAATATTATAAAGAAAAAAACTTTGAAAGATGTAAGATTGCTTAATAATAGAATGACCAGTCATGGAGAAAGAGGACTTATGTTACCTGCCTCCTGACAGAGAGGTGATAGATACAGTGTACAAAGGGACATACATTTTTGGACATGGTCACTGTGTCGATTCATTTTGCTTGACTATACATCTTACAAGAGTACTTCCCTACCGTTTTTCTGTGAAGGTGATGGTTTAGGAGTGAGGGAGTAGTAACAGAGATTCCCCCCAAATAAGGACCATTGAAACATAGTTTTTAATGCATAGAAGAAAGATTAGAAGAAAGTATAGGAAAGCAAGGTATTTCTAAAAGTAGTGTGAAGAATTTATCATGTATTTTCCTTTATTTTCATTTTATTTTATTGTATCTTTATTTTCAGTTACAATTTCTTCTTTTGCTCCCCCACATCCCCACCTACTGAGAAGACAAGAATTATGATATTCAGCATAATATGATGTCACACAAAACTTATTTTCACATTAGTCATGTTGCCCCTCTCCTCCCTTTACCACCCCCACCCCCCCAAAAAAAGATATGGCCCAGTCTTCACTCTGGGTCTATCACTTCTCAATCTGGAGATGGATAGCATTTTTCATCATGAGTCCTTGGAATGGTGGTGGAGCATTGTGTTGATTGGAGTTACTAAATCTTTCACAGTCAGTTATCTGTACAATATTGCTGTTACTGTCTGCACTGTTCTCTTGGTTCTGCTGACCTCACTCTGTATCATTTCATTCAGGTCCTTCAAGGTTTTCATGAACTCATTCCCTTCATCTTTTCTTACAGCACAAAATTATTCCATCACATTCATATTCCATGCCTTTTCAGCCATTCCTCATTTGATGGATGTACCCTCAGTTTCTAATTTTTTGCTGTTGCAAAAAGAGCTGCCATAAATATTTTTGTACATATGGGCCTTTTCCTTTTTATTTGATCTCTGTCATGTACAGACACAGTAGTTATATTGTTGGGCCAAAGGATATGAATAATTTTATCGCTTTTGGAGCATCATTCCAAATTGCTTTCCAGAATGTTTGGACTATTCGATAATTCATTAAACATTTGTTTAGTGCCTACTATGTGCTGGGCACTGTGCTAAGCACTGGGAACATAAAAAGAAGACAAAGACAGTCCGTACCCTCAAGGATGTTACAATGTAGTTCACAATACTACCAACAGTATATAAGTGTAGCTTTCCCATATCCCTGCCAGTATTTATAATTTTCCTTTTCCTAGCCAAAGAGGTAGGAAGTGCTACCTAAGAGTTATTTCAATTTATATTTCTCTAATAATTAGTGATTTAGGGTATTTTTTATATAATTACAGGTAGCTTTGATTTTTTTCCTCTGAAAATTGCCTGTTCACATCCCTTGACCATTTATTAATCAGGGAACAGCTATTATTCTTACAAATTTGGCTCAGTTCCTCATATATTTGAGAAAAGAGACTTTAGTCAGAGAAATATCTGCAAAAAATTTTCTCAGCTTCCATCTATTTTTTCTACTTTTTAAAAAAGTATGCAATATGAAATGAAAACTCAGTTTCATAGAGACTATTCCTTTTGCATTCTGCAGTGTGTATAGAGATACTCATTTTTGGTATTTACATACTGAAAAAGAAAAAATATTTGACTACCTTATAAATGTACTTATCCAAGTATCATGTTTTAAGATTTTCTACATTAGTTTTACCATTTTTATAAAGACAGTTTACAGAGTTTTTTTAGACACAAAATCAAAAGGCTGAAAAAGAATTTGGGCAATTTTCCTGTCTTCCAAGTACTTCTGCATGTAATAAAGTAGCTATTTTCTCTAGAGAAGAATCATTTATCCTGAAGATAACCTATTGCAGTGTTTAATAGCTCTCCCCATCAAAAAAGTTCTTCCTCTTCCTAAACCTCATTTATACCTATGATAGAGTAATTCCGTTTCCCCTTGTTCTTTCTCTATTGGAGATTAAAAACATCTGGGCATTATTGTCAGAATAATAGCCATGTGTGCTTAAAGAACATACTTATAAGCAGCCTTTACTTTCTTAACTCCAGGTTAATTCCTCTGACCCTTCATAGATAGAATCAAATGATTCTAAATGGCTAGCAGAGGATATGCATAGTGGTTCAAGACCTTCTAGGGCTAGGCAGTGAGATCATAGAGTCTGAGAGTTTGAAGGTGTCACTTCACAGAGTTTTGTCTCTCAGGCTTGTTCTCTTCACTAGATCCCTGCTTTTCTCAAGCGATCTATGAGAAAGGTGTCACAGCGATGAGTACATATGGTGTAGGCAATACAGAAACAGCATTTCTTGAGTCAATGAAGAATGAAAAGGGATGACAACTTCCCCAATTATGTAAAGACTAAATAAATTGTGGTACATGAACATAATGTTATATTCCTGTGTACTGTTAGAAATTATAAACATGATCTATAGAGAAGTACATGGAATATAGGAATATAGAAAAACTCATGTGAAATTATGGAAACACAACCAGAAAACAGCATCTACAAAGTACAACACTATAAATGTAAAAGTATGCCAAAATTATTTTTAAAAGAAAGAGAATGGCAACAATATGAAGAAGAATTGTCTGGAGCCCTAAGAGATTAAATGACATATATCTGATACATGTCAAAGGCACTACTATAACCCAAGTCTTTCAGTCTCTCAGATCAGTTCTCTCTCCATTGTGTAATGCTGCCAGTATTTTATGGGTCAGTTATCAGAATTAGAAAACAAAAATTTCATTTTCAAATTTACCTTCAAGATTAAACAATGTAGTCTGGCTATGAGATATATGTTAAACTAGAATTTATTGCTCTTTTTTTGTATTCAAGGGAAAGTTTGTTGTTTTGAATTCAAAGATATTTAAAAATACATTGAAAAAACTAATAATCTTCCAAAAGTTCAACCATATACTAATAAGATATAGACTCTACTTTGTGTAGAATGGTTTCAATTCTCTGGATTGAGAAAAAACACCTTTGATAAATCTTAGCTAATTGAAGTCAAATTGGATGTCAAACATCCTGAATCTTCCTTTATTTTGATGCTACCTTCCTGATCTCTGGAAAACAAATTGCCAAACTATGTTGCTCCTTAATTTCTTTATCTGTCAAGCAGACAAAGGGTACTTGTCTTCTCCAGTGTGGTGTTATAAGAATTAATCAATCTTTGTTATTGTAAAGGTATGTCCAAACTAATAAAGCTTTAATTATTAGTTAGGCTTCACTAAATGGATCCAGTCAACAGGTCACTACTTTTTTTCATTTTTCTGGATCACTAAGAAACACCTTTTTGAATTTTTGAAATGCAGTGATCCCATCAAATATAAAACATTTGAGGTTAAATTACATTTTGTTCCATTTCAGTCCCATGTAGCTTCTAAATTAACATCAAGAAAAAAAAACTTTCAGTCACCAGGTGGAAGGGACTTTGGTCATAGGATTATAGAAACTGGGTTTTAGAGTTGGTTGTATACTCATATTGCTTTACCTGTAAACAGAATATAGCTGAACTTTTTCAGAAAATTAAAAAGATAACCTATTTTTTACTGATATGTTTAAAAATTGAGTATCATGTAGTTTTGTTTTAGATTAAATCTAATAAACACTTATGTGCTTACAAAGTACAAGTCATTTTGCCTAGATAAAGGTATCAATTAACTAGACCCCAAAATGATGTTTGGATATTGCCAGTAAAAAAAAAATCTCTATAAAGGAATGGCTCCTACATCCTAGTTTTAGTCAATTGTCTGGTACAGTATGGACATCATAATGTTTATTTTGGTGTATCTTTCTTTTTTGTTGGATTTAAATAAAGTGTGAATCTGACATTGGATTCAATATATCATAATAGTCAGGCAGTGATGTGTAATTGATATTTTACCTTTGCAATCAAATGATTGAGTAGTGGTATTTAAAATTACATTTAGAAGAAAATGGTTAGCTTGTATTGAAAAAAAAAGAAAGAAAGAAAAGACAGCCTCTTGAATAGAACTCAAAATAACTTCTTACAGAAGAACATTAAATCAAATTCATCTGCATTACAAAATTGGCAATGAGCCAAACAGAAACCTTTAAAACTTTAAAAATATACATATTTGATTACATTGCTTTCTTTGAAGCCATAATGAAGGGTTTCTCTTTATGCAGCTAGAAGTCACCTCCTCATAGGAAAGCTTTAGCTAAGGTTATAGGTCAGTAGTGTCCTTACGCTTCCCAGCTGTGCTGTTATCTCACCAATCATCAAGGGACCTGCACTCCCATTACAAACGCTTGACAACAAGCTGTCAATAGCTGTCACTCGGGTTCCTCTGTTGGTGTGACCAATGTGACTTTCTCTACTATGGGAGAAATAATAAGTCTAATTTCCCCCCGATCTTAAGAGTTTCAAGTTCTATTTTCTGCAGAACTAATGCATTGACATTCTGTCTGAATCTGTCTAATTGCTGTTTCCTTTGCAGATGGTAAGAGGTTGATCCTTTTGTTTTCTGCCAAAACAGCAAAAAGAGATAATGTAATCAAGAAGATGATGCATTTAATTTTGTAGGAGTTGAATTAAATTTGTAAGAGAGTATTCTTTTTTATTATGATTTCTGCCTCAATGCCAAAAAATGCATATGTCTTGGTTCTGCTGGATTTTTTTTTCCCAACTGAAGTATTTTAATTTCATAATTACTGTATGTCACCCTGAGACACTTGAGGTTCCTGAAGTATGAGCAATTAATCCTCTTAGTTAATTGTTTGCATATAGTAACAAAGTATACTTTGCATTTATAAAAATTTTATGCAAAGCCTTTGTAACAAATTGATTTAAGTGCTCTTTTGGAACGATTGTAAGATGGAATTGATTCTGTGGTCGATACATTGACTTTCAAAGCAAGACTGAGGTTTGTTTTATTCTGACATCTAAATACAGTTTTAAATAAATGGCAAGAGTTGAAAATTCTGCAGTGCAGTTTTCTGCCTGACCTAGAGGTGGATGGGAGGAAAACCTATCCATAGCATTCCGACAAAAGAAATTGTCTTAAAATTGTAGTTGGAAATTTTGAGACAAGTTTCTTTGAAGTTGTGTACAGTAAACATCTGAGTCTGCATGAATTGATGCTGAGTGAAGTGAGCAGAACCAGGAGAATATTGTACACAGTAACAGTCACAGTGTGTGATGACTGTCTTTGTTAGACTTAGCTCTTCTCAGCAATGTAGTGATCTAAGTTCCAAAAGACTTATGATGGAAGATGCTATCCACATCCAGAGAAAGAGCTATGTAGTCTGAATGCAGATCAAAGAATACTATTTTCTTGTTTTTCTTGCTTTTTTTGTTTTTTCCTCTTGATTTTTCCATTTTGTCCTCATTCTTCTTTTACAACATGACTAATATAGAAATATGTTTAATATTTCTATAATTTTCTATAATTAATATTTAGTATGATCATAATATGTAGCCTATATTACATTGCATGCCATCTTGGGGAGGGGAGAGTGGAAGGAGAAGGGAGAGTTTAGAACTCAAAATCTCATAAAAATGAATGTTGAAAACTAAATATATATATATATAATATATCTACATATAATATATATCTACCTATATATATGTACATATATATAAAATAGTTGTCTGAGGTCAGAGTCCCCTGTTATGAGTGATACGATGGGTGAAAGAGAGCACCTGAGAAGAATTTGCTTCTTCAAGGCATTTTTACCTCTCAACTGCTCTATCCTTGTTTTCTACTCTGATTACTTCACAGATAGGTATTAATAGTGGCATTTTTTCTCAAAGCTTACTCAGTCAAGATAATATAGACATAAAAACATTCATTCCCTGAATTTCCAGTTGAGCAGCTTGCATCATCAGAAACCCATACATACTTACATACACACACACTCACAGTATACATGCTCATCCATGCACAAGATGGGAACTCATGGTTCCCTGATAAACCAGTGCTGTTATCACACTTAGTCACAGACCACTCGTTTACAGACTGCTCTGTTCCACATTTTGATTTAACAGAATGATGGTGGCCTAGTTCCAGATCACTGGTATCCCAAATTAATATGTGGTGGATAATCACCACTTTTTTATTAAAGCAAAATTCTTTCCAGATAGTGTCCCCTAAAATTAGCACATACTCATTTATTTTCTTATCCTGTAGTGGGTGTGAGTGCCAATTTTTGTGTGCTGATAATAGTTGGATGTGTTTAAATATAAAGAAAAGTCAATAAAAGTAGAGATAGATCTATGTGTATCATATTGTATTATAACTGAAAGGATTAAATGCATTTCAGAAGCATAGCTGGTGCATGGAATTTCTTACTTCAAGAAGCTTTAGTGGGTCCCAGTTGCCTCTGACATAAAATACACAAAAAGTCTTAGAGGAGTTTTAAGCTGTCAAAACTTTAAAATTACTGTCAGACTTTTGGGACAACCTATATGGGTTTCTCCGTGTGACATTTAAAGCCCTTTATAATCTGGCTTCAGCCTTCCTTTTTAGGTTTATTGCGCATTACTCCCTTAAATGCCAGCCAAATTGCCATATTTGATGTTTTCTGTACATAATATTCCATCTTTAGAGTCTGTGCCTTGGCATGGATTATCCTCGATATCTGGAACACATTCCTCTCTTACCTATGCTACTTAATATTCCCAACTTCATTCATTCATGTCTTTCTCCTCTTCTCAGATTCTTAGCTTACTTCACATATTACTTGGCATATATTTTGTATTTCTTTAACTGTGACAGTGTTGTATAGCCTCAATACAATACAGGCTTCTTAAGCACAAGGACAGGGTTGGTTGTTTTCCATTTTGTCTTGGTATTTCCCATGTTTAGCACTGTATTTGATATCCTAATAGCTTAATAAATATTTGTTGAATGAATGAATCAAGATCAAGGAATTAAAGAAGTAAAAGACTTGTAGACTACTTAGCCTCACACATGTATATCATGAATATCACTTCTTTAAAAAAGAATCAAAAGATTTGGTGAGTACCAGTTGATATAACAATGATAGTCATTTTATTAATTTATTTTTTTTGCAAAAAGAAGGGTAGTCATTTCATAAATGATTATCAGTGTAAAGTTCAATTCCTTCCAACTCTAAAATTCTATTTTTGTGATTAAAAAATAGAATCAAAGAAAGGAGCAAATTAGAATAAAGAAGAAAGTATACTCAGCATGAAAATAGTAGTTATTAATTGATGCATTTATAAAAAAATTAGTGAATACACTGATTCTTTGAGGACTTCTTAGAGATCAGTTGAACCTGTCCAAGTAGTCACCATGGTGAGGATGTTGAGAGAGCCCATAAATTGCTGCTGCAGCAGCTTACAAACTCAATCTCCTTGTCATACAGAGAGACAAGTCCATAAAGGATAAGATTAGCTGAGAATATAAGCTAATTTTGGCAAAGGATTATGGAAGACTGTTAGCAGTACCCTCTTATAAAATAGTAAAAAAAAAAAATAAAAATTGAAATGAAGAGGAACTTATATAAAGCTTGACAGAAAGGCCAACTAAACCAAAATGTTATAGCAGCATATATAGATGAAACAGATTTAAAGGGAAAGAGATTTTTGTGTGATGTCTGGTGATGTATTTTAATTGTGCTAGTGTAACCATACAGTTATGCTTTAGCATCTCAGCTACACAATCTATTTTGGGAGGAAGAGTCAATATCACTTGAAAAAGTAAAGTGAAAAAGAATGATTCAACTTGATCAAATAGGTATAAAACTAAGGGGATGCTGGAGCCAAGATGTTTTTAAAGGTACGTTTTAGGATGGGTTCTAAAGAGATACCAAAATGAGGAAGACTCCAAAAAAATGGGGGAAAAGTCACAGACATTGCTTCTCCCAGGAAAAAAAGTCAATTTTGAAGACAGTAGCAATTGCCCTTATATCTGCTTTCTCATTTTCATAAAATATTTATGAGAGTGGTCTATGCATACATTAATGAACAGAAAAGAAGGGAACAGGCAAATTTTCACAAAGAATTCTCTATAGTAAATCACATCTTATTGGTCACGTAATTGACCAAAATGTGTAGGCAATAGGATTTCCTGATATTCGTATTTTGTTGTTAAAAGCATTTGGTTCAGAACAATATATAGTCATACAAGCTTCCTTCAAACTCACTGTCTCCTATATACATTAAAATTATATCACACTTTGTTATAGATGCTCCTCCATAGATAATTTTATTTAATTATACTGTGATTATTAACAGTCAACAGGGCATAAAATAATGGCCTTTTATTTTGGCCATCATCACAGAAGACATCCTGAACAGAATTCAAGGAACAGAAAGATTGCCTATCAATTGGGAAGTTCTCCAGCTCTTCATCTTTGATGTAAATTTTAAAGTAATTATCAAGTCTCTAATCTGATCAATACAGTGTCCAAGACAATTCCAGAGATCTTATAGTGAAAAATGCTTTCTACCTCCAAAGAAAGAGCTGGAATCTGAATGCAGTTCAAATCATTTTTAAAATTTTCCTTATTTTTCTTGTTTTTGCAGTGTGTCTAACATGGAAATATATTTTGCATTATTTTACATGTATAATTATCACATTTCTTGCCTTCACAATGGGTGGAGGAGGGAGGGAATTCACTTGAAACTCAAAAAAATTTTTTAAATGAATGTTTAAAAAATTATATATTTTAAAAAGAAAAATGTCCATAGGAGTCACTTTTTTTTTTCAAAAGTAATTACCAAGTTCCCCGTGAGCATTATAAAACCCCCTTAGTGAAATCCATGACAGACCAAGAGATTTGAATAGAAAAACAGTGTAGATAAAGAGAATCATAAAGTTGGAAATAAAAAATGAGCAAGTTCATATATATATATATATATATATATATATATATATATATACACACACACACACATCTAAACTCACAAATGCACACGTATGTATATATTATATATGTGTATGATTATATTATATATTGTATATATGTATAGATAATTTTAGGTATTTTATATGGTAAATGAATGGAGCAGGAATGGCAGACCAGGTGGAATTGCATTTGGAAAATTCCATAGTGTATTCAGTGTCTCAGCCTGTGTCATGCTGCAGAAGCCTATCTTATTAGCACCAGCGTTCTGAATCCCAGGGATGTGATTTGGCTAAAATTACAAGTAATGCTAAATGTAATCAAGAGTCACATGGAGGGGGCAGAAAAACACATGGAAATAAATTATAACATGTTGACTAGAATGACTTGTGAGAAAGAATTGCATTGGAAAAAATCATTTTAGACATGTTTGACTGGAAAAATTCCTGGTCATAGAGTGAGAAGAGCTGGCATTTAGACAGAACAAATCCTACACTGCTACTTCCAATATATTTAAAGAGTCAGAGAAGACACATAGCCAAATATGAAATGTGTATATTAAGATAATCTTATACTGAAGAAATGTCAGCAACGTTTACTGATTATAGCACAATATATTAGATGTTCAGAGTGAATTTAACAGAGAGACACGGGACCTTAGACATAATTATATACAATATCACCGTAGGTTAATAGGATTAGAAATGGAAAGAATCTCACACAACCTAGTTCCCTTCCTTGATTTTGCAGATTAGGAAATTGTGTCCCTGAGAAGTTGTGACTAATATCGCGTGTGTAATTAGGAAAAAGGAAGTTTTTAATCACTAGGGTTTTAACCTAACTCTACATTTTATATTTATTCTACTATGCCACATTGTGTTATAGAAATTGCTGGTTATTTTTATCAATATGTGCATGCCAGATTCCTTTTATGCTATTACTTATAACATCTTTCATTTTAAAAGTATGGGGCAGAGGGAGGATGGGGCTGCTTATTATATTCTGGTATTTGATATTTTATAGAGACAACATCACTTAGTGAATAGAAGGCTGGATTTAAAGTTGACAAAAGTTGTATTCAAATCCTGCCTTAGATACTTTGCAATTTTGTCACTATATACAGACCTCCACTTCTTTGTATGTGTCCCTAACACCTATCATAGTTAAAATTCCTTGTATTGATGAGCTGATAGAACCTTGGCATATCTAGTGTTTTCTTTTTCAAGCCTAGAGGGTCCTTAGCATCCACCTTTTCTACAAGAGTGTCTCATGAAAATGAGGTGCTTTTCAAAAGCTATGAGAACAGCCTGACCAGAAGGAGGAACCCAGGAGCGTAATTACTGATCCTGAAGTATATGTTTAAGTGGGTGCTGGGGGCATTTAGGAATTATTAGAAAATAAGAGAATAGAAAAAATAATTTGTAGCATATCATTGTGGAAGAAACATAGATCTTGAATTCATCTGTTAATTCCAAAGGTGAAACTTCACCTCATAAACTTACAGGTTTGTATGACCCTGGGCATGAGCTGCTGTACCTAACAGAGGCTTAGATTAATCATCTGTAAAATGGAGATAATTCAATTTGTACCTACCACCTAACTTATTATGAGTCATAATTTTTTTCTATAGCCATGTAGTTCTTTCTGTGATACTGGTCAGGGAGATAGGTACATGTTATACAGAGAGCATCACTGTTGCCCTTGGAATTAAACCCAGTATTTACAGATATACCTCAGTACATACTGCTAACTCTTATCAATATTTTATACATCTTCCACTAATGAATTTATCTGAACCTTATGGAACTTTGGGCTAATGAATAGTATGGTCCATGTTGAACAAGTCAGTATGGTCTCCTCCTCAGCCAACTGTTTAAAGCCTTCCACAATCTGATTCCTTCATAACTTTTTCCAGTATCATTTCATATTACTCCCTTACTTGCCATTTGACTCAAACTGCCTGCTCACTGTTCTACATACACTGTATTCTGTCTACCTTCTTTCCTTTGCACAAGTGAGAGATAAACCCTTTAAGTCAGTCTGTCAACAAACATGTATTAAGCACTGACTCTGTAGTTGTCTCAATATTTCAGTTTGCAATTCATTTATTCCTCAACAAAAATCAGAAATCACATAGTTAGGGAAACATACTTTCATAAGTGTCTCCTGATTGCATGTTTGGGATTGTTGTTGGTTGTTATACAGTGAATGTTAACTCAGTTTTGTGACATTAGTATACTATATACTTTTTATTGTAATATAGCTTCAGGGTGATATTTAGAATGTTCTCCAATGTTCAGAACTGAGTTATGTGTCTCTTGCATTCTTCTTTTTAACTTGGGAATAATCTGATAGCTTTTCCAACTCAGTTATTTGTTATTATTTCTCTATGTTACTCCTGATCTTAAAAGTTCTAAAATTTAAACTTCCTAAATAAAAAGAAATTTTCATATAATTGAATATTTTACTCTTTGTTAGTGATGACCATGATCGTGATGAGTATTAAGGAAGGTAGACATTAGGAGGTATAAAGAGTATGTTGGGTTTTGTTGTTGTTTCATTCATATAAGGGGAAGCAAAGTATAGTATAGTGCATACAAAGCTAGGCTGGGAACCATGAACTCCTGGGTCCAGATCCTGTCTCTTATACAGATTGAGTATATGACCCTAGAAACATCAGAACCTTCTAATATCTAAACAATTCTCTGGACCATGAATTTCTGAAAAGGTGCCATCTTGCATTGGTAGAGGGACCTTCCTCACTCAGGAGTTCTCTAATACTAGTGAAATCACTGGTCCATTCCTTATCCTTAACTTTATGTTAATGGGTAGAAACTTAACAAATCAAGCACAATGAGGCACATTAATGTTTTTGTTAACCAGTTAAAGAGTCTGGTTTACTCTCATTTGCATACAAACTGGTGATACTGGTAAAGATACAGAATGTTTTAGGACTAGACTTATTATAACATCCTCTTTTGATAGAGATTATTTTTATTACGAAGTAGTAACCATGACACTTTCTAAGACACGCTTTCTGCATAAAAAGAAAACTGAAATCTCATTAATTTTGTTATGCAACTACATATCTCTAATTTACTGTGAGGAGATATATAGCCATTTGATGGTAAAGCAAATGACAAGATTTTGCCAGTTTCCATTTCATACTATTCCCAAAGAGGAGCTTGAGATCGTTTTCACCTCTTATACTTTGGATTTAATTAACATGAAAATATGCTATCTGTCATTTTCTATAAACCTGTTTCACCTTTTATCTGTAAAAATGCCCACTCTTTGGTTAAAAAGAAGTTTCCAAGAGAGGACAGGAAATAGAACTCCATTTATATGCATTTATATCTCACTTCCTCCTATTCCATCCCAGTCTTGCATTGAAATCCTGAAATAGTTCTCTGATTCTGTTTCTCTGCTAAGTTACTGTAACTGCTGAATATACTGTATATACTGTAATAACACAAGTCTTTCTTTCTTTGAAATTGACCTTTGCATCTCACTAATATATGAACCTCAAAATTGTTTCAGTCCCTAAATGCAGCTCTTAGGAGCTCAAATCCCTAAAAGCAATTATTCCAATAAAGATTTATTCTCCATTTACATATCTATAGAGAAATTTAATAAATGAAAATTTATAAGGCAAACTGCACATCATATCATAATGGGGAATAATAGCTTTTACAGGCTACCTTTCAAATTTTCCATCTACATTCACATTTACACTTTTTTTCTTCCC
Organism: Potorous gilbertii; assembly: GCA_028658325.1. Lineage (NCBI taxonomy): Eukaryota > Metazoa > Chordata > Mammalia > Diprotodontia > Potoroidae > Potorous > Potorous gilbertii. The sequence continues at coordinate 209,659,496 of CM053772.1, read as the reverse complement.
TTTTAAAATCAGGGCACATTACTCATTACCCATTACTCAGTACTTTCCTCAGCAGTTTCTGAAATAGTCAATGGCAGTATAGATTTATGGTATTCCTGGTCAGACTCTGAGGGAGGTTAAACCATGGAGGAAAATAAAATTACCAGTAATTAAATTTACAAGCAGGTTTGCCATCTAAAACAAATTTATTGCCTCAAAGTGAAAGATAGTTTATACTCACACGCAGAAAGAGCAGATCCATCCTTACATGATATAGGTATTATACATTGCTATTTCAATTTATATAATTAAAATGATATCATTATGCTGTAAGGTTAATGGTATACTCAACTGGAAACCATACGTAGTGGGTAATAAAATAGCCGCATTGCAGTATTGGCTCCTTTTGTTAAAAGCTGCTCCTGACTATCAGAAGCTTTTGTACTAAGTTCTACTGCTTCTTTCTCTTCAAGCTAAGTATTTTCCTCCTTTTCAAGATTGAAGGACAACAACCAAGCTAAGTATGAAACTAAGAAAGGACCAATGACAAGATTATACTCTTAAAAGTTGTTTTTCTGGTCAAAATAAAACGTGAAGAGTCTGTTTGTAGGAGAAACATAACTGGAAGTTATTCACCTTTGCTCATTTTCTGAATTTCTGCTGTATGCAAAACATTTTAGGAAACAAATCTTTATATTTGAACTTCTAAGATGATAGGTAGGTCTTGAAACTATTAGATGAGATTATCTTCTTTTACTTTTTCATAGGGAAATCTTGAATTATAGTCTCCTTAAAGATATACATATATATGTATATATGATTGTATGCATGCATGTTATTATATGTGGTATTTATTACATCATTTGTATGTATATAATAAAATATGCCCACTTATTTTTATTCTATTGTACCACATTCAAGCCAAATCTAAAACTGCTTCTGTTGTTCATGGATCAGTCCTAAGATTACTGTTCTATATTGTAGAAGGTTTACAGGAATATGGAACAAGTAAATACATAGTAGGGCTTATACAATTCAGATACTAATGGGTTTGACCTAGAACAGTCCCAGTACCCAAGTTGTAGCTTAAAAAGTCAGAGGCTGCTTAAAACGGTTGACTAGTTCTTGCTATTATGATCTAATCATTTAGCTTCTGCAATATTAGAAATCAGTAAACAAAAGGCAAATGAGTTACAAGGAACTGTTAGGGTACATTGAATCAACTACATATCAGTTAAAGTTGTTAATGATTTGATAATGCTCCCATAACAGCCTATGATGGAAGCATTTTCATATTTAGCATCCTTTCTGATTGAGTTTTCCTGAACAAGAAATAGCAAAAAAAAAAAAAAAAGCAAATTGTGGCAATGCATGTGGGATAGACAAAAGATAGACAAAAGACACAGGGATTTTGGATTAAGGAAGGAATATATTTCTCAGAGCAATTATTCTTAAGCTGGGTCCACAATAATGGAGGTCATGCCAATGAAAGAGAATATTTTGTTAGAAGGCACAAAGGTGAAAATGAACAATTTGTGAATATAAGTTGGCATTAAGATAGGGCATCATGTAATCAAAAGGACTGTATTTTACATATTCATTCTTTGTTCTTTGTCACTTTTCATTTGAATATTTTTTCTAATAAACACTTTGGGGAATTTTTCAAAAAATAATACTCTATTTGAAGATCATATTGTTCTATCAGGGACTCTTGACCCTCCATTCAAATACAATAATGAATTAATGAATGGGGGAAAAGTTATTTGAACACTTTTTCTATGTGCCAACCATATGATAAGCACTGAGAATGCAGACAGAAAAATGTCAGGGTAAATGGTGCTAAATTTATATTCCTATATATGTATGTGATTATATTTATATGTTTCATTAATTCTTTTTTTGATAAACTACACATAAAAGAACTGACAGAGATGAATGAATCTCTCTTCTTTTAATAGAGAAGGAAGGAGGTATGGAAGGTAGGAATTGTAGATGCATAATGCTGCAGACATTGTCAGACATGATCACTGTGTTAATTCATTTTTTTCTGTAATACAAATAGTCTTGTGGAAACATATGCTTTGACTCCAGGAGCTTTAGCTTCTCGGTAAAAGACATGACTCATCGTAGTCCCAGTGTCTGACCCACTAAAAAGAAAAAAAACTTGGTTCCTGAAAGTCATTTGCTCTTCTTTTGGTATTCTGAATTGGAAATGAAAGCTATATTAGTTCTGATTTTCATATCTGTGACAGTGGTCATACTGTGTACTCAACAAGGAGAGACTTGACTTTGATTTTATAAAGAAGTTAGACAAGTCATTTGTCTACTTTGGATTCTAATCTGACTTTTCATCCTTTTGTATTTCTAATATACATTTGCTCTGGTGCAGTATTAACTCCATGACAAGAGCATCAGTGCTGTTTTCTTAAGTGACATCTCCTCAAAGTGACTGGTAGAGTATTAGACAGGCAAGGCATATTCAGTACATGCTGATTGGGTTAATAGTAGTTGTAATTTTTATTTTCTAGTTGTCATTCATGATCCATTGGTTTGATGTAATTCATAATTGTGAAAGCACACATTTGTAGACCCATCCTCTTCAAAGCATATTTAAAAATTAATAAAGTATATTGCTGAGCATATGGTCCAAGTCCATCAGTGATTAGTAAATTAATATATTGTACTGATTTTAAGGCTTAAGTTCTAAACTGATACAACATTTAATGTCTTTTGTTAGATAGTTAAGTCATAATAATGGATCTTTAAAATATGATAAACCTAGAAAAAACAAAAATAGGCATAGATATATTGTATTGCTTTCTTAGGCTCAACAAAAGCCAAACACAATTTGGGAATACTAACAAGTCATGAACAAGACATTTGATCATACTCCAACTCTCTTCAAATTGGTTTGTCTGTATTGTCCCTCTTGAAGAACATGGGCTCTTTGAGGACAGGGACCATTTTGATTTTGTCTTTGTTTCTCTAGTGCCTAGCACAAAGTCTTCCACAGATTGTGCACTTAATAAATATTTGAATATAACAATTATCAATTAAGTAAATAAGCCGTGAAATTAAAAAATGTAAATGTCAATACACTTATCCTAATGATTTCAGGGTCATTGATGGGCACCAGCCAATGAGCATGTGTTGGTTCATTTATCTCTTTCACCCAGTTGTAGAATCACAGAATTTTAAGTCATGTAATCTAGCCTAAAACTAAAAGAGAATCCTGGCTATAGCATTTCTGATAAATGTCAGTCTGTCTTCTGCTTCAAGAATTCCAGAGCAGAAGGACTTAGTGCCTCCCATCTTCTATGCAATATTGGGCAGGTCCTCTATCCATTTTGGCCTCTATTTCTTCATCTGTGAAACTACTAACAGGGTTCCTTTCATGCTTGTATTCAGAATATTCTTGCTGGCAGTTGAATTTTATCATCTGTACTTCACAGATCACCTGACATCCTGCATCCTTTGAAGAAGACTTCTCTAGCCAATCCATATTAAAATGAATTTCCCCTGAAGTTCTGTGGCAATGTTTTCCATATGTCAATATTGTCTTATATTGTAGGTAATATTGTCATAGAATTTCTACACTCATTAATCACTAGGTCTGGGTCTGAGTCTCAGCTCTACCACTTAATACTTATGTAAATTACTTAACCTTGCCACGCCTCCTTTGTTTTGGGCATAATGGTGCTTGTGCATTCCAACTTTCTGAGTTTACATGCTTTACAAGAATGGAATGTTATTATTTTGTCTTTCAGTCACCAAACTTTTCATTTCTTCCTCTATCTTATTTCCTAAACCCATCCCTTAGGTATTAGTGCAATGCCACCAACTTTCTGTTTCAGATGTCACCATTGAGACTCTTTCAGCTTCTTATTGCTACTAGGAGAAGGGGCAGCTAGATGGTACAGTGGATAGAGCAATAGTGCAGGAGTCAAGAGGACCTGAGTTCAAATGTCACCTCAGACATTTGACACTCCCTTGCTGTGTGACCTTGGCGAGTGACTTAACCCCAACTGCCTCATCCTGGGTCATCCTGAGGAATATCTGGTCACTGGATTCAGATGGCTCTGGAGAAGAAGTGAGGCTGGTGACCTGCACACCCCTTTCTCACTCAAAACAAAGTCAAGTACAAGTCATGTTATTATTTCTCTCATGACATGGTGTTCTTCGGCAACGAAGGACGAACACAGAAGACAAAGAGGGGAGTCACTGAACGGTCTTAGAGCATTTAGGTCTAGAAATAACTTTAGAGAGGCAGCTTAGTACAGTGGAAAAAGCCCTGGGCTTTGAATCTCTTGACCTAGACTTTGAATTGTAGTTTGGATGCTTACTGGGTGTGTGGTAGTGGGCAAACTATGCTTTTCTGAGTCTTCATTTCCTCATCTGTATGATGAAGGGAATAACAAAGCTATGAAGGAAGCCCTTTGTAAATCCTAAAATGCTTTATAAATATGAGTTGTGGCTTTAAAGGCCATCACTACCACTTAGCTGAATGGTTGTGATAGCTTCCTAACTAGTCTACCTGCTTCCATCCTCTCCACTTGGATACGTTAACTTTAGTTAAGTACCAGTAAGATCAAGGCAAGACTCTGCTCAACACTTCTTATTACTTACTCAGTAAAATCTTATTTCATTACCCTGGCATTTAGGTTATGCTATGTCACTTAACTTTCCAATGTACACAAAATACCCCAGTCAACTTGACTGCTTACCATGGCTTCTGAATGTCCAGCACATTCTTGAGTTCATTGACTTGCGACTTTCTCTATTCCTGGAAGGCCCTCCTTGTACATCTCTCTGCCTATTGACATCTTCCCCATATTTGCAAACCTAGCTTAAGCACCAAATTCCCCTTAAAGTCACCCTTGATTCCCCTAGTGGTATAATATTTTTCCCAATTTGTAGCTCCTTAACTACATGGTATTTTTCTTATTTATGTATTATGTTCTATTTTGTCTTATTGCTATTGATCTACTATACTGAAAGCTCCATTTGAAAAAGAATAATTAATAATATTTATCTCTATATTTATTTTAGGGTTAGGCATAATGTCTTTACTTGCCAGACTCTTAATAAACAGTTGTTTAAAATAAATATAGTGCATATATATTTTATTTTTTCAACTAGCTTATGAGCTTTTTGAAGACAGAGGCCATGTCTCTCACTTTATATTACTCACAGTGATTTGTCCAGTGTCTTACCTATTGCAGGTATCCTGTAAATTTATAGGTATCCTGTAAATATTTGTGAATTGTTGGTTACTTGTTTATATCATGGTTTGAATATAAAAACATGCCTTTTGCAAAATGGCCTGAGTTAAACTTTTTTTCTAATCTAAATTAGTTGGTATTTATGGGGAAAAACCAAACAGGCCGTATTGAAATGCCTAAGGAAATGCTTGGCAAGGTTAAAGATTCTTCTAACAGAATTTAAACCACTCTCTGACTTTTTTTCCTTAATAGTCTAGATTATATATATTCATACATTCTATTTCAGTTGAGGGCAACGCTATCCTTCTAGTTACTCATATTTACAATCCTAGTCATCCTTGATTTTTTTCTCCCCTTCTTCCCCCATGTCCATTCAAGTGGATGAGTTTTATCATTTGTCTTTGCACAATGTAAAAGCCTCATGAATTTACCAAAGGACAAGTTCATAGAATCATTAAAAAAATTTGAGGTGGAAAGAACATTTCAGACCATCTACTTCAACTTCTTAATACATGCAGAAATTCCCTCTACATATCCTTTTAAGGTCAGAGGTTCTTAGCCTTTTTCCTTTTTTATTTCACAGACTTTGACAGTCCAGCAAATGATGTAAATGACTTCTCATAATAATATTTTTAAATAATTCAAAGAAATACTAAATTTCAGTTAGACATTAGTGAAAATAAAGGTACCATTTTCCCATCTAAGTTCACCAAGTGTTTAAGTATTGGTCTCCTAGTGTAGGAAAACTTACTTGCTTTCTAAGCAACCTCTTCTATTTTGGACAGTTTGAAGTGACAGTTATTTATGTCTTAAACTATAATCTCTTTTCCCCAACTTCTACATTTTCATTGTAGTTCTGTCCTTTAGAGACACAAAGAATCTATCTAATCACTTTTTTCATGTGACTGCCCATCAGATATTTGAAGACAGCTTTCACATCTCCCTTGGGCCTTCTCTTTTCTTGGTCACTTTGGATTAATGAAAAATTTGATTAATTAAATAGTTTTAGGGACATGAAACATGATTGCTTTCAAGTACTTATACTAATGACTGACATGGAAAGGTATGGCAGGACTGTATATCTTCAAGTAATATTAATATTTATCTACATTTTATTTCAGCTTTCTGTTAAGTGGAATTGTCACATAAAAAGAAATATCAAATTTCTCTTTTAATAACTCACATTTAACATTTTTAAGACTTGCAAAGTACTTTCCTCACGACAAGCCCTAGAGGTAGGCTATCAAGTGTCATTGTTCCCATTTTATACATGAGGAAACAGTCTTTCCAAAGTTCAGAAACTTGCCTAGGGTCATATAGCTCATAAATGACCAAGGCATGATTTGAACTCAGGTGTCCTCACTCATAGTCTAATGCTCACCCATTATGCTATCCTACCTCTAATGTATTACTTGACTATACAGCTATACTTTTGTTGTTGCTGATCTTGAGTAGTTTCAGTCATGTGATACTTATCACGCCTCCTTTTGGGATTTTCTTGGCCAAGATATTGAAGTGGTCTACCATTCTTTCTCCAGCTTATTTTACAGGTGAGCAAATTGAGACAGACAAGTTTAAATGATTTCCCTAGGGTCACACATCTAGTAAATGTCTGAGGCCAGATTTGAACTCAGGAAGATGATTCTTCTTTACTCTAGACCCAACTTTCTACCCACTGCACCACCTCCCTGCCCTATCTTCCTCTAGTTTATTACTTAACTATACAATTATATAACTTAGTATAAAGACTGAGAAAATTTAGATGCACTCTTATAGAAACATGTGCCTTGATAGTAACGAGCTACTTCATAGGATAAGAATGATTTTTATTAATCTCTTATTCTATCTAGAAGAGCTATTTTGTTTTACTCAAATGGAATTTATATCTCAATTAGAATAAAATGTAAATATAGGTATTCTGTGTTTATAGTTTTAACAGAATTTTTAAAGAAAAGCTTTAAATCAGCTCATTGTAAATATTTCATGCATAGGCCTTGGGTTTACTGTCAGCTTGTGCTGTCATGTTCCATTTCCAAGATTACTTAAAGTTCTATGAAAATTTAATCACACTGCATAGGCTTAATCTGTTTTTCCTCTTCTTCCAAGATTAGTTAAACTGAAGCGTGTGTGTGTGTGCCTGTGTGCATGTGTGTGCGTGTGCATGTGCGTGTGTGCATGTGTGCATTGCGTGTGTGAGCGTGTGTGCGTGTATGTACTCTGATAGCTTAATAAAATTGTTAAACCAAACATCTAAGATTCAGAATAACCTGAAATTGAGTTATTTGCTCCTTAGAATATTTTAAAGGAATCATTTTCTTACAGTGCCTCAGATAAAATGAAACTATATTGTCTATCGAATTAAAGAATTCAAGAAGTAGAAAATACTTCAAGAGGCCACTTAAGGAGCACATTTCTTTTTGTTCTTTTATTAGAATTTTAAAAATCTATATTATGTTACTAGATCATATGCTTCTTGGGGCAAAGTATTATGCTTTATCATTCTTATTCTCTATCTACATGATGATACTTTACATGTGATAAGTATTCTATGTTAAATTGAGTATTTAGTACTGTAGGTTTAAATGTGCATTGTAGAATTCTCTGTAGTAGTCTAATGTTTCCAACATTGTCATTTCATAGAACTCTGAAATGTCTGTTGCTTAAAGCTCATTCTTACTTTTTTTTTTTCCTTTTTTGTTGTTTTTAGTGATCTCAGTGAAAATCAGATTCAGGCAATTCCAAGGAAGGCTTTTCGTGGTGCAGTTGATATTAAGAACCTGTAAGTACATTCCCAAAGAATTTTGTATTGAGTTTTCTATTTTTTATATATAGATCAGATTGAAACTATATTGCAAGTAATGTATCTTAAAATTGCCCAAAGAAAAATGATTACATTCTGACATTGGGGATGTTGTTAACTGAGGATTCTTTGTAGCGTGGTTCTACAAGCTCTTTGAAGTAATGCCCCATATGGAAGAGGAAGTACTGAATTGTTGCTAATTGCCCAAATGATTCCTTGAGTCTTATAAAAATGTCACAAAACCCATAATATAACTTCGATTAAAAGGTGCTGCTAAAGTTGCATTTTCTTCTCCCACTTTTTCCACAGCCAAGTTTAATATCCACTTGTTCAGTTAGTATAGATGTTTATTGGAAAGGGAGAATATAAAATATTCTTTCTGGCCAGAGTGGATAATTGTGTTCTTTTAAAGATCTGTGTTGCTTGGAGCTTTCAGAAATCATTTTCTTAAATTCTACAGGCTTGAGGAACAGCCCACCTGAGCAAATTTACATTTTGTGAGAATAATTTTTTGTACCCTATTTTTCTTTATATATTTCATGGTAAAATGAACTTCTGCCACGCTTTTTTAAAGACCTATGTCAGTCTTTTCTTTGCCTTGATAAATCTTTAATCCAACATCTCCTACGTAAGTGTTTCCTTTAAGTGCTTAGAGTTCCTGAAGGGTGTACTTTTTATGATTTAAGATAACTCAGTGACAAACCAAGTATTTCTAAATGGATATCTTTTTAAAAATTAAAAGACTTTATTATGCCATAAAAGTGATTTTGTTTAATCTCTAGGGGATTCTAGGAAGTTATATATGTATGTGTGTATGTGTGTAATGTATGTATATGTGTATATATGTATATATTTATGTGTGTATATATATATATATACCTAGATTTCAACAGTAGTTTGGAGAATTAGTAGAAAATAAATTTTAAAAATCTTCTCTGAAAATAACATCAGGACTATAATTTTTCTTATTTGCTTATAAAGTTATGTGATACTTTTAATCTTTTTTAAAGTAATAATGAAAATTCCATGAAGCATAATTTTCCTCTTTTTCTTCAGTTAGGCAAATAAGGTGTTTTTCTAGGCTAAATAAAATAATTATTTCTAGTACTATATTTAATAAAAATATATTTACCTAATATTTTAATGTCTTTAAAACACTTTTTCCCCAACCACAATCTTATTAAATAGATAATAAAGGATTATTCCCCTTTTGTCTATGTATTCATCCTTAATTGCTGAAGAAGTCCATGCCATCAGAGAAATGATGACATGACTTGCCCTTGACTTTGTTTGGAGTAAGGGAGGAGGGAGGGCTCTTCAGGTCTGTGCAGGACTGGAGATGACTCAGGATTAAGTGGGGTTAAGTGACTTGTCCAAGGTCACACAGCTAGTGAGTGTCAAGTGTCTGAGGTGAGATTTGAATTCAAGTCCTCCTGATTCCTGCCCTGATGCTCTATACACTGCACTACCTAGCTGCCCTTTTGCCTTTTACAGTTGAAGAAACTGATGGTCCGAGAGATTAAGCAACTGTCTAAGAAGTATTTGAGATAAGCATCAGACCTCAGTAGCCAGATTCTTTTCTTCGAAATCATGGAATCCAAATTTAAGGACCAATAGGGCATCCATCATACTACAATGCCTTTGATTTGTTTTCTGGAGCACCTAGTTCCCAGACTTCTATCCCAGTATGGACTTGAGTTATACTTGGTTATGTTTGTTAAAAAGATTAAAAACCTGGGCTTTTAAGTATTTTGAAGATGTTTAGAACATCAAGAAACTGTGGGCCAGTGATATTAAAAGACATCATGAAAGACATAGGGGAAGAAAATCTACTACCCTTCTTTTACCTTAATCTTAAATTTGCATATTTTCAACTTCTATTCATTGCCTCTAATTTTGCCATCTGACCCACACAGAGCAACTATAATTCACCTTGGTGAAAGCCTTTCTAATATTTGAAGAAATCTATGATATCTTGTCTCCAAAATCTTTTCTTCTTTAGATGATGTCCAATTTCTTCGATCTTTTGTGCCATTTAAATATACAGATAAATGTATATATTGATAGATATGTATATATAATTTGAATTTAAGAAATAAAATAAGCATTTCCATACAATAAAAGAATAGTAAAAAAAAGATGTTTGTACATGAAACTGCAAATCTATCATATACAACTTGCTATTCTTTTTAAATGTAAAATCAAGTTATTGTGTAACTTTATTTTTTCTTCTTTTCTCCACTTACCCCCTCCCCTAGTTGGCTATCATTTAACACAAGTATGTATGTATATGAGTGTACATATCCATAAACACACTTTTGTGTATGTGTGCGTATCTATGTGTATAAAACCATTCTGTACATTCTTCTATTTATTAGTTTCTGCTTCCAGAGAAGCATCTTCCTTCATTTGTCCTTTGTAGTAATTTGGGTATTTATAATAGTCAATTTCTAATAATAATAGTCAATTTATAACAATCTTCAAATGGCCTGGATTCAAAGTTATTCAACATCCTGGCTGCCCTACTTCAGACTTTGCTTGACTTATCAATGCCTTTCCTTAAATGTGGTGGACAAAACTGAACACAATGCTCCAGTTATAGTCTAATAGCAAGATTCACATCCCTGATCCTGAACACTGTGTATTTTCAAGTACAATTCGAGATTGCATTGGAATTTTCAGCTCCTTTTTTGGTTCATGCTGAGTTTATAATTCATTAAAACCCCAATATTTCACAGATGCACTGTTCTCTAGCTATGCCTTCCATGCCTTCTACTTGTAAATTTGATTTTTTTTTTAAATGAAATATAGACCTTGTGTTTCTCTCTACTTGGCTTAATTGTATTATAGTTTACCTCAACATTTTAACTCTTTAAGATGGATGGATTTGTAAATTAATGGGAAAGGGAGCATTTATTAAGTGCTTTTTATATGCAAACCTCTAGGGATACAAATAAAAACAAGACAGTTCATGCTTTTGAAGAACTTACATTCTAATAAAGAGAGACAAGATTTAAAGGTAGTTTCAGCTATAAATCAGATGAAATGGCCCAGTGGACCTTAGAGTGCAACAGGAAATCAAATGGTAATGCATCTTCTCTGTGTTATTTCCATTAATAAAACTATGTCTCTCTTTTTGAGCCATTTGACAGTGACTAGGTCTTTGGAGAACTTCCTTTTCTGATCTTAAGGAGTTAAGGCTCCTGAGGAGGTGGGTAGTAGGGCACACACAGAGGAAATTACCTGGTCATATCTCCACAATGAAGGCTGCTTTGTGGCAGGATATACTTCCATAGATTATGTTTCTAGGAGTGATCTAAAAGTAGGGTTGATGGTAGTGGGAAGGTGGAGGTGTGGGACTGCTTTTTCCTGTCCTTGTGGGTTTGCCTACTTGTCTGTGACAATTGGTTTTAGAGATGACAGGATGGAGGGTCCCTTCTCCAGAGGAGTATATACTTGGTCACTCAATAATTATATCCTCTAGCTTTATAGTATCCTGGTGTTAGGTGTTTTACTTTGGTTTCTCTTCTTCATCTGTTTATCAAATATAAATTAGGAATTATTCACAAGAAAATAGAGACAAAATATGTGTATGTTCATTATTAAAAGCTTCTCTCTGACATTATTGTCCCATCTACTTTAATGAATTATCCTATCCTTTCATTGATCTTGCTCTTTCCTCCACAATTTATTACATTGTGTTGTTATTATTTAAGAAACCGAAAAATGGTCTATATTATAAAATATGTGATCAAGTTCATTTTATTTAGTTGGATTTCAATAAATATAATAGTCAAAGCTTGCCCTTTATTTTGAAGATTTTATTCTCTAGCTTCACAAATAAAACACATAAAAATTATCACTTAAACTAGATTGCACTTTTTATTTCATTTCTCAATTCTTGCCTTAAGGAAAACAAACATGCAAAAAAATAACAATAACCTACAGCAGATAAATAGTGAGATAAGATACCTGATTATGTACTTTGTAATAAAATTTACTACTAGTTCTAATTAATTTACTATAGTTAAAGTCATGGAGTTATTAAAAATAATGTAAACATTGAATTACAGAGAAGTGAGGGATATATGCATTTAAGTCCTCCTTATATGCTTCAGACAAAAACAATAATGGCTATCTCCTCTTAAACAGTACTTGAAATATAGTTTATACATAATCCCATGCACGTGGTTATTCTTTGTGTGAAATCCAACAATACACATGCCATTCTGTAAACCATCTGTAGACTATATACCCAATACATTGAAGGTCTTCTACTCTTTTATAGATGTTTCTTCAACATCTGGCTATTATTTCTAGATGATGGCTTTTCCACAGAGCTCATTATCACTAATATGCTGCAGACTAATCAAACATCTTCTCATTTCTTAGATTATGATTGTTTATGTTTACCAATTATATATTGCCACTGGAATATATTGATGTTTAAAAAGTAGTTTGTAATGTGTTGAATTTATTATATACTCAAAGACTAACTATATATAATTTGACATAAAATCCTCTTCTTATATTCTTTGTGGACATCTTCATAC
>CM053772.1:209476367-209646842 GCA_028658325.1 Potorous gilbertii | reverse complement strand
CTGGAGATGGCCCAGGATGAGGCAATTGGGGTTAAGTGACTTGCCCAAGGTCACACAGCTAGTGAGTGTCAAGTGTCTGAGGTGAGATTTGAACTCAGGTCCTCCTGACCCCTGCACTGGTGCTCTATCCATTGCACCACCTAGCTGCCCCAAATTAAAAGATGTATTTAATCGTTGAAGGCAAAATGAATTTCCTAAATAGGATTCAGTCAGGTCTTCTGTTGAATTCTGAACCAAACTCATTGTCCATCAGCAATGCATATCCACATATAAGTACTGATCAATTAATTAAATGTTCTGTCCATCCATCTTTCATAAAGTAGATAATAATTTTTTTATCTACTTCTTTTTGTGCTCTATGAATTACTCAGCCAATATCTTTTGCATGAGTCTGGACCTCATATTAGAGGCTCCACAGCAATCCAAGCCTTAACATAATCAGCATAATACCATATGGAGAACTACCTTACAGGTAACCTTGTTCCAATAGGTTTTTATCCAGGATATCTTCCAGGACTATGGGACATAATTTTCAGGAGCATTTGTCTCCTTGTTTTATGCCTCATTTGGTGTGAATAATGACAAAATCATTAGACAAAAGTATTTCAGTTGTTAAACTATTAATAAACTATATAATTTTAGTGTATAATTTAAAATCAGAGGTACCTGTTTTGAAGAAACTTGAAGGCTTTGTTTTCATCTAGCTAATCATAATTTTTGTTTCTTTTTTCATCATCAATAACTAATAAACACAGTATCATCAAAAGCATATATTACCAGTGTACCTGCACATCATGGGAAGAGAATTATCACTGACTTTTCCGTTTAGGACAAAGTGGCTCTTAGAAGAATTGGGGAAGTGCTAACACTCTCATCTCAGGATGTGACAACACACTCACCCCAACCTTTACATACTTACAATTTTTTATTCATTAAATATTTCAGATAGATGTGTGCCTGCGAGAATGTTTACTGTAGAGAATCGTCTGTTTTCTGCCATTTTTCAATAATATTTTCATATATTACTCTTATAAAATTTTTATAAGGACTAGAATCAGGTCAATGTAGGTTAGTTGTTACTAAGGTCTTCTTGTTTGTCTTTTTTGGATAATACCATCCATGATATCTTTTCTTTTTTAACTGTTAAAAATCAGTCTGTTTAGTGAATCTATTCATAACAATAACCATTCAGGAAAGCAATTTGGAATTGTGTGGGTGGGAAAAGTTAATAAACTTTTGATCCCAAAATCTCACTGTTAGGTAAGTAGCATATGCTCCCAAGAAGGTTAAAAAAAAGAAATATTTCATATACATCAAAATATTCATAGTAGCACTTTTTGTAGAAGCAAATAACTAAAAACCAAGCCCTTTAGATGCCCTTTGTTTGGGCAAAGGCTAAATAAATTGTTTTGTATTAAAGTAATACATTATCACTGTACCTTAAGAAACAACTAATGTGAAGAATTCATAGAAACCTAGGAAGATTTATGTGAACAAATGCAAAATGAAATTAGCAGAACCAATAATATTTTATATATATATATATATATAATACAACTATGTGAGTGGAAAAACCAATAAAAGCAAAATTGAATAATGTATAATTAAAATAACCAAACTGGGCCCTACACAGGTGAGAAAATGTACCTCACTTATTTCTTTGAAAAAATGGGAGAATGTGAGTTTGATATGTTGATTACCTTTACTTAACTTCCTCTTTTCCTTTTTAAAAATAATTTGCTACAAGGGATAGTTTTCTGGAGATAGGAAGGAAAGGGACATATATGGAAATAAAGATAATGAAAACAAAAGTTATAAATAAAGGTAAACAGTCAAGTAATAAAATGTCAAGCCAACAATTAATAAAACCAAAGGAAAAAAAAAAGAGGAGTAAAGAAGGCATATTCTGATGGGGTCAAGCCAATCATACCATAGCACCCTTACAACATTTTCCCTCATATCCCAATGGAAACAATGGAGGATTCAAACTCCAAGGGTCCTTCCAAAAACAATTCCTCCTAGATTTTAGAACCTATTTCCAGCTCAAGACTCATGGTTATTATAGAAAAAAATAACCCTTCTGAGATTGGGGCTTGGAAAATGTTTCTCTATATGCTGCAAACTTCTTCAGGATCCACAGCTACTGAAGTCCCAGAAGAGAAAAGTCTTATTGCCAAAGTCCTTGGCACCATCAGATAGTTCAATATCAGAAACAGATGTGGTCTGATAAATGAAAATTAAATTAAAGAAGATGTAAGACCATCTACTTTGCTTCTTCATTCAACCCTTCCATATGACTTGCAAGTGAAACTGTGCATATATGTGTATAACATATATTGTATACATATGTATGTATATAATAGATAGATGGATGGATGGATGGATGGATAGATAGATAGTTGGATGGATTTTAGAGTGACAGTCTCCCCCTAATAAAATGTGAGCTTCTTGAGTTGAGAGACTTGTCTTTTTTTGTTTTTGTATCCCTGATATTTAGCAAGATCTTTGCAAATAGGAAGTGTTTCATAATTTTTTCTACAATTAGTTTTTGTTCATTCTAATAGGTATTGCCTAATGTTCTATCCTCAGATAGTTTTATGATTAGCTCAGCTCTTTTATGACATAAGAAAGGTAAAAATCTCTTATGCCTAATCTAATGTTAATAGTTATCAGTGCCTCCCATACTTCTGATAGAGCCTTAGTTACTATCCAAGTATATGTTTGGCTACTCAGTTGGGGATATTAGATAAGAAGAGAGAAACAGACAAACTCCACAGGCTGATGCCTCTTTCACAGTAGCTGAATCAACAGCCATAACATGACCCCAAAGGACTTCCTAGTGAAATAAAACTATTTGATGAATCTCAAATCTTTCTAGAAGCTGTGGTTTTGATTTTGAACATTTGTTATCAAAGTTATGAAGACACTGAAGCCTAGAGATATAAAATGACTTCCCTAAGCTCACACAAGTGACATTTTGTCAGAAGTATTATTCCTTATACCAAGAAGGTCAGAGCTACATAAGGCTATTTTAATATCCAGAAAGTTTTGCTTAAGGGTTGGATTGAACTTGTGTATCCTTCAGTAGTAAGGGATAAAAAAAAAGGCTTATGAAATCATGGAGCTTCTAAAAGAGTAATAATTCATATGAGGAGCTATCCTTGGTCCTGTGATTGCCTTACTGGCTCCCTCTTATTCCTCACTTATATTTTTTTCAAGTTTTGAAGCCCTTTCCTAGCCCATCCAAATTGCTCTATTTCTTGATCTGTTACATCAGTCTGAGCACAAGTTAGAGGATTTTCTCTTCTTTCTTGACAAAGTTTTATAAAACATTACCAAGATTTTGAGTCTCACCAGTATAAATGTGAAGCTTAAAAAAAAATCTAACCACATCTTTTTGTCCCTATTTAAAACATCTAGGATTATGATAAATCTACTATTAGATTACTTGATTAGTATCTTCTACACTTTGAGGATACTTTAATTACCTTTAGCAGACCCTTTTAAGGATAGTGAAATTTCCAACATATGTTTTATTAACTCCCATGTTATCTCTGAGTTGCAGGTATGTAGAAACTATACACATTTAATGACCAACAATTTGAAGCCTATTGTCATGAAATAAGTACTATTTACCTCTGAGAAATATGAGCTTATTCACTGATTATTCAATTAACTAAATTTTTTAATCTGGTCAGTTCTGTCTATAATGCCTATTGTGTATACTTTATTTTCCTTCCTTCTAGCATCAATCTAGTCAATTTTTGAACCTCCCAATTTTAGTGATCACAGAGCAGTTATATTTGAGCAGAGCTATAGGATTGAAATCACTTAGAAATTAGAGGAGTCAGAGAATGGGGACTTCTTTAAAAGAATGAGTCCAAAGTATCAGGAGAAAGAAAGGTGAATGGTGGTTTTGAAGGAATCTGTTTGGTGTGTGGGAGTAGGGGCAAGGAAGAAATATGGAGGAATTCATTGAGAAAAAAGTTTCATCTCCAGAATGAGAGGACCTAGGCTTAGATCTCTTCTCAGTGACTAGTCATGTTGATCTGGTTAAGTCACTTACCTCTATTTGCAACCTGAGAGAATGGATGTCCCCTAAAGTACCTTCTAATTTTTTATGTATGGTGTATGAACTTACGAGATATAGCCCCTGGTCTTCCCAGCCCTGGGCTCTGCTTTTTTGTTTCACTTTTTCTTCCTAAACCTTCCAAGGCTGGCAAAAGAAAGTAACTTTAGGACTTCTACCACCCAAGTCATTTTGGGACACCTGAAGCAAGTTCAGAGGGAGAGATGAGATTAAAAAGAAACTCTCAGAGCAGGACCAAGTTACCTCCCCCTATATGGAAAAGTCCCATGTTACCATGCACCTGTGCTTGAAGACTAGAGTCCATAGTCCAAAGTCTGGTTTAGTGCCAGATTCCCTGGGTGATCCTGGATAGCACAGAGGCAGGTAATAGGCTTCATTTCTGTGCATAGCCACGCTTTGCTCTTTCTCCCTGCTACAATCCACATAACATTCCATCTGGCAGGGATTAATAGAAGTAATGAGAAGAATTGGAAACCTGAGTTCCAAACTGCATCTTCTACAACCAAACTCTTGCAGAATATTTATAAGTTTTCCTCCAGCCCTAGCCTCTCATATATTTGTAACATATTGCCCCTGCACTAACTGAAACACTGCTTTCATTATTCCGCTCCCTTGCGTGAAAACCTACACTAATCCTCTCTTAACCATAGAATAAAGTCATTATTCCCTACTTAGCTTTGCAGTCAAGGTCCTCCACAATATGAACCACAACTATCTTCCTAACATTGCATTCAAGAACTCTCTCGCAATGACTCTCAACTTTGGTTGACTGATCTACTCACTATCCCCCCAATACAGTATATAGTCTTCCTTTTCACCATCACAACTTCCTATTTAGAATACTAATGCTTTCTCTCTGCCTATTTAGTGCTACTTTCTTGTCCTGCAAATGCCAACTCAAATCTGACCTTCTCCATAAGGCCTCCATGATACTTCATTCTACAATTACTTTATCTTTTTCTAAAAGCTTTTCACACCTATCAACTGCTGACTTTGAGTCTCCATTTGGACCTTTATTCAGATTGCCTAGTAAACACTTTTAAGATCTAGAGGGAGAAAAATTCACCAAGGATACCTTGGTTCCTCATCTGAGGGCTGGGGCTTGATTTGCAGTTAGTCCCAAATCCCAGTTGGGATAACCCCACATATTTTGTCATCTCATCAGAAAATTGACTAGACTTCTCCAAGAAATTGTTTTTGTATTGTAAGTTGTTTGTTTTACTTTTCCTTTTTTAGAAATTGTTTTACTGCATTCTGACAGGACCTTACAAACACAGATGCTACAGAAACTCTGTAAAGCTTTTTAATTGCCTTTATATAGCTATTTATTCACCTGGTAAAAATCACCCATCACACCAATTATAAGGTTCCTGGACAAAATATTAATTTAGAGAATATTTAAAAATTGTGAATCATGGACATTTTGAGGCCATAGGTCATTGAACAGTATAATGGATAGAGGTCCCCTAAGTCACCAGAGAGCTATCCAGCATTGGGGATATGAACGAATATGCCCCCAAAGAATCCTGATTGTATTTGCTGTGACCACAAATATTTAGCTGTAGCAAGACTATAATGAATGTTGATTAGGAGAATGCTTTATTCATTTTGATAAGTTCAATCAAATTGGCAAAATTAGAGGATGGGGGCCTTTCTTTACTACCACTTTGTTTAGTGGCAGTAAAACATGTTCATCTCCTTAAGCATACCTCCTTAGTGACTTACTGAGAAAATACAGAGAATTCCTAATAATTGCCTAATTGGAACTGGAAATGACAGATTCTTGTTGCAAGTAAACTTACAGACCCTCTCTAAGATTCTTTTTAGGATTCTGTCTTTTCTTTTTCTCTGTTTTAACTTCTATGTAGAAAATATAGAAAGGCTGCAGAGCTAAGATGGCAAAGTAGAAGAAGGGACCTGCTTGAGTGTTCCCCTCAAACCTTCAAAAACCTGTAAAAAAGTGACTCTAAACAAATTCTAGAACATCAGAAGCCATAAAATGACAGACTAAAGCACATTTCTGGCGCAAGCCAGTCTGGAAGTTTGATAGGAAGAGTCTATCACACCAGGCAGGAAATGGAGGACCTGTGTGGGCCACACTGGCACAGACAGAACTGGAACAGGTCTTAGAGAACTGAATCACTAGTGGTGGTTTCCAAACTTCTTAACTCACAAAAGCCAAAGACAACTTCAAAGGCCAGTGGGAAAGGTATCTCACCTGGGTGGGAAGGGAGCCTGGTCCTGCCCCAACACTAGCCCCAGGGCAGTGGCAGTCAGTGCCACAGCAGTGGCTGCTTCTGGAGCCCTCCACTTAATAGAGCTTGAAAGTCAAGTAATTGGCTGGGGAAAATGAGCAAATGGTAGGGATCAGAATATAGAATCTTACTTTCTCGGTAAAAAGGCACTTTCTTACATCCTTGGTGATGAGAAAGATGAAAACATAAAACCAGAAGAAAAGAAAGTCAAAGCTCCTGCAACAAAGTCTTCAAGAAAATTATGAACTTGGTTCAGGCCATAGAAGAGCTCAAAAATGATTTTTAAAAGCGAGAAAGAAAAATAGAGGAAAAATCGGGAAGAGAAATGAGCCATATAAGAAAATCATGAAAAACAAGTCAACAGTTTGGTAAATGAGACCCCCCCCCCCCAAAAAAAAGGCTGAAGAAAATAGCACCTTTAAAATGAGGCTAATGGAAATGGGAAAAGAGGTCCAAAAAGTCACTGAGGAAAAAATGCCTTAAAAAGTAGAATGGTCCAAATGGAAAAGGGGACCCAAAAGCTTATTAAAGAAAACAATTCCTTAAAATTAGAGTGGAGCAAATGGAAACTAATAATTGTAGGAGAAATCAAGAAATTTTAAAACAAAACCAAGGGAATGAAAAAAAATAGAAGACAATATGAAAAATCTCATTGGAAAAAAACTTACCTGGAAAATGAATGTAGGAGAGATAATTTTAAAAATATTGGACGACCAGAATAGCATGATTAAGAAAAAAAGAGCCTGGAAATCATCTTTCAAGAAATCATCAAAGAAAATTGTCCCAATATTCTAGAACCAGAGGGTAAAATAGAAATGGAAAGAGTCCATTGATCACCTCCTGAAAGAGATCCCAAAAGGAAAACTAGGAATATTATAACCAAATCCCAGTGTTCCCAGGTCAAGGAGAAAAGCAGCCAGAAGGAAACAATTAAAAGATTGTGGAAATACAATCAGGATAACATAAGATTTAGCAGTTTCTACACTAAAGGGATCAGAAGGCTTGGAATATGATATTCCAGAGATCAAAGGAGATAGGATTAAAACCAAGAATCACCTACCCAACAACACGGAGCATAATACTTCAGGGTAAAAATGGAATTTCAATGAAATTTCAATGAAAAATTCTTGTTGAAAAGACCAGAGCTGAATAGAAAATTTGACTTTCAAATACAAAAATGAAGCTATGTATGAAAAGATAAAGGAAGCAGAAATGATAAGAGACTTATTACAGTTGAACTGTTTATATTCCTACATGGAAAGACGATATTTGTAACTCATGAGACTTTTATTAGTATTAGGATAATTGAAAGGAATATTTTTATGTATACACACATACATGTGTGTATGTATAGGTATATATATATATATATGTGTGTGTGTGTGTGTGTGTGTGTGTGTATGTATGCATACATGTGGGTATACATACATCTATGTATATGAGGTGATTATGAAGAGATATCTAAAAATAAAATTAAGTGTTCAGAGGAAAGTACTGGGAGAAAGAGAGAGGTAGAATTTGATAAATCATCTCACATAAAAGAGGCAAGAAAGAGCTTTTACAGTGGAGGGGAAGAGGAAGAAGGTGAGAAGGAATAAGTGAGTCTTATTGTCATTGAATTTGGCTTCAGGAGGGAGTAGCATACACACTAAATTGGATATGGAAGTCTGCCTCACCCTAGAGGAAAACAGGAGGAAAGGGGTAAGAGAAGGGGGATAATGGAGGGGAGGCAGATTGAGAGAAGGGGTAATCAGAAGCAAACCCTTTTGTGAAGGGACAGGTCAAAGCAGAGAATAGAATCAGTGAAGGGCAGGACAGGATAGAGGGAAATATAGTTAGTCTTTCACAAAATGACTGTTATAGACTGTTACAGAAGTTCAATTGCTTGTCTATATTGAATTGCTTGTCTTCTCAGTGAAGGTGGATGAGGAGGGGGAAGGGAGAGAATGTGGATACAAAGCTTTAAAAATGAATGCTAAGAATTGTTTTTACATGCAACTAGGAAATAAGATATATAGGTAATGGGATATAGAAATCCATCTTACCCTACAGAAAATTAGTAGAGAAAGAGATAAGAGGATGTCATAGAAGCGGGGAAGATTACAGAACGGTGTCATCAAAATATATACTGTCCTGCGGGGAGGGGAGGGGAGAGATAGAGAAAAATTTGAAATTAAAAATTTTTTGGAAGTAAATGTTGAAAACTGAACATAAATAAATTTAATTATAAATAAAAGTGTAGGAAGGCATTAAGCCTCTAAAGTTGGAATAGTCCAATTCTCTCATTTTACAAATGAGGAAACTGACACCAGAAAGGTTAAGTGATTTGTTTAAGGTCACACAGATTGCAAGTCGCAGAACTGGCATCCAGATTCTGAACTCCATGACTCCAAATGCCAGACTCTTTCTTTGCCTACAGAACACATGCTTCTCTGTTCCCAGAAGTTGCAGGGAACAGACTTTTAGTCAGTACTGCTAGACCACCTTCTACACCCTCCTAATTAGTTTTCCTTGAAAACCCGAAATAATTCAGAATGAGTAGAGATTATAACCTAGGCAGTGACATGTAGGGGATGGAGGGAAGTGTTCTATTTTTTTCTCCAGTATAAGAGACCCACTTTTAGGCCAGTTCCCTTCCCCTGCCCAATCCCAAGGCTGTCACCCCACAAGACCCAGTGGCTTCCTCCCAGCTTCCCTCTGCTCCCTGGTCTGGGGATCTGAGTCAAAAGAAGGTTAACAGACTCATCAAGAGCTCATTATGGAAAGGGAAATGATGTCATCTACAAAGATTCAGGACTAACCATGCCTCTCTTCCACACCTGAGAGTAAAGTCTTACTAATTTGTAAAATGAAAATGACAATATTTATAGCACCAACATTGAAGTGTGGTCAGGAGGGAAATACTTTGCATTCTACAAAGGCAAACTTGATATGTCATATCCTCAGGCAAAGTTTTATAAAAAAAGTACTGGTAGAAAAGGTAAATAATATATGGGTATCACTGCATATGCCCTTGTTTTCATAAATAAGTCTTAGACTACATAGTATAAACCAGGATTTTTTAACATTTGGGGGGTCCTGTCCCCTTTGGCAGTCAGGTAAGACCTATGGATGCCTTCTCAGAATATTTATAAATGCATAAAATAAAATACATACAATTTCAAATGAAACTAATTATTTTATTAAAATTGCTAATAATTATTATAACTAGTATTTCTGTGGTGTTTTAAGGTTTGCAGAGCTTTACATGTTATCTCATTTATTGCAATAAAGACGCATTTTTTTCCTATTCAAGTTTATTGACTCATTGAAATCTGTGGTCCCCAGGTTAAGAAACCCTAATCAGAACATCTCATTTGAAGTATGAAAAATTGAGAACTAGAGTGGTAACTGGAATGGTCCAATATTCTGCAGCTATTTAAACTTCTAATCCTCAGGCCATATTCCTTTTGACCCTTTTGTTCACTTTTAACCATTCACATCTCAAACATCCATGGAAAACAATTATCGCAGTCTGCTTTGTCCTTTGGCTCCTTTGGTGGCTGTCACCTTCTTTATTGCGTTGTTAGCAGAAGTAGGGTCTTGCACGTGGTATATGTGCTCCATAAATTCTTTTTGTTGAATAAAAATTGGTGAAGGATCAAATATTGAAAAGTATTTATGACGAGTCGGAAAATTTTATCCCACCATTACCAGGAAATAAGTTGAAATTGATTGAAAAGTGACTAGTCTTAACTCAGCATTGGTGGGATGAAGTAGTAAAATTCATCTGGTAACTTACCGCTTCTCTTCTGCAAGTCATTAGAAAACATTCTTGTTAAGAGACCATTCTTCTCCTAGTTTAGAGTTGATCAGTTTTCTTGAATCTAATTTAGTGTTCCTTATTTTTTAGTATCTCAGTGCTCTTAAAATTGTGAAAAGCACTGAAACATTGGAAAAATTTTATCAGTGAATAATAAGAATGTTCTGGGCTTGCTCTAAGGAATTTTAAAGATGTGTAATTTTACTAATGATGTAAATTCCTCAAGACAGGAATCCCAGCTTCTTTACTGAGTACTGGGTAACTTTGAAAAGCATATTATTTAGCCCCTGAATTCATGATCCTGCTGCCTACGTGGTGATGAACCTCCGCATTTAACTAGACTGATCCCCTGGATTGCAGTTGCACAGTCCATCACTGGATGACTCTCGTATAAACATTATAGGGCAGAGCTAAACCTGAACCATTAAAGAATTTTCCAGTAGAGTGAAGTCTCTATGAGGACCTATCAAATCAGAAATGTTTTATTATTTATTAAAAACAATATTTCACTTAAAATTGAGTCCCTGGAGCATATAATATATGTAGAATGCATCATATCTGTAAGTAGGACTCAGTTTAAACTACCCTCTTCAGAAAAGAATCTCTCTTACTTTTAACAATCTGCAGGTATTAAGACAACACAATCTCACTCAGGGAAGAGGGAAAATGTGGACATGAGAAGAGAAGGGAATTGTAAATCTCACTCAAAAGGTTGCTGGTTAATAATAAAATTCACTCTATCTTGTCCAGATCCCTGTTGCTTTAATCCGTGGACCTCCCGGTCACTTTTCATGCTCCCTGATTCATTTAGTAAATGTCATTTAGGAAATGTCTGTGCTTAGAACTACCCACACTATACTTCTCCAAGTATTCATCTGAATTTACTGCAGGTGGTAGAATGCCTAGTATGAATTCCTCAGCACTTTTGTCACTGTGAAACCATTAAATCAGTTGGACTTTTTAATATTGACATTTTGATAAGGCATTTTTATGGACATTGCTTCTCCCACTCCCAGTCTTTCCACCTACTTACAGGTATATTATTATTCTTCTATGTTCAATCTTTGTCCGTTGACTATTAATGTGGAATCACTAGAGCTCTTTGAGTCTCATTTTACTCATCTATAAAATGGAGGTGTTACACCAGCTACCCCCCGAAAGTCCCTCACTGCTCTAAATCTAACATCCTTTGATGTCTGATCCTATGATGCACCACATTTAAGAGGCAACAGGCTTAAATTAAAAGGAATTCATTCACACTGGTGTATTCAGTCAATCCACAAGTATTCACGACTTCTTTTATATCCTTTTTTGATGTTGGGAGTTGATGAGCAGGAAGACACTGGTTGTTTGAAGGTGGTGGTGGTTATGGGAGATGCCTTCTGGGTCAGTCACACCCACACCACAATACCACCAAAAGGGAGAAGGGGACACTTATGGGGGATATTTGTGTCATAGACATGCAGATATATAGGATCTTATCAGGGATACTGTCATTGAACTGGATGTCAGATCCTGACATTTACTTATATGACTAGTATAGTGTTTGTTTTGACATTTGCAAAATGGTTCTAAAGGAGTATCATTCCCAGAGGAATGGGCAAGTAAGGCTGCACTGTATTCACAGTGTCCCCAAAAGGCCATAATACCCTAGCGATTAAACCTACGGAAATATTTTGATTACTAGCTGTAGCCTAAAGGAACATGTATTGTGCAGACATAGACACTGTTAAAGAAAACAACAAAGTTTTGTTGTTGTCCTTGTTTTTCCTGGCTGACCTCAACTTGTGTCCACTGAAGAGAAGTCATCTGCCTTCCAGTTATTTCTTGTAGGACGAGATTTGCTTCCGTGCTTTCCCTCATGCTAAGCTTTCCTTCTCTCTATAGTCTGGATGATTTAAAAGAAGCTGCGTCAGCTTTGATTTATACATTGACAGCTAAGGATAATAAGATATGGGCAAACACAAGGCTCACCCTTTTACAAGTTAACCTGCAGGCTGACTACATTAGGCAAATTTGATGGCATTAAAAGATTTTTGCCAATTTGTCTGGAAACAATTTCTCTTTTGTACTGTGTCAAGGGTAACATTTCATGCCATTGTACTAATTTAAATGGCTTTGATAAATTGTACTAGAGGTTAGAGAATGGAGCTATGGATATATTTTAGCATGTTAAAAAAAAGGCTATTAACTTAATTGTTAAATGAGATTAATCTAGAAAAAACAAGAGAACTCAGGGATACAAACTTTGTCTTTTAAGGTTGTGGCTTCAAAATCACATCAAGTTGCTTTTAAAAGGTGCTGTAGAAAATAAAACTATTCTTTATGAATTTCTCATAAGGATCAGTGCTGGTACTCTATATCATGAAAAGCCTTAGATCTCCTTTTGGGTACCCTTTTTCTGCATAACGACAAAAAACTATGCCTTCTGAGTAGCATTCCTGATCTTAGATTGGATGACATAGATTGCACTGTTTATATCATGTAAAGGTGATGCCTGTCACACCAAATACCTTTCAAAATGAGATGTGTCATGATATCTGTGGTATGTATATGTGTATGCACATGTGTACATATTTATGCATATATAGACAAGTTATGTGTGTATCTATACATACAGATATATGTATAAATGGGCATACATGTGTATATCTGTTTATATGTATAATAATATATGTATGTACATGTGCAGAGATGTCAAAACTGTGGTCCACTCCAAAGAGTAGGGCAAAACAGATTAAAATGTAATTGGGAAATAATTAACAATGAAAGTAAAAATACAATTAAACATAGATAATATTATATTTTAAACTAAGTCAATATGTTTCCCACAGGGCTCTTTATGTACAATTTAGTGGCCCTTGTTATTATTTGAGTCTGACACCACTCTAGCTGTGTATGTATATATAAATATGTATGTATATAAACCATGCCTACTTCCTATATGTGTATATATGTATTATAGTTGTGCATATGCATACATACACACATATATAATGTATAATTATATCAACAAATGTAAAGAAGCATTTTGAGGAGTCACTAGTTTAAATTACTGTACCAGTATGTAATGTTTTAATGAGGAAAGCACTTAACCTGCCATCACATACTTAACAATGCTTCAAGAATAGCTCTAAAAAATGTGCATTAGTGCCTGTGGCTAATACAGAATTAGAAATGTGAAGGGCAAGTCTACTTGTATTATGGTCATATTCATAGTTCCCTATGGTGTCATTTACTCATCTAGGTATTTGAAGTGGATGCTTTTTTTTTTTACTATTTCAGTAACATTTTGTTACTCTTTCAAGTGAAACACTGAAAAACTTGCTTTCCTGGGACAGTAACCTCAGGCACCTAGTCACCTGCTTTAAGCAAAAACTCCTTAGGCTACCCCATCTCGAAAGTGATCATTTCCAGTGAAGATCATGTTGGTTCTGTAGGTGGCTGTTCATTTCAACAAAGTGTATTCCTAGTTATTTACAAGGAAATCATGTTAATCAAAAGAAAAAAAAACAGGAAAAGGACACTAAAATTCCTGGGTTTGGATTACTCTTTAATTTTGTATTCAGGACAAACATTTTAGGTCTCTTTTCAATGGGGGGGAAGCAATAACTTTGAAATAAGTGCTTTTTTTAAATAAAGTGCTATATGTAAGTTTTTACTGTGCTAAAATATATGGAAATAGAATGTATTTTAGTCATCCTCATGTAGAACATACTACACCTGAAATGTGAGTTAATAAATGAAGTAATATATCCAATAGAGGAAATTATTTTTCAAAATTTAATCACTTGAAGATTAGTATGGTGTACTCTGGATATCTATATTGTAGACTTTTAAGTTACAGAATTCAAAAGTAGCTATGTTTACAATGCAGATAATTTGAAGGATTGAAATTAGTTGAAGAATCAAGTTTAATAGAGAATAAATAAGTCCATGCTTCCTAAAATATATCACTTTGGGGGAGGGAAAGTACATATGAATGATGCTTCTGTTTCTGGGTTTGGAGTTCTAGAAGGAAATAGCTTTTTAAAAAGAAAACTCAAAGTATTCTTGCTCTTTCTTGCCAAGGATAGTGAAATTAACATGCAGCTGGGCTTCTCTGATAAATGGATTCTGTTAGGTCACTGAGGGGATGCATGTGACATTAAGTGATTTACAGTCCTTTACCTTAATGAAATTGTTTCAGCAAGATGACGCTGAGAGCTTTTAATGGATAGCTTTTCTTGATGTAATGAAATTGCATTCCTATGGCATTTAATATAAGGTGGAGTTATTATTTACTGGAGCTTTCCCAAGGCTGCTGTTTGCAGACAGTTCAGAACAAAAAGAGATTTCAGTGGCGGCATCAAGGCTAGAATGGCGTGTGACATTCTTAAGCAGATGAATTTATTGGGGAAAGCATTTCAGTGAGTGAAGCCTAGATTCATGGATCCTTGAGGAGACTTTCTTAGACATAACACTGCCAGTGATCCTTCCTTTTTACATATATCCTCCTAATCTGTTTAACAGGCAACTGGATTACAACCAGATCAGCTGTATTGAAGATGGGGCATTTAGGGCTCTACGGGACCTGGAAGTGCTGTAAGTACGGCTTGTATCTCTTACTCTTAAGAGAAGATTTCTATCTAGGGAGTTCTAACATAAAAGCTTATCTCCTAACAGAAATTCTTGTGTCAAAATGGCCTAGTGAAGAGAAACCTCAAATAATTCAGTGACCCACTATAAAAGATCCCTAAATATTAGTATGGATAGTATATGCATGTACTTGTTTGTATACTTGAAAAAATGTACAAATATACATGCATAGTCTGCTATGGAAGTATTCCTTCCTATAGCAAGGTAGATCATTTACCAAATTATTGCATATGTAGCTAGAATTGGTAAATATTAAGATGAATGCAATTAACCCAAAATGGGAAAAAATTACAAATGATGCCAATTTTATAGCAAGTTGTTCCATTGTTTAGATATTATGTTGTTGATATTGCATATTATTGTGCCACATCATAACTTTTCTCTTCTAAGAAAATTGCCATTTTTCAGCAAGGTAATGTAATAGTATTTTGAAAGAGATAATTGTTTAGATCAAATTATTTTCTGAGCTACCCAGTCAGTTTGTTTTTAGAGACTATATAACTGGTTTTGAAGTGGGAAACACACACACACACACACACACACACACACACACACACAAGAATCAAGAATTGATCTTCTATTGCATTCGTTATTTTTATTTATTCTTTTGAAATAATCTGGCAAAGAAGTAAAGGTAAAAAGATAATATATACTTGCAACCCTTCACCTCAAAATGGTAACTTCTGTGAAAATGAAAATGTAATTACTAAGGATTTGAAGGCTCTCATCCATCCCAGGAATGTTTTATCCCGCCAGCCTTACAATTCTGGTTATTTTTTACATTCAAGAATGTAAAATGCAAAAGAATGTTGCTCTCCCTTAGCAAAGCTTCCCCCTGAGTTTTAAATCATCTTCAACCCAAACAAAATAGTCAGAAAATCAAAGAGAGGCTTTGAATTTTCAGTCTTTTCGTTGGAATTTATCCAGAATTCAGAAAATCCTCCTGACTAGTTTACAAATTGAGTTCAGTGAACAGAATGTGGTCAATCAAATAAAATGATTCAGGAGACTTTATCAGCAACAGTGGGTTTCTGCTTAGTGCCAGTACATCATTTAAAGTATATTTTGTACTCCCCCCACCCCGTATTACTTGATTTCAACCCTTTAAGTAAACTAATGGAGTCAGTTAAATTACCAAGTGTTAATAGAGCTTTAAAAAAATCTGTGTAAAAATGTGTTAATTGGTGGTAAGGAAATTGTTAATGATTAATATTTAATATTCCTTGGTCACTTAAGTTGTTCTGTATACTTCCGCTATATTTTTGGAAACTTGTTTTTAAAATCCTGAGTAGCACTGCAACTTTACCTCCAAAAAATAGATCCACAGTCGTCATGATTTAAATTTTATTGACTATGTGGCCATTCTAGTATACTCTCTGAATTAAAGTTTACAGTAAAATTGTTTGACAACAATATTCAAAGCAATAGTATCCCTAGTGACACTTCAAAGCCAGCACATTTGAAGTTCAACCATGATCCCATAGTAGTTGCATTGCGTCAAAAAGGCAGACAACTAATCAGACTTTGTCCCTGACCTGAAAATGTGTGTGTATGTCTATGCATACATTAAACGTAGCCTCCCCCTCACCCCCCAAATTTGCAATGAGACCGCTAAAAGAGAATCAAAATTGCCTCCAGCTAATTTTCATGCAAACATGCTAATGAACTAGCTAAATTAAATCCTTTAAACATATATATGTGTATGTTTCACATATGTGTACATACTCTATGTATATATTCTTAGATGCTAAATACAAATGCATTTGCAATATCAAATAACTTTTTGCCCCTAGTTATTGTAATTTTTATTGACTATGTCTAGATTTCTTAAAATTTGGAAAGATAATTTTGAAAAGCCAGCAATTGGAAGTACATTTTCTTAGTATCTTTTGTTTGGCATGGTAGCGGATGATCTAAATAGCGATTCTACCTAGAAAAACTAGTATGAAACATAACATAAAATATTCAGTATATGTTCTGGGAAAGATAGCTGATAAATGGAACCAAAGAGAAAAAGTTTGGCTAACAAAATGAACTTTCAACATATTGATAATATCACACATATGCACTCACACAGGCACCTCTATATAATGCTTGGGTCAATCTGTGATATCTTCAGTTTGAGGACCCCTTCTAATAGCACATATTCCAACCCACCCACACTTTCTCATATGGAACTCTTGCCTATTTAATTCCTCCAGATGTTTCACATCTGTATATAATTGTTCACCAGTAAGTAAAGGATTCTAAGTTATGTATTCTGTGAAATCACAATTTTTGTGATATCCTTTTCTTGCATTTGGCTCCATAAAATTCTCCCAAATTTAGTAACAACCTTGTGTTGATTTCTCATTGCAAGTCAACAATATGCTGGAGATTCTACAATCTATACCTCAAATCCAGGGGTATTTTGTATCTTCAATATTTTTATACATATTGTATTTATGAGGAATGAGGAATGCTTCCGATTCTTGAAATTATGGGTAACTGTGAATTATACTATGTAGCCAAGCATCCCCCTTTTCCTTAAACTTTAATATAGACTTGAATGCACAATATATATAAGAAAAAGTCTTTAATCAGGATTTCATACGTATATTCATTTTATTTTGCGATTCATTAAAATTCTGGTTGATACCAATTTATCTACAATAAAAGACAAAAAAACTGATATAATTCAATGGAATGGTACAATGTAAAGAGCAGGAATGGCTCTGGAGACAGAACACTTGGGTTAGAACCCTACTTTTGTCACTTACTACCTTTTGCAAATCATTTAACCTCCATGGGACTCAGTTTCCTCACTTGGAAAAGACTCAGTTTTTTCACTTGGAGAAGCTTATACCAGATTTAGGTTCTTTCAACTGCTTGTATGATCTTATGATTTTATGAAATAGGAATTGGAATAATTAAAAGAATAAAAAGTATTTATAACAGTTATCTGAAGTAAGTCAAAACATGTTCAATGAAATTCACATGGAAGGAGGACTCTGAGTTTCTGTGTGCATTGGAGAATTTATATTCATAGATTCACACAAGAATTGCCAAAGATAGGTGTTATTTTTCCCGTTCCTCTCATAACTCTAGAAAATGTGTCATCAGCAAGTTCCTGAAAGTAGTGTTTTAACCTTTTTTCTACTTCAGTATACTTTTCAATTTTGAAATTTGTTTTGGCAAAGCTAAAACAATAAGGAAAAGGGTATGACTGTTTTAAACATGAGCCATTGATGATGAGTGGTATAAGTAGGCCATGCACTGATGCAGATATAGATTATTAAAAGTGTAGCAATTTCTCAAGAGAGAAACTGTAATTTCCCACTGAATACTTAATTATATACCGTTGTCTTGGGGAACCATGCTTGGGAAAGAAATGTTGTAGAGATGTGTAAAAACATCTTCATACAATACATTTATTCCTGCATTTTTCTTGTAAATGATCTCCACCTCCGAGATATCATTATGAAGAGATTGGAAAGCAAGGTATTAAAAATAAGACTGTCCTTGTTTAGACTGTCTTAGAAAGTAAAATGTATACATGAGAACATCTGGTGAATTAGAGCTATATTGATAGCAGACTTTTGAGAATTCAGCACAAAAACCCTAACTTAATAATCCCAAGTATTTCCTTTATGAATTCTTTCTTATAACTGCCCTGTATATAATCTCTAGGAGTTATTCACATTTCTTATTCAAGCACGCTTTAGATAGCTAAAGATCACAGATTTACTAGGATAGTGGTGATAAGGGGGGGAAAAGAAGTATCTTTAATGAGACTTTGTGATTGGTACCCTTGTAAGATGTCTTCACATTGAAGAAAATATAGGAACAGTTTGCCAGATTGTCCATTCTTATCTGAAAAAAAAATGGAAGACACGGTCACCATAGACTATACACATTGATGCAGATATTGCCTTCCCAAGAATAACATTGCTATCAAAGCAAAAATTATCTGTGTCCTGCTACAATTTTTCTTCTTACTTAAGGTTTTCCTGGAGAAGAATACTTACTACCTTAATCTAAACATTGAAAGCATTGTTAGGGGACGCTCTAAATAGTCTATCAAACTTTTAACTAATGTGAAATGAAAATTAAATATAAACAATGTTACCTTGATTTTCAGTTTAGAATATGAATGTCTAAGTTCTCTTCTATAGTGGATATTTACCTGGGCATGTGGAGTACAGAGTTAGCACATTTTTTTCAAATATAAAACTTTATGAATTTAACATGAGACTAGATATATGAAGATTCGATATATAACCTCTGTCATGTTATTTCACTTTTTTTGAATCTCCCTCTCCTCATCTGTAAAATAGGGATGATGATAGTTGTAACTGTACTGCCCCATATGCAGGGTTTTATAAGGAGAGGGATGGGAAAGCATTAAATGACTACATAAATGTGAGCTGTATTATTCATAACTATTGCTTTCATTGATTATGCATAATATTAAGTCTATCAATTATTAGCACAAACAATTTTATGATATACCAACACTAATCATAACCTCAAAGATAATATATTTTGTTTTGCTTCTTTAAAGCAGAAAATTTAAGGAGTGTCTTCAGCTTAGGCAGCTTTGTTAGGCAGATACAGGTTATGAATTGTGTTCTCTTCTATTATATATTGGGCAGCTTTCATCATCAGAAAACATATGAAATACTTGAATTTACCTAAGAGAACGGTCACAACTCATCCAAATTAACAGTCTAATTTGTACTATTCATCAATTTCATTCTCAATATATTATTAATATATTAGCTACTCTGAAAATGTTCATTGTGTTAGATTATCTCAGATTTTCATTGTGGAAAAAGAAGTTATTTAATCAACTGAGTTCCTTTTAATTTGACATGGAAACTTCTCTAACAGACCCTATAAGGAGAAGCAAAGTGCTTAGTTTCTAAAAACTTGGCCTCAGAGTCAGAAAACAAACAATGTGAACCTTGGGTAGGTAGCACCTTCATCTCCCAGTGACTCAGGTAACTCTTGAAGACTTTAAGTTGCCAAGAAGTTAGCAGTCTGCATGAGGAGAGAAAAATCTTTATTTTGCGGTTCTACATGGAAAATAAGTAACATGCATTTGTTCAATCCAAATCAGTTTTTAAAAAGTATTTGCTCCTCTACAAGTCACTATACTAAACTTTGAGAAAGACAAATATAAAAAATAACTACACACTCTATTTTTAGAGAGTTCCTAAGCTAATAGACACACTGGCCATTTGTAAATTAGTAGTCAAATTTATTGGTGGAGCAGAGAGTCAAATGAGAAATGAATATACGGTGAATTTATATGTATGATAATACATGGCATATATGAGAGAAATAGTAACATAGGGCCAGAAAGTGTATTAGAGCAACAAGTGACCTTTGTTCTACTTGCACAATCACTCTGATCACCCACCCTTCTTATGTTTGGGATCACAGACTTTGCTGACCATCAGCACTGTCACTATGCCACCACCATCTCCATCAATACTAGCAGTAAGAGCAGCCCCATCTCTAGAGACAAACTAGATTTGTAAGTGCCAATGCAATTAGCAAAGGTTTGTAAGAATATAATTTCATTTCATCCCATATAACTCAAGCATTTTACCTTCAATATTGATGTTAGAAGTCAAAATTGAATAGTGGGCCTCTGTCCTCAGCAAGGAAGCAAGCAAGATCTTTACAAACAGTCCTTTTTGGATGCCCATTGCCATGAACTGTTAACATTTTAAGTTTAAAGCCATATTACTGAACTATAGTAGCCAGTATATGATTATTGACTGAAATTTCACATTTTGGGGAAGTGTAATGTTTAAAATCAAGCATGTTATAATTTGCACCTAGATACCAGTAGCTTTAAACACACTCAGACACCTTTACTTGAACAGAAAATAATTAGTCCTTTGAAAAGAAAGTGTAAATTATACTCTACTTGATGTTTTTTGCTCATTTTTAATTTTGCTATTTACATTACCCCACATATAACTTAAAAAAATTATTTATGGTCTTTAAAAGACTCTTGCTGTTATTCCCTAGTGACTCTAATTTCAATCCCATCTTAGTAGCATCTTCCTTTGTAAAAAAAAAAAAGTGCACGTAAGCAAAGCAAATTAATCAAAATTGGCCATTTCTGACAATGCATTCCTGATTTCACATCTATATTCAACTCTGACCAAGAGGCAGGAGACACACTTTACAACTGTTCCTTTAAATTCTTGATTGGTCTCTGTATTGATGAAAGTCTAGAAGTCTTTCATGGTTGATTTTCTTTACAATGTTGTAGTCATTATGTGAACTATTTTCCTGATTCTGCTTTCTTGTCTCTGTAGCATTTCATGTAAGTCTTGCCAAGTTTCTCTGAAGTCTTCCTATTTGTCATTTCTTATGGTAAAAAAATATATATTTCATTGCATTCATATACCACAAATCATTCAACCATTCCCCAATCCATCCATGAATACTGACTGTCCTTTCTTTTTTTTATAATTGCACAAAATGAACCACATATTTCTGTGTATGTGTATATACATATGTCTTTGTATATGAACTGTATGTATGCATTAATATATACACACATGTGTAATACATAAGTTGATTCATATATATGATACATGTACACATATACATGTATCATCTTTTTATACATGTATATATAAATATATGTGCATGTACATATGTATATATATATATATATATTCCTTTATATATAAATATAACCTTTTCCCCTCTTTGATCTGCTTAGGATATAAACCTTGCAATGATATTGCTGAGTTAAGGGTTTTATACATTTTATTGACCTTTCTGATATAATTCCAAATTGTTTTCCAGAAAGGATCAACTAATGCTCATCTCCACACACAATATACTAACATTCTTGTCCTTCCACAGTCCCTACAACTTTTGCCATTATCTTCATCATCTTTGCCACCCACAATGAAACTCAGTAAAGCCGACATCATCACATATCTAGATACTTTTGGATTCATACAAACCATAATCATACCTGTGTGTAGGCTTAATTGAAATATGTATTTAATAGTTCAAAATATAAATTGGTAATATGTTTTCAAAAATGATCAACTTGCCTATAACATAAGACAGCCTGCAACTTTTCAGGAAAATTGGCCATCAAATATGTATTTCTTTAAGGTGTTTTTTCTAGAACTGGAAATATATTAATATTTATATATATATATATCTTTATTTCTGAAATTATCTAACTTATTTCTTCATGTTTTCCAGCACCCTCAACAATAACAACATTACTAGATTATCAGTGGCAAGTTTCAACCATATGCCAAAACTTAGGACTTTGTAAGTAGTCACTATAAAAACTGCATGCCAATTTGATCTATTAAAGAGTCTAATTTTGGTGTTAATGTACTAATATAAAGGAGCGTGTGTGTGTGTGTGTGTGTGTGTGTGTGTGTGTGTGTGTGTGTGTGTGTGTGTTTAATGGAAGAGAAGGCAATAAGATAAGACCTAAGTTATGTCTCTCAATTTGAAAGTTTTATCTTAAAATATTGGTTTTGAGAATGACGAGAGGCAGTTTACTGTACAATCTTACATAGGTCACATTTCATTAAGAAATGGAAGTCTTTTTGATTGGCCATCATAAATAATGAATGAGAAATCTTTACGATTTTGTTACCATCATGCAAGTAGACCTAATCATACCTAAGCTAACCCTCCAAGATTCTTTGTGACAATATTAAAATCCTACCTCTCCAGTGCTATTAGAAGCAAGGTTGTGTTGGCACATACATACACACATACACACATATGTGTATATTTGTATACATTTATATGTATATTTTTTAAACCTCCTTAGAAGTTAAGTTATAGCATAGACATTAAAATGCCTCCAGGCTACTTGAAAATGCTTTCCAAGACATGGTTGGTCTTTGTTACCTTTCAAAAACTACCTAAAATGAGGCAGTGATGCTAATGACTGTTACTTGGTGCAGTCCAAAGCGTACAGTATGTGGGATCAGAGGATCCTGATTTGAAATCTGGCCTTGCTACTCAGAATGTGACCTTTACATTCTGTTGAATTTCTCAGCCTTCAGCTGCTTCCTCTGTAAATGTAAGAAGTTGGATGAGATTAGTTCTAAGATTTTTTCTAATACTAAATTTTTTATCATAGATGTCTCAAAATTATCTCAAACTAAAAAAAAATCAGTAATTCAGAAAAAAATAGTTGCATGAAAGTATTGCCAGAAGCTTTTTGTTTTTTGTCAAATGTAATTATATGTCTCCCAAAGGGATATTTTGTTTCTCATCAGAATACATTTAGAGAGAGAGAGAGAGAGTGTATATACTTAAAAGGTTTGCACAAATGTATCATATATTGAATTAGGTTCCTTTTTGATTTATTAGTATCAATTTCAGTGTCTTGAATGAGATTATTTTTTAAATTTGTAAACAGCTTTTCTAATAGCGGATGTTATCTCCCAGAAGTGTGATCCTTCATCTTTATATGCAGAACTTTGAAAATAAGCTAATATAGTTAATCTGGACTGTTCTGTGAGAAGCTACCAGATCTAGGACTCACTGACCAATTCATCTAGATAACATATATTGTATTTTTATAGAATGAATGTGTTGTTTCACTTATTTGATCTAATACAATTCAATAAAAAGAATACTGCAGTTGCAAGCAAGAAAGCTAGATTTAAAAGCAAGTTTAGACACTTGCTAACCATTTCATATCTTTAAGTCTCAGAATCCTCATCTATAAAATGAAAAGATTTGATTAAGTGAGTCATAGAATTTAAGGAAAACAAGGTATAGTCAAAAGAGTCATGGGTTTGTGGTTTGGAGAGACTGGAGTTCAAATATTGCCTAGTGGTATAACCAGGGACAGATCATTTACCAACCTAATCTCTTAACCTGTTTCCTAATCCGAAAAATGGAGCACCCATTACCCATAGTACCTTTCTTGAAAGGTTGATGTGAGAATCAAATAAGATCATTGTAAAGTTCTTTACAAACCATAAAGAACTGTGTGTGTGCATATGTATGTGTGCATATGTATATGAGTGAATGAATGTGTACACACACATATATGTACATATACATAAAAGATCTCTTTGGGTTCTGTCATTCAGGGATTCTAACTGGGACAGCTGATTTGATGGTGAATAAACATAGTAATCCTGACTTTAAAAGATCTATTATAAAGACTTTTTTGTGATTTTTATAGTGTATCTAGAGAACCATTGGAGCCTATTAGCTTACTAACTTTTTTATATTATGTACTCATTTAAAATTAATTTGTGCATATTTGAATCATTGCAATTTGTTTGGTTTGCTGCAAGAATGATTCAGAAAGAGATTTCCCAACATGGAGAATGAACTTTTGGGTTTCAAAAATGGGTCACTGAGAACTCAAAGGGAAAAGATACAAAGGCTATCTCAATGTCCCTAATTTGGTACCATGGAGTACCTTCTATGTAGCAGAAGGTTCTGTGTTATACCTTTTGTGCTAATCTTCCTAAGTTCCAGTGAGATTTGAAGCAATCTTCCCAAAATTTTAATTTCTCTCCTGTGGTCAGTTTATCATTCTATAGAATTGATGTCATTTTAAAATACCATTTTATGGTTGAATTAACTTTCTGGACTGAATTCCATGTTTTAAAATGCATTGCTATTATGCAGTTAGGATGGAATACGTCAGCAAAAAAGTTCTAGTATGACATTGCTCTGTCATGGACAATTTTGGAAACAAGACCTTGATTTATAGCTTGGTACGTCTTTTTCTTTAGTTTGGGAAAACATAAAAGCCAGTTTGAAGTAATCTACCTAATTTAATGAATACATTTGTCTTATATTTTATTAATGGTGGAGTGCTTTTTGCCACTTGGAAAGGAGCCATGGTCTTGTGTAACTCTCTGCCAACAGAGAAGCAACTTACTTAATTCCTTCACTGGCTGCCATTTGTGTCTTTGAATTTCAGGCACTGCTTTGAGTATGGGTTCCCAAGAGCCAAGAGCAGCTAATCCCCTTTTCTATGATTAAACAAAAAGGAAGGAAATCAGAAAGGGGAGGTAAAAGAAGTGTTTCATATTGAATTATTATTCCGTCTTGTTCAGCAGAAAATGCATGTGACCGGCTAAAAAGGATTTTGCAAGTGGTTTCTATAGAGACTAATAATGAGAAGACTCACTGATATTTCTAATTGGAAGCCAAATCTTTTATTAACCTTTTTTTCCCCTCGCTGTCAGTATGTTACCATTGAAGAACAATTTATTTTAGACTTTTGTCTCCTCACCTCTTTTTAAAAGGTCCAAGCTAACGAATTCCAGAGCTGTTTTCAAGTTCTTGTATATTTCTTTAGTTCAAAATGAAGGAAAAGAGAGAAAGCTATAGAAAATTAATATTGTGTTAGTAAACCATTTATAAATTAAACTAATTAGAATTTGACTCGCTTGTTTTTATACACTGGCATGTTAATAAATAATGCCAACCAGGCAAGGTCTCAGATTGAAATTTTGAAAAATTGATTTTCATTAAAAGCTTATTGTTAATAAATCTTCAATGTCATTGAAACAGTAATCTTTTGTTTTCTTTATAATTTAAACATATTGACTTGTTTCCTTTCATTTAGTCGACTTCATTCCAACAACCTCTACTGTGATTGCCACCTGGCCTGGCTCTCTGATTGGCTCCGTCAAAGACCTCGGGTTGGCCTCTACACTCAGTGTATGGGTCCATCCCACCTGAAGGGCCATAATGTAGCTGAAGTTCAGAAACGTGAATTTGTCTGCAGTGGTAAGGGAGGAAAATTATTTTGCTATTTGTCTGTGGGTTTACAAACAAAATCTCTCCCTCATGAATCCTTTTTAAAAAATGTAATGGATATCACTAACGTGCATTTGTGCACTAATCTTTCTCTGATTTTTACATGCATTTTCTTGGATGATATTAATGAACTCTAAAAAGATTTATGTTTTACCAGTACAAACATGCAAATGATTCACATTTATATTTATATTTAAAAATTGAACCAGTGTCTAGAATGGGAAGAGGGGAGGAGATGAGATAATTCATGGATTAGAGTTGTGTTTACATTTCTGCAGCTGAGAGTAAGCCATTTTTCTGTTTAAGTAAGACCTGATGCTTGGATAATGGGTATTACATAATGAAAGTGTTGGCTAATCCAAGAACCCTGCCATAAAATGAAAGGTGAATAGAAATTCAAACACAGTTTTAAAGAGCAAAACTATTTTTCATTTCCCTTAAACGCAAATAGCCTCAGTCAGGATGGAATATTTCACTTGAAACAAATGATGAGACAATAACAAAAGTTTTAAATGTATATGTATTATACATATAATTCAATCTATGGTTCAATATAAGGTTCAAATGTATGTATACACAGATATATGTGAAAGAAAGGATATACATGTTTATATCTCTTCTATTAGTCTAAGATATGTCTAAAAATATTTTAAAATACTTTAAAAATTCATGTCACTGTAAAGGTTACTTGTTTATCAAAGGACTGATTTTGTAGGAGGAAAGTGTGACCTGGTTCATTTTTCTCTTTTCATAGATTCTGAGTTGGAAAGGACTTTAGGGCCCTCAAGTTTAATTTCCTCATTTTACAGTTGAAATACTGGAATACAAAGAGGCTAACTTTATTCAGAGTTACTCAGCTAGTGTCTGAGGCAGGTTTAAATTGGGGTTTCAGGTCTTCCTACCTCAGTTCACTGACCTTCCACTATGCTACAATGTTGCTTATTTTTTCTTCAAGTGCATGCATTTTCAAGTACTTTGCATAACCTCAAAGAAAACCCTCCAACAATGCTTTGGTATGTTTTAATTCACCTGAATGTTTATTGCAATTAAATAATGAAATGACTAACCATTTGTTACTAACCACATTTTCTCTCTTTCTACTTTTTTCCTTCCTTTTTTTCTAGATGAGGAAGAAGGCAAGTTCTCTATCTCTCTCTTTTTAAAAACATTTAGAATACATATATTTGTATATATTTTTTGTAAAAATATATAGATTGTTTTAAATGATTGGAAATAGTAAATGTCCCACAGTTACTACCCAGTACTTCATCAATGCAGTGGCCATTTTCATCATAGGTAACCATGATGACTGTTTCTGATGTGTTTCAATAATCAATTCTGTTTCTTACCTCTATTTGGAAAACTTTATTACACAATGAGAAAAAATGGGTATAAAAGAATTACCTGTGATTCTATTACTAATGTAAATTACAATGTAAATTATATCACATCAGTTAAATAAGATGTTATCCTATATATATTATATATATTTCTATATACATATATATATTTCTATATGCAGATATAGATATTATGTATATATTTCTATATACAGATATAGATATTATGAGGAGAGGAGGAAATAATAGTGCTTTATAACTATAGATACTATTGTGTTCTCTTCCAGCATAAGACAAGATTTGAACTAGATAGCCAATGACAGTGGATTAAATCTCTGTATTTTCAAAATTTTGGGTGATGAAATTTGTAGCTCCAGCTGGTTACCTGCTTATGCTACTGTACTGAGCAGCATGATGCAATTTTGTAGTACAACTTTTACATTCATACTTATGAAGCAATCATTAAGATTTTTCTACCCATATTGCCATGCTGTTAAACACACACATACACACATGCACACACACATACATGCATGTGCACACACACATTTATTATGTTCATTACAGTATCCTTTTTTATTCCCATAATTTTTAAGGGAAGACAGTAAGAATTAACCACAGAAACTATACCTACTTGAGAGTAAGCATATTTAGGATAGGAACTAAAAATGTAATTTATATAAATATCATTGTTGCTTTTGAAACCCATTGTTCTTTTACCTGGAACTTTAGTGGTGAATTTGAATTCATTATTTATTGAGATTAATCTAATTTACTTATTGATCCAAACCATAATGAATTATAATATGTACATAGCTTCAGTGCCATCTAATGCAATATAATAAACATTTCAAAGCAAAAACTATGCACCAAGCATTGTACTAAATCCTGGGCGGGGGAGGTGGGGAGTGAGGATAGGGAATAGAATGTTTAAATGAGACCGTGTCCCAAAACTTTCAATAACAGTGTAATGTGGTGAAGTATTTAGGAGGTGAGGGGGAGTTTCGTTTTCCTAGATGCTCATTATTTGAATTAAACCTATTTCTCCAAGAACTTTGCAGTACTAGACAGTAAAACAATTACTGTCCATTTCTTTTTCAGGTCACCAGTCATTTATGGCTCCCTCTTGCAGTGTGTTACATTGTCCAGCTGCATGTACCTGTAGTAACAATATTGTGGACTGTCGTGGAAAAGGTCTTACTGAGATACCTACCAACCTACCAGAAACCATCACTGAAATGTATGTCATTTGATCTTTTCTATTCTATTTTTATTTTCTATTATTATTTCATTTCTTCATCAACTTTCCAGTACATGTCCTTCCTGATTATTTGTGGAAAATCTGAAGCATTTCCAAAAAGGAAACCAAAGGATCACCCAAGGCAAATCTTGCTTTTAGATTCTCATTGATATGATATTGATATGAAGAGGATCTTTGTTTACTGTGGCCACTAGAAGAAGATGTTTCTCTAGAGAAAATAATTACCTGCCTTCTCTGGAGGAAGGTGTCAGTCCACAGCTTTAGAAAAGGAGGATAATGCTTTACATCAATCTAAAAAGGGATGCATGCCTAGCATAGGATGAGCCACATGGAGAGAACTGAACAAGAGACGAAGTTTATTGATTTTCCATCGTCTCCTGACTCA
This sequence comes from Potorous gilbertii, assembly GCA_028658325.1. Taxonomy (NCBI): domain Eukaryota; kingdom Metazoa; phylum Chordata; class Mammalia; order Diprotodontia; family Potoroidae; genus Potorous; species Potorous gilbertii. The sequence continues at coordinate 209,618,280 of CM053772.1, read as the reverse complement.
AAATTTTATAATATGGCTTTGTTATTTTCTGTAAGAGTTGTGCATTTTCACAACCTAATGCCATCCAAGTTGGACATGTTATATCTATATAGTTAAATTTTATTTTTAAATTAGTTTCTTATGTCTTTTTTTAAAATTACCATGACTTCCCCTAGTATCTATCTTCCTTCCCTCAGAGAGCCATTCTATATAACAATTATTATTTTTAAAGACAAAAAAAATAGAAAAGGGGAAAAAAATCAGTGTAACTGATTAGTACATTGAAAAAGTCTGAAAGTAGGTACAGTGAAAATAAGTATAGTGTGGATTTCCCATCTCTGCAAAAGGGTGGAATGGTGATATCTTCTCATATCCCTTCTTTTGAGCCATATTGTTCTTTATAATTTTGCAATATTCATTTTTAATTTTTTTTGTGTGTGTTTTTTCTTCCATTTAAATGGTTGTATTCATTGTGTATGCTGCTTTCTTGACTCTTTAATTTTATGTCACCTCACATATATCTTTTTATGATTTTCTATATCTGTCATATTTTCATTTCTTATGACATAGTAATATTCAATTACATTTATGTAGCATAGTTTATTCAGCTATTCCCCAGTTAATGGGAATCTTTGTTTCCAAATCTTTGTTGTCAGAGAAAGTGCTGCAGTAAATTCTTTGGGTCTGTGCAGACCTTCTTCTTATCAAGTTTCCTTGGGTTTTAAGCCTAGTGATGGAATCACTAGTTTAAAGAGTCTGTACCTTTTGGTCAATCTATTTACATAATTTCCAACTGCTTTTCATAATGATGGTCCTGATTCACGGCTCAACCAGTAATGCGTTAGTTTGCCTATATTTCTCCAACCCCTCCAGAATTGATTATTCCCATCTTCTGTCATCTTTGCACAGGCACATTTTAAAATCAATAAGATCACTCAAGAAAACTTTGATATTACAGTGATACAAGGCAAAGAGCTAGAGAAGAATGTATAACCGTCTGAAAATACTTTTATGCTTAAAATTGAAGCAGTCATCATCTTCACAATACCACATGCAAAACTTATTAAAAAGTAAAAAATTCACTAAGTAAGATTGCCTTCAACATGAAATAACCAATTTCAAGTTTGTTTCATAAATGGTTGTTTTTTACTAAATTAATTTTTAAAACTCAAAACATCCTTACTGCTCAAGATATCGCATCATGAAACCAAAGAAAATTTTCTATAAATATTACTAAAATTGATCAAGTTAAAATTAATTTAAATAACAAATTCTGGTTAAGAAAATATGATCTGCCCATATGAAGCAATCAGTGAACCAAGTAGTATTAGACACATTTTAGAATTATATAAGTGATATAAGAATGTGCTTTATGGTATGTTGCCTTTATAAAATATAATGGTGTGTAATCACTTTGTATAATAAAACTAAAAGGGCATAGAAATAGGGCCTGAATCAGATTTTGAAATAGATGTAATGTTGATTTTGGTAGTGGGAACATTCCAAGTAGGAAAGCAGAATGAGCCAAAGACATCAATAGAAGTGATCATGTTGCTTGATGGATAGGTAAAGGATCATAAAGGGAGCAAAGTGTTCATTTTTGATAAGAGTGAAAAATGGGGCTGGGAAACAGAAACATTTGTGAGCACCCTAAATTTAGATTGAGTATTTAGCTTTAATATAACAACTAGTAAACAAATATTGTCCTTAGGCATGGGGATACCATGATAAAATTGGTCTTTTTGGATGACAGAATGAAGAGACCAAAAACAGAAATAATAGTTTAGAGTTGATAAAATAGGCCAACGTAACATGATGATGAGTTGACCATGGCAGTGAGTATGAAAGTGAGACTTCTGGAAGACATTTTGAGATACAAATTAAACAGGCTTGGTGAATGATCAAATATGAAAGGTAAAGGAAAATAATGAAAGAAGATTGACTCATGAGCTTTGAGACAGAGAATTTACAGAAACGCAGAAGTAAGGATGGAGGAAGAACCTTTTTAGCCATATAAATTGAGATTTATACAAAGAGCCATAGAGACATAAGACTTAAGCAACAGTGGGTGTCTGTTAGAAAAGACTTTAAAGGTTATAACAGAAACTCAAGTTAGAGTGAGTGATCAAGATAGGACAACTAGATATAGGAGTTATTAGACTATATTTGAGAATTAAAAGCAAGAAAGGAACTCCAAGAGAATTAATGTAGGGGAGGAAGATTAGGTGCTGAATAAGGACTGAACCATGTAGGAAATGTGAGGTTAGTGGTTGAGGAAAAAGGGGTAAGCAAAGGAAGGATTAATCATAAAATTATTGAAAGTATGGTATTCATAGAAGCCATGGAAGAAAAAGCTTTCAATATTACTGGTCGATAGTGCCCAATACTGCTAAGACATTAAGGGAAAGCCAGGTGTGATAAGCATATGTTTATAGTCTGTTCCACTGGGGAACTGGTGGATGCCTTAGGTTCTGAGTTCTGAGCTACAGTGGTGATAATTCCAATCATATGTCCTCACAAATCTTCCACAAGAATGATGGAGAGAACCACCAAACTGCTTTGGCTGAGGCATTAGGAAGGGGCAACCAAAAGTGCCAAGGTCAGAAAAAGGGAGCAAATTAAAATTTCTTTCCCAAACAGTATTGGGATATTAACATCAGGTCCATTACTTTCCTCTTCACTTCTAGCTTGGGAAAGATGGGAAGAAGATGATGACGATATGATAGGAGGAGGAGGAAGAAGAGAATGGACATCTAGGTGATAGAGTGATAGGCGATGGAGTATCAGGCCTAAAGTTACGAATCATCCTGAGTTCAATTCTGGCCTCAGGCACATACTAACTGTGTGATCCTGGGCAAGTCACCTAGCCCTGTTTGCTTTAGTTTCTTCATCAGTAAAATGAGCTAGAGAAGGAAATAGCAAACCACTCCATTATCTCTGCCAAGAAAACTCCAAATGTGGTTATGCAGAGTTGGCCATGACTAACAATGCTGAACAACAAGCAGTAGAGTGGTAGGAGGAGGAAGAGGAAAAGGAGAAGAAGAAAAAGAAAGAGGAGAAGGAAAAGGAGAAGGAGGAAAAGGGAGAAGCAGAATGAGAAGAAGAACAAGATTGACTACCAGTCACTTATGGTGGACCTTTGAAAGTAACATTTCTATAGAATTCTAAAGATAGAATATAGATTGAAAAATATTAAAGAAATAAACAAGAGAACTGGTAGTCTGTGTGACAAACTTTTGATAATTCTTTTCAATGAAAGATGTTATCAGAAATGAGACAGTGATTAAAGGGTCAACAAAACCTATAATTTAAACATAGAGAATGATATGGTATAGTAGAAAAAGGAATAGACCTGAATCAGAAGATACCTGTGTTCAAATTCCAACCCATTAATGTTTATGTGAAAATTATGTCATTTAATCATACTAGCCCTCAGTTTCCTTATCTATAAAATTAGGATAATATTATAATATTTATATCATGGTCTTGTTAAAAATGAAATAAAATATTTTGTAAAGCAAAGTATTAGAAAATATTGATTACTATTTCATTTATAATAACTATATTTTAATGAAAATTAGAAGGAGATAGTTGAAATACAGAAAGATTGACCATACTAAAGAGGGAGAAAATATGAGCAGGGGCAAGGTTTCTCAGGATGTAGTAAGATCCAAAAAAAAAGGTTCGCTTGGGAAAACTGGGAATCTTTTTCCTCTGAGGCTTTGAGAAAGGGACAATAGCCATAGAAATAGATATATGCAGTAAAAATGACAGTTTTCTAGTATTTTATACTAAAAAATACTTCCATATTCTTTGATCTCCAGTGCAGTTCTCTTTTTTGGTGGTTTATGGGCTTTATATAATGGTAGAATTTAATAGCATAAAATGTTACAAAATATAGTATGTCACCCTAGGTTTGGTATTGTACTTCTGATTCCTGTTTTTTCTTACTGAGCTCACAGTGAATAAGGATATTCAATTCTCTTTGCAATACCACTTAATTCTTTAGAAGGTCATCATTAACTTTGAGAATTATCATTTCAGATTTCTATAAATTGCATAATTTAGATTCCATTAGTATCTACTCTATTTCCTTGTTCTTTTCTTCCTTTCTTTCCCAACAAGGGGCCAATCACCTAGTTAATAATATCTGATTTGCATGGAAAAATTTTGGCTGTCATGGATCTACTTACAGTGTTATCTTTGTAGACATTTTATGATGAATACAAAGTCCCTTACTATACTTGTGTTGTAGTTAGTGAGTTGATTCAATTGAGTCCAACTCTTCATGAACCCATTCATAGTTTTCTTGGCAAAGATATTTGAATGATTTGCCATTTCCTTCTCCAGTTTATTTTTTGCAGATTGAGGAAACTGGGGCAAACAGTTAAGTGACTTGTCCAGGGTCACAAAACCTAGTATCAAAGAGGCTAGATTTGAACTCAGAAAGATGAGTCTTTCAGATTTCAAGCCCACTGCTCTACATATGACACCATCTGCTCCTGTAGGTTATGTTAACTGTCCCTCTGTTTCTTTGAAGTTCTTTTCTTTTTTTCACAGGACCAGTTCTTCCTAGATCTAACATTACTGTTTATTTTTTCCTTTTCCTGTTCTGCCCTGCATGATCTCCATTCATTTATCTTTAGGAATGAAATATAGTGATGGCCATATGCAAGTCAGATTTAATAATCTTTACTTTGAAGATACCCATTCTTCACTGAGTATTCTAAATAATTATGCCCACTTCCAGAATAAGGCATCATTTTTCCATTTTCAAGCACACACTGAAAAGTATCTTAGCCATTAGTAAAGATGCCATTTTCCCAGAAGAGTTAATGGGCTTTGAATTTATACCACAGTGTTTGCATTCTTCAAATATATTCCATTTATTTGTTATTTCACAGTGAATTTTTATATAACAAATTTAGATTCCACCCTAAATATTCAAACAAGATGCTAGCTAACAGATTTATGGAAACCAAATAATATTTTTTTTTATTTTGTTTAAATTTATCTTGGTATGAAAGACATTTTCAGTGAATTTTCAGACTTCAGTCTCAATTTGCCTTTGGCATTTAAATTTAAGCACATTTGATGAAAACTTCTGAAAGAATGCATTCAACTTTGTGGATTATGGAATCTAGTAGAAAATAGGCATAATTAAGCAGACATTTTAAAAGTTTAGTCATTCACCAAAACTAGCCTTTTTTTCGTAAATTTGTTATTTCTAATCAGGGAACTTGAGAATGTGACACCATTCTAAAAATTTCCAATACTTTGATTATAACATGATCATGTATGTCAGAGGTATTTGATTCAAGACCAGCTGGCACATTCACTGGAACCAGCTTAAAATTGAATTGGGTCATATTTAACAAAATAAATAAAAATATAACACAATGTAGATAAATAGATTTTTTGCCTAAAAGAAAGGTTTATATGAATGTATAAACCAATTATTCTTAAGGAATTCTAACAAGATTTTCTAAAAAAGAGAAAAAGAGAGTTCTGTGGTTCAGTTCTATTATTTTCAGTGCTAATCACTACAAATCACCATAGCATCTTTTGAGGTAAAAGTTATACTTTACAGGAGATATTAATCACATTTACTTTTCTTCTCAATTATTTTAAACTATCTTCCAAGTTTTTCAAGTACTATAAATGTCTCTGAATATATATATACACACATATGCATATAGCATATATGTATGCATATTTAAGTATACATGTGTGTATAGACACACACACAAATCCTTTGATTCCAATTAATTGACGTTCATACTCTGGTAAGAAATAGATTTGTTGTGTTTCTTTAATATATAGAGATATATGAAGCATAAGCACAAAATATATTCCCTCCAAAGATAGGGCATTTTTTAAAAAAAGGAGATAGGTCATTTAAAAAGTCTGTGTGTGGGTATGTGTAATATGTACACATATTTGAATTAAATATGTGTACATAACTGTATAACTGAATTTATATCCCATGTAAGAATAATTTGAAGGTGATTTCGTGAGGAAAAAGATTTGTAAGCTAAAAAATACAGTTTTGCCTATTGTCTTTCTAACAAATTGGAACATTAAAAAATTATTTTCAATCCCATTTATGGTAAAAAAAAAAAAAGAGCCACCCTGCTTCATGTTAAGACTTGGGAACTTACTAATTTCAGTGGGGTTTTCATCTCATTTCTCCCTAACATGGATGAAAAAGTTTTGTTGCTTCGTATATTTTGAGAGTATTACAAGAGCATACAATCAAAAGCCAAGTTTCTCTGTATCCTAGAAGAAAGTAGACTGAATGAGTGTTTATATTAATGTAGGAGAAAAATGGGATATAATATGAAGAGAGAATGAAATTGGAATCTCTAATGCAATATTGTAGAGGAAATATTAGGTTCAGAGTTAGAATGCCTGGATGAAAATCTCATATTTGCTATTTTCTAGCTGTATAGTTAAGATGAATCTCTTTACCTTTTTGCCTCAATTTACCCATCTGTCAAATAAATATAATAATATATTCTACTTATCTAAAGTGGCTGGTCTAAAGAAAAATGTTTGATAATGCATTAATATTGGATTGCTACAAGAAAGGGTATGACAGTCAAGTTCCCAGTGACTCTATCCTTGTGGCTTCCCAGATAGATCTTCCCTTCTATAGTTACCACTCTCTTGTAAGTGTTGTCTCTCCCTGTTAAAATGAAAGGTTCATGAAGTCAAGGATTGTCTAATTTTGGCATTTGTATCCCTCTTGTCTGTCACAAGGTTCTTAACAAATTGTTGTTGAGTTGTTTCCATCATGTCCAGTTCTTTGTGATCTCATTTGTGGTTTTCTTGGGAAAGACACTGGAGTGGTTTACCATTTCCTTCTTCAGCTTATTTTACAGATGAGGAAACTGAGGCAAACTGGGTTAAGTGACTCCTTCAGAGTCACACAGCTAGTGGTTGTCTGAGGCGAGATTTGAACTTAGGAAGATATATTCCTGACTCAAGGCCAGGCACTTTATCCACTATTCCAGCTAGCTGCCCTGATAAATAGAAAATGATGACTACTTGTTCTTATATCTATTCATGTTAGCCTTTATCCATAGGCAATTCATTTAACCTTTAAGTGCCTCTGGTATTGAACTAAGTTACACATGAGTTGCTGCTGAAAGTTTCCTCACTGAGGGAGTCCTACACAGTGAAATCAAAGGTCTAAACCACAGCAATATAAATTATGATTAATAATAATACATACTGGGGAAGAATGGGGAAGTAAGAGAATTTTAGAGCAGGCAGGGTCCTCAAAGGTCACCTAAGCATTAGTCATACCTTTACAGGCTGAATAAAAAAAGCTAAATGCAAATAAATATAAAAATAAATACTAAAACTAATGCAAAAAAGTAGAGAAGGAAATAGGGTAGAGTAAGTAATCAGGAAAGACAAGTCAAAGTTGACAAACAGACATTTGAGAGTCATATGTGTATCAGTGACAATGAAAGCAATCCTTTGAATGGCAGAAATTGTCTAAGGTAATGAAAGTGAACAGAAGAGTGCTGAGGGAAGAAACTGAAGGATACAGAGAAAAAGTAGTTGTAGAGGTGAAGGAAAAAAAACACAATAGGAAGTTCTCTTGGGAATTAAGTGGAGAGAGCTTAAGAAGTAATTTTGACAGGGTCAGTCTCCTAGAAATGTCAAAGGGGACAAGGATTGATGAAAAGGTCATTGGATTTGAAGAACAGGAGCCCACTGATGAAACAGTACAGTTTTCATAAAATTATGGAGTTAGAAGTGAGATCACAGTGTATTTTGTGGTGAGGAAGGAGGTGCATCCAAATGACTATAGTATGATGACTAATTTTCCAGGTTTATTTACTACATCAAATAAAATAAGGTTATCCACATGCATAGGAGAGCAGTAAAAAAGGAAAAGAAACTATGAAAATCTTATAAAAATGAATGTTGAAAACTACATGTAATTAGAAAAAATAAAATACTATTAGGAGGGAAAAACAAAAAAGAAAGAAACTATGAATCTCTATTTTGTACATTTTGATTTCCTTATTAAATAGATTTAATAGATAAATTTCAGCCTGCCACAATGGTCTCTAATTCGTTCGGGCTTTCCCTTTTGCTCTCTTCAGTATGTTTGAATGTATGAATATATGTATGTCTATATATACACACATATATGTATGCATATATGTATATATACACACTTGTATGTATATATACATACATACACATGTGTATGTATAGATATTTAAAATATTTAGATATGTTCTTTTTTGCTAAGAACCATCCTATCCCTAGCCCCTTTTTCCTGATCTCCTCAACAAGAAAAAAACTATATCTTTGTAACAAATATTCATAGTCAAACAAAATAAATAAACATACTGGCCATATCAGAAGATATATTTCTTATTCTGCATCTTGAATCCAGCACTTTTTTTCAGGAGATAAGCACCAGGCTTTATCACCTATCCTCTGGAGAATATGTTGGTAATTGTACTCATCATAGTTTTTTTTCTTTTAAAAGCTATCTATTAATATACTTTGATCATTTATCTTTATTAAAAATAAGACCTTTATCAAAGGAACTTGGTACAAAAATACTTTCTCCAGTTAATTATTTCCCTTCTAAATTCCATTGCCTTGTTTGTGTTTCTGCAAAAACTTTTTAAAAAAGTTTTAATCCAAATTATCCATTTAGCATTTTGTGTTCCTCTCTATGTCATTCTTATTTGGTCACAAATTCTCTCCTTACCCATAGTCACAAAAGGTATTTCTTACTTGCTACTCTAATTTGTGATGGAAATTTTATATCTGAGTCATGTAGCCATTTGGAGTTTATCTCAGAGTATGGTGTGAATTGTTAGTGTATACCTAATTTTTTCAAGACTCTGTGATTATCTCCTATATATCATGTTTTTACATAGTTGTTTATATGTTGTCTTCACTTTTAGATGCTCAACAACTTGAGAGCAAGAACTGTTTTTGCCTTTATATCCCCAGTCCTTAGTGTCTGACATTTAGTAAGGGATTAGAAATGCTCTTTGACTTCTTGGTCCTAATATACCATCAACTTTCCACCATTTCTCCTTTTCAAAGAGCGTATCTTTCATTCTTTCCTCTAACTAACCTCTCATTTTTAGTCAGTTGCAAAATCCTGTGACATCATCATCTCCATTGTTTCATGTTATTGGCAGAGCATTCACATATACAGCTATTCCCAGGGATGACTTGGATAATAAAGTTCATATGAAAGGTAATGAGGATCTGCAATAAGGTGGTAGCCATGGGACTATGAAAGAGGAAATTTACAAAGGCTTTTGTGAAGGTAGAATCCACAAGATTTAGTAATTGAATTGATATGAGGGTATAGATTCAAGTGATATTAAATAAATAAGAACATTCCTAGGTTGCAAAACAAGATGACTGAATGAATGGTGGACTGTTCACAGAATTAAGAATCATTAGGAGGAACAGTTTTGGGGGTAACAGTAAGTTCAGTTTTGGAAACAGGGTTTGAATTTCCTGTGGAATATCCAGGCTGAAATGTACAACAGACTACTGATGATGCAGTTCAATCAAGGCAGGTCACATCCTTGCAAAATGGGGCTGTCGGACTATATCAATGGTGATTCCTGCAGCCACATATTGACTTGAAAAACCATAAATTAATATTGTCTATGTTTTATTCTATTCTTATTTATTTTTTAAACATTTCCTAATTATATTTAGGGAGCATGTTTGTAGGGTCAGACCTGGCATCAGGAAGACTCATCTTTCTGAGTTCAAATTTCACCTCAAACACTTGGTAGTTGTGTCTCCTTGAGCAAGTCATTTAACTCTGTTAGTTTCAGCTTCCTCATCAGTAAAAATGAGCTGGAGAAGGAAATAGCAAACCACTCTACTACCTTTGCAAAGAAAACTCCAAATGGGGTCACAAAGGTTGGACATGACTGAAATGACCAAATGAATAGCTAACAATAATTACATTTTAATATGGTTTTGGTAACACTGGAATTTTTGCCTGAGCTGTGGATGGCTAGTTTAACATCTGAACTAGGTGACCTCTAAGTTTCCTTGTGGTTCTAAATCCTAGTGCCTTGGATAATCTTCTTAACAAGCAAAAGAGTATTGATTGTACTTGTCTAAACAAAGAATGTGAAAAACAAATTAAGATAGAAGTATAGACAAGAACATAATTAAAAATAACCTTGCCAAAATTCTTGTAGAGGAATCTATATGGACACATTCATCCTTTCAATAAATATCCCAAAACTCAATTTTAAGCTTCATGAAGGTCAGAAGCAGATCTTATTTATATTCTGCACAATGCCTAAAATCATTCATTCATTCATTCATTCATTCAATGACCACTTAAATGCCTTTTTCTATTAAATTCTAAGCTTGGTCTAGGGTATAATATAAATATATTAAGACATCACCCCTGCCTTTGTGAATCTCACAATCTGTTAAAACCCTATAGAATTACAAGATTATAAATATGTTGAATGTTGAATGAATGTAAACAATTTTTTACTGTTGTTTAAAATAAGCCAAAGCTTTATTTTTAAAAGCAGATGTCATAATTTTGGGATCATTCCAAGAGACAGGAGGAGAGACAGCTTCTAGGACCCATTTATGGAAATACAGTCGTAAAGGAAAGTGTTCATCATGGGAAGTAGAACAATAATGAGAATAAATTGAAATTCAAAATTTGGAAATCAGGGTGATGTAATAGAAATCACACTTAGAGCACTTAGAGTTAGGAGACCCAGACTTAATCCCATCACTTAATTCTTGGTAGATATGTAACCATGAGCAGTTCATTTAGCCTGACTTACCTAATCTGTAAAATAGAGCTAAGGTTGCTTCAGAAAACCTCAAAGGTGAAAGGAACTCTTATGGAAACAACCCATGCTTGAACCAGCAACCTCATAAAACTGTTGAAAAGAGCAGGTTTTGTGAACTATAAAACTATGTAAATGTAGGTAGTTATTAAGCTAATAAGCATTTATCAAGTACTATTATACACAAAATACTATGCTAGATGCTAAAGATATAAAAATTTTTAAAAGCCACATTGAGCAGCAAGGTGGTGGAATGGAGAGAGCCTAGAGTTAGGAAAACCTGAGTTCAAATTTGAATGTAGACTAGCTATGTGACCCTGGGTAAGTCACTTAACCCTGTTTGCCTTGGTTTCCTCATCTGTAAAAGGAGCTACAGAAGGAAATGGTATCTTTGCCAGGAAAACCCCAAATGGGATCACAAAGAGTTGGACATGACTGAATAACAGTAACAAGAAGCACATTCCCTACCCTCAGGGAGTTTATATTCCACCAGAGGAGGACAATATATTTCAAATAAATGTGACACTTAATTTGTTCAATATGTTACTGAATGTGATTGATAAAAGTAACCAGAACATGGAAGAAAGAATTGGTAATACTTTAGCCCTTCAAAATAGAAGAGGTACTTTTGTTTTTGGAAAACGGAAGAGGGCAAATGTTTAAATTATTAAGGAACTCCTCTTATAAATCACTCTAGGAAAATGTCTTCTATGGAAAACCAAGGAGAATAACTGTAGCAATTAAGTGAAGATCTGTCTATATCTATTATTCTGTGTTTAACACACATTTTTTGAATGCTATGCATTTATGCATTCATCTATTTGTTCATTCAACAGAGCATTATAAAATATCTATGATTGGAGAAAAGAAAAATTCTTTAAGAAATGACCCCAACTTTGTGAAGCTCATAACTAGATTTACAATCCAGTAAAGATTCATGGCATATAGAAATAGCAATACCATAAAATATGAAGATACTGAATAAGTATATGAATAGTATAAAGAAAGTACCATATGTGTTTAGAGAGGGGATAGAATGGGGAACTTTCTTAATAGAGAAAAGGGAAGAGGATTCAAAGAGGCATTAGATTCTATTGATTCAGTCAATTCAATCAAGCAATTGGTCAAAAAGATCTACCTAATTTATTTTTTTTTAAGAAATGCATTATTTAATTGAATAGTCCTTTACAAACATAGTAAAAAATAAAGTGTAATAATATGTTCTTTGGTGATTTTTACAGATGATATCAGACTTTAATCAAATTCTTTCCTTTCTTAAAACTGTTCTATGCATTTCATATGTTATTAATAATTTAGTAAAGAGCACATCAATGCCAAGTCAGCATGTGTGACTTATATTTTTTCCACTAATTAAGTAATATTGGACATTTTATTTCATCTTCTTGGGCCTATATTTCTTTACCTAATAAATGTTTAACTAGATGATCTCTAAGGCTTTCAGTACTGATGGTTAAAATTATGAATGTAGGGTTTATATGTAGATGTATGTGAGTATTTATGACCATATTAGTATATGTGTATGCAAAGAAAATTTTAAAGATCATAAATTTAAACCTGAAAGGGACCATAAAGGTCACTTGATTTAGCCATTTATTTCACAGTTAAGAAAACTGTGACCCAGAAAAGTTAAGTGGCTTGTCCCAAATCATACAGGTAGTGAGTGTTCTGGTAGAGATGGGATTCGAGGCCAGATGCTTTTGGGTTCAAACCTTGTGCTCTGGCCTCTTCACGGAAGGGCTGATCTTGAAAAACACTCCATTTGCTGGGAGAAGAACACTCACAAATATACACAATTATATGGTTAAAGTTCTAATGGATACTGATCATTAGGCTTTGGGAAACTGAAATGAATTTAACTTTGGTTAAGTATATTCAGTTGTTTTTTTAGGGTTAAAAAACCAAGAAAATGGATTTTTAAAAGAAAAGACACAGTTATCTCAGCAAAGTACTTAATTAAAAAAGAATTAGCACATATGTAATTTTAGAAAATGTAAACAATGTTGTAGTAGTAATTCAGGGGGTAAATATTCACTAAATTGTCCGGCATGTTAATGATGTCCAAAATCAGCTGAAGACTTTAAATCTCAAAAGTATTATACTTTAAAATACATTTGGTTGTGTTATGTACAGATGATATCACAGATTTCAGTTAAGTTCTTTTGTCGTTAAAATTAGAAGCAACATTCCTTAAGAGTAAGTACTTCAGAGATACTTGTATAATAGCCTGGAGATTCCCTGAAGCAAAAGGAACACTGCAACTCCCTCCCTTTCAAAGGACTGGCAGATGTTACCTATGATGAGAAATGTGTTGGCTACACATAGACGTTCCAGAGCTTCAGAAGCTGGAGAGAATCCCCCCACAGAAATCTATTTTCTGCTCTCTGACAGCTGTTTTTGCCATTGACTTTAAAGGCAGATGGGGAAAATGCAGAGAAGAACTGTGAGCTTTATTGCCATGCATAATCAGCATCTGTGCAGTGTGTTACACACACATCACAGAGCTCACACTTTTTGTCTGTGTTGTGAAAACTCTTCAGAGCTTCCAAAACGATCACTAAAATAAGCAAATAGCACATTTCCAACAATCCAGGTCATTTAAATTGAACTCCATCTTGACAGTATACTTGTGGATGTATACCTGTATAATCTCCATCATTCAGTCTTGAATAAAATAAATTGAAAATGTGTATGAAAATACTGCCTGCCGCATAATGTTTAGTTTCTAATTTAGAGTTTCAATTGATTCTATTCTGAGATTTACTTCTTTATCACATTACAGATAAACAGAAATGTTAGTGTGTAGAATGTTTAAATATATTTTAATTTAACTACTTCAGATCTGGCATGTGGAAGTTATTTTATGCAGTGTGTCAGTACAATTTAATTAGAAAGATATTGACTATCATTCATAAGAATCGAAAGCTAGTGAACTGAAAGTCATTTAAAATGAATGAGAATTGTCTAATGTCTTGGAAATTTGTCAAATGCTAGTCAGCATTTTTAGTTACCAAATTATGTCCTAAAATTGTAAACTTAAAAGATCTAAGTTATCACAGATAACTATTGGAAAATAGATCATATATCACAATGCCTTTCTCACTAGAGAAGAGTCATATGTTCAAAGGGAGAATTTTAATATAGTAGGCTCTGGAATTTAGAGCTACACACAGTAATGATGTGTCTTAATAAAATTGTATAGATATGTAAGAACACCACTGGTCACTTGAATAGAAGGGGAAAGAATAATCCATTTCCAGTAATAACTGTAGAGTTTCCTTGGTGGCAAATATCTTTGAGAGACACCATGTAAACTGACATATATTAATTTTACTTTATTATTTAAAGCAAAAAGGCTGAAGTTAGTAACAAGTACAATAAAAAATCAGTTGTGGAGGGGTACAAAGGAGAGAGAGAGAGAGAGAGAGAGAGAGAGAGAGAGAGAGAGAGAGAGAATACAGAAGAAAAGTTTCTTTCCTTGGTGAGACTTGAAAGAATTCTTTGATGATTTATTTACTAAACTGTCTCCATGATCATATCTTATATAGTTTAAATCTAAAATTTTGTTAGTTGTTTTAAGAAGAAACTGAAGCCATTCCTTTGTTATTTGTATAGATACATTGTAATGAAATATTTTTTGAAACCTGAATGTCAGGAAACAAAATCCACTGACCATTGTCACATCAGATTGCCTTGCAGAGGGTGGTTTATGAAATCTTTCCTTTCCCTCCCTCTATTCAGCTGACTAAATTCACGTTCATCTTAAAACTCAAAATATTGAATCTTCCATGAAGGAATAGCTCACCCAATGCTTTTAATTATGGTGGATTTTGTCAGAAGCATGCAAATTTATTTTAGACATTACTCTATCGGTTTTAGTGACCCTGGCATGTATTTAATTAGATTCTTCACGGAAGGGTGGATACAAATTTGCACTCTGAAATTCAGCAGATTCTAGACAGATAAGGCAGAAGATTAGAGGATAACAGGGCTGGAAAACATGAATTTGCTTTGCTTCTTTTGTGAACAAAGTGGAATACCCAATGGTTTTTCTTCTGTATTTATATAAATTGATTCACCATTACCATCCCCATTTTCTGGTAGGCTGTCTTATAAAATGAGATGTTTACACTGGTATTAGTTAATCAAATAGATATTTATATTATTCTGCTGTTAGTAAACCCTTTATACAGAGGGCCTTAAAAGTTTATCCCAGAAGTGTACATTTGTCTATGAACTGTGCGCTACAAGGAAGAAATTAATTCTCTTAATACTCATCAAAATATTTTGCTTAGTATTTGTCATTGATCACATATTTCTTCCTCCTTGAAAACAGGCATGCCTTTGAACAAAGGATCTGTTACACATACTCTGGCCTTAGTCTCTCATGGCCAAGACTGCTATATTTCCTTTCCAAGTTCGAGGGCACCCAGAGGAATTAGACTGTCCCTTCTTCACTCTTGTCATTTGACCAGATTTAGGACAAAGTAGTGAAAGTTAACTTGCTCGAAGATATTTGTGACTTGTGGCCTATCCTCATTTTAATGTTACATCAATATGAATGAAAAATATAACAGAGGTCGTTGTAATCTCATTGTACTACAAAGGAAGGAAAAAAGATCTAGCAAACCAATGTTTTCAAAAAGTGGTGTATTCAAAAGATTAATGTAAGTTGTCAGTGATATAGGATGATTGAATCCTTTAACTTTGTGACAAGAAACCATTCCAACTATAGTCTGGCCATTGTTGTTCTATTTAATTTTTTATAATGAACTAAAAAGATGAAAATAACCTTTAAAAATGATTGCACACATGCACCAAGCTAAAAACCATATGCCCCCAATGAATTCCATTTATACTAGCAAAATATGAAACTGTAAAATGATCCAAATCGCGGTACTGTATGTAATTAGAGCTTTAGAAGTCTTTTTTTTTCTTGCTATGTTGTAAGACATACATAAATAATCCAGGTGCATAAGTCCAGATTTTCACATTACTAAGTCAAATTTCTTGTCTCCTGGGATAATTTCAGAATACTTAGGTACCTTCACAATCATGGGAAATTTTCCAATAGTTCATGGAATTAACATTTTACAACCTGTTTCTCATGAAGAAGAATTCAGCAGAAACAAAACAAATATCCTGAATAGAGAATCACTTTTGCCATATCATTTATCCTTATCGTAATTACTCACCTGAAGAAGTCTGCAAGGAACCATAAACTTCCCAAATATCCTTCTCATGGTAGCTACAGCAATCACATGGTGATTCTTTTGCCTGGAAAATTCCTGGAATATCTGTTTCACTTGGTGCCCTTTAAGACTTTGTAAATTTTGTTGTAATTACTGTCATTTGAATGTAGTGGTAAAAGAAAATGGATGTCACCAGAGCTGTGCTAGGAATTTTTGTGCACAGGGCAAGCACCATAAACTGAACCCATAGCTGAATACTGGAGTGGAGTCACTCCAGGTTTTCCTCTAGTAGCTGGTTTGGCAAATAATTATTGTCAACTGGGTTCAAAGCTGGCATTTCTACTCTATTGAAGGACTGCGAGTGTTACCAGTGTTCTCCAGATTCATCTCTTTGAGGCACAATACCCAACCACTCTGTCCTGGTTATCATATTCTGCCTCTTCGAATAGTCTTCTGACTCATTCAGGTTCTTTGTGTGCTGCGGATAACTTCTGGTGGGCTTTTTAGGTAATGCTGGTTGAATCAGTTTTCTTTGTGTTCTATTGGTAATCAGTATTGGTGCTGTTTTAAATTACCATTTGCTTGGAAAGGTTTTGAAGAGAATCATACAAATTTTCTTAGAAGCAGATTTTTCCCTTTTCTGTTACATGTTAGTAAAAAGTCAACGGCATTAGGGTTGAGTTGGTAGCTTCATTCATTTCCTTAGATGGATAAACTAATATCAAGCAACACTCATTAGGTTTCTGCTATATGGATAGGATAAGTTCTATGCACGAAAGCTATACAATCCTTGCCTTCAAGAAGCTAATGTTTCAATAAGGAGCATATGACATGTGCACATGATGAAAATGAGAATATAGTGGAGTAAATGAAAGATTCTGACAGTGTAGAATTAGAAAAATTTAAGAAGGAAGAGATCATATTCATGTGACAGAAGCAAGAAAAGCTTCATAGCTTTTCATAGCACATGAATTAGACCTTATTGAAGGAAGGAATTTCAATAGGCTCATATAAGGAGAACATGTGTTCTAGGCATGGTGGTCCATGTATATAAGGGCACATGATGGATCGAAGAGCGTAAGATGAGATCAGGAAACAGTTTTCTATTTTGTCTTGAATTTTAAATGTGTGGAAAGTAGCATGAATAAGGCTGGAAAAGTATGTTCAAGCTAGGTTGTGAATGATTTATATACCAAGCTAAAATGTGTATGTAATTAGATGCTGTAACTTCATAAGCATGGAAGTGACATGGTTAGTCCTATACATTAAGGTAGCTGGGTGAAGAATGTATTAGAAAGGAGAAAGACTGCCTACTTGTAAACCAGATAGACATTTGTTACTATTGTAACAATGGAATATTTTCCATGTAAGAGGGAATTAACACCTGAACTAGGGTTATGATTATAGGAATGGAGAGAATGAGATCAAAGTGAGAGAATCTACTGGAGTAAAGCCAAAAGGATTTAGCAACCCTGTGAGACAACCCATTTTAGTCATTAGGCTATCTAAAAACACCATATTGACAGTACTGTGGTCAACTTTACATCTGTCACACCTGTGCCTTTCTCTCCATCATCCTGGTTCAAGCTCTCATCAGCTCTCACCTGAATGACCAAAATAATCTCCTTATTGGTCTCCATACTATTCCTTGAACTTGGCATTCCACCTGCCACCTCCATGTGTTTTGAAGATTTTTTTCCTTCATGCCTAGAAGAGAATTTTGCCTTACCTCAAGGCTAGAATAGACTTTTCCCTTACCTCTGCCTCTTAGAATATTTAGCTTCCTTCAACACTCAGCTTAGATGACATCTTCTGTACCAAGTCTTTCTTAGTCTCTCACTTTGTAGTGCTTCCTCTGTCCTCAAATGATCTGACGTTTACTGATCTTGTACATATATTCTCTAGTAGAAAGTAGAATCATGGATGTCATGGGATGTTAAGTTTATTTTGTTTTTCATTTCCAATCCTAATGCAGTGTCTTGCAAATTAGAGGTGCTTAATAAATATTTGATTGAATTAAATTAATAGTATATATAAGTACTCTATCTCATCATGTATTTGAACTTTAAAATATCAAGCCAATCAAAACAAACAAATGTTTATTGAGTCCTTAATTATAATATCTATTCCAATAACCAAGAATTAATATATGAAATAGATAATAGTTAAGTATAAAATTGTATAATTTTGACTCTAAGTGTAGTAGGAACTTAGAGGCAGGCTTTTCAGTATGGGCGAAAGTAGTCAAGGAAAACCTGGAAAAAACAAGAACTAAGAAGAAAAAAAATTAACCAGGAGAAGACTAGAGAGGGCTGATTCTTACAAATTTGTAGGAGAAGTAGAAAAACTCTCTACTATTAAGATATGTAGTCGGAGATATCAAGCTCTTATGAAGAGGCATCTTGGTATAGTATACTGAAGGAGCCCTGTCTAGAAACAAAGGGACATCAGTTTAAATATTGCTTTTGACACTTTCAAGTTATCCTAGACATGGCATTTACCTCCCTAGATCTCAGTTTCTTCATCTGTGAAATAAAGCGGTTTGACTAAATGGCCAATTTTCCATCTCGTAACTGATGATTCTTTGGTCCACTTGCTTAGAAAAGGAAGGGAAATTGGCTGAAGCCACAGAATTTGTGTTACAAGTTAAACAGAAGGCAAATCTTTCCTAAAGATATTCCAGTCCCAATAATAAAAAAAACATTATTTTCCTGCCTTCTGTATATCTCCAGGATAAACATTTTAGGTGGGACAACTGGACAATAGACAAAATGTTATCTCCTCATCTTTTTTGGCCACTTTTGTTTTGGTGGCCTTAGCTGATGACAAATCTTACATATGCTAATTCACAGAGGAATCATCAAAAAGTGATGACGTAGGGGTTGGATCAAAACAACAATCACAAAACGAGGAAGAATGGTTTTCAGAGTTTTAGAAGCCTTTACATAAAAATTTGCATGCATGCGATTGTTTTATTTTCCAGTTTCAGAAGGATAAAAACAAAATGTGAGTGTAGAATTAAATAATGAATTCTAAAGCCAGCTTTTTTTTCCCTTTTTTCTTGAAGGGGGAAGGCAAGACAATTTGTAGTTAAGTGACTTGTCCAAGGACACACAGCTAATGTGTCAAGTGTCTGAGGTCAGATTTGAACTCAGGCTCTCCTGACTTGAGGGTCAGCACTCTACTAACTGTTCCACATAGCTGCCTCTAAGGTCCCCTTTTCTATATGGAAAGGGACAGAGATTATCTGTATAATTTCTATCCCCTCCCCACCCTGTACCTATTACTATCCCACATACCTTCAAGAGTTAGTTTCTTCCTGATGTCTTATCTGATGACCCCACCCTCAAAATTGTTGCATAAACACAGTTAGATACTAAGTTGTCCAAAGGTTTTTGGGAAAGGAGTATGAATGCATTTATAGTGATCATAAATTTGGCTTCTTCTTAGGAATCTGAACATGAATTATACATATTTAAAACTCTCTTGTCCCACTTTAACATTGTTTTCTTTTTCTTTTACATTGTAGACGTTTGGAACAAAATTCTATCAAGGTCATCCCTCCTGGAGCTTTTTCACCATATAAAAAGCTTCGAAGAATGTGAGTGAGAAAATACTCTGAAATTTTATGCAATTTATGTTTTTTTTTTAACTAGTTCATATTTGTATAGAGGAACCCATCTAAGTGTGGATATTTAAGAGTTTAGCAGCTTCATTATTCATTAACATGAGATTGCTAGCTAGCTCTTTGGCAATTCCTGATTTATTAATAACAGCATTGTTTTACTTAACTTAGATTTTCATTAATCCAGGATTAATGAATGATTTTTCATGAACATGAACTTTTGAAGTGAAAATTTCTGAGGTTCTTTCTTTTCAGAAACAGAATCTTTGAGTACAATCTATCCACAAATATTTTTGAACACAAGCTTCATACAACTGATTTTAATTTTGATTTACTCAGAATAGCATTTTATAGAACAAGCTTCAGTTTTCATCTGTAGATGTCAAACAAATTTATGGGGATATTTTTGGTTTTATATTCATGCTATCTATATTATTTGTTACTTTTTAGAAAATAAGGTTGAATTAATGTAACATAAACTGATTTCTCATTTTAGTGACCTGAGCAATAACCAAATCTCAGAAATTGCACCAGATGCTTTCCATGGCCTGCGATCACTGAACTCACTGTAAGTATGCTTACATCAAATATTTAATAATATTAGGGGCTGACTGAAGACTGACTTAATATATGTATAATTTTGTGCCTTTTGTTCAGTGATAGAAGTTTTATATTAGAACATCTCAAAAGAAAAGAAAATAGGGTCCAGTATCTTAAATGGGAGTTAAAGAATATCTACTTGCCATTCCTGTTTTCTCCCAAGAAATTTTACTTGTACAATAGGGAAAAGAAGCATCCTCCATAGAAAGTACCCTAAAAGGGATGAACTTAATAATGACTATCAAAGAAAGACATCTTCTTGAGGTAAAACCTCTTTAATAAAAGTGGAAGTGGAGTGGTGAAAAGTCATGGAGTCATCTATTGCCAAAGGGCTTTATCTCTTCCTTCATAACTTTAAGACATTTCTGAAAGAGGTCATTCTCATCTCTCAAAGGCAAAATCCAAAGTGGCAGCTTTTGAGTAACAAAGGGACTTTTTGATGATAAATGCTGAAGTTTCCAAAGTTCATTTAGTAATCACAAATCATTCCTTTTCTTCTTGAAGGACCCTCCAAATTCCACAGAGGAAAAAAGTGAGCCTTAAGAAAATCTAGAAATATTTTTAAAAACCTAAACTTTAAAGTTTGAAAATAAAATTAGATGTGTAATTTCCTAATTTAACTTAAACATTAAAGAATATAATGAAGTTGTTTTAGTGAAGATTCTCTGAGAGCAGGAGAAGAAGAGATATTTAGGTGATGTAAAAACAAATATGTCAATAAAAATATATTTGAAAAAGGAGAAAGATTATGGAAATAGGGCTGTAGAACTAATTAGAATTTCAAAGGGTATTAATAATAGGTGGTAACTTACCTCATGCCACAGGGCCCTAATGAACACCATCAATTGCCAACAGAATAATTTACTTCAGACTAATATTCTCACAGTAGAGATTTTTGTGGCATGTGGGGAAAGTTATTTTCCCTTCTAGAGCAAAGAGGGAAATAATTATTTTCAGGTGTTCACATGCATATTCAGGAATACCAAACCAAGCTGACCGGATGATCTGGTCTTGGGAAAGCGTGGAGTAGCCACTTCTAATTTACTATTGGCTTCATTGCTATTGACAGTGGCAGTTCAGGGAGGAAAAGAATTTGGAAAAGGAAAATGTCCTATTTCCAACTCAAAATTTAGTGTGTATGTGGGGTGGAGAGTAAGGTCAAGTGGGAAGCGGAGGAGGGAAGTTTGTATGTTATTAAAAATAAGTATGTTGCATAAGGGAAACATGGCAGAATCAAATAGTTCATCGTGGCAGGCAGGACAGATTTTTTTTTTAGTATTCTGAACTCCTTGGAGAGAAGCCACCTGTGAACTCTAAACAGCCCAGTTGGGATGATCTGAGCCACCATTGGAAGCTTCACTTATGCCACTTTAAGGGTTCAGTGATTCATTTTATCTTCTAATCTTCCATTTGGATTGAAATAGTTTCTTAAAAACTTGAAAAATACTTACCAAATTTCCAAAATGTCTTTATCCCTTCCTAGTAAATGTTAATATCAGCATTTAACATGAACATAACTATAATACTTGACGTATGTAGCAAATTTCATATTTTAAAATCTTATTCTTATTTTTTAGAAGTTTCTTTGAGGCTTGGTTTAATTGATCACTTTGATCTTGTGGAAACGTAGTCATTTACTTGGCTACTTCAGTTTAATATCAGAGTTTAACTTGTTAATAGGCAATCAGCATTTCATGAAACTTACATGAAAATTAGAAAGTGAGCATGCATATGAAGCCCAAAAGAGTTCGCCATCCATACAGAAGTTTGCATATTTATGACAGGAGGGAAAAACACAAGTGTCTACTTAAAGGGATATGGTATGGGAGGGGAAAGGTGGAGTAAAGGTGCAGAAAGGAAGCAAAGTAATGACAAAAACCACATTCTTTTCCCTTGGAAACTGCTAGACCATGAAGACAAGGTCTGCTTATCTACAAAGATCCCAGCTACACAAGCAATTTTTCAGCCTAGAAAGAACTGACTGATACCTGTCTTGACTCCCACAGACACACAGGGTGTCCAGCTCAGGATTCAAACAACACATTATGTCAGTTCAGGTGGGGCTCCATTCTTGACACATTCAGGGCCTCTTCTATAATCTGGGTACAATATGTCTGGAAAATATAGCAACACAAAAAGACAAGTTCAGAGGACCCCTTAATTTTCCTTAACAAACCACACCAGAGAAAGGTAAGAAGGACGGAAGGAAGGAAGGAAGGAAGGAAAGAAGGAAAGAAGAAAAGAAAGAAACAAAGAAAGAAAGAATGCATTTGTAAATGGATTTTTCTATTCCAGCTTTACAGTTTTCTTTTTCCCTATATGCCTGGTGGCTGAAAATACTCAGACACAAACTGAAGTTGAACAATGGATGGATCCTAAGTTTGATAATGGAGGAAAAAGTGAACTAGGTAGCATTTGGGAAATTGTGCAGAGCTTTTAATGATCTCACCAGCCTATCTTCCATATTTACATCTCTAACACCGTCAGATTTGTCTTTCTCCTATTATTTTGCTTATACTTTTGTTGAGTTCACTTGTGCTCCAATGAATTAATGTACTCATTATGTTCTGTTACTGCCAACACGCTACAGAATGGTGGGCATTTCTGTGAGTAAAAACTGGGGGGCAGACTACAATTTCACAATTTCTTTTGAATCTTTAATATTTACCTTTCTTAAATTGAGCATATATTTCCTTATGGATATCCAGGCCATTTTAGAGCCTTACCTCCCTCCATTTCTTGCCTGATTGTCAAGGTTGCTAATAACCTAAAGACTATTTACACATTCATTTTCCATTGTCCTCTAGGTCATTCTACACACACACACACACACACATAAACACACACATATATACTTCAATGCCAATGTTTTGTGGAAGTGATGTTGGATTGCCAAAACTTGTGATAGTAAATTACAGCTTCTAGCAGGACCCACCCAGCTGGAAAAGCTTGGAGTATGAATCTAGTAGTCATATATATCCAAGAACCAGTCTATAGGAATGGAAAGTATATAGGAAGACAATTAGCCTCAGATGGGTGGGTAACAGGAAAGGAATTGAGAGACCGCAGTATAATATATTTATTGCCAGTAATTTTTTTAATGTAGGAGTTATCATAGTGAAGTCTACTATACTCACCTCAGCACCAAAGATTTCATTCTCCTTCTCCAATGTGAGCACTTTCTTTTGCTCTTATAGACATAGGCATTTTTACAGTACAAAAGTTGAATGGCCTGACATAAATCTTTTTGGGGATGGGGTGGGAGGATTATTTAGTCTTGTCATTATGTATTCTGTCAGATAAGAGGATACTGTAAGTTTTATGATGGATTTTTATTTGTTTTATATACTCATTTTTCAGTCATGTGTGACTCTTAATTATCTGTTCTGGCATTTTCTTGGCAAAGATACTGGAGTGGTTTGCCATTTTCTTCTTTAGCTCATTTGAGATAAGGAAACTGAAGCAAACAAGGTCATGGGACTTGCCTAGAGTCACACAGCTAGTAAGTGTCTGAGACTGAATTTGAACACAGGTCTTCTTGACTCTAAGCCCGGCCCATTTTTATGTATAAGATTCAGCTTAATTAAAAAACAACACAGAGATATCAAATCATTTTACTGTAAATGATCATAGGGACAGGAACATGGCCTAGAATTTCACTGATTATAAGGCATATCCAGAGTAGAAATTCATTCTATCAATTGAGGTTGGCACCTTCTCTGCAATTTTTTGTCTCAGAGAGTTTCCTGAACAGTGGAAGCTAAAGTCACTTGTCCAATATTACACAGTAAATATCAGAAGCAAGACTGGAACCCATTATACCTGTCCCTGAGGCCAAGTCTCTATTCCAAATCATCTCTCTATAAGTGGCATATATATACATATATGCACATGTATGCGTATACATCTGTTCAGATATGTTTAAAACAAACTTGAAGTAACATAGATGTCACTTATAAACAGGCAATATGGTATATGTATATTTGTATGTAAAGATACATACTCTATTTCAGTACCATGTCTATGACTTCATGACTGTCAAAACTTTAATCTTTTGAATTATAATCCTTCTGTGGCATTTGTGATGGTTTCATGGATTGTAGTGGAAAAGTCATCATCTGATGGGCATACTCTTGTAATAATAAGTCTCTCTTATGTTAGTTCAGGTGGCATTTTGACAAAACATAAAATCTATCCCTGGGATCAGTGAGATGACCTTGCCTGATTAGAGCAGAGAGTACATGATGAGCAGTAGGAGAGTTTACATAGAGCAGAATAGGTAAAGTGAGGACAAATTATGGGTCAGGGGCAGGGTTAAGGAGCTCTGAAAACCCATTAAAAGAGTTTGTACTTTGACCTGAAAGGGAAATTTTTGAGATAGGAGGAGCATAAAGAACATCTGAGTCTCCCAAGCCGTGGTGTTCTTATATTTAAAAGAAATCAGGCATCATACCCAAGGAAAGTCAGCACATTCTCAAAATATATCTACTCTGTTCCATGTCTCTTTTTGGGTCACTTTTGGGGGCTCTTGTAGAAATGGTTTTGAGAAAACTAGGCACATTTATAGAAAATAGACTCATCCTCTGCTTTAGCTTGTAAATGGATAGCATTGATAAATCATGGCAAGATCACTGCAAAATTTGTAGATCGTCTGCAAGCATGTTGATTTTTGAAATCTGTTTGCTAGGAGACATGCTTCTAAACATTCTCATTTAGCATAGTTTTCAATCCATTTTCAAATAGAGTATCTTATATCCACAACAGCCCTGTGAGGAAAAAAAAAGCATTATCATCCCTATCTTACAAATGAGAAAACTCTGATGAAGAGAGGTTATTTGACTTGTTTACGAGGAAGAAAGCCAGAACTGGAAATCAGGTTTTCATAGTATTGTAATATGTCTTAGTGTGTTATGATAGCACAGATTCCAATATGTTGTACACAGTAGTTATATTTCTCACTTTCTGATTTTCCTAATCATTAACTTTTTTTTTCATAGAGTCCTTTATGGAAATAAAATTACAGAACTTCCAAAAAGCCTGTTTGAAGGACTGTTTTCTTTACAGCTTCTGTGAGTATTTGATATTTTTTTTATTTTTTAGTGTTTTCAATTTAATCAGCATATGTTGGCAGTCTGAAAATGTATGTTTCCATTTATTCTTCAGTAAAATTGGGCTAATACATATGTGTTTTAACAAAAAGTTTAAAACAATGGTAAAAGATAGTATTGTTTAAAATCATTTGTTTAGAGAAACAACAATGTCATTTAGTTTTAAAACTTTTCTCAGCGCACTCTTACAAATTTATGATTTCCAGCTGTTGGACCACTTTTCCCTTGTGTAGTCCTTGCTCTTGGTCTTCTGGAACATCTCTGTTTTGATTTAACAGTGGCTGGAAAGGGGAGAAATATGATGGCATGTTTATCAACCTTTGTTAAAAGAATCAGCAGGAGTGGCAGTGCTGAAAGAGTGCTGTCCACCAACAATGACAACAGAATAAATGATAGTCATAAAAGAAACGGTGGTGCCATAAGGAAGGTTATCTAGAAATCACCAAGAGAAAAAAAATCTACTCATTTGATGAGAAGCATTCATTATTCAAACTTCGTAAGAGTGGACACTAGGTCCTTTAGTAAATATGGACATGAATGAAAGTATCTGGAAACATCAGACCTTAAAGCTGGACATGTAGTCAACAACCCACCCAGTAGATAAATCTTTTCTCCAGCATTCAGAACAAGCAACAAGCCCATTTGAAAATTTATAATTAGAGGGAGCTCCTACTGTACAATTTATTTTGGAGAGTTATAATCATTAGAAAATTCTTATACTGAGCCAAAATATGTCTAGTTATAATTTCTACCTTTTTCTCTTATCTCTATCCCCTTAAATGGCTAGAATGAATTTAATCCCTCTTCCATATGGCAACCTTTTCAGTATTTGAAGATACCAATCTTGCCCTTTCTATTTCACATATAAATTACATGTAAATATCTCCAGTTCATTTATTCCAGGAATTCTTACCCTCAGGGAACTTTGTTATTCTAATATTTTGAAGTAAAATTTGAATTATATTTTAAAATAATTGGTTTTCATTGAAATTCTATGTATTTTGTTGTATGCATTTAAAAACATTATTCCAAGAAGAGGTTCATTGGCTTCACCATACTGCCAAAGGGGCCCATGACCCAAAAAGTTCAAGCCCTTGACTTAGTTATTATTCATTTGATTTCCAGTCTTGTCATTATGTGACATACTTCAGTTTTCATGTCTCTAAATGTGATCTACCTGTGCATTCTAAAATGGACATTTTTCCTTCTCTGAGGTTATATACTTAGTTGAATCTGTGGTATCATTGCTTTGAGTACTTCCTTCACCGGTTCAAGGCATAACCATTCCCTCTTTACTCATCTACAATTCTTGTCCACATCTTTCTAGAAGTGTTTCATAGAGATCCACCTTCCTCTGATACTTTTTAAATGTAAAACACACAAACATAGCACCTCTCCATTGTTACCACCTTAAGATTATTAAATATAGCAGTCTTTAAAGTGTTTTTTTTAATTTTTCAATAGTAATTTATATCTTAAGAAGAAATTTTATAAGTAATATTTCTATTTGGGAGACTGATTAATATAGTCAAAAGAACCCTAAACTTGAACTTACAGGACTAGAGGTTGAGTATCTGCCATCTACTACTCATATGTGCTTGGGGGTGAGGGTGAGGAGGGCATTTAATTATTCAACTAAGTTAAGCAATTAATTAATTAAGCTCTCTAGACCTTGATATATTCATCTGCTGGACTTGTTGGGAACAAGAACTTAATAATCTTGACTTTGCCCAAGTTGATCAGTATCTAATTACTGATGCTGTTGTTGATGCCTAAGCCATATTCTCTCTTGTTCGTCAATCTAGGAGCAATTATTAGGCACTTGGGGGCAGTTAGGTGGAGCAGTGGATAGAGCACCAGAGCAGGAGTCTGGAGGACCTGAGTTCAAATCTCACCTCAGGCACTTGACACTCACTATCTGTGTGACCTTGGGCAAGTCATTTAACCCCATTGCCTCATCCTGGGTCATCTCCAGGCATCTTGATGAATATCTGGTCATGGGATTCAGACGGCTCTGAAGGAGAAGTGAAGCTAGTGATCTTGCATAGCCCTCTCTCACTTAAAGTCATGCCAACATTTCTCTGATGGCATGGTCTTCTTCAGCAATGAAGGACAAACACAACAACTATATATATATATATATATATATATACGTATATATATACGTATATATATACATATATACGTATATATATACGTATATATATATATATATACGTGTATATATATATACGTATATATATATATATACGTATATATATATATAATTATATCTACTTCTCCATGGAATGTAAGCTTCTTGAGGCCAGGAACTTTATCCTTTTTTATTTTATATATCCAGAGCTTAGCACATGTCTTGCAATTAGTACTTAATACTAAAATTAAATTGAGGGAGAGATCAGGATGACTTGACATAGTAGAAGAAAGCTAAAGAATTCGAAGAAATGAAACCTGAGTAAGGTTTAAACACAACTAGGATTTTGAATCATCATAGAGTAATGGGGAGTGAATGGGAGGGAGGGAAAGGAGGCAGTTCACCATTTAGAAAAAATATGAACAAAGTCATGCAAATTGTAACAGATAACAGTTCCGCTGTGATTTGCCAGGCAATAAGACTGAACGATTGTTCCATTCACTGATAGAGCCTTAGTGGCATCACATAGTTCCTAAATATTTCAAATTAAAATTTCAGGATTATGCTCAAAAGAAACAACTATTGAGGGGTAAGGTTTCAGAGAACAGACAGTTCAAAGAAGCTGAATGATTTGCAAACAGATTGAATTAATTAATTCTGTTACTATCTTTGATCAATCAGACTACTGAACGCTAACAAGATAAACTGTCTCCGAGTAGATGCTTTTCAAGATCTGCACAACTTGAACCTTCTCTCCTTGTATGACAACAAACTGCAGACCATCGCCAAGGGCACCTTCTCACCTCTGCGTGCTATTCAGACATTGTATGTATAATTTGGATTTCATTTGGTGGTCTCGAGTCTTTTGCATTTTTTCATTCCAGTAGTCTGCTCTGTCTTTAGAAATAGTTGAGCCAGTTTGAAATAATGTGTAAAATTGTTTGTATGTGTGTGTATGTGTATGTTTCTGAAAGGCATTTGGCTCAGAACCCATTTATTTGTGACTGCCATCTGAAGTGGTTAGCGGATTATCTTCATACAAACCCTATTGAGACCAGTGGTGCCCGATGCACCAGCCCCCGACGGCTGGCAAACAAACGGATTGGACAGATCAAAAGCAAGAAATTCCGGTGTTCAGGTAATTTTCTTAGTTCATCTGCTTTTTTTTTGTGTTGCCCCAAAGCAGTGGTTACAGAAGTAATTGTTGTACATGGTTGGGATTGTTAACATTGAAGAATTTATTTATCTTGTGCCACTAAACAAAAGGACCATAAGGAGGACATTAGACTTTGTTCATGGGATGTTGCTAGAGAAAGTTTGAGTAATACCCAACTACCAGCAGAAGAAAGAGACTGTCTGATACATTGAAAAGCAACTAAATGACATATTGTACCATACTCTTAACTTCACTAGGATCTTACAGCCATCTCAGAAACTTCTATAAATATTGTTATCTCCTACTGAGTTCTCTATTGAACAACTTCACTATAATTGACCATAATTTCATTTCTCCCAAAAATGAACTGAAGAATGGTAAAAACTACTTGCCCAAGTTCAGACTACTTAAGTGGAAGAGATGATCTCTGATACTTTATGCCATTTGATATCACCCTCTCATTTGGTCCTCTATTAATTTGACGAGGGGCATCAGGCTAAATATATTTTTAAAAGACACCATCTTTAGAAGAATTAGCAATATTCAAATTATTGTAAACCATTTTGCTAAATTAGGTTAGTATTATATTAATATAAATTATGAGTTAATTTCGTGCTGAAATTACAAGTTGTCTTTTCTGCTATAAAATACTGTAAGTAATTGCTTGCAATCTTTGATACCATGATATACAGTTGTTACAGGTTCAGTTTATTTTTAGCAATTAATTAATGCTAAAATTTAAAGATAATGATGTATTGTCCATGATCCAAGATACATTTACAACTCATTCTTCATTGTTATATTATAGCTCCTGCTGCAAATTTAGATTTTCACTTAATTATCTGTAGAAACTTCAGTCCACTCTTGATCTAATATATTTCATATCTTTGCTTGCTGACATTCAGGTGGCTCTTCTATTTTTTCTCTTTTTTTTTTATTTAGCTAAAGAACAGTATTTCATTCCAGGTAGGTTTTGCTCTGTAGTGAGACTAACTGCAGACACTCTTTTCTCACCCTGAAACACAAAGTTTTCTCAACACTTATTAGAGTCAATGCATGTATTTGAAAATGGAGTGTCTTTTAGATAGGTTGACTTCTCCTATGTAGATGACTAGTAGTTCTTTCCTCAAGATGTGGCCTTTGCATGCAAGCTTCTGATCTAAAATAAAATCTCACTCTTTTTTTTTCCTCACTCACATATTTGCACATTTGTCTAAAACTACTCACACTAGATAGAACCTGCTGCTTTCTATTTAGAAAACTTTTACTGCTTACCTTTTATATCTTATCTTTTGTTCTGTTTTTAAAATATAGCTTCCTGAGCTCGTTTTAAAGACAGATCTTGCCACGGTCAAAGAGCTAGTTCTATTTGGTCAGTTTCAAACATTGAAGGTTTTGGTTTTTTAAGAGTCATTTTCCCCCTCTTTGCCTTCATATTCTGAAACAGTAGATTCCTGCTGACTGTCTGCAACTGTTACTTGTTCACCTATGACCTCACAATCCCTGCATTTCTGGGACCACAATAGAATTCCATGAAAAGAATGTTGGTGTCTTTCATAAAGGCATCAGAAATTCACACGGATCCCATATGCTATGGATAACTTAAGCAGATGGATAAGTAGGTTTAAAAGAATAAACAATAAATCTTTACTACTTCAGATTTTTTTTAATATCATTGAGGCAAATGCTGATTTTGATCCTAGCTCTTTGAAATGTGTTTCTTCTTTTTTCCTTGCCTGCAAAAATGTGTGTAATGTGTTCTTGGTTTGTTATTTTGCTTTAAAAAAATGAAGCAGTGTATATACATATATATATATATATTTCATTGATTGGCAATGTACATCAATTAGATGTATCCTCCAACTATCAAGTATTTTTTGTTAGTTATTAGTATAAAGAATTGCCACAGTGTTGGCTATGAAAGCAATAATTGTACTTTTACAATGGTATATAGTATACCTTTTACAAAGGTATATGCTTGCTCTCTAGTTTAAATAAATAAGAATTGGTTGATTACAGTCTTTACTTAGAACTTGGTGCATTTAAGACATTCATTTTCATTCTATTGCATATGGTATATTTGAAATTGTCATGGGATTTTTCTGTGTTCTCACATTCATATATTGATTGAATATGGGAAAATTTGCAATGGAAGAGGCACATGATTCGCCATCTTTGGCAGTTGTAAAAGCTCATTATTTTAAGAAGGAAATAAATTGGAAGATGTTTGGATATCTCGTACTTACTCAAAGTAGCTGATGACTTGAGATTAATAAGAACAGCTGTATTCTTGTCATTAGAAAGCCTATAAAATAGTCACTATGATTTGCATCCTCAGATGGTAATATTTCTTCACTGTCTATCTAATCAATACCAAGTTGTTCAGATTGCTTAGTTTTACTTTCTTTTGTCATTCTTTGATAACAGAGGAAATAAAACAAAGTATGGTACCTTTTCATTTGGGGGAGAGAAGAAATTCAAAGTGTTCACTTAAAAACTGAATTATGGTTTATGTGTATGTACGCTTTTCCTGCCAAAAACTAAAACATAAAAGGTGTTCAAAGAAAATGTCAAAGATTATGACTTAAATATAGTCCCACCTCTACTCATCTGAACCATTAGGAGAACTGATTCATCAGAGATGGATCCCATAAAAATATATCAGGTCCCCATTATATTTACATGTTTCTTACACATTGAACCTGGATTATCATCATTAGAACCATCACTGTCAATAGATTGAATGCACACATTGTATATCTGAGAAATCTACCATTTAAACTATGTTCATGACAGTCTTTTCTGGCTATGTTTAGAAACTTAGGACTAGTCTATCACTGAAACATATCATTCAGCTCTATTTATTCATAAAAGTGACAAAATAGTTATTCTGTCTTGCAATATCTAAGCAGCACATGTGTCATTCCAGTGAATCATATTTGGAAATTAGAATATAATCACCTGTTAGGCCAAATCTGAAAGTTTAGTTTAAAAGCACTGGTTATAGTCCTTTGATCTCCATTGAACTCTTTAAAAAAAATTGTTTAACTTGCTGTAGCAACAGTGTCATTTAAGATTTTACATTGACAAATTTATTTTGTAAAAAGTTCAAGAAGAGACAGCACAGCAGAGTTAATAGAAGCCCAGCCTTGGAGACTAGGAAACATGGGTCTAAGTTCCTTGTTCATATAATGCTGGACAAATTACTCATTGAGCTCGTGCTCCGGCCTTTCTCTGCGATTGTAAATTACAGAATGGCTTATTTGTATCAACAGTGGGAGTTTCCATTCTGAAAATTGTACAGACCAATCAAATTTCAAAATAAAAAGGTGTACTAGAAAATAAATCTATAATGTACATGTTATGCCATTCTCCATTTAAAAAATTATGTGAGCATTTAATAGCTACCTCTGAGGTGCCAGGTACTGTGCCTGGTGTTCAGGATACAAAGATACAAATGAGAACGGTTCCAGCCCTCAAAGAGCTTACCTTTCTAATGGAGACAATCAACATATATTAGTTGCCAGTACTCAGAGGAGATGCCATAATTCATGTTTCTCTGATTTCAGTTCTGATTGCAGAACACTCTCCTTCACTGCCAGTATAGGAATGATAAATTAAAAGACCATAGAATGCATAGTCTCCTTTTAAGTAAAGCTCTCATCCCACAGAAAAGATAGTAATTATACCTGAGAAGCCCTATAATGCATAATACATTGTTCCCATATAAATGAGAGGGGGGAAGAAAGTTAAGTTGCATGTCTTGATTGCAAATAGGATTACTCTTTCCTTCTTGGTTATCTTACTTTTGCAGGAGTTCACCATTTTGGCTGTAAGTAAAAAGTCTAGTGTCTGAACTAAATCATGGTGGCCTTTCCCAGTCCTGATGTACCTCCTACTATTATTTTTAGTCCTTACACCTTTGTTTGAAAAGCCAAAGGTGTTTTGAGCTTCTCTCTGTTCTCCCTGGGACAAGCCCTCAATTTCTTCCTGGATGTATTTTGAAAAAGGCAAAGGTGTGGCTTCCATTCTGTAGATTGTGCAAAATGGCAAGAGTGCTTTTCAGTGTAGCCCTTTCCTTATCCTTCCCATAAAGAGAGAGTAAGAACACAACTGGCGGTAAACAGTCTGCAAGGAGAATGCATGGCCTTCCTCTTCACGGTATCCCACTGCCAGTGTCTGTTGCTTTCCCCCTAATTCCTTTGTCTTTCCTCTTGGTCTGACCCTTGGCCCAGTGGATGCCGTAATGATTTTGTGGCGAGATTTTCTGTTGTGCTTGATCTAACCATGTGGTTGTGAGGTATGAGTAAAACATGGTTCTGTCAAGCACCATGGAACGTCACGCAGCTTTCTACAGCATGACAAGCTGCTGAGGCTTAAATCAGGAATACACATTTTTAAAACAAAATTTTTAAAAAGAGGGCTCGGTGTATTTTTGAGATTATGTGAAAGGTAGGGAATCATAAATGAATCTTGAAGACTGAATAAAGTCCAGTCAACATAGAAGGGGGCATTAAAAAGCCCTAAACAAAAGATGACATACAAAGATACACTGATGTCAGTTAAAATCTGTACTCAGAGGAATAATAAACTCTGGGAGAATAAAGAGCTATAATTGTGTGATTAGCTGCGAAGCAGGCTAGATTGGCTCATAACAGGATCAGCAGGAACTACAGCTGTGAAAAGCTCAACTTATTAATGTTATCCTATCATGTGAATCTGGTCACATTCTTCCCCCTAGTGAATTTCAAGCCCTTGCATTAACCCTCTCCTGACACCCTTGTGTCTGTGCCGTATCACAGTACTGACCAAATATTGCCCAAGCTATACACTTGCTGTTGAATTGGAGATGTCTTTATATTTTTTTCCTTCCTTCAAAAAAAAATAAGTATCCTCAACTTTATGCTCAGTCTCTTGTCTTGGTTTGACTCCTCAATAGGCACAGAAGATTATCGATCAAAATTAAGTGGAGACTGCTTTGCAGATCTGGCTTGCCCCGAAAAGTGTCGCTGTGAGGGAACTACAGTAGATTGCTCCAATCAAAAACTCAGCAAGATTCCAGAACACATTCCTCAGTACACTGCAGAACTGTGAGTCCATCCTATCACATACACCAGCCCCCAAATAATGTCTCTCTATATTTTCATAGAGCTATATCATTGACAATGGACTTTTCATATGCATTATTCCATATGTTGGGAATATATCAAAAGGTAGGAGATGAATGAAATCATAAGACCATATTTAAAGCTAGAAATCACTCTAAAGATACTCATAGTTCAACTCTCTCCCTTTATGGGAAACTGAGACCAAGAACATTGAAATACCTTGCCCAGGTTACACAGCTAGCAATTTGTCAGAGCCAAACCATGAGCCAGCGTCTTCTGACTCCAGATGAAGGAATTAATTCAAAGGAAATTATGATGTTCTTGTTGTATTCTCAATAATTAAAATTTCTTCAAATTGATACACTTTGTTATAATCATTGTTCTATGTAAATTAGTATTTTAGAGAGTATCTCAGTTCATCTCTCTGCCCCTGGGGAGAGCTCAAGAAATCAGTTTTCAGCTCATTGTGCAGTTAGCATTCACAGTGCTAATGGGAGTCACTATTTGGAAATTTCTGTTAATTATGAGAGTTTAATTAGGGGAGGCTAATATGATTTTTTTTAAACTAACTCTTGCTTTGAGTTCAAGGAATAAAAGGCATTGTGTGAATATGAAACACTGAACTCTAAATAACAGTTTTCATTAGACCACGGGAATATCCAAACAGTGGGATATTTCAGGGTAGACAAAAAACTGATCTTTACATATAAGTACAATACATATATATATATATAAGAAAACTGGGAACAGGGCAACTCACTTTTTAAATTAAATTCTTCTGTCTTTTATGGATTTTTAATTTATTATTTCTGTTTTTTTTAATTTGCGTCATATTATTGCATACTGATATTTAGTGTTAATCTTCTAAAAAGACAGTGTCTTGTCCTAGTCCTAGATTCCTCTACCACTTGTTATCTATGCCACTTATTGGGTATTTTATCATCTGTTGCCTTGTATTATCTCTTTATATGTATGCTTTATCTTTCAAACAAGACTATAATCTTTGAAGGCAAGAACTTATATTTGTTTGACTCTCTCATGGCTCCAAGCATGACACTTTGTACACAGGTAGTTGTTAACTGTGTTAAACATGAGGAAATTGGAACCCACGTAGGTGAAGAGATTTGCCCAGTCACACAGGTAATAAGAGGCAGAGGTTGGATTTGAACTCAGGTCCTCTGGCTATAAATCCCTTGCTAATCAGTAATGATAGATAGGAGTCCTCTTGACTTTTTAATTTTTTGTTTGTTTTTTCTAGCCGTCTCAATAACAATGAATTCACAGTATTGGAAGCCACAGGAATCTTTAAGAAGCTCCCTCAGCTACGTAAAATGTAAGCATATTTTCTTCTTCTTTCCACATGTGTGCATTTCTCCTCAGCATCTTTGAAAATTATGAAATGTAAAAAGTACCAGGCCAGCAGATGATCCAACCCCTGTGAGCTAGCTCTTGCATGGGTTAGCTTAATGAATGGAGGTCAGAGCTGACTACTCTTGTTTCTAAGTCTAGACACAAGCGAAAGCAAGACTTATCATAGTATTTTGGGGCATCTTCTTTTAAACTTAGACAGCTGGTCGGTTAGGAAGACACAGCAGGAATGTCTTGATCTAAGCTCATCAGAAATGCTCCCAGTAATGTTTTGTAACATCCTTTACTATTCCCCAAACCATACTGTTAATGCCTCTTTTAGCACATTCAAGAAAAACATTTGACTTTTCTACTTCATTAAACTTTCATCAGAAAATAATCAAAACCAAATGATTGGAAAACTGACTTGTTAGTTCATCTATGTTGCTTCATGTCCACAATTCATATCGTAAAATAAGTTTACCAACTCAGTAGTTTCTAGATTTAAAAAAAATCTCCTTAGCCTTAGCCTAAATGCTTAGTGAAGAACTGATATATTCATTCGATGGGAAAAAATGAACATATTCTTTTCTTGGAAATGTATTAAATATTAATTTATTTCTCTTATGTTTTATAACTTTACATTAATTCTAAGTTAAAGAGATCTTGAGTTTTTAATATAACAGATTTGTTTGTTTCATGATTTAATTATTAAGTTGTTAATTATTGTGAATTAATGAAATTAAGAGACATCTCTATTCTCTTTCACTTGGGGAAATGGAGTAGGAAGTTGGAAGAAAGGCATTATAGAGGAGGTATTGAATGAATGAATGAATGAATTCACTCATTCATTCATTCATTCTCAACCAAAAAGGTGCCAAGGGCCTAATGTTTAAATCACTCTCTGAAAGAGTAGAAAAGATGCCAAGTTTAGAAAAGATCATCCTTATGAAGATTACATCATAGTAATATGTTAAGTCCTAATCGCAGATAGTTATACTATCCAATGATGTTTAGTATAGGGTACTTGATATTTACATGAAATATAAATTTTACTTTTGACTTGGACATCGAAGTAGGCTAGTAGAAGTATCATTTAAGTCGGATGGATAAGTATTAGTAGGAAAAAAGAGAAAAGAACATAGGGAAGAAGATGAGCAAAGCTGTGGGGGCAGAAGAGGTCATGGTATGTTTCAGGACTAGCAATGCTCTTTAGCATGATTGGAGCGTAGAGTATACAAAGGAAGGTGACATGAGGGAATTGTGAATGATGAAGTGATGCTAAATTATGTAGAAACGTGGATAGCAGATAGAGACGTATACTTTTTAATAGGAAAACGCTAAACATTGAAAGTTTCTTACCAAAAGTTTGACATAGACATATCTATGTGGACAGAAATTTGTTGTGGCAATAGTGTGGATTCAATAAACATTTACTAATTCAATTCAATAAATTTTTGTTAAGCACCTACTATGCACAAAGTATCTAAGTTTGTAGCATTGGAAATGTAAAGACAAAAAGGAAATAGCCCCTTCCCCCGAAGAGCCTACATTATACTGGGAGGAACTGGCAAAAAACTGTATGCGTGCCAGGAGAAAAAGTACGGAAGATGATGCTGAGGATTTGAGCTTAAACAATTGGTGGGACGATAGCAGAAGCAGAAATGTGAAGATTTGGCAGGGCTAAGACAGAGTGTGATCAATTCACTTTTAGACATATTCCACTCAGGCTTCTAGTGCTAAGACAAGATATAGAGATTTAGAAGTCATCTTAGAGGTGGCATCAATGAGGTCCTAATTTAGGAAAATAAAACATTTCCTTGCTGAATAGCTATCATGGGAAATGATGAGATTACCAAGAGAGAATAGGAGGGGAGAGAAAAAAATCATAGGAGAGACTGGAGAGGGGATTCAAGAAGACCTGCTAAAGAGTTATTGTAATAGTCAACCAGCAAAGATTTATTAAATGCTTACTATGTACCAGGAACTATGTTAAGCATTAAAGATACAAAGAAAATCTAGAGTTTCTCTGCCAAGCAGAGAAGTTCCTTTTGTCCTATAAGGAATACAAAGTAACTAGAGGTCATTGAAACAGTACTTTGCATAGGACATGACCCATAATTTAGAAAAATCAGTTTGACAAGTAAGAAGAAAATGACTTGGGATGGGGAGAATCTTGAAGAAAGAAGACCATATGGAAGACCATGGCTGTACTTCAAGAAAGTTGTTATGGGAGTCTGAACTGGAGTTATGGCTGTGTGAGCAGACAAAAGGGGAGATAGATCTTTGTGAGGACAATCTCAGTAGAGTGGTGGAGACAAAAGCAAGAGAGTTGAAGTGAAGGCAATAGATATGGGCATCTCTCTCATAGAGATTAATAGGTGGGAAGTACCATTCAAAGAGATAAGGAAGGGCTTAATTCTTTGTCCAGTCTGAAATAAGGGAAAACTGAAAGACAAGTTCCTGAAGGACTATAGGGAAAATAAAGTAAAGGTCGCTGGAAGAGGGGTTAAGTGAGACAACATAGTATAACTAAAAGAGCATTGGGCTTAGAATCCAGAGAAGTATAGGTTTGAATTCTATGGTAAGCCATACAAATTGAGTCAATCCCTGCCCTCAAAGAGTTTTATCCTGAAGGAGGAATATAACACAGAAAAAGGAACTGAAAAGTGAAGGGAGGGGGTGAGAAGGTACCACCTGGGGGCAAAGTCCAGAGCTAGATGCTAAGCCAACTGAGGGATGGAGGATGGCTGGCCTGAGCCCTTCCTTGGAATGAAGGTTCTAGGAAGAAGTCACCAATGAAGAAAGGAATCAGAAAGATAGAGGGATCCTTTGGAGTGGAAAGGCAACTAAGGCATGGTAGCAAGTATTGGAGAGTCAGAACAGGATCCCGGAGGGTAATGAAAGATAACTAGCTTCTTAGGTTCTTAAGTTTAATTTTTCATGTGTATATACATATACATGCCCATGTACATATACACATATATAAAATATATTAACACAGAAATATATTACATAGAAATATATAATTTATACACACATATAGATGTATATGTGTATGTATGTATGTGTGTATATGTATCTACATATATACATGCATACACATACATTATATATATATATATATAAAATTTGCAAACCTTAAAAAGCCATGTGACTGTCAGCTATTATTATTCACTCTGAATACTTTTTATTCACCAAAGATTTCCTGATCATTTACCAATTTTCCTGTGGAAATTATAAAGGTATCTAATATAGGCCTTGTCTTTGAACAAGGACTGTCTTACACACCTCATATACACTTGGAAACAAAGTATTATCAAGGTTTTTTGATATTTTTGTAATTGCCATTTTTCCTTTTGTCTTTTCTCGTGGAGGATAACAGTAGCTCTTGGAGGCCCAGACTTGGGCAATTTATTCAGAGTTTAGAGGGTGTGACAGGGAAATTCTAAAAAGTTTTGCCACATTTCTTCCCTGAAAGGAAAATATAGGTAGATAGATGAGAGAGAGAGAGACAGAGAGAGAGAGGAAGAGAGAGAAAGAGAGAGAGAGAGAGAGAGAGAGAGAGAGAGAGATTAGGAAATAGAGATATAGATAGAATATACAATTCTTCTTCAATATGTTATTTTTGATGTCTATTAAAAATCATGAAAAAATCCTGAACTGTTTCTCTTTCTCACATCAATTTTCATTTAGAAACTTCAGCAACAATAAAATCACAGATATTGAAGAAGGAGCATTTGAAGGAGCCTCTGGTGTAAATGAAATTCTTCTCACTAGTAACCGACTGGAAAATGTTCGTCATAAGATGTTCAAAGGATTAGAAAGCTTGAAAACTCTGTAAGCATCCTTGTTTTCATTGTAACTTTTTGTGAATAATTGTTTTTCTCATACTTGGAAGTGATTTAAAAGGGACGAACTTATTCATTCAGCAGTCATTTGTTACACACCTACTATATGCATAACCCCTTGCTGGAAGAGGTACAAAAGACTGATGTGCAGTTCAACAAGAATTTATTAATCATATGATATCTAGCAAGGCAACATGTTAGGTACCAGAGAGTAAAAGATGGAAATTCAATGAGCTCATAATTTAATAGGAAAATAAAACATTTCCTTGCTGAATTGCTATGTTACATGACTGTATGAAGATAATAGTGCATCCTTAACATCTATGCCAGTAGGTTGCAACTTATTGTAGTCATACCAAATGCAAAAGGTTTTAAATATGTGTCTGCTGATGACATGACTGAAGATGACCCAGGATGCACTGAGAGACCTTGGCCCCTTTAGGCAAGGGCAAATCATATCATCATTTGTCTGATGGCATGGTCTTCTTGGCGAATAAAGGACGAATACAACCCTATGAGTAGACTCAGCTCCTCCTTTCCTGTCTGTCTCTCCTTCCCCTTCTTTCTCCTGTCCAAAGGAGGGTAAATTTAGATGGCCAAAAGATGCCCAGTTGACTTGGGTTTTACTGGCTAGTCCCCTTTCCCTTCTTTTTCTTTTCCCTTCCCTTCCCATCCTTTCCCTGAACCTTGAGCTTACTACACTGTGAAGCTCAGACACTATCCCTGCCCCATGCCTAAAGGCTCTCTTCTGGACCCTCCTGACTTCAGAGTGATTATCAGTAGTAACTGTTGCTGTTTCCCTCCCAGCCTGAGGTCTTTCTTTTCTTTGCCTCATTAAAGGGGTCCTGCCCTGGCTACTTCTTAAACAGGCCTATTCAATGAATGGGCGCTACCTCATCCTAAGTGAGCAACTGCATAGACCTTGGTCTAAGGTCTCCCAGGGCATCCTGAGTCATCTCCAGTCAACCTGAGGAATATCAGGTCACTAGATTCACATGGCTCTGGAGGAGAAGTGAGGCTGACAAGGGCAATCATGTCATCATTTCTTTGATGGCATGGTTTTCTTTGGCAATGAAGAATGAATACAATCTGTATGCTTACTTCTTTGAGGAGTCATCTTTCTCACTAATCCATGTATATGCTAGGACTGAGCTAAAGAACTTTCTCCCTTAAGGAGCCTTGCACACCTCTTAAATTGTACAATGATGTGCTGATGTGCCTCAGGTACATCATGCTTCCAGAGACTGGAGCAGAATCTAACCACCATGTAGAGCAATGAATACAGGAAAAGCTCTTTCTAAGCACCAAGCAAAGGCAAACTAGATGGCCTCAGTGGTGCAGTGGATAGCGCGCTGGACCTGGAGTCAAGAAGATCTGAGTTCAGATCTGAATTATCACTTAGTGGCCAGTAACAACCTCTTTATGCCTCAGTTTCCTCATCTGCAAAATAGAGGTAATTATTGTACCTACCTCTGACCGTTGTTGTAAGCCCAAAATGAAATAATTTGCAAAATTTGAAGTGCTCTATAAATACTAGCCTTAACTATTAATTGCAAATGAACTTTTAGAATACAACCTATTTGTAAATGGGATATATATATATAGTGTGTGTGTGTGTGTGTGTGTGTGTATGTTTGTATTTTTCTTTCTACACTGTAGAAAACACTCTTGCTTACTGGGATTTCTTCCATGCTCCTCCTACCTCTTCCTTTGTAATTATCCATGTAACTACAAGATGATGAAGCCATTTGCTATCTCAAACTTTGTCCCATCTTTCCCATTACAATTCTTGTCTCAGACGTCTGTTGTCTCTCCTAGGCCTACTAATTGAATGAGGGTGTATAAATCAGTTATGAAGATCAGCTTTGAAATTGACCCTTGCAACCCTGTATCTGGAATGCTATAATTCTGGTTTCAAAATGTTCAAGAAAGAGGAAATAACTAGATCATAATAGAACCCAGGCCATAATCCTTTCAAGACCCTGGTTCATTCTTGTTCTGCCTTTCAACATTTATGGTTGCTGGAGCCAAGCAACTGGATTTTTCTGGAACTGAATAAAAACACTGTTAAACTGTGGGTAGTGCAGTGGATTGAGCCCCTGCCTGCAATCAGGAAGACCTGAATTCAAATCCAGCCTTAGACACTTACTAGCTGTGTGGCCCTAAGCAAGTCACTTTATCCTGTTTACTTCAGTTTCCCTCATCTGTAAAATGAGCAAGAAAATCAAAAGGAGTCCGAAAGAGTGGTACATGACCAAAATAAAAAAAAACCTGAACAACAG
The DNA here is from genome assembly GCA_028658325.1 of Potorous gilbertii. NCBI lineage: Eukaryota > Metazoa > Chordata > Mammalia > Diprotodontia > Potoroidae > Potorous > Potorous gilbertii. The sequence continues at coordinate 209,577,042 of CM053772.1, read as the reverse complement.
AACTCCTTCTCTGGTAGTTTTGGCTAGATGGCTTCTCAAATCCCTTCCAACCCTGAAAACTGATTCTCGATCTTCATGTTTTCTGAAGATTGAAGATAAATGATGAGGCATTTTTTTAAAATAAATTTTTAATCTATGTCTCCCCCACCTTTTTTGAGAAAGGAGAGGCAGCCAAACTGTGCACCATACCCTATCACTTGCTTTTAATAATATAGTCAAAATGGCAGAGTGAATAGAACAGTTTCAAATACCACCTCTGACTGTGTGACTCTAGACAAATCATTTAAATTCCAGGTGCCTCAGACACCCTCCCAGGACTTGCTTATTAAAACATATGGGACTTGCCACTGATAAAAGCACATATCTCTTATGTATTATATAATGATATAATATTTTCTATCAGTACCCATGAAGTTAGGATACCATGTCCTTTCAATAATTGAGATGCATGCTCTGTATACAGGAATGTTTTTAAATGCATCTTGGAGAAGTGCAATCATGCACTTGTTTTCATATTTTAGTATATTATATCATTTATTTAGTGGGATGAACAGGAAAATTGGTTTTTTAAATGATGCACGAATATATGAAGAATATCACAATCAGACAGAATTTTACCTCTAAAAGGATTTCTCAGTCAAGAGATAAACAACTTAGCTGCTTTATGGGCAGAATCACTTTGGTTGCAACGTTATAAAAAGCTCATTATAAGAAATCATGATTGCAATAGCATAGTATAATATATGGTAATAAACATTGGAATCCTAATAATGAAATTCTTATAATCAAGTATAATTCTTTTTATGACAGTAGCACTAGAAATAAGAGTGAGGTTATGGCTATATTAAACTCAGGCATAATACTATTTTTGCAGTGTTTCACTAATAAACACTATGCTTGTGGTTTATAAATATACTTCGTATTAATAAATTATACAGAAAATAATAATGAAATGCTATAGGATGGGCTTGTTCTAGATTTCTGCTATATACAATTCTTTATTTCTGTAATAACATCATTTCTTTTTCAGGATGTTGAGAAGTAATCGCATAACCTGTGTAGGAAATGATAGTTTCATAGGACTCAGTTCTGTACGTTTGCTTTCTTTGTATGACAATCAAATTACAACAATTGCTCCAGGAGCGTTTGATACACTTCATTCCTTATCCACATTGTGAGTATTGATGGTAACTTATTTATTGATTGAATTAGCCAATTAATGATTTAGTTTCATATTTTCAAAATGTCTCAGTAGCAATATGACTCCTCATTAGGCATAGACAATAACAAAAGAGTTACTAAAAATTAAGTGTGCAAGATATCACTGCTGCTCAAGAGTTCATGCATTTTCTTAAAAAGTGGCAAACTGATGAATTTTGATTATTTTAATTATAAAACTACATTGATTGCAAGAATATACATCATTTCTTTTAATCAAGTAGAAATATGACAATGTAGATGGATAGTTCAGTCTAACCATTTCTACATCTTATAACAAGTTATCAGTGAAATAGTAAAGTTATTAGTATATTACCTACCCTAATAATCTTACATTGATTTGATTATTTGCAATGTAAAGACGGTTGGCAAAGTGGGTTATAATAGTAATTTTCAGTGGAGAGTTATTATACTAAAAATAGTATCTAGTGGGGGGCAGTGGAAACCATGTTGGATTTAGGGTCAGAGGATCTGGGTTAAGACTCAGCTCTGATACTGACCAACTCTATAACCTAGAAATTGTTACTACTCTTCCCTGATCCTCAGATACCTCACTCTTAAAATGAAAGGTTAGACTAGATACCCTTAAAAGTCCCTCCCAGCTCCACAATCTAGGGTTATAAATTGTCTCTTAGCAGGCTTGCAAGCAAATCATTAGTGAAACATTTCCTTCGTTGGTGAAGAAAAATTTTTCCATAATCTCAGAAAAAAATTGAGGATGAATGTGCTACTGATGCTTAGAGAGTATCTGTGTATAATGTGCCTACAACTTAATTCATACTTTATATAATGCATAACAATAGTGTTAGCAAGGATTAATTTCTAAGCAGTGGTTTGCATCTAAATATATATTTTATAATTTAATGGGTAGGAAATAAAGGTTACTAGAGAGGATAGAAAAGAAAAAGACTTGTTTCACATAGCTCAAGTCACTAACAGAATTATTTCTGAGGGAAGCATCCATCAGTAAAGCACTTAATCCTCTTTCCACATAAAATGTGACACTTTACACCTAATGACTAATTTGTGCATATTAAAGATGGCATGTTTATAAATAATGGAATTGTCAATAGGTTTGTGTTCAAGTGGTGAGATGCCAAAAGTATTGGGATTTGTAGAAGTAAATTCATTTTTATAACAGGCATGTAATCAACTCAGCTGTCACTTTAGATGGGAAACCTATTCTCTGGAGCAAATAAGAGATGGAAATCTTGAGATGACAAATTAATGAAATAGCTGTTGTCAGGTTAAACCCAATAATATAAAGTAATCAGCCTTCATCTTTATATTGAATTACTGCATTATCAGTGCAGGATAGTTTGACAGCAAGTCAGATCTCAGACAAGTTTAAATTACTTCTAAATGAGATATATCAAGATACACTGCATAAATCCAAAATTGCTGCCTTCAACTTTATTTTTTTGTATAAAATCACTTGAAGGATTTTCTTCTGGGACTTTTTTTCTCCCCCAAGTATAAATGGAATGTTTGAGCCAGGGAAAATACATCTAGTATGCGGTATATACCTGTGTATAAATGAGAGATAGGAAGAATATTGAAATAGAGAAAAGCCATTCAAAAGATTTATCCCCCAACTCTCTCTTCCCTGCTTTCTACAATCTTCCCTTCACAGTAGCTGAACTAGTAGGCTCCAAGAAAGGCTTCCCCTCTTTATATTAACATACTGTGCTTTGTGAAAAAATAAAGTTGTCCTAACTAAACTCTGCCTTGTTTATATATGGTTCTTAGAAACCTCTTGGCCAATCCTTTTAACTGTAACTGCTACTTGGCTTGGTTGGGAGATTGGCTTAGGAAGAAACGCATTGTAACAGGAAATCCTCGATGTCAGAAACCTTACTTCCTAAAAGAGATTCCGATCCAGGATGTTGCAATTCAAGATTTCACTTGTGATGATGGTAAGAAATACAGATGTTCATTCATATATTTTTATTCATTCACTCTATGCTCTTGTGTATTCACTTATGTGCAGTTTTGTATAATAATTATTTGCTTATATGTTCCCTCCTGTACTAAACTGAAACTCTGTGAGGGCAGGAACAATGTCTTATCTGAACTATTTCTCTAAAGCCTAGTCCTTACTACAGTGTGCTGAACATGACAGGTGATTAGAAATGTTCATTGAAAGGAATTAACTCATGTAGTATTTTTAAGAGTCTCCTATATACAAGACTCTGTCACATATTTGGCCAATAAAACTTTCACACAGCTGTTTTCTTTGTTTTTATGCTTACAAAACTATCCAATATATTTGATTGAGGAAATATTTCCTTCCTATAACATGATCACATACCAAAGTAGCTAAGTATATACCCAGAATTGTTGGTGCTTTTAAAATTCTATGAAGTGTACTTTTACATGTAATTTTGTTTCTGAACATTTGAGACAGTTTTCTAATATTTATTTATACTGCTGTGTGTCCTAGAATTCTTAAAAATACAGATTCAGATCTAAGGCTTGGCCCCAGCTTTCTGCCACTACACCTGTCAGCATAAACAAGTTTCTACTGTCTCAGTTTCTACTGTCATGTTTCTAAATTTCAGTGGGTCCACAATCCCATGAATGTGGTTAATTTCATCAAGACAGCAGTACATCCAGGACATCTCATCCTCTAAACTTTAGGTTTCTTTATGTGAAAATGAGATAGGATGCCTCAACTCCCTTCCATCTCTCAGATTCTACTGTTTTACAATGGTGATATCTACGTAACTAGTGTAGATTCAACATTGCTTTGAGATTATTCTTTGAGTTATTCCTTTGTGGCACCTTCAGCAAGGCAGCTTACATTTGTCATGCAGGAACACTCATGATAATTGAATGACCTACTTCATAAGGCTACTGTGAAGAAACCACTTTGTAAATCTGAAGGGATCATCTTTATGGGAGCCACTATAGCTGTTACTGCAGCTTCTCCATCCAAGGGCTTTTTAAAAATAAAAATGATGATTAATCTCATAATATGTTGTGTATATATCAAAAATTAACTGTGTAAATAATAACCATGCTTCTAAGAGCTAAGTAAGACTCAGAAATCCATGGTTCTGATCTCAGTTCTATTACTATGTGACCTTAGAAAAGCTAATTAAATTTAACATTATTGTGTCGCTTGCAAAATAAAGGTAAATAAATTTGTCCTACTCATGTTACTCAGTTGTTATGAAGAGAAAATGAGATATAACATATGTGATAATATGTTATAGGCTATAAAATGTAGCATAAGTGGAAGATTATCAGTAGTAGTAATAGTGTCATTTTTGACAAATTAAACACAAGTTGTTGATTCTTTCATCTTGCCTTTTTTTTTAAGTCAGCATAGGATAAAACACATACAGAAAATAGTTGACGATATGTTCCATTCAGGTCTGGATTAGTGTGAATAATGATGCCCATGAAATGGATTGTTTGAATTCACAATGAAATGTCATTGGGCTAGAAAAAACTTCGATATTTTATATAATTTTAATTTAGAATAATTTGAATATTTGCAACCACGTCAGGGGATTCATTTATCTTCACTAATTGGAACGTAGTTGTACTGTCTCCCTTCCTGATTTTACTTTAGTTTGTATAATTTCTATAAATCCATGTTTAATTCTTACAAGTAGCTAAACAAAGGTATCACATTAGAAGGTGCTATAGAGATTTTTGGTCTGTTTGGAATTCTGCTTTAAAAGGCAATAAGGAAAGGATTATGTAAAATTCCTGGTGTCTTTTGAAATGCAATGTATATAAATAACATTAGTGTTCAGTGGTAGCGTAAATGTTCTCTGCCTTTAGAGATCCTGTGGTGTAAAACAGTAGTGTTTGTTAAATAGAATTAAGCAGATTAAGTCCCTGCTGGCTGCAGTCATTTTTGAAGATATAAAACTGGTCATATTTGTGTTTCTTTGACAAATCAGGAAATGATGACAACAGCTGTTCTCCACTGTCCCGCTGCCCAGCAGAATGTACTTGCCTTGATACTGTGGTCCGATGCAGTAACAAGGGCCTGAAGGTCTTGCCAAAAGGAATCCCAAAAGATGTCACTGAACTGTAAGTAAACCCCTTTCTTACTGTAAATAAGAGAGTAAGTTTCTTTTCCTTTATTTCCAAGGTCATATTTTCTCTCAGGTTTTTGTAGCACTTTGAGTTGAATACAACCAAAGAGGATTCATATACAAATCAAATGAAATTTCTTGGTTCTACTTGGAGATATTGAAGAAAAATAGTGAATGAATGTAGGGACAGAAAAAAACCCACACTCAACTGCATGTCATCTTTGTATTAGAATAGTCAGTATGTATACTATACATGACATGGTATAATGGAAAATTGTTAGTATTCAGTTTTTAAGTTGTGTCTGATTCTTCATGTCCCCATTTAGAGTTTTCTTGGCAGATACTGGAATGGTCTTCCATTTCCTTCTTCAGCTTATTTTACAGATGAGGAAACTGAGGCAAACAGCATTAAATGACTTACCTGGAGTCTCACAACTACTAAGTGTCCGAGGCCAGATTTGGACTCAGAAAGATGAGTCTTCCTGACTCCAGGCTTGGTGTTTTGTGCACTATGGCACCACCTAACACCTAATGGAAATACAAGTTTAGTAAGGTGACAAGTTTTAAGTCTTAGCTGTGCTATATACTAATTCTGTGACAGTAATAAAGTAACTTAGCTTCTTTCCTCAATTGTAAAAAAATAAAGAGGATGATTTCCAAGATTATTCCTGTTCAGATGTTCTATGCATAGTATTTAAAATGGGAAATGAGCAGCTAGTTAGGAAGATCGTGTCTGAGATTGGAATTTGGAAGGGACGTTTCCTGGATAGGGATGGTAAGAATGCATTTGCCTAAGGTCTTAAAAATGTTATCAGAAGGTCCTTAAACTGAAAAGAAAGAGAAAAGAAGGAAACTTCCTAATTACAGCCACCAAGGTAGATGGTGTCGAATAGCAACAGTGTAGAAAGAAGGCTAGCTATATAAAGGAGCCCACAAAACAACAGGACCCAATGATAGAGCACATGGCCTCAAATTTCTACAAAGAGCTGCACAAAATATGACTAACAAGAGGAATTTATTTAGAGTTAGAGGACGTAGATTTAAATCCCAGACCTTAAAGTTCAGTTAGTCAACAGGAATTTTTTTAAACAGCTCTTATATTAGGCACTGTGCTGAGTGCTGGGATACAAAAAAAAGGCAAAAGACAGCCCCTATTCTCAAGAATATTGTTTTCTCAATATAATGACAGAGACAACGTGCAGACAATGTCCTTGCAAGTTATATGCAGAGTGATTTAGAGATAAACAACAGAGAGAAGGAACTAGCATTACTAACTAGTTTAAAGGTTGTTCAGTTGTGTCCAACTCCCTGTGACCCCATTTAGGGTTTTCTTAGCAAAGATATTGGAGTAGCTTGCCATTTTCTTCTCCAGTGGATTAAGGTAAATAATGGTTAAGTGACTTGCTCCGGGTCACATAGCTAGTAATTGTCAGAGGCCAAATTTGATCTTGGGAAGGTAAGTCCTTGACTCCAGGTCTAGCTTCATCCACTGGACTACCTAGCTGCCTACTTTGGGCCCATTACTTCACTTTTCTAGGCTTCAGTTTCCTCGTCTTTAAAATGAAAGTGTCAACCTAAGTAGCTTACAAGAACCCTTAGAGTCTTAGACCTAAGTCATGGGATATTTAAATATGAGGGAGAGAAACAGAGATCCTAATAAAAAGAGGCCAATCGCAGAACATAGGTTTCATTGAGTGGTATAAAACTGATGACCAGAATATGATTTTGTGTGTGTGTTTGTGTGTGTGTGTGTTTGTGTGTGCTCATAGCCCACTCTCTAGGTCTGTATTTTGCAGAGCAGCTCTAAATGTGCCTTGGTAAAGGGATTTTCCTCATTGAGATTTCTGTACACTAATGAAATCAAAGGTTTCCTATCCACTGCCACCCCAATATTCAAGTAAGGATGAATATCTGAGAACCAGAATGGAGGCAGAAATAGAAATAATTGTGTCAGTTGAGTAAATTGGGGAAATGCTGTGTAGATGGTTTTCTGAGATGTTAGCAAAGCATTCATGCCAGTCTTGTGGAAAAGATGAAGAGATGTGAACTGACTGAGAGTACTGTTAGGTAAATTCAGAACCCTTCGAAGAGCTAAACCAAGAGTCCTTAATCCATTGGTGTCAGTCGGAAGGGCTCCAGGGAATTGCTCCTGAGATCTGCAGTTGGCTCTGTGCTGTTTAAAACTTTTATCAGGGATTTAGATGAAAGCACAAGTGGCATGCCTATCACATCTGCAGGTGATTCAAGGCTAAGAGCAGTAGCTAACACATTGGATGACAGAGTCAGAATTCAGAAAGATCTTGACAGTTCAGCATATTGGGTCAAAAATCAAATCAAGTCAAATTTAGTCAGCATTAATGTAGTATTATGTTTAATTCACAAAATCAGCTTTGCAAGAACAAGACAGAGGAGGCATGGCTGGACAGTGGTTTATCTGGAAAAGATCTGGTTGATGGACTGAAGGTGTTCAATGTAGGTTCATAATAGTAAGCAAGAAAGCTAATGGAGTCAGGCTTTATTGAGGAAGATAGTGCTTCCCTGAAGAAGCATAGATAATCCCTCTGTGCCCTCTGCTCACACCCAACCCCTTCAAGACTACACTGTGGGTTCCAGCATCTCTTTTAGCAAGGATATAAAGCAAATCTCTTTCCTTGTCTGTGTCTCTGTTTTCTTATCTGTAAAATGGAGGAATTTAAGTATACACAGTGTACACACTATAAATACAAAAATGGAAATGGAAAGAACCAGAAAACTGAATCAAATATTGGGTAACCATTATGATCAAGCTTGGACATAGGCTGTGAGTGATCCCAACTTCCTCTGTCTTTTTTCTTTGAAGAGGTGAAGGACAATATATGTGGGAAGTTCCACATGTCATATGTGGTCAGTATGTGGTGGGTTTTGCTGAACTGTTTTGTCTTTCAATCCTTGTTACAAGGGAAGACAACTCTCTGGATAGAGGAAAAGTGGTGTGTATTAAGGAACAAATTAATATTATGAGAAAAGCAAAAGGTACCAGAAAACTAACTGCAAAATAAAATGATAAAAGAGTCAACTTCACGTAGTAACCACAGAGCTAGAATACAAACAGTCAGGGTTCAAGTCTTATCTCTGTCATTCATTGTTTGTGTGACCCTATATCCCATATTCCCTGTAAAATGATCAGTTTCAACATAGTTGCAAATATCCATTGGTAGAGGAAGTTTTCTCAAGGAGAACTCCCAGTGAAATCGTAAGGCAAGCAAAAAATAAAAGAAAATGAGAGTCAGACTAAAGATAATCCTTCAAGTTCCTTCCAACTCTCAAGGTTGTCATCCTATTCTATAAGAACAGCCTTTCTACTTGTAGCTCCTATTTTTTTCATTCATAAAACCATATTTGACTTGTCACTTAAGATAAAATATAGTGATCCAAGAGAGTCATTTAATTATTGGATTCCATTTAGTTTCATTTATAATTCTACAGATTTGCATTTGAGCTATCCTTTCTAGTTTTCTGGAATCATAGATCTGAAGAGGGAAAGTCCAAACCACTCATTTTAGAGATTAGGAAACAGAGGTCCAAGGAACTGAAGTCATTTGTCCAAGGTCACAGAGGCAGGAATCATCAAAAGTGGGGTTCGAAACCAGGTTTTCTGACTGTAGAGCACTACACTCTCTGCACTGCAATGAATTTTGCCTAAGCATGGAATAGTTTGTGGAAATCCCTTAACTCTATTTCATTTCCATTTCTTTAAAGTTTTCACTACATCTTTCCTTTTTACTGATTGCAACAATGAATAATCGCCTAAATATTTATGCTTTAAAATATCTTCCTACCCTCTCAAATAGCCATTTGATAGCTACAGTGCACAGGCCTTTCCTCTCAAATGTATCTTCCTGAACTTTAGCACTTAAGTGACAGAACTGAATGTCTATAAGGAATGACCTATTATAATTAGGGCTTCAGTGGGCCCCTCATTGCACCATCCCTCTGTAACAGATGGTCCCTGTCCTTTTACTTGACTTCCTCAGAAGGGTATAGGCATCAGCTTTAGAAACATTAACTCATTCATTCATTCAGCAAATATTTATTGAATGTATATATGGGAAATCATAGATGATTTATGTCTATTCACCATGTATTTCTTTTGATTATCATATACACTAATAATGTTTCTGCACAAAATAAACATAAAACTTCCTATTAGAATATTTTGCACATGTAATGGAAATACGGAGTCATTTATGTTGATACAAGATTTTATACGCAGGCAACTTATTGCTATAGCAGAATCAAACCCCACTGACAGGATTTTTTAAGTGAGTGACATATAAGTATAAATAATATTAAATTGTTACATAATTTGGCACAAATATAAATAAATATTTTTGAACAAGTTTGAGAAATGACTTCTGTTATTTTTAATTGTGATCATATAATTTCCCATTAACATTATTTGACATTTAAATACTAATACCACATACTGAATTTCTGATGTTCCGGTAAGTTTCTTTATTGGACTCAAAATACTTCTCTCTTTCTCAAGTACATGTGATCCTGTCTCCCTCTAGTGGCTTTAACCCATGGAGGGATGGGGAAAGAACAGAAGAAAGAAAAGGGGGAAAAATGCCAAAGAAATAATGGCAGAGAGCAGAAAATTTGAGTGGGGCTAAGGAGAAATCATGACTGATGTCTCACTTATATACAAATATCTAGTAGGGGTTTCAACATCTTATATGTTTTTATAACAGTTTTCATTTTTTAAGTCCTGGGATCAAATTTCTATCTTGAGAATCTTTGCACAGTTACTCCTCCATATATTTAAAAAAAAAAAATACCAGCCTCAGCTTTCACTCTACAGCTTTTCCATAACAGAGAAGTAGGAGTTGTGACATGTCCAGTATGCCAAAACTGTTTGTAGACACATTCACAGCCAGATGGTTTGTGTTGTTCAAAGATATCTGTATCGTTCAGCTTCCATATTCCAAGAAAGAACAGATTGTGGGAGAAGATGTGGCCTTTGGACCAAAATGTAGAAATAAATTTCTTTTTTGCAGGAATTTTATCTTTTCTTCATTTTTTTCTAGACTAGTTATTTTATTGGCATTGGGACTGCCTGGATGAAGATTAGGCTAAAATTCCATCAATATTTCTTTTGATTTTGTTTGACTCTAATAGGACATGGCTCATTACAAATGTACTCATTTTGTGCCTATTTTTCCCATGTGTAGGCTTTGTATATTTGACAAGTTTCAGGTTACATTTGCCATCTCCTATTAAAATTACTAATAATTAAGCAGGTATCTGTTAAATTTTACATTCTGAACAAAATGAAGCCTTATTATATTAAAGTAAAGCTAAATCTATCTGAGCTGTGGAAGAGTTGAAAGATCACTGGTTTAGAGCCAGAATCCTACTTGTACTATTTACTCTATGACATTGGACAAGCCACTCACCCTCTCTAAGCTCATTTTCTTATCTTTAAGATGAGGGACGATGGGAATCTTAGAAGCTTTCTATTTACATCTAGCCATCTCTAAATGAGATCTTCTCTGATATGAGTCACAGTGTCTCAGTCCCTAAGATTATCAGTGTATATTCACACAAGAATAGTATAATAAATCTCTTCTTCATTGGTAAGCTTCTATTAATAGTTACTGTGTCCTTGGAATCAGACTATGTGATCACAGGCAATAGGAATGATGAGCAAAACATTTGGTTGCCTAAATTCACTAGAACTATCTTATTGTCATGTGAACACATAGGTACTTAACTCTATTTTGTTAACCATGGGGAAATGAACCAACTAATCTGTCCATGGCTGGATGAATTTGACCTAAGTTTCACACACACACACACACACACACACACACACACACACACACACAGTCAACCTGATTAACAGATGTAATCTTTTCTTCACCCTTAAGTAATGGATCCCCATCGAAGCACATATTGTCATGAAGTTAAATTGTGCAATCCCTGGCCTCAATTAAGAATGAAATATCATTAGGCTAGTATATTTTGACACTGCTGTTATTTTAACATGAATAATGTATTTTTCTTTGTATTTAGGTATTTGGATGGGAACCAGTTTACCCTGGTTCCCAAGGAACTTTCGAACTACAAACACTTAACACTTATGTGAGTACCTTTTTCCCAATATTTTTCTTCTTCAGACTTTCTGTCCCATTGAATGAAATGGGGTGGGGTAGTGGGTGGAAGTGAGACAGGGAGGAAATTGTAGAAAATGTCGTGAACCTTTCAGATAATATAATTTCTTCACAGACAGATGCCTCCAGCTTCTCTCATTTAAGTTCTGGATCATAAGCTACATCTTGAAATGTAATACATATCAGAATATGATAGAGTCCTAGAGCGGGGTTTCTCCTTCAGTTTTTGGGGAAACACAAACAGTGAAGTCTGGCTAAACACAGAATCATATAAATGTTAATGAAAATATGAAACTTCCATTGGCAAAGAATTGAGTCTTTTTTTGTGAACTCTCATTTAAAAAGAAAAACCAAGAACATAAAGAAACTTCATTCTTGATCTCATGTCATACATTGAAGAAGAAAAAGACCTTTCATGATGAAAAATAATGACCATTAGGAAAAGTAGTAAAAAGAACATTGACTTTGGAGCCAGAGAAAAAGGTTAAAATCCTGTCTCAGTCCCTTACTATCTAAATGACTCTAGGCAAGTTATTTCAATTCTCTAAGCCTAAGTTTCTTCATTTGTAAAATGAGGGGTGTAACTAAATGCCTTCAAAGATCCTTTTCACACTGAAGCTATGAGCCTGTGATATAATATTTTCAGTTATAAAACATTTTTGCACATATTAGCTCCTATAATATTCACAGCAATCTTATGAGTATCACTGCCCCCACTGCATACATTACTGCCAATATTTTACAGATGATGAAATCGATATTCACAAAAGCTAATTGACTTGTCCACAGTCATGCCACTAGTAAGACTCCCTTGACAAGGCTGATTGTGTCGGCTGAGTCTATTATTGATGTGATTTATTAGATTTTAACTTTTTTTAGACATTTCTATCATATAAGTTAAAGGAACTCAGAGTTACAAATTCTTCTTTAAAGTCTAATCTTCAGATAAGCTTATCACCATTATATTGTGAGTTCCAAAAATAACTTCATTAGTTCTCCTGTTGTGGTAATGTCCTACTGATATACATTCTCTCTAGTTTAATACTAGACAATATAATCTTTTAGGTCATATTATTAAATAAAGCCACATAAATATTTTACCCTATTTGATATTTGTATCTTTTATTATTTGTACTTTAAAATGAAGTATCTAAATATAAAAATTCAGGTAATTACATGTATAATATTTAAAGAGAAAATATATTTTCGCCATTATGATTGCCATAGCTTTAGAGTAATTAGCATGATAAATGTTAACGCACCAATCTGGTAACAGTTTTTCATTTTAATTTACTTCTATAGAATTCTACAAGGATTTGAGAGATTTATGATGGGTCAGTGTGTTTATATGAAAGTACATGCCAGATGGCTAGGTAACAGGAAATATGTTTCATAGCTAAATAAAAATTCACTCTTCAGGACGAATTTGGTGAAATTATTGTGGATCAGTCAATGTGTTGAAATCATTTACCAGGTTGCACCAATTGAGAGTCATCCTCAAATAACTTAAGTGCTCCTATGTGAAAGAAAAATTGGACTTTTCAGACTTGGTTCTAAAAGGCAGAACAAAGACAAAATAGAAGTTGCAAAGACAGGTGTCAGTTTTATTCAGGGAAACCTTCCTAACAATCGGAGTCCTCCAAAATGAGAATGGGTTCCCATGAGAGGGAGAGAAGACTTCTCCATTCCAGTAATTATTTACATATAAGCTAGGCTGCTGAGGGATATGGAGAGCAGACCCCCCCCATTCTGAAAGTTCTTCACAGAGAAGCTAAACAAGCTTTTATAATGGATATTATATAAGGAATTTCTGTTTGACTTTTGTTGGAATTAGATCCTGTCTGAGGTATCTTTTGAATCTGAGAACCAATAATTCTGTTATTGAAAATAACATTTTAAAGAAATATGAGCAAATTTGTTTGAATGGGGGAAAATATAATTATGATTGAGTAAGAGAAAATTGAAGATTTTCAAAGATAAATAGTTTGTGGAACATATAGAAAATAATATGAATTGATTAGATGGAGTCTATCTGTCCTATCAAATTTGGCATAAGATCTAGCCTCAAGTTATGAGTCTGGCATTTAATCTCATGACCTTAAGCAAATCTATTCACTTTTTTGAGGCTTGGCTTCTTCATCTTTAAAAATAAGGAGTTACACTAGATGAGTTCAATGAATCCTTCCTTTGAGCCCTATGGTGCATGTCAGAGACTTATTTGCTTTTAGAAGAATACTATCAAGCCCAACAAATATAAAGGACATCTAGATTTCATATGATAGCCGCAACAGTTAGAACCTAGAATTGTGTTTGTGTGTGTGTGTGTGTGTGTGTGTGTGTATGTGTGTTAGATACTACTCTCCCTTAGATGCAAATTTCATTGGAAGGATATATGAAAAATCAAAATTTATATCAATGTCTTTATTTTGGACATGATTATAAATTTAGATATCATATGCCTTACAATTATGTTTTAAGGTAATAAATAAATCAGTGCAAATGACCCCTTTGTTAAATTGAATAAATTTCATTTATCAAATTTAGGCATTTTTTTTATTTTCAGATAGTCTGGAGTAATAGTTTGACTACTCCTACTAACAGAAACAATATTTTCTTCCAACTATTTCTAACGTTTTCAAATTTTTGCCTTGTTCCAAATGACTAAGTTTTTGCATTTTTTTGTAGAGATCTAAGTAACAACCGAATCAGCACACTTTCTAATCAGAGCTTCAGCAACATGACACAGCTACTGACCTTGTAAGTTTAAACTTATAACACTGAGTATTAAAAATGTACAAGTCATACTGAATAAAATTGATGGCTAGTAGACAAGTAGTAGGAGAAAATATCAAAATCTTATTTGGTTTAGAAACCTGGAAAATATCTATTTTCCTAACTGGATACATGAATTGCATTTGGTTATTTTCTGTTTCACTCTATTTTGTTACCATGAAAAAAAAATCTAACATATATATTTTCAGAATTCTTAGTTACAACCGTCTCCGATGTATACCTGCTCGGACCTTTGATGGGTTGAAGACTCTTCGATTACTGTAAGAATCTTTCATTTAATAAAATGTCATCTTGTACAAACAGCCCATTTTAATAATAATAAACCCCTAATAATCTGTCTTATTCATTCCTTTCCTGATTGATTAGGGGTTAGAAAGACAAAGTTAATTTACCTCTGGAAGGGGAGGGTGAGGAAATTAATGTATTAACATGCCATAGAATGAGAAATTCTGCCTTGGTCAGTTATAGATTCATTTTATTGGATTACGCATCATACACAAAATAAATTTGTTTTAATGATGCCATAAGTTACTTTTTCAAAAAAAGCATAAAAAATTTCATTTGGCTATTTCTTATCTTTAGGTCTTTACATGGAAATGACATTTCTGTTGTACCTGAAGGAGCTTTCAGTGATCTTTCCTCCTTATCACATCTGTGAGTGTTAATGTCTATTTAAGTATCATTTGTATTTGAAATAAACATAACTTGTCTGCCTAAAACCCAGTATATTGAGTGTTCTCAAAAAATGTAAAGCACTTCAATGACTTGAAGAGATGTCTGGCTATTTAAGAATAAAATACATTTTTCAGTCTGCCAATCACAAGTGAACCCAAGGTTGATTAATTAATCATGTAAGAGAAACCATCAGGATTAAGCAGATTTTAAAACACTACAAATTAAAATACACAAGAATATTATGTATATATTACTTCATATTAAGTAGAAATGAACTTTTTTTCTCTTCTATAAACCTAAGACTATTGCTCCAAATATGAAGAAAAATGTTGTTTAAAATACTCCTATTTTGATTTACCCTGTTTCATTATGATATAGCACAAATCCTCTGAATACCAGAATCAACCTCCCTGGGGTCTCAGTTTCCAAATAGGAAGCTAAAAATTCAATAGGAGCCCACAGGCTATGCAGGAGGCACAGTCAGAAACTTGTTTGTTTGTTTTAGTGGCAGCTATGTGAAAAATGAATAGGCAGTAAGAGAGGCTTTGCCCATCATCCTGCATCTGAAGTGTTGTGTTCAGTTCTGGGTTCCACATTTAGGAAAGACATTGGTAAACTAGAGGGTGTCCAGAAGAAATCAACCATCATGATAATGGGGGCTGGTTGAAGGAACTATATGTGTTTAATCTGAAGGAGAAAGATATTAGGGGAAACAGGATATTATCTTTAAGTATTTAAAGAGCTATCACATCGGGAATGAGATTAGACTCATTTGGCTTCATCTCAATGAATAGAGATAGGAGCCTATAGTAGAAATTGAAAATAGGAAAAAAAATTCAAGCTTGATATAAGGAAAAACTGCTCAATAGTTAAAGTTCTCCAAAAGAAGGGACTGCCTCAGAAAGTACTAAGTTCTACCTCTTGGGTATGTTGTAAAGGATATTTTTGTTCAGGTGTGAATTGAACTAGCTCTTTTCCCTTCTCACTAAGATTCAGTGCAAATATATCACAGCCTTGGTCACCACTTTGAGAGTGCAACAACTCACACTTATGTTACATAACAGATTTTTAATTCTTGAGGTTAAAGCTGGCTTATGTACTTATATTACTATATGCCTTATAGTAATCCCAAAACTTTAGATTTTCTATAGAGATATCTATGAGAATTATAAGTTTATTGAATTATAAAGCAACTATACATCTTTTTCTGAGCTAGTTGAAAGTCTTGATGTGTAATTTTTCTAAGTGTCACCAAAACTGAAAGACTGAAAAAAATTTTAGTTAAACAAATTCTGAAAGTCATTCATTTCCATGTCATGAGATGTAAGCAGCTTCAGATTTCTTATTTTCTTGGTTCTCCTATTAACCCATTGGTCTGAACTATAACCACAGGGATACCTAGAAATTAGTATTTGCTGAAGATATTTTTACACCTAATTATAACCTGACTTTTGAGAATCATTGAATAAAGTTAAGAGGGACAGGAGAGACTCTCAAGTCTGGTTTTCCTTATTCCGTAGAGATAAATCATGTTCTAGAATAGAGAAATGATTTGGTCCTAGTCAGATAATCAGTGATAATCCTGAATTATGACTGATGTTTCCTGTGTAACAATTCCATTTTTCACTAATGCCTAGCTGCCTCTCTTTTATATTGTTTACTGTCAGCCACATTAGTCAAAAAGATCCAAATGCATATTAAGACTAAGCCTCTAAACATCATATGCAAAGAATTCAAGTATTTACTACCTGCACAAGGTAGTGTGGCATGGCAGATAGAGTTAACCTTGGAGCTAGGAAGACCTGAATTCAAGTTCTCCCTTGAAATCTACAGAAAAAAACTACCTTCCTGTCTGATCAAAAGGAAAATTTCATCTAAAAGTGCTCTAGAAAACTCTTTTAAGACTCTTAATTTGTAGAGAAGGCACCAGCCTGCATGGATAGAAAGCATTCCCTAACATGGGAGTTCCTTATAGTAATGAAGTTGCTAGTCTGTTCTTTCTACCTATGAGGAATATATATGAATATTTAATTTTCTTCCAAGTTAGAAGGTTAGAGTTGGAGTTGAGATTTACAAAAATATCTCACTCTAACACTTAATGGTAGGCAAGTTACTTAGCCTCTTAGAAGTTAATATCTCAGTAATTTCTATCTTTTCATTATGGAATGTAATTAGCTTTGCCACCTAGGAAATATCAATAATAGTGCTTCTACTACCTCCACAAAGTACTTTGTAAATATTAGTCTTATAGAAATGTTATCATTGTGTTCATAGAAATGTAAGCTATTATTGAGTGTTGAATGTCTTAAAGTATGGAGATATTCTAAGTTATCACTTTGATTGACTTGTTGTAATGAAAAAACCAAGGCCAATATATTTTGTCTTGTTCTTGTTGTTTCTGTGCTCTTTCTCAGAGCCATTGGTGCAAACCCTCTCTACTGTGACTGTAATATGCAGTGGTTATCAGACTGGGTCAAATCAGAATACAAAGAACCTGGAATTGCTCGATGTGCAGGCCCGGGGGAGATGGCAGACAAACTACTACTCACCACACCATCCAAAAAATTTACATGCCAAGGTATACTTTTATTAATTGCTGATTATACAGAAATTGAGAAAAGATTATTACACAACAAGATATCAGTATTCTGTGATAAAATTCGTATAACCTGGCAGGCTGACACATTGTGGCTAGTAATTTCTTCCATGCTTAACTGGGCCCAAAGTCTGGCCTTTTCAATAACCATAGCAACTGTCTCCTGGGATCTTATTTTGTAAGAAAAAAACTAAGTTATTCAAATATGATTCATTTTAATTAAAGAAAAAATCCCATTATTCTTTGGCAAGTACTAAGTCAGTTTTTAAAATTGAAGAAGGGGGAGGGAACCTACAAAACTATTCTGGTGTCTTTTTTTTAACATAAAACATCTCCCTGACCAAAAAAATTTCTTCTTTCATGTGACCTCTAACAAACTCTTACTATTCTACTTTCACCCTTCCACTATTTATGCCCTGTTCCTAGAGATTCCAGGGCCCTGTCATTTTCTGATACCAGGTAAGGTACTAAATGGATACTCTTATGTGATGAAATTGAACCTTCTGACTTCCCTAATGTAACCCATACTTTCCATTTTCAGCCTCTTCTCTCCCTCTGGTATATGTTTTTGTGAATTCTTGGTACTCTTCAATACTTAATTTTTCTGTGTTACAGAAGAGTCACTAATTGTTTGAAAAAAACTTCTGATGTGCATGACAACTCCTGGACACTAGAAAAAGGCAATCATTAAATATTAATGGAAAGCCTTGTTGTCCAAAGCATTAGACTGTCCACTGTATGAGATAGAATGAGATAAAGCACAATCCGTGGCCTCCAGGAGCTTGCAAGTGGTAGATGGGGGAATAGGAAGACCTCAGGACATAGATTCTAGAGGCCTGAGTAGGAGGGTCAGCCCTGCTGCTAATTGGTTGCTATTGGAGAGACGTAGATTCATCTCTCTAGATTTTTCTTTCCTCTTCTTTAAAGGCAAGGAGTTTTGTTACATAGCCTTAAAGGGCCTTGTAGCCCTAAAATTCTATTATAATAGAATTTGGAACTGGAAGGAACCTTGGAAATCATCTGACTGAAGTTCTTCATTTTACAGTTAATGAAATCGATGCCTAGAGACTGCCTCAAGGGCACACAGGTAGTAAGTAGGGAAGCTAGAATATGAAATTAAGTTCTCTGATACAAAGTAGTATGCCCTTTACACTCCTCTGTGCTTTGATAAACAAGATATAAATGTATAAAAAAAGGCAAATAGTGATAAAAATTGAAAGTAAGTTTAAGATAGCAGTACAAAATTAATTACTAGATTCTTTAACATTAAATGATTAATGCTAAATGAAAAGCAGTTATTGCTATAGACCTTCAGTCAGTCAATCAATAAGCCAGCAAAGATTTATTTATCAATTACTGTATGCTAGGTGAGTATGAGGAACACAGAGACAAAGGTAAAATAGTCCCCATCCTCAAGGAACTCACATTCTAATGAGTGAAATAAAATGTATCTCTACAGAGTGTCCCAAAAATCCTAGTGCAACTTCAAGCTTTCACAGTTTTTGAGGCACTCTGTATACAGGTATACAGAACATATACAAAATGAATACAAGGTATTTTGAAAGAGGAGATCAAAAGAGACTTCTTGAAACAAGTGCTTAGCACAGTGCCTGGCATACTGTAGGGACTTAATAAATATTTATTAGTTTATTAGATTTCTGAGTTTTGAGGGAAACTAGGAATTGTAAGAAGCAAAGGTGAGAAGGGAAAAAAGTTCAGGCAGGGGAGTCAGCCAGGACAAAGGAGAAGGAGACAGGAGGTATATTGTTCTGTGTGAGGAGCGACAAATAGATTGGTACCTCTGAATTACTGAGTGCATGGAAAGAAATAATATGTGAGAAGCTTTGAAGAATTACGAAGATCCAAGTTGTGAATGGAGTTTATATTTGGCCATGGAGATAATAGGGAGAAACTAGGATTTATTGGTTAGGGTGGGTCTTATCTACAGTTTTGGAAAATCACTTTGTCAGCTATGTGGGAGGCAGATTGGCTTGGAAAGAGATTTGAGACAGAGGGCAAATAGGAAGTTATTGCAGTCACTCAGGCCAAAGGTGATGAGCCTAAAACAGATTGGTAGTTGTAAGTGGAGAAAAGACCCATGGAAGAGAAAGAGATGTTGTGGTGCTAGGAATGTCGAGGTTTAGCAAGTGATTATTTATATGGACTGAGTGAGAATGAAAAGTTGAGCTTGATACTGAGGTTGTGAAGTTGGGTGACCCAAAGGATGATTATGCTTTTGACAGAAATAGGGATGTTCCAAAGGGGGTGGAGTTAGAGGGATAGGAAAGACTTTTATCAAAAGTGAAAACAAAGGAAAAGCCAAGTGTTGTAGGATAAAACAGGAAGGGGAGAAAGGCAATTCCAATGGGTGAAATATTGTGAGAGAGAAAAACACAGAAAATATCTGAGAGATGAATGAGGAAATAATCAGGACTGGAGTGCAGGGCTTCTGTAGGAGAGTAAAGATGGGAAAAGTGGATTGGGACTAGATCATACAGGGCCTTAAATGCTTGAAGAACAGTGCCCACTTTAAAAGAAAGAAGAATAATATTCCGAGACAAATTAGTTTAAATTTGATTCTGGTAATCTTATACATTAGCAAATCATTGATTTTCATTTGTCTTGATCTTCAGTCATTTTTCAGTCGTGTCCAATTCTGTGACCCAATTTGGGGTTTACTTGGCAAACATACTGGGGTAGTTTGCCATTTCCTTCTCTACCTCATTTTACAAAAGAGGAAACTGAGGCCAACAGAGTTAAGTGACTTGTGTAGAGTCATACAGCTAGTAAATGTCAGGAGCCAGATTTGAACTCAGTAAGATGAGTCTTCCTGTCTCCAAGACCAGCAGCACTCTATCCACTACACCCACCCAGCTGCCTTCATTTTTCTTGAATGATAACAAAGAGTAAATAACAATCAACCAACAAATCTACAGAGCAGATCAATTTAATGTCTTCTTTTGATAAAGTGTGAAGCCACATAGATACTAAAAAAAAATAACCTATTTTGATCGGGCTTTTTTTTCCTAACCAGATTTTAATCCCTTAGTGCCTTCTTTAGAGGTATAGAATATTAGAGCTGCAAAGTTCCTTAAAGATCATCTGAAAATCTTAGGATCCAGAGCTGCCTGGGACTTCAGAGGTCACCTAGTCCAGCCTCCTCATTTTACAGATGAGGAAATGTCTCCAACTAATAACTTCCTCAGCATGTGAGACAAGGGAAATTATTATGCCCTTAGGAACTCCTTTATAGGTCATTTTCTTAGTATTTTTCAAAACCTTGCAATTAAGTACATAATGCAAGCTCCATTGACCTAAAATTTTAGATTATTCCAACAGGAATAGGACCCAAGTTAAGTTTTGTAGCACCTGTGAAGAAAGGTTTTTCAAGCAAATGAATAATCTAAACAAGGTTGCTAAAAGCAGCATGTAAGCCACTTTAAAAAGAAACTTTTATCCATTTCAGACATTCTGAAGAATTATTTACTTATAAACTATTTAGACAAATTATTTTTATTCATTAGTTCCTTTCCTCTCTCTCTGTCTCTCTCTGTCTCTGTCTCTCTCTCTGTTTCCTTTTCTCCCTCTCTCCCTTCCTCCTCCTCATCTTCTTCCCCTCCTACCCCCCATCTCCTTCCCCCTCTCCCACTGCTTTTTAGTTGATCTCTGTCTTCATGTATGGCTTGGCTGCAGTGCATATTCAGAAAGAACTCAATTTGAATACTACCTCACATCCTCACTAGCTATGTGACCTAGGCAAATCATTTAAACTCTCTCAACCCCAGTTTCATCTGTAAAATAGAGTTGAAAATAATAGCAGATATTTATTTCATAGGGTTGTTGTGAGGATCAGATGAATGCTCTGGTTTAGAAGATGGTGTCTTAGAATAGGATTTGGATTTCTAGACCCCAGCTAAAGATCAAAGAAGGACTAAATCATTGCCAGGGGTGGCGTCTACCTAAAGAGGGCTTGTAAAAGAACATATGTTTAGAAATGTTGAATGTAATAATGAAGCCTTTAAACTTAAAATGGGAAGAAGATACTGCCCACATATGTCTGCCAAGCAGATGTATTCGAATGGGAGCTCCTTGAGGGCAGGGACTCTTTCTGCCCTTCTTTGTATCCCTAGCACTTAGCACAGATTCTGGCACACAGTAAGCCCTTAAAAAATGCTTATTAAACTGACTGGTGACTGATGAAACAAGAAACCCTGAAATAATAGAGTGTAACAATACACCAAAAAGGCAATTATTAGACAGTTCATAGAAGATGATATTAGATGATATTAAAAAAAGATCACCTTAAAAGCCATGGTCATAGATACCCATATTAAAATGAACAAAATATAGATCAAAAACAAGAGATCCTAACAAAAGGAAATAAATTAAACATCCTGAATATCATTGAGACATGATGGGAGGTATTTCATGACTATGGAATATAGTTTTTTAAAATATATACCTTATTCAGATGGAACACAGTAGATAAATCAGGCAGTGGAGTAGTACTATATATTTGAAAAATTTATTTATGCAAAGAAATGCAGGAAAGCAGAGTAGGGAAAAACAGTGATGAGCACTTGGATAAGAATCCATGGAAAGAGAAACAGAAGTGATGTGATGATAGGAGGCAGCAACAAGTTACCCGACCAGAAAGAAAGAAAAAGATAAGTTTGAAAGGCTGCATACAAACCTGGCTTAGATGTGCAATGTCCAAAGTGATTAGGGCTTTCCATTATTTGGACTTCTGCAGTAGCTCTTTTTCAGCAAAAATTTGAACAGTTGATGTATTTTCAATTTGCATAAATGTTAATTTCATTTTTAAAAGGAATGAGAAAAACTGTTGTTCTGGACCTCACAGTGATTAATAAAAAGGAACTGGTTGCTGAATTTAAAATGATAGATTTGGGAAGAAATGAATATTCCATAAACATAATCTGATGTGCATCCTAGATTTGGGGAGAAGACAATTTTTTTCAAGGTTCAGCAGAAAAATAAGTAAGATGCCATGGCTTAACATTCTGTGGGGGAAGTCAAGGGCAAAGCCTCACTAGCACCTGGGGAGATTAGGAAAAGAATAGTATCCAGTGCCATGTTGGTAATAGTTACACTGTATCTCACCTTTCTCCAACCACTGCATTAAATTCTAAACATCACACTTGAGCCAATTTAACGTGTGAGGTGGTAAATCAAGAATTATTTTAATTTGTATTTTTCTAATCAATAGTGATTTAGAGCCTTTTTTTGTAACTCTTCATAGTTCTCATTCCTTCTTCTGAAAACTGCCTGTTTATATGTTTTGGCCATTTCCAGATCATTTCAAATAAGTGGGAATGTTTAGCCTGGAAAAGGGATTATTTGGGAAGGAATTTGGGGAAGGTATGATAATTGTCTTCAGCTTTTTGAAGGGATATCATGTGGCACACTTTTTCTCCTTGACCCACATAGCAAAATTTGGAGCAATGGGGAGAAGTTGCAGAAGAAACATCTTTATCTATTCTTTAAAAATAAAAAAAAAACTTCTAAATAATTACAGTTGTTCAAAAGTGGAATAAACTGCTTGAACTAGTTATGGGTTTCATCAGTGAAGATCTCCCATCAGAGGTTGATTGACCCTTTTTCTATATCAGAAAGAAGATAGGTGCTTAGAGATTGAACTAGATGCCCTCTGAAATCTCTTCTACCCCTGAGATTTTTGTAATTCTAAAATTTTAGTAGACAGATGTAGAATTTCTGCTGATAATCATTTTTCATGTACACTTACAGTAAAAAAGATATATTTGTTTGAAGACAAACTGCTATATTTAAGTCAAATTTTAGACATCTGTTCTGCTAGATAAAAAGTCTGTTATTCCTTTGATCAACTGATACTTTTTATATCTTTGCAGAAGAGTGTTTTATTTATTTTTGTTTTTAGTGGAATTTTGAAGTTTAGAGATTAGGTAAATTCAATTTTGTACAAATGTAATTCATTATTAGAAATTTCATTAGTGATTTCCTGTGCAGATCATGGTTGAGTTTTACAACAACTCCTTCATCAGTTTCCAAAACAACAAAAAAATAAAAAAGATTTATGTAATCAGGCAACTTACGAAGAGCTGAGGCTACCGGTCTCAACCATAGAAAAGATTCTTGTAAGGAAATTAATATGAAAAAAATAGAATGTGCACCATTGTTCTACATACAGTCCACTCATTGACAGTGGATTAGCAAAATATAAGCATTTAGTGAATAACAAAATTTGAAATGAAGAATATGAAATACCAAAACAATATCTTCCAGAACTTTCTATGAAGGTCTTGAGGCTATGTGCAGAGAATATACATAATGGAAGTAGATCAGAAGAAGAAAGGGCTCATTATGACAGTGGGGGACCAAAAGCCAAGATCCTGTGCCAGCATAAAACATTCTTCCTTCTAATCCAGGCCTTGATGGCTCCAGGGACAATAGGACTCTAAATACTTTGTTGAGTCATGAAAAATGGTTAGCTTTCAGCATAATAGTAGATTCATAGCTGCTGTTTGAGGGGAAAGAGAACTTGGAGAACATAGAACTTAACCATCTTATTTTAAAAATGGGAGACAAGGCCCAGAAATATTCAGTAACTGGCCCAAGGTCATAGAGCTAGTTTATGTCAGTCCTGGTGCTGCAGGAACAGTCAGTTCAGCACTCTTTACGTAATAGCATGTGGTCTTTCTCCTATTGATTTAACTATTAGAATTTTGCCAAGTTATTAAAGAGTCAGCCTTTAGCCAAAAATGGTGAATCTAGTGTTTGTGATTTAGTCATTGAAAGGCCTCTGATTCCTGGAATTTGTGTTAAAAATTCTAAATCACTTGGGATTAAATTTATGATACCATAGTCTTGACTAACAATGACAGTAACTTTAATTTTCAATTATTTAGCAATAGACCAGAATATTTATGCTTTCTCTTATTAAGTTTGAATTTTATAGTGAAAATACAACTGTGGTTAAATCAGTTGGCTTAAATTAGAAATAATTAAAAACTCATTAGAGATTCTTTAACCTCCCAAGCTATTTTGTCCAACTTAGAAACAATAAGCTGGCAAAAGTTTGGTTTCTTAGCCAAAAATTCTAACATTTGAGGCTTATTATCTTTGGTACACACAACAAACTATGAGACAATCAGGATTTATGCCAAGAGAGTTAGTTTAGAAGAAATAACTTATGAAGATATTTAGGCATATCCATTATTAGTAACTAAGAGCAACATCTCTGTAAAGCTTGATCAACTTTTAATTGTGTGTGTGTGTGTGTGTGTGTGTATGTGTGTGTGTATGTGTACTTAGAGAGAGTGCAAAATCTTGTGTAAAATCTAGAACAGATTTTTTTTTATTGAAAAAAGTACAGTCTTGTAAAAATCTCTATTGTGACTTTATATAAAGGAAATTTACTGTGTTTTGACTGAAACTTAATTGTGATGTCAAAGTTCTTGATAGGCTTATCATCAAAAGTGGTTTCACAAACATGTGGAGCTTAAAGTCATTGCTTTCAAGTGGAAACCTCCTTTTAAGTAATTATGTCTTAACATAAAATTCTTTCAGAGTATTTCCTGAGTTGTCTTTGATACAGCTCTGACTTCTATACAAGGACAGTGATAAAATATTTTATTATTTGATTCATGTTTCTGAGGGATGCTTGAGTGAGGACAGACTCCAGGTTACAGTTAGAAAAATTTGGCTGAAGCTTTTGGTAATAAATCAAAATGAGATCCTATTCTCTATGGATGGCAATATTGGTATCAGGTGCATAGCTAGTCATTTGAGTCAAAAGCAAGCCAGCATATAAGCCATAATGGTTTTTAAGGCCTGACAGGACTTCCATCAAAGATGAAAAGAAATGGCAAAGACAAATTGTTCATCAGAACTTTGTGCCCTTTGAATTATTAAGCCAAACTTATCCCTGTCTGTGGACAACGAGAGAACTTATGCTGTCAGGCTTTCTTAAAGCTATTAAATCAGAGCGGTTTGTATAGATTGGGTGCTTTCATTTCAAGAGCAATGGAAACAATCTGTGTCTTCCAGTGGAGTTTTCCTTTCTTTTCTGTGTATGTTACCATATGGATATGCTGGTCTATGGTACACTGCTGTTTTAATATGTCTTGAAATCTGTTGCACTCTATTAAGTAGGAAGGAAGGTAAATTGTATGAAAATATATCAATAAGAGAAAACTGAATGCTTTCCATAGCAGTGAAGGTGGGGAAGATGAATTTGACTACAAATAGTTATTTCTTAAAGCCTGCACTCTCAAATTAGAACTGGTGGAACTTAAAATCATAAAAATCATTCACTGTGTACATGCTTAACAAAAGGCTCATTGTACCCAGTTTGGTTCACTGTTGGCCTGATCAGATTCTATTTTGCTGTCATTTGTCTATGTTTTTTGTCCCTGCAGATCAAAATAATTTTATTACTTGAAGGCACAGAAAGAGAAAGCCAATTGTTTCAAAAACTCCTGAAGAAAATAACATAAATGTCCTCACATTCCTAGAATTTGCTGATTCCCTTCCTTCTAAAGAATGTTTCTCCATCATACATTTTTAATGGCTTCACCCTATACTTCTGTTTCAAGTCAGGACTGTTCTCTTCCCTAGTCTAATTAAATGATCCTGACCTAAGACAATTTCATATTTGCATTTCTAACATTGTCTTCAAAAGCCTGGCTACTTAGAAATATATTACAGAAATGAATTGAGTAGTTATATATTTTGACTCAGTGAGAGCTTTAATTCTCCTTTGGATTTCAGAGTATTTAATGTAGATTGTTGAAAAAGAACTTAGATTTCTTTGAGGATTGTCTCAATGAATGGTGGCAGTCTCTTAGCCATAACATAATGCATGAAACATATTCATTTCCCTTGTTATACAGTAAGGAATGGGGATAAGCGGTAATAACACTAACCACCAAATCCTTCTTTCTTCTTTCGAGTTCATTTCACCATGCACTTTGAAATAAAGAGTGATAGGACTTGTTATCCATATTAAAGTGATGTTTATTAAATGTTTATTATATGAGAAACAATGGACTAGGTGCTAGGGCTAATAAGAAAGGTTCAATAAAGGCCTTCTGTCAAGGAATTATTAAATATCTAATGGGGATTTGGAGAAGAAAGACAAGTCCATAAATAATTGGGCATAAATAACAAGAAATACAAATAATTATGCAGAAAAGTACAAAGAGCTTCAGCCAAAATGACCCAAGAAATTTGGAGGGGGAAGAATCATTTTCATGAGTAAAGCCCAGGAAGGCTTTGGAAAGGAAGTACGATCAGAGAAAGAAAAGGGGAATTTTAATAGACAGAGATTAGGGAGAAGGTCCATTCCAATACTGATGTTGGAGAAATATATAAACATAAGATATAATGATAGGAGAGAGAAGAACAAAAATAGGAGACAAGGAGTAATTAACTATGATGGGAAAATAAAGTGCAGAAAAGGGAGTAGTAAAAGACAAGACAGCACAGGCATCCATTTTTCTCTGTTACACTGTCCCTACTCCTACCTGTTATTTCCAGGTACTTAGAAGAAAGTAAGGATGTGTGTATATTACCTGTCCAAAAAGAAATGTCAAACTATTTCCTGATATATGGGTTTAGGAGGATAGAACTAAATTCCTTCCTTCAATTTGTTGGATTATGCCTTACTAAAAGTATCACCAGAGGGTTTTCTGACATTTGTCAGGGCAAAGAGACCTCTAAACATATATTACTTCTATGCAGAGAAAAACTGGTTTAGATTTTCAATTATAACTGAGTTTCTATCCATAGACTCAGTGTTTCTATACACATAAGCCTTTTGAAAGTGTGCATAAAAACAGCCTGTAAGTAGTAATGTTGGTGAGAATGACCACCTGGCTGTAGAATTCCAAACAGAAATAACTGCAATAATATAAGAAGATAGCATGGAGTTAAATCACATAAACTTCCTAAGCATTGCTCAATATATATTGAGCTATATAGAAGCTTCCTTAATCATCTATTTTTACCTCTTTTCCTACTGCCCCCTTTTTATCTTCCTAACCACTAGAAAAGTTGGCACAAATCTATATTCCCTGCTACTAGGGAGTCTAAGGCCAATGAAATGCTTAATTTAGTGTTCTGAGATACAGTAGGGCTAAGGCTGATGGTTTGTTCACACTATGACAGACACCAATATGGCAAACCCTCAGGGATCATAAGGTTACCAGGCTGCTTAAAGAGGGGTGAAGCAAAGTCAGAAAAAATTGATCTGGTTACCAATCATTGGGTATTGTTGAGATCAGCTAATTAATATCTAATATACTTCCAGTCTTGTCAAAATAAGGAGAAACAATCTCAAAAACAACAACAAAAAGTATGTACAGATCTTTCTTTGTCATTTATCTAGGGCCTATTAAGTACAAAGCATGTATGTATAGGATGAGGTACAAAGATAATTGACACATATCCCTTGCCCTCATGGAATTTATAATCTAGCAAGGAAAGATACAATATATACACAAGTGTGCAATGCTACCCAATAATTATAATGTGGAAGAAACCAACATGAAAACATAAGAATGACACAGTGTAGTCTGAAGATGGGAACATCATTTCTTAAGGCAGAAGCCATACAGAATCATGGAAGATCTCATTGAGAAAGTGACATTTGAACTGGACATTGAGGAATGGGTAGGATTTCAAAAGATAGATGGGAAGAGACAGGGATATAGAATCAGATAGACTGTGGATAAGGATATAGAGATAGGGTAAAGAACCAGATAAAGAGAACAGTCCTAGCAAAGGAATAGAGGATGCAAAATCCTGGTACTTTTAAAGGGGCATCAAATATTCTATCTTGAATTGGGCCTAATGCACATAGAGGAGAGCAGTATGAGATAAGGATAGAAAGGTAGATTTATATCAATAAAGGGATATCAAATACCAATGCTATTAAACTAATACATGCATGCTTAGTTTATATTTCCTTGTTATCATACTACTCTTTTAGTTCCCAAAATGAATTCTTAGTTGTTCAGTTGTTTCAGTCATGACCCCATGTGGGGTCATGCTAAAGATACTGGAGTGGTTTGTCATTTTCTACTCCAGCTCATTATGGATAAGGAACTGAGATAGACAGGGTTAAGTGACTTGCCCAGGGCCACATAGTTAGTAAGTGTCTGAAGCCAGATTTGAACTCATGAAGATGAATCTTCCTGACTTCAGGTCCAGCACTCTATCCACAGTGCCACCTAGTTGCTGACTTCTAAGAGAGAGCAGTAGTAGCATAATGGTCCATTATTCTGTGACAAGCAATACAATTTCATGCACCAGTAAAATGTTTTTTAACTATAGCATGTGCTGCCAGGGAGAGGAAGCTGTTAGCCCACACTTTTATATTTTTGCATGATGTAGAAGTGCCTCTTACCATAACATCCTACTTCAGAGTCCAATCTGGCCTTAGAGGGGACCTGGGAAGGTCCTTGAAGGCAATGCCAGTCATATTCAAGTTCTGGTAGGTGCTACTAACCTGAAAAGACTTCAAACAGGAATCAAGTAAGTGGCTGCCTTTCTGGGTTCCAAGAAGAAGCCTAGCTGACTTTGGAGAGGTTCTGCATCCAAGGATCAGGCCACCAAGTGATAATGTTTCTGAACACAGGAACACACAGAGACCATGTATGAATGCACAGAGAGGTGGCCATTCACACACACACAGACATATAATTAAATTAATATATTTATGCATAAGTATGTTATATTATAAATTTAAATATGTTAATAATTTAGTTAAATAGATGTGAATATTTCTTGCATGTGTATATGCATATTGTATTATATGGATGTGTGTACATATACATGGATGTGTATATATACATACATATATACATGTATATATACATATATATGAGAAATCTCACTGGGTTGGGTACTCTATTGAAGTATATGGGTATATATAATTTATTTATATACATATATGTGTGTATATACACATATATACATATATATTCTCCTAAAAATGAAATAAAACATATATCCTTAATATATTTAAAAGTTCTTCCTACAAGATCAAATAAAAACATCTTTGCTTTGCAATGAAGTTTTTCTTAGAAAAGTAAGTACAAAATCTCCTCATTACTTGTATGTTTCACTTCGAAGAACTTAAATATCCAAAGCCCTTTGGGTAAGCCTACTTATCACCTGTTTGAAGGAAGGAAGGTAGAAAGTAAAATAGGTAACAGTTTCACAGTTTTGCCCTTTACTAGCCTCACATGAGACAATGAGTCTGTCTGTGTTTCCTAAGCAGAGATGATTCTGATTATCTGCTCTCACAATTAGCATGTTTTACAAGTTGTTTTCCCAGTGGGGGTGATGAATTTGCACTTATCCATCCAATCTCCATCCTGTGCTTCAGTCCCTTATCCAGGCCCCCTTGGGACCGATGGCATATATTTCCAAGACAGCTGGCCAGGGTTAAGGGTGCAGTCTGTGGTCATGGAAGACAGCCACAAAAGCAAACGGGCTCTTAAGGGGATTGAACCTGTGACCTTGGCCCCATTAGCACCAGGCATCAACCAACTAAACTAACAACACTGAGTCTTACTTTGACATCAAAACTCCCTACAGTTGTTCCCATAAGGAAGCTACCCAACAGAAGAGTCATTTCCTTTGTTGTTTTCTTCCCTCAGTCTTTTACTCCCAGGCCCCCACTTCACAAATAATGAAAATAGCAGGAAAGAACACCTTCTTAAGTATTTCTTTATCAGAAGTACCTCTTTCTGGGGGAGAAAGGATGAACTGAAAACCAAGAAACTAGAGTTTTTGTCCATATTTCATCACTAGCTAATTTTATGAACTTGGGTAATCACTTTAACCCTTTAAGAGGCACAGAATTACTAAAAGTAGAGTGCAGCAAAATTGTGCACTGAATCTAGGGTCAGAGACCCTCGATTAGATTCCAATTCTACTACTTACTACTTACGTGACCTTGGGCAAATTATTTCATTTCTCTATGCCTTGGTTTCCTCCCCTGTAAAATGATAGGGTAGGATTAGAGGATTTCCAAGGTCTCTTCCAGATCCAAATCTATCAATCTATAATAAAAGTAACTCAGAGATTCAAGAGCACTATTTTTAAAAAGTCCTATGAAAATAGAAAGCTTTATTACTTGTTTGTGACTGTTTTATTTTATAGAATGTAATCCCCCAAAGAATAAATGTTTCTATGATTCTATGAAAGGAATCATCTTATCAACAAAGTTGAATAATGATAAAATAGTTTCCTAGCTTATAGCATAAAGAAAGACTTTCAGTATATCTTGAGACTTCACTAATATATACAATGAAAATAATTCACTCATTCTTTAAAGAATGGTGGAAATTTATAACAATAAAAGAAGGTCTAGGTAATATAGGTTCTGATGATGCCAAATTATTTTTAGGTCCTGTGGATGTTAACATACTTGCTAAATGTAGTCCGTGCTTATCGAATCCTTGTAAAAATGATGGCACCTGTAACAATGATCCTGTTGACTTTTATCGATGCACTTGCCCATATGGCTTCAAGGTAAGTGGAGGAAAACCTCAGGAAAAAAAAACAATCTAAATGAAGTGTGTGTGTGTGTGTGTGTGTGTGTGTGTGTGTGTGTCTGTGTGTGTGTGTGAATATGTGTGTAAGATAGAGAAAGAGAGAGAGAGCATCATATATGAGTGTGTGTGTGTGACAGATATAGAGACAAAGACAGATCGGGAGGTAACAGAAAACATTTCCCCTCGTGATTCTGTGTACTTTTAAGTACTGCTTTGCTGATGATCAACTTTTGCTTCCTTTGATTGCTTGGTTTTCAGGGCCAGGATTGTGATGTTCCAATCCACTCCTGCATCAGTAACCCATGCAAACATGGTGGAACTTGTCACTTGAAAGAAGGAGAAAAGGATGGATTCTGGTAAGCTGGTATCATGTGTAAACAACCTTCTGAAACTGAAACACTGCAAGAGGAAAACCTAATAAAAAAATTGCTTTTACCTTCACACCCCAGATATTAACAGGGAGAGAACCCTGAGAATTTTTTGATAAGGATACTGTCATTTTGGTCCCTCTTCAAGGCAAAATGTTAAGAAGCTACAGTGTCCTCAGAAATCTCAGTGTGCTTTTTAAAATGAGAATTACAAAATAACAACACATTATGATTAGTCAAGGCAGATCGGGGCATGGCATAGTATTGGTTCCATTATGCTAATTAATAGCTGGCTAGCCCCCTGCTGAAAGTCTCATATTCAGCTGTTGTTTTGTGTATTGCTTTAACAGACAGCATGTAAATGATAAGATGTAAATCCCACTGAAACAGAAAATTAATGATTCATTTCCAAGCTACTATGCCAGTAGATAAACATGCTGTGAGCATTTTTAATCTGGAGTTATTTAATCATACAGTACAATTACTCCAGATGTACTTCATGAATTATGAAATACAGTTCTTTATTAAAGGACTCTAATAATTTCACATAAGAATGCTAATCTACTGCTCAAGCTTGTTAGAAATGCCACTCTTAAAAGAAACATTCTTCATTCCTGCAATTCATTAAGAAATTATCCCTATATTTTCCATCTAGACTGTACCCAAAGATTATTTGGCTACTTAATCAGGATTAAATTGTAAACATTTTATACCACATCAAAGTTGAATTTTAATTAGGACTTGAAGGTTCCTACACATAGTTTGTCAGCCCATGAAAAACAAACTTTTTCTACTTCCTCCACCCCCAGGTAAAGGGCATCAAAGAAAGGGTAATAGGTTTTTTCTTAAAATCCAAACCAGCTGTTCATCAGTCATGAGAAACCTTACAACAGAATCACAAATTATGTCATAGGAGCCCAACTAGGTATTTGAAAACATCTGGAACATTTGAATACACTTTGCTTGTGTTTCTGACTTGCAAATATGCCCAGACTTTTGACTTTCAAGGACGTAGAACCATTTGCCATCATAAAAACAAGCATGATTTTTCCTTTTCCAAAGAGGCTTTTTAGTTTGTGGTTTTCAGGGCATTATCTTAAATTGGTACTTGCAACATGTCATTTAAAGTCATTTAAAAGTCAATTTCTACACATCTAAAGGCTCTGTAATTGGTGAATCTGTAATTTTCAGTACGTGAACTCAGAACATTCAGAAATATAGAGGAAAATGTTTGTTATTCCCTCCTTCCTGGTTTGCAGGTGTACTTGTGCCGATGGATTTGAAGGAGTAAATTGTGAAGTGAATGTTGATGACTGTGAAGACAATGACTGTGAAAATAATTCCACCTGTGTCGATGGAATTAACAACTACACATGCCTTTGCCCACCTGAGTACACAGGTAGGATGTCCTCGCATTCACTAACAATACTGCAGTTACAAAGCAGGATGTCTGTTTAAAGCTTCAGTGAGACTAGACAGGATGTGTTGAGGAAAATCTACTGTGGAGTTATGTTCAGAAGTTCAAAATAATGCAAATAAAGAAATGGCTTATGACTGGTGTGAGGCCAAGCACAAAAAGACCTGGCGAACTGAATAAGAAAGGGTCCACGAGCATAGATATATGCCAGTGTCCTGTATGCACTATTCAGAGGTTTGATTCCCACAGATGAATGGTGTTAGCAGACAAAGCAGTCCCCCAGTGCAAACCAGGTCACTCATATACATACAAAAAAGGGAAGTTTTGTTTACTCAATCAAAACATAGTGACACTGAAAGAGCTCACACATGTCTATACATGTTTCTTCACTTAAGTGTTTGCTACCAAAATAGCTTTATAAAGTATTCTCTGACGGCCCCAAAAAGAAGGGGAAAATGCCACCAAAATAGAACAGGAAGTATTAGTTTACCTAGGACTCTCCATACTGCTCAACATCTTTGTTTTAACAAAGTTTTATTGGACATGTCCATACTTTTGTCCTGGAAAAAAAAACTAGTTTGCCATAAAGTAAACATCAGGTTTATGATGTACCCTGTCATGGTAGCATTAACCATCCTTGTTGACTTACAGATTGCTTGCTTGGTAATTAACTTGAACAGTCATCTCCTTTCCCCAAAATGAGCATTACATTTTGATAACCTTATTCCTTAATAACTAATCCAATATGTAGAGGTAATGGTATTTATAAGCAAAGGTTAAGGTTGCACATAATTTTTAAAGAAAAAACAATTTGGAATAATAGGTTACAATGGAGTTTATTATATACATGACTCCTCATTACACAGGAATTTTTCAAGAATATTTACTTGAATAACAATTAATATATGATTAAATATTTTGGTTAGCAAAATGACAACTTCAAGAAATCAAGATTCATTTCTGTAATTGTATAAATTGGAAGCATGTTAATATATGCCTTGCAACCAAGGCTGAGTTAGAAATCTTGTGTGTGTGTGTGTGTGTGTGTGTGTGTGTGTGTATGTGTGTGTGTGTGTGTGTCTTTCCTGAACAAGCAGAAATAATGACTGGGCACACTTCAATTTTCAAGTTTCCATTTGTATGGTAATTTACATAAGATATTGTATAGGGAGTTGGATTCTATTCTTTTTTTTAAAGCTAACTTTTTTTTGCTTTAGCAGTCATTTCTTGCTGGTTTTCATCACTAATTCCTTTCTTTTGAGACTTTTTCCTATGTGTACACCTATATTCTCCAAGCTGTCTTCCTGACAGACTCCTGTCAGCTCCTCCTACCATCTGTTGTACTCAGAACTGCCTTAAGGATTCTTGATGACACAGTGGGAACTGTTTACCAATTCCTCTAGTTTCTGCTAGGAAACATTATCAGTCACCTGGCTTTTACTGACAGTAACTGTTTCCAACCTGTTTCTTAAATATACAGAACACTGCCAAATCATTTTTTGAACAAATAACAGCATAGGTTTCTCCAAAAACATAAGGGAAACAAAATATGGAAACCTGTCCATTTGCCATTCACATTTGCCATTGACTATTTCATATATCCACATAATTCAGCATATACCTATAAGAACTCTTAAAGTTATTCTAAAATCAGTTTTAATTAGTATTAGCACACTGAATAATATTTGATAGATTACAAGTATCAGATTTTTTTCAAAGAAATAAAAAATAAACAAAATGACAACTCTTTAGAAGTACTCAAAATACATACAAAGACTTGATTTTTTTTTTACTTTTTAATTTAGACTGGGTCTGCCTTGCCCTTCCCCAGGTAGTTAGCCACTACAGAGCAAACAAGCTTCTGAATATGAGCTGCAATATGTATGGAAGGTTTCTGAATCTGCATTGAAACATCTATGGTGTTCTTGTCCATATGTGAAATGAGCTCATTTACAAAATATCAAACAGCCATCTGCAAAGACTGAAATCAGTGGCACATAGATGCACATTTAATTATAGGAAAGTATAAATTGGGCCCGAGGGTTTCCATATCCTGCTTCATCCAAGCCTGCAGTTAGGGAGGGTTTTTTTTAATGTGGCTGTATTGTTTTAAATTTAACTTTGGAATGCTGATTAACGAGCATAAGACCTGGGAACAGAAACACTGTTTTGTTCAGGGAATAAAATAATGTTGCCTTTGTTTAAAAATCACTCAGGTCACAAATTGCTTTTTCTTTGAAGGTTTTGCATTTTTTTTCCAATGTACCTCAAAGCCTTACAGCGAGAGATAAGTGAAGTCCATTAAGGAGGAGCAAATAAAACAGCATGGAAAATCTTGTAGATTCATATTGCAAAAGCAATTACTTAGGTATTTCAGAGTCCAAGGGAAGATCTTAATATAATTAGTAAGACAAAATTTTTAAATAACAGAGAATGAAAAGCCAACTGACAGGGAAACCATTAGTACATAAAAGAAAACAGTGGAGATATTCACAACAAAATGAAATACCAGTAAGGATAATTTTCATTAATATTTAGGTTGTAATTATTATTTCCAAAAGCTTCATGTGGCTAAAACAACACAGTGTATAGTAATGAATTTTTTATAGAACAAATTGTTTTTCTTTCCCTTCCCAGGAAGTGACAGAATGAGTCATAAAGAGATAGATAGATAGATAGACAGACAGACAAACATAGACAGATACACAGATAGGCAGGCAGGCAGACAGACAGATATAGATAGATGGATGAATAGAAAGATAGATGGATGAATATAGATTAGATAATTTTACATATGTATGTAATAATTTTTTCACTCTCCCCATCAAAGCTGTTCCCTATCTTTCTATCCATCCAGTCTGAGCCATTAACTGTTCTCATAATTATATTGTGCATTGAAAATAATGGTTCTCTACAACTCAGAGTTAAAATCTCCATTCTCAGGGACAGAAGCAGTTGCCGTGGAGGATATGATCTTGAAACTGTCAAAATGATACTTAAATCAGATACTTTGGGATTTAATTCTAGCTTGATAAGATTGTTGGAATCAATCTCAAATTAATTCCCAACAACCAAGACATCTCTTGGAGGTAAACTGTCAAAGCATTCCTTAGACAAGATGAGCTAGAAACAAGAAAAAATGAAATATGGGGTGTGCAGTTCCCCCCCACCCCACCCCACCATGATGTTTTGAAAATTGACACCTTTTCCTAACAGCTGGTATTAAATTAGGTGTTGAATTGAAAAAATGTGGTTTTCCATATTTTCTAACAGACAGAATGCTGGATCTACAGTGTCAAGATTATGCTTCTTAATTAGCACTAGAATCTCAGTGCCATGTACAAGGATGCCACAAACACCATGTGATCCAACACTGCCATAGACTTTAGCAATGAAAAGATGTAAGAAGAGATGCAAATCAGAAATCACAAAACACTAAAACAAAATTTGTTATATTTGTTATAATATTAATCTTTATTTGTATTACTTTACATTCAATTTTTTAAAAGAAAATTATAGTGCTTAATTAAACATTTGCCAGTAACAGCACATCTTCCAAATCAATCCGTCATTTCTTTTGCACGATACCATCAGCTGTTTAGTCTTGGCCATCCTGAGCTAGTGGTTGATATCTTTCACTGCCAGGGATAACACATACTTTTTAACTTCATTTCTCTGTGTTTTTGTGGGGGGGTTGCTTGTTTGTTTGTTTGTTTTTGCCCTGCTATAGGCTTTTAAAAATTAAACTTGCTTTATTTTGCTATATCAACCTGGCATCTCTGCTGCTATAGTTGTGCATTGGCTTACGTGCTGTGCTGTTGTATTAGAATGTAAAAAGGTCTCTTGTCTCTTCTGTCTTTGTTGCTGCAGCTGCTAATCTGAATGAGGTGGAAAAAGGTTAGTTGTGTTTTCAGCCTATTTTTCCTTGTCTTGCTTTTCTTTTCCTTAAAAAAATGCATGAACTCTATTGTTTGAGCATTGTAAAAGAAATGATCTAAAAACCCAAAATCAAGATGTCAGATCAGACATTTATATCCTTGATGTCTTGTGGGGATATATATGTTTGTGTATGTGTGTGTGTGTATATATATATATATATATATACATATATATATTTATAATTAGAGATACCTATACACATTTTAAATTATTGCAAAATATCAACATGAAAAATGTTCCAATATGGCACACATCCTGAAATTATGACATGGTTATGTTAATAGGGGTAGGGAAAACCCTGTTACTTTAAAATATCTAATAATTTTGTTATATATTAGGGAAAAAGAGGCAGAATGATGTAATGACTAAATGACTTCAAAGTTAAAGAGACTCAGGTTCAAGTCACAACTCAGATGCTTACTGACCATGTGGTTATGGGCAAGTCACTTAACCTCTTACTGGTCTTTACAACCCTTAAGTTGAGGCAGTGACTCCTTGAATTGGTAGAAGTTTCCTACCCTGAGAATTCCCAACATCGATGAAATCACAGATCAATTTCAAGTGCTTACAAATTGGGGAACAAGTTTTATAGATACAATACTGCTTGGTATATTCCATAAAATAAATGTTGCAAAACTCACCATACAGGTTTGTAGTGATATGAAAATGGTATACACTACATGGTATTAAGTAACAGACTCTTCTCCCCCTCAAAAAAAATTAGTATAGAAAGTCATTGCAATAATAAGCATAACTAAAAAGGAAGGGAGAAGGGGGAGGTATTCATGTTTTAAAAAACTGCAGAATTTTGACTAGAGCTGAGAATTTACACTTGCAACATAGATCCTAATGCATGCTGCTCTGTAATTATTAAATGATTAGAACTTCATTTTCTCACTAGTTCACAAGCTATTTTTAGGTTTTGCTGCTGTTCAGACATTTTTCTTCAGTTGTGTCTGACTCTGTGTCTCAATTTGGGGTTTTCTAGTCAAAGATACGGGACTGACTTGCCATTTACTTCTCTAGCTCACTTTACATATGAGGAAACTGAGGCAAACAGGTTTAGGTGGCTTGCCCAAGCCCACACAGCTAGTAAGTGTCTGAGACCAGATTTGAACTTAGAAAGGTAAGTCTTCCTGACTTTAGGCCCAGCATTCTACTCACGGTGCCACCTAGCGTCCTGTTTTTCAATACTATATCCACATTCAAGCTGAAATAAAAAGAGTTAAGTCTTAAAGAAACAAAGGGTTAAAATTCCATTTAGACTTCAGCACATACTTATTAAGGTAAACGAATGATCTTAGACATATAAAGTAGGATTGTGGAATGAATAAAGAAATATAGTATTTAGCAGGTTGTTACTTTTATTCTTACAATGGAAAACTAAGGTTGCTCTCTATTGTTCTGGTAGTGGTTTAGCTGCCAACTTGTGTTATTTATTTGAATGAAGAAAATTTAAAACATCTATATCATCTATAAAGATGTAGATTTAGGTTCTTTGTCTAATTCTTAGTAAGTTAATGCAACAGTTACATC
Source organism: Potorous gilbertii (assembly GCA_028658325.1). NCBI lineage: Eukaryota > Metazoa > Chordata > Mammalia > Diprotodontia > Potoroidae > Potorous > Potorous gilbertii. The sequence goes on along the minus strand of CM053772.1, from coordinate 209,538,725 downwards.
TTTTCTGAACAAATATTCATTCTTGTAGCACATACAAAAGCTATTAATGAATTTTATCTTAGTATATGATGAGAGTCAACATGCTACAGTAGAAAGAGAAACACACTTGGGATCAGATAAGGCCTGGATTCAAATGCTGCCAGCTATATATACTTATGAATTATATGATCTTTTAAGCCTCCATTTTTTCATCTATAAATCTGGGATAATCATGATATTTACTTCATTGGGTTTTTGTAAGGATAAAATTTGATAGTATATGAATAGTTATTTGCACTTTAATGGATCTGTGATTTTCATCTACCTGAATATGCTTCCACCTACCCAAATCTTCTGGTCATGTGAAATTTTTTCTAGAAATTCTCAATAGAAAATCTGTAGCACTTCATCTTGTCCTTTCAATATTTTACCACTGGAATGGTTCATCTGTTATATTTCACTCTCACTACTTGACCAGCCACTCAAGTCACTGAAGATGTCTTTCCTGTCACATCACATACAAATCACTGAGGGCCACGTGTTACTGTGTATGTGCCTGCCATCCGCCTTTCCATTGTCCTTTGTGTAACCCACTAGTTCGATCCTTCTGAGCCCTTTGTGTTTTGTAATCCACAGCCATTTAACATCAGCAGGAGCATGTAGATATTAGAAAGATGGGCTTCAATCATGGGGAAGAACTTGGACTCATTGAGAGGGCTCTTGAGTTCCCTAAATGGAATCCATACCTTTCCTCCTTCCTCTTTTAAAAACATAGAGCAGGACTTTGCTATTTTAAATCACTGAAATAGTTCAATCTTCATGCCTTTGGAAGATCTGGTTGCTTTCCCCTGGTTGCCTTATTAACTGAATTTTCTCATTAAAGAGCCAACCCTATCTTTTCTTTGGAATAATTTTTAAATTGACTTAAACTTGGGGAAAAAAACAATGCTTTTAAAGCAGGTAAAGAATCTTTGTTTCTTTACCATATACAAAATAGTTCTATATTAGTGTCAGAATTCCACTTTGCAAAAGGAATTCTGTGATTAGAGGAAATTAGATTAGGGTATCTTAGAGGAAAATACTCTTATTAGCTGCCCCATGCTGCAAATTATGGATCCCTTGACAAACTATAAGGCTCCTGAGTAATTCTGAGTGTTCAGCTTTCATAAACAAGGCAATAATAACAGCAGAAATTATGGCTTATGTTTGCATGGCACTTTAATGTTTAAAAAATACATCTTCCCTCTTGATTCTCACTATACTGCTGTGAGGCAAGAGGTACTAGTAATATTATGGCCATTCTGCAAATGTGGAAGCTAACTCAGAAAGATTAAGGAATGGCCCAAGGTCACATGGCTAGTAAGTGGCAAAACTCATGTATTAGAACTATGTCAATACCATGCTACTTTCCCAACAAATGTGAGTGACATGTGAATCATATTTCTTGTTCTTTGATGTCAATCTACATATCCAAATAATTCATAAAATCCAAATACCAATTATGGTGCATTCACAGGGGGCAAAAAATAAATTTAAAATTTAGTATCATAATGTATGGGAAAAACTTTCCCTCATCCTTCACTTTTTTGTCTTTCATCTTAGAACTTGGTAACTCGAGTTTTATTCCATTTTATTTAGAGTGGCAGTTTGGCATAGTGAATTAAGTACTATGTGTTAAGGAGACTTCGTGTTCAACCTGAGCCTTTGACATTTTGCAGCTGTGTGATGATGGTCAAGTTACTTAACCTCTTTAGGCTATTTCTAAGACTTTGAGATATGATTCTTTGGGGAACTTCCAACCTTCATGCATTCTTGACATAATGAGAGAAGAGTCAAAATAATCTCTAAAAAGTCCATTCTCTTTGCTGCTTTCAGTAGCCAATGGAATCGGGACAGAATTGGAGAAAAACCAGCACAATGTCATTTTAAGATGAAAAAAAATTTTTGAAAATATTTTCAAATTTAGTAAACTCAATTCTAAACATTTAGTTAATTATGTGTGTTGCCAGGTGATTGCCAGGTGTGATTGCTAGGTGAGATGGTGATAGAACACTGTGCTTGGAGTCAGGAAGACTCATCATCCCAAGTTCAAATCTTGCCTCACACACATGCAAAGTGTGTGACCCTGGACTAGTCATTTAACCCCATTCCTTAGTTTTCTCACCTATAAAATGAGCTGAAGAAGGAAATGTCAAGTCCCTCCCATATCTCTGCCAAGAAAACCCCAAACAGGGTCATAAAGAGTTGGACAAGGACTGAAAAATGACTGAACAACTTTGCCACTGTTATGATGTGATTATCAGAGCTTTTTGCTAGTAGGACATCATCATCTTGGTTGTTCTTAGTAACATTTTTTTCATTCTTTATGTAAGTTGTTATCAGAGCAACTACCACAATTAAAATTGTTCAGAACACTTGGTGCCATCTTTCCCTTTACCATTATTGATCTAAACACCTCAAGCTACAAAACAAAATGTCTCAAACTGCACTAATGTGTTTGGGACATCCTATATGATAACTAAATTTTTGTAACTTTTTTCAAAACATGATTTAAGCTTCTTAGAGCTTATGCTTTAAACTGCCCTAGGATTTTTGGGACCTGCTACATACCTTACTTAATTTTCATTTCTACATATTAAAAAAATGTTAAAACAAAAAAAGTATCTTTCTTGGACTAAAAGCTACTGCAAGGATTAATATTTATGTAACTATTTCACAAAATTTTGTTTAAAGAAATAGAGCAGGGGTTCTTGGGGTTTGAGATACTTGTTAAAAATATTTTAACTATATTTAATGACTGGTGGGGCAGTATTGCCTCTGTAAAAGTGAGTCAGAGAGGGAAATAGCAAACTACTATAGTATCTTTGCCAAGAAAACCCCAAATGGAGTCACAAAGAATTGGACACAACTGAAAAACAACTGAACAACAAATTTCAATATAATTGGTTTTCTCATAATGCTATGTATCTTACTTTAAGCATTTAAAAACGTTATTCTGACAAAGGAACCATGAGCTTCTATGAAACATCAATAAATGTTAAGAATCCCTGAAATGAAGGGTTTCTACACCAAAGCAGTAGGAATATGCCTTATGTCACTGAAGAATTATTAAACAGGCTTTAAATTCATCCAGAAAACAAAAGCTATGTTATTTTAAAGGTATATTTTATATATAACCTGTGATTGGGTTTTGTTCCTTCGAGTTTTAAAATAAATTAGTTACTTCAAATCTATGACCAAAGGATCATAGTTATAGAACTGGAAGGAATATCACAGTCTATTAGCCCAGAGGTGATAAACACACAGCCCACAGGTGGCATGGGGCCCACAACACTCCTGACCACCACCTGAACCAGATTAAAATGAAATTGGAAAATATTAGCAAAATAAATAAAAAGACAATGAAACACAGATCATATTAATTTATAGTTTTCTAAATCAATATGAAACCTGCAAGGATTCTTATATATGGTTTAGTGGCTGCTGTTTCTGTTTGAGTTCAACACTATTGATCTACAGAATCCTTTCATTTCACAGATGACCTGAGGTGTGGAGAGGCTAAGTCACTTGTCCCTAGTCCCCCAGGTAGTGAGTGAGTAGTAAGTCAACATTTTAATTCAGATTCTCTGATTCCACATCCAGCATTTTCATTGTACCATGTTGTCTATTTTCTTCAGTGGGCAAGTCATTAGGGCAAAAGTCCTAATTTCCTTTCATTTCTTTACCTGCAAAATGAGCAGGTCAGCCTAGGTCATTGCTAGGGTCTTTTCCAGCCATAAATTTCTCTTGCTGTGATCCTTCATTTGTGTGAGTCTTTCCACAAATCCTTCACTTATCAGAAGATAGTAACAGGAATTATTATGACTCTAAGAAATCTTCACTGGTTGTCACACTTCTGATGATAAGCCTTTTATATCTTAATTATGCTGGTCTTCAGATGAGAGACAACCGCTGAGCCAGTGACATAAATTTTTCCAACTTGGTAAGAAGTATGAGAAATTGCCCTCTAACAACATAGGCTTTTAGGACCTAGGATCTCTTGTGTACAAGATGAGATAGCAGAGTAAAATCATCACGGAGGAATAAATAAATAAAAGGTATCATCAAAAAATGTATAGAATGACAGAGAAGATGGGCTAGGGCAACAGGATGGTATAGTAGAAAGAAACCATCCATAGAATTAAATGATGTAGGTTCAAATACTGTCTCTGACACAACTTGGATGACTTTGGGAAAGTCATTTAACATCCTTGGGTCTCAGTTTCATCATCTGTAAAATGGAAGTTTTGGGCTAAATCATTTCTGAATTCTCTACCAAATCCACATCTCTTTTCCTGTGTGGAAAGTGCAGGGGATAAACCCAAGAGAGCCCTTATGTTTCACTGTCATTTGTAAATATAAAGACAAAATAAAGCAAGTCCCCCGCATGTTAGATTGACCTATTATGGTGAACTTACAAGAAGACAAGGACAGGATAGACAATCATAAGTGGGTTGCAGTGTACATATTTAGAATCTACAGAAATCATGGATTCATTTAAACATTTTTAAAAGAAAACAATAAATAGGGATAGCAATATTTGACAATATAATTTTATTTTTAATTACAACTTTTAGAATAATCTTTATCAGTTCCTTTTTTTCTATGTTCTTGATAGTCTGAGTAATGAGTAAATTCACTTCTCTATTATGGGACATAAGTGTCACGAGCTAGACTATAGTAATATTTTATAAGTGTTTATAATTCTTTCATCCCACATATTCTCAGGGAGGAAGATTTATACACTATTAAAATTAAGGGGAAATTGAGCATCATCTTATTTAATTCACAGAAGGCCACCACCAAAAATTCATTTATAATGGAGTGGATCAAAGGATTGTGCTTAAGTTAGGTTTAAGGGGTCTTAATGATAATGAGTTTTGTCCTGCTAGGGAATAAACTATTTCTGGGGAATTTATTACTTATATCTTGAAGGTGAATTAATTATTTCACAGTAATAAGATGCATTTCAGAGCACTAGGTACAAATTAAAGCAACATCGATTTATTAAACTCATGTAAGCTGTGTGGCATAATAAAAATAGCATTGAACTTTGAATCAAAAGACTCTTTAAATTGTGGTTCTATCACTGTTTAGCTAAGTAACCATAAGTGTGTCACTTCCCCTTTAAAATTTCAGTTTCCTCATCTGTAAAATGGGGACAAAACCCCATCTATTACCTACCTCAGAAAGTTCTTATGAGAAAATGAAAGCTCTTTGTAAAAGTTATAAAATATTATGAAAATATGAGTTATTATTAAATGTCATCTAAAATTCCATTCTGAAAAAAGGGAACACATCAAACCCCAAAATTAGCTTACTCACAGGTCTGAATGACTTCATTAACTATTACTAATAATTTACTACTTATAGTGAATTTCCAGAGTCTTATCTTGGAGTGTACCTAAATTTTAATGACTTTTAATTTAGTTTTGAACAGATAGATAGAGTAAGATATGAATAATCTAGGCTAACAGAAATTAGGAAAATGTTGTTTTAGGGATTCTTAGATTTCCTTTATTTAAAAATTTCTTAAACCTCAATTAAACATTGTAATGACCTACTATGGGCAAGGAGTTGTTCTAGGCTCTGGGATACAAAGACAAAAGATTTCTTTTAACCTTCAAGGAGCCTGTATTTTCCTACAAGGAAACAACCTAGACAAGTCAGTAAATAAGCAGGAGATATGAAGATACAAATCAGTAAGTATATACAGTTGATGTAAAGTAATGTGAAATAAGTTCAGAAAGAAGGCACTAAAAACTGGAGGAAATGAGGATTGACCTCATGTAATATGTCAATGTTTTCCATACCCAGTCTCTAAGCATGTACTTCCTCAATTTCTGAGCCCACCTTGCCCTTTCTGTGTATGAAGAAATATGTGGAAATAAAATTGAAGATTCTATTCTCTGACTAATGTTATATAATATCAATTGCTCATCCCATTCCCCAAGTCATGATTTTAAAGCACAGATCTCACCAGTAAGCCTTTCCCATTTCAGTTGTTTCCCTAAACTAGACTCTAGCCCCTTTGCGGATGAAAAGATTTCTTGTTTTTTTTTGTTTTGTTTTGTTTTATTTTTGTCATCTAGTAGCTAGAATTGGTTTGTGTTACTGTCATCAAAAGCATTTATTAAGTAGTCTCTTACATGAAGTAGTAGAACAAGGACTGTCCTTGACTACCAAACAAATAAATTTTATCCTCAGTTCCCAAATTGCTACATAACCTCTTTCCATGTCAATATACACAGTAAAGCAATAGCACATTCTAATTAATTTTGGTATATTGTTTTCTTCTGGACTTAAGGGGTAGCTAAGGATAAAAACATTGGAAGTACAATGCGCTCAAGTCTCCAAAATCTATACAGTACCCTGGGGATTCTGGAAACCAACCAGACTTTCATGCCTCTCTTGAAATTGTATTTTAAAATGTCACATATAATAAAGTTCAGTGAGGGCATTCTGGTTCACACTGTCATATTAAGTAATTTACCTTTAGTTATCAATATGAATTTTCCTTTCTGTTTGAAAAAAAAACTAAGCTATGCCTCAGGCATTTTTTGAATAGGAAAAATGGTATCCGTGGACCCAAAGACTGTTAGAGCTGAAGAAGCTCCAGAGATTTACTAGTTCAACCTTCTTTGACAGATGAGAGAGGGATTGAGAGATTTGCCCAGTGTCAAGCAGCAATGACTTAAGAAGGATAATCGCTGTTGTAGCTAAACAAAGAACCTTGTGTTTCGTTGTTTCCCTTTCTTACTGCTCCATTTCCTTCTGTCCCAAAGTACCCCTACAACTAGTGTATGGGGAGGGGTTGTTTGTTTTGTTTTGCTTTACTGATGGATGCTTTAAGTATATAGGGAGAAAGCATCCCTCTGGCATAAGAAGAGATTTAAGAAATATAGTGCTCCCTTCAACTCCACCCCTCACTGGAAGCTCAGCCTCCTAGAGGATTTATTTATCTTTTATAGACATATCTTGAATCTAAAAAGATACCTTTGGAAAAATAGCTGAAACTCAGCCATGTTCTCCAGTCCCATTTGGCTTACATGTACTATAAACATAATGAGAGTTGGGAAAGTTTTTAAATCTTCTTCTAGGGATCATATGACAATCGTCTTTTCTGCTAAAGGTGCTCTAGGAAGAGAATATATCTATACATGTTGTTGAAGTTACTTTGGGAAGGGAAATACATTAATGAATGCTCATGGCTGATTTTAAAATAGTACTTTATAAATAAAACCAGTTATGATTTTCTAATAGGTTAAAATGATGAAATTCTTTTGTCCTTTATAATGTTATTTAAATTTTGATATAATAGTGAGAGTGATCATGACCGTCATTTTAATTCTTACAGTTTCTTAGGAGTATATAGACCTCCTGACGATGTAGACTCATAGAATCATAGGTTTAAAGACAGAAGGGACCACAGAAACCAAATGATCCAACTCCCACATTTAACAGATGGTGAAAGAGAAGTTTTAGGGAGCCTTCCCACCATATCTTGTTCTCAGCCCCCCCAAAAGCCTCTAAACTTTCCTTGAAGAACAGACCTGGAAAAACCCAAGCAAGCAAATATTTATTTTTTAGGAAGTTTGACAGCATCTAAGTTGAAGAATGGCTATTAAAGAAATGTTCCCTGAGAGGACTGGTGAGAACAAAGAAGGTCTTTAGTCCCACAAGACCCAAGGAATCAGGGAAGTGACTTAAGATCCAGGGACCCAGGTAGAAGCCCAGAAAGGGGGAGAAAAAGAGGCATCTAACTGCCAGAAGTGGAGTACAGTGGATCAGGATTATGCCTCTAAATACTCAGTTATTATCAGCAGAGCCCAGTGAAATGAGTTAAGCTGGCATTATCTTGAAGGAGATGAGGCAGAAACAAAAATATTTGTGAGACAAGTTTTCATCTCTGTAGAACAAGGGTGGAGGAAGCTGTAAAGTAGAGGGTTATTTATTTGATTTGTTGGGTTTTTTTTCAACATGAATCAGTAATGAAAGCAAAATTAAATCCAGTCCTAATTCTCTGTTACTTACTAAATCCTTTATGGAGTGTACAGCCAAAAAGGAACTTAGAAAAAAAAATAATCTCACACACTGTCTTCCCCCACCCACAATTTAGCAGATATGGAAACAGAGTCCAGAAGAGGTAAAATAGCTTAATATAGACAGTTAATAGCATAACAAACACAACCTTTTATGTAGTTTTTATGTAATTGAAGATACCTTTCAAAGTTAGTTTGAAGAGAGAAGGGGTTACAAGTTACATATTAGGAAAGGAGAAGAAAAAAGTGAGAGTGGCAGCACAGCGTAAATATATTTTAAAAGTCATTTTGTCTGTTCTAGATTTCCAATAACTATTATGTATCACATGACAATGTTGGAATATGATTTAAAATCATGGAACTTTTAGAGCTAGGGGAGATTAGAGAGATGATATAGTACAACTTCATCATTTTTTTATATTTCAGAGATGCCCAAAATCACATAACCACTTACTCCAAAAATCCAGAAGGAAACTTGGAGATGTCTAGCCAGTGTTGCGTCCTTCTCACCATGCTGAATTTGAATTTATTTGCTGAGAAATTCTAAAATATAGCAATAAAACCAATTAGAGGATAATTCTAAAAATAATAGTAAAGGTTTTTTTGAAAACAATTGTTAAATTGTTAGCAAAGATTCATTTGGATGTCTGTCCATATATATTTATTTGAACCAGAGCCAATGATCTTTTTCTACCTGGTTCATTTTAGGATGAACTTCATATACTTTTAGGCACTTAATAAATATTATTTGAATTGAAATGAATAGTGATACTGCTCTAATGTAACATGAACAGAAGGATAATATCTTAATCCACATTTGCATTTTCCCCATCAAACTAAGTAGATTTTCTGTTTAAAATTCAATAATATATTTTAGCAAGGTTTTATGAAAAATTTATTAAATGTTACATATCAATACCTTCCAGTTGATTATTTTTGTTCATCTATCATTTTGTTGACTTCCTGAACATCTTTTTTTACTTTTCTAAAACTCACATGGCTATTGTTTATTCATATTAATCCTTATATTGTGATTTAATCATGTTTTCCAACATGATTGCTTTCCTTTTCTTATCTATAATGAATCTGTGTTAAATTCTGCTGGCATCTTGTTAGTGTCTTTTAAATATTCTTCAATAATAAATGAGACATTAAATAGATGTGTCTCTCATCCCTCAAACCTATGCATCTAAGATGACCAAATAGTGAAATCTACTTCTTAATTTTTGGCCTGCAATAAACTGTTATTAATCATGTGATCAGACACATTCTTTTGAGAGCCTTGAGAATCACAAATGTCTATAAATTAATGCTTATTTTCTTTATGGCAACTAATTGGTGACCTTTATTCCACCACCACCACCCTCTACCCCTGCATATACCCATTCCCCACAAAAAAAAGTCCCATTTCCATAGAATGTAAGTGCCTTAGAGACAGGAACTGCTCTTCATTTTGTCTTTGGGTCTTCCCAAAGAAAGCACTTAAATTCTTTGTGAGAATATGGCATAGTATTCAATAACTACATACATAAACCTAGTATATGACATTGCTATTTGATCTAAGTTTAAATGCAAAATAATAAAAATGTCACCTCTGGGTAAAATATAAGTCTTTCCACCTGTAATGATATTCAGAGAATTTTCCATCAATAATCTTTTAAAGCACAGAGCAAATAATTTATCAGCAAAAAGACTTTACCTTAGTATGTACCTTCAGGCCTCATTCAAATAATTACAGATTTTCTTGATTCATTTTGAAAAGAAGACTGAAACCAATGGAAATCAAGTTTTGTCTTTTCTTGCTTTCTTCAAGCATTAATTACTCTTAATTGTATTAATTGGGCTATTTTTTTAAATCTTCTATTTTGGTTTTCCCCAATTACATGTAAAAACAAATTCTAACATGTATTTTTAAAGCTTTGAATTCCAAATTTTCACCTTCTTTCCCACCCCCATCATTGAGAAGGCAAGCAATTCGATATAGTTATATATGTGTAGTCATGCAACACATTTCCAGATTATTCATGTTGTGAAAGAAAACATAGATTGCCCCCAAAAACTCAAGAAAATGAAGTTTAAAAAGTGTATTTCAATCTGTATTTAGACAGCATCAGTTCTTTCTCTGAGGATGGATAGCATTTTTCATCATAAGTCCTTCAGAGTTGTCTTGGATCATTGTATTGCCAAGAATAGCTTACAATGTTGTTATTGCTTTGGACACAGTACATTTTACTTTGCATCAGCTCATGTAAGTCTTTCTAAGTTCTTCTGAGAGCATCTTCAAGCATTAGTTATTTTTAAATTTCTATCTAATTCAGTAGGCATTTATAAAGCCATTGCTGTGTACCAGGCATTCAGGTATTATTTAGGCATATGAAGATCAAAAAAATGGCGCAAACATTCCCTGTCCTCAAGGAGCTTACATTTTGCTGCAGTGTCACCTTGGACTGCTATTGTACACAGTTCTACTTACCCTGATATTTAATTGTAGTTTACTACATTGATGTCACTTTATTTTTTTTTCAATTAACAAGCATTTATTTCCTCCCCCACACCTGCCATTCCCCCTGCCCTCTGAATTGAACAAAAAAAAAAAAGAAAAATGTTTTGCTAGCCACAGCAAATCCTCACATTGGTGATATCCAGAAATATATGTTACATTGAGGATTTGGGGTCCATCACCTCTCTGTAGATCAGTGGTTTGTCATTGCATTTATTGAAATTATAAAATCTTTTAAAGTTGATTTGTCTTTACAACAGACAAAGAGTTCCTTTTGTTCTTTCACTTCATTTCATATTTCTGAATTATTTCAGCAATTATAGAGCATATGAGCATAGATTTAGAATTAGAAGGAACCTTAGAGGTGATATACTCCATCTTCATTTTAAAGATGAGTAAATAAACTCAGAGTTAATGGTCACATGGGTAGCAAGTAGCAGAGCTGAGATCTGAATTTGAGTACTCTGTCTCCAACTCCAACAAAGTAGCATCACCTTGTTTCAGGTTAAGATGACAATTATGTAGTTATGGACAGCTCATAGAGATTACTGCAGGAATACTGTAATTTGTAGTTTCCCATTAAGAAATTGTAACCAGTATTTATATAGTAAGTTATATTTTACCAAGCTTTTGCATATTAGATGTTTGAGAAATCAATGAAATCATAGAATGTTTGAGATCAAATGTTAAGCCTCAAAACTCTCAGTGGATGAAGACATCCCCCTGCAGAAGGGTGAAGAACAATTTGTTCCAAAGGCGTCAGACACATGCATGCAGGAGCTCTTAGAGTTTCTCCAGATATCCAAGTCACCAAGGTCATGCATTGCCTCCCAGGCCATCACCAGTTGTGTTGACTTTGCTTTTGCCATTGGACTTTGATTACTCTGCGAGAGTGAGGCTGATGACATTATGCAACTCTGCCTCACTTAAATCTACTGCATGCACAAAACAAGACATCACCTTGTGATGACATTGATCCTCTTTGAAATGAAGGACAAACAAGAGTGTTAGAGCTAGGATAGATGCCAAATATCATCCCAACCCCATCATTTTGCAGCTGAATAAACTGAGACCAACAGAGGACAGATATATTCTTTCCTTTGGACCATTAGCTCTTAAATGTTGTTGTTGAGTTGTGTTAGTCAAATATGACATTTTGTGATCCCATTTGAAGTTTTCTTGGCAAAGATTCTGAAGTGATTTATCATTTCCTTCTCCAGTTCATTTTGCAGATGAGGAAACTGAGGCAAGCAGGATGAAGTGACTTTCCTAGGGTAACATTGCTAGCATGTGAGGTCTGATTTGAATTCATAAAGATGAATTTTCTTGATTCCAAGCCCAGTGCTCTATAGACTGCACCACCTAGATGCACCAATATTAGCTCTTTATTATGACTGCCTATTTGCCTAGAATCTCTATGACAACTCCCTGATATTACTGTGGAAAATATAACACTTATACCATTAATCTCTAAATAGCTTTAAGGAGTCCCTATATAGTCCCTTTTGCTACAACTCTACTACTTCAGAGGGCACTGAAGCTAGAATTTGCAAGCTATATCATATTTGGGAGGTGGTGATATTTTCAAAGAAGTATTTCCTTAAATATAAAACTGTTTGTGGAGGCAGTTGAGGGCAAGGTGGATAGAATGATGGACTTGGAGTCAAGAATATCTGAGTTTGAATCCTCCTGCCTCAGACACAAGCTGTATGACCCTGGACAAGTCACTTAACTTTTCTTGCCTTAGTTTCTTCATCTATAAAATGGAGGAATTAACAGCACCTATGATCCAGGATTATTGTGAAGAGCGAGTGAGATAATGTATGTAAAGTGTATTGCAAACAGTTAAGTGTTATATGAATGTGGGCTATTATTTTTCTCTGCATGACTCAATCTAATCTGGCTATAGAGAATGGCTATTTATTGCTAAAAATGACAATTTTAACTGATTAATCTACTATTTTACAATGTTCAAAGTGCTTTCACTTTCATTTTTATTACATGTAATATGCAATATATATATATATATACACACAATGTTACAGATACATGTATTTATAACAATCTTGAGCAACACATTATACTATTATTTCTCATTTACAAATAAGTAAAATGAAGCTCAGAGGGCCAAAGTCATTTGCCCAAGGTTGCCTGCCACTAAGTGGGAGAACCAGTACATAATTTGATTTTCCTGACCTGAAGTCAGGTTTTCCTTCCACTGAATTTGTTGGTCCAATCAAGACAAATTCTATAACAAAAAACTAAGTATACCTCTGGTGCAGAAGAATTCCACCACTTAAAATATTTAGATTTGTTCTGAACATTTTTTCTACTATATTTCCAGTATGATATATCAGGTGTGCTTCATTTCCTGGATCACTCATTAACTCATGATGGGGTAGGCAGGGTTGGAGGAGGGCAAGAGAATGACAGGAATGAAGGTCTTCCTGAAATTCCATTCTTTCCTTTGACCCATAGAGGGATTTATGAATAATCAACGAATAAAATCCACAGCCTCCACCTTCCACACAATGATCCTAATTTCATCTTTCCTTGATGAGCCCGTGTCTAAATTCATAGTGTCAGCCTTTATTTTGGAATACAGATTTCAGTAGCCCTCACCTCCAGGGTGTCTCTTACTGTTACTGTTGAAGTTATATGGGATGCATTACAAAGCAGTCAGTTGGTGGGACTTGCTTTCAGTATTTCTTTGTGACTGGGCCTAAATATGATCAATGGTTTGAAAGAGATTAATTTCCATAGTCAAAAATTCAGCTCCCTACTGATTAAAGAACTACCTTACTAATTCAGCTGATACAAGTAAAGGGACTACCTCGGTATTAGATGGCAGGAGACCTTGGGGGTAGGGAGAGAGGGGAATAAATAGAAGACAAGCTTCTTTCCTTTCAGTCTGCAGGTGGTTTAGAAAGGTGAGAAGAGGAATCTTTAGAACCCCCCCTGAGGTACAGTCTCGGGCCAGTGCTTGAAAACATCTCAACGTAGTGCTCTTTGAAGGACTATCGTTTAATATTAGTCTCTGGACTTCTCAGTGTTGCGCTATTTTAGTCTTAAACTAAATTGCTATAGGCAGAAATCTTGTGAGTTCTCCGAAGTTCAAGTGTGAGTTTTTAAGAAACTAGGAAAGAAAACAGGCTGCATTGTGGGAAATGGAGGATTTCTGGAGAGTGATCTGATTTGGGTCTAATCCAAAGACTTAGTATGCTAAGAGAAATAAAATTGGAAGTTAGAACAATGTAACTCAAATTTATATATCATGAACTTACCAATTATATTTTAAAAATACTATTATGAACTTGTCTTTAAACAATAACAAAATTCATTAAATTAACATTTTCAACTGTTTAAATTTTTAAAGTGACTCTCACCTTTAATATGCAGATAACAACATTTTATGTTGCTCTTACTCTATATCGCATGTGCTACAGTATTTTCCCTTTGTATAACCATCTGTGTATATTTCAATTGTTTCTACATTCCTTTATATTTCTAATGTTTGTCATTTTTAGTTGCATTGTAGTATTTAATTATATTGATGTGTATTAGTAATTTGGTCATTTTGTATTTGTTGGAGATATTGATTATTTATGTTTTTTCTTTTTTCCACTTACAAATAATTCTTCTATATATTTGAATATCCTATTTTTATGAAGCTTCTTTAGATATCTTCCCAATGGTAGGAGGATTATTTTTATAATTCTCATATGGTGCTTCCAATTTGCTTCCCAAAAAGATCCTATCCATTTGCAATTCTACCAACAATATAGAAAGAAGTATAGAAGTATAGAAAGTACAACCAGAATATAAATTTTAATTTTTATTAATTTTTACCAATGCGTTGGGTATGAGGTAGTTTGAGTTTTTTAAGAGAGTAAATGGTGTGTACATATTATATGTCCACATATGTGCAAATATGTGTATGTGTGTATATACATATTTATATGTATATATAATATGAAATTTACAGATGACATGTGGTTGGGGTTGTTAATAACTGAAAATGAAACATAGCAAACTGAAAGCTATGATTTTATTTCACCCATGTGCAACCAGAATTTTTTCTTTAAAAGCTATATAAGTTCACTCTTCTGAAAGTTCACTCTAACCTTTTCCCCTCAAAAATAAAAATAATAAAATTCTTATCAACAAATTCAGAAAAATCAAAAGTCAAGGAAATAACATAAATGCCTTAAAAGGTGAAGTAAAAGTGAAGGCAATTCAATGCAGCAAACATTAAGCAGAAATTCAGGTAGGAAAGTCATCAGTCAGAGTCATAAAGTCCTTCATGTCATTATTTAAATTGGGCAATTTATTGGGTGGGAGATAGAAACCAATAGGTTGGGGTGGGCAGGAATTAAGTTCCTAAGGTATCTACCAAAGAATGTTGGGAGCTAAAAGCTATACTTTTGTTTTTGATCTAGATGCTAGACTCCAGAGAAGGCTACTCTATTAGAGATTACATTTTTTGTTTAATATAGGACTTAAAACTTAAAAAAAAAAAAAGGTTGCAAAAAATTCACTTAAGACTTTACCTTTCAAATGGAAAGATCTATTTGAAACACAATTGATAAAGTAATTTTCATGACAGAATACAGTAGTACTGTTAGATATCTGTGTCACCTACATATTACCATTATGACATCAGGGAAAGGCATCTTTGTGTGTTGGGTCTCTGGTCAATCCCCCTTTGTAAAATCCAATTAAGGTCACTTTGATTTCCATATTAAGCTTAGCTAAAGTTTACTGAGGCCCTATGATGTGTTATACAAAAATGAATAAGACATTTTTCCCCTAAAGGATTTTACATCTGGTAAGATAAATAAAACAAGGAAACAAATAACTATAGCTTGAAAAAAAATAAGATGTGAAAAACCCCATAGCAAGGGTAAAAACAAAGTGTGTGGGGCTCAGAAAACGGAGGTAAAAAGAAAAAACTTAGACAAATTCATTTGGAGAAATCAGAGAAGGCTTGTGAAGGATGTGGGATTTGAAAGGGGGTTGAATGATGGTTAGGATTTGACAGGCAGAAGGTAGACCATTGCCAGCAGAGGAAATATCTGAACAGGAAAGAGAGTTTAGAGCAAGACCATGAAACAGTGGTGCAGTTTGACTTGAATGTAGAGTATTTCTATGGAAGCCTGAGAATATGAAAGATGAAAAGGTAAAAAGATGAATTGCAGCTATATTGTGGTGAGTCTTGAAGGCCAGACGGAAAGCATTAGATTTTATTCAGTGGGGAGCCATTGAACAATTTTCGGTGGAGTATTAGCACCATTCAGTCAATCCAAAAAACAAGTGATTCTAGTACTTGCTGCCTGTGTGACCTCAGGCAAGACATTTCACTTGTTTGTTTCAGTTTCCTCATCTGTAAAACGCGGGGGTTGAACGTGACCTCTAAAGTCTCCTTCAGCTGTGAGAGAGAGACAGAGAGAGAGAGAGTAGTTGGTGGGGCAGCTAATAGTGTTCTGTCCTTTAAGTCAGGAAGAACTGAGTTCAGATCCCGTATCAGGCACTTACTAGCCATGTGACCCTGAGCAAATCACTTACCTGCTCTGTCTCAGTCTCTGAGATCCCATGGAAGATTAATCTAGAAGCCACAAGGTCAGGAACTATGCATCCTGGTAAACCCTAAGGATGATGTCTCATTAAAGTGAGAGATTATGATATGATCAGCAGTATTAGGGAAATTAAAAAGGAGAAGCTGATTTGGGGGGGAAGAATGCTCCCCCAAAGTGTTATTTCAAAGGAAGTCTGTATGGATATCCAAAGTTACTTGTGCCCTCCCTACCCTCACTCCCCCAAAAGTTACTTTGTATATATTTTATTACAGGCATTTAGGTGGCGCCATAGTGCATAGAGCACCAGGTCTGGCATCAGAAAGACTCATCTTCCTGAGTTCAAATCTAGCCTAAGATACCAGCTGTGTGACCCTGGGCAAATCACTTCACCCTGTTCTCCTCAGTTTTCTCATCTGTAAAATGAGTTAGAGAAGGAAATGGCAAACCACTAGGATGTCTTTGCCAAGAAAACCCTGAATGGGGAGCAAGAACTGTCTAATATTCAACATGTATCTCAGTACCTAGTACAATGCCAGGCACATAAAAAATGTTTAATGTAAGTTTGTTATTTCATCAATAACAAAGTAAGAAAATTTAGTGGCAATAAATGTGCTAAAGGTAATCAGCACATATTAAATAACCCCTGCATGATCAAATCACAGGTTCATACCAACATTTCAGATGGAGGCCAAAGAATTAATTAAGATACTTAGACCAGATTCTTTTAAAAGATTAGCTTTTGTCTCAACTGTTAGCTCATATATATGTGTATATATCTATATACACATATGTTCACATGTATCTACATGCATACATAGATGGAGGTATACATTTATAACTATTTTAACTTCTCTATGTATGTTTATCTAAGATGTAAATAAAATCTACAATTAATATTAAATATCTACATGGCATATTAATATTGATGTATTATGAGCTTACTAGACTACCAGAGGCTTTTTTGCTGAGTCATTGCCCAGCGTTCTCTATTTTCACACTGGAAACCAGTGTGTTTCCTCTCTGCTTTCTTATCTCAGCTTTCATGCCCTTCATTGTATTTTATGGAAATAGGGAAAGTGAATAAGCACACCACCTGGCTGCATTTCCTTGCCTGTACTATGAAATCTACTTCATTAGATCATAGACTTAAAACTAGTAGAGATCTGAAGAGTTTATATAGGCCCATCCTCAATCGTAGGTTTTCCTGCCCATTTCACTCTTGAGAAAAGGAGTGAAGCATCTCTTATTTTTTTATTAGTCCTTTGACTTTCTTAGCTGCATGAAGACTGATATTCACACACAATAACTTCTGTTAGTAAGAAAAATTACTTCCCATCAATGTGTAACTTCTATAGATTTCCTTACATAGAGAATGCTTTAACAAAAGAGATCTTAAGAGCTGAGTTCTAAAGTATCCTTTCAGAATTTTTTTTCTAATACAACTTAAAACAGAGAGAAAGAAGAAGGGCAGTGAGAGTCCAGGCCCTATGGGTGGACAGCATGATCAAAACAAAGCAATTCCACCAGTGAACTCTGGGGCAAACCAGGAGTTTCTATGACTGTTTCTGATCCCCTTACGAGGTGGTTGCAAAAGGTTCTTTCTGTTGGCTTCCAAGCCAGAACTGAGCATACATTCAGAAGATCCACAAGCTTTGGTTTCCAGATCTTCTCCTGGCCTTTTGAAGTTTACTAGGTTACAGCTCAGTCCCTTCTATCTCCAGTACTCTTTCACCTAAGTCAGGAAGGAATAGTTAAGGCAGGCGATATGTTGATGACTATCTGAACCTGGATGAGATGAATAGGCCAGTGGTGCTTTCCTACCTGGAAGCTTTACAGTAGTTATTTCCTGCTCATTGGAACACAGCTGGACAATATGTAGGACAAGGTTGGGATTTTATATGCGTGCTCAATACTGACTCAGAAACCAGTCAAAAAGTCTTTCCTTACCATGTGATAAGTGGACAGGAAACATTTGCAGAAGACCTATGCATACTCTAAAGTGAGTCCATCGTGAGAAATTGCATCAAGCTAAGCTGCTGTTGCTGCAGTTTAATCCTTCCTCCTCAAAGAGGACCATGACATCAGGAAGGGTATGCCATGACATGCAAATTAATTCGATTTAAATGAGGGAGGGCTGTGCAAAGTCACCAGCCTCAGTTTCTCCTCCAGATCCATGTGGGTCCAGTGGCCAGATGTGAATCAAGACAACTGGAGATGGCACAGAATGCTGGACCTTGACCTTTTCAAGCTAAGATTTTTAACAGGTCTAAGAACATATACCTTTGAGCTGTCCCATTTAAAGTGATTCTCAATGGAAAACATGTTTCTCTCTTAAGTGGGACTTCTTTTTTAAATGATCCATGATGAAGATCCCTTTTTTGGAATGCTGGTTTTCGAGATAAAGCCAAGGTTATTCTAGAAAAAACAATTATGTTAAATTTGACCTTCATTCTACCTTGTTATATTTCAAGAAAGATGATATGGCCTGAAATATATCCAGCATCATATATTAATTTTCTATGTATGCTCTCTTTCTTTAATTGCTAAAAAAGTTTCCAAAAGTAACTAAGTTTAATTCAAAAATTTCTCCAGAGGAGAAAGTGAGACTCCTTCTTGACATCTTGATGCTCTTTGAGAACAAAGGACAAACAGCATAAAATATCTACTTTCTACACAGCAATGTTCCAGGGATTGGGTGAGGGGAATACATAAATCAACAAGATGTTCTCTTAATTGAATAGCAAAAGAATAAGACTCAATGAACCATTATGAAATAAAGAAGGTGAAAGCATAAACAATATGCAAACTGTGGTCATGGAAGATTTATGGAAGAGATGCCAGTTGAGTCAAATCATAAAGAATAAATTGGGGGAGGGGGAGAATATCCTAGGTGGTATATTTTTAAACGTACAGAGACAAGAAAGCATAGTATTTATATAGGAGTAGTGGCTAGTTCAGTTTCACTGTAGCATGAAGCATATAGTGAGAAGTAATGTGACATAAATACTGCAAAAGTAGAGGATAGGGACTGTACCTGTGTTTCACTGGTAGGAAATTCCCAGGTAAGGAAGCTGTTTCCATCATTGGCAACTTAGATAGTCTTCAAGAGTTGCTTAGGCTACTCAGATAGATGACTTGTCCAGGGTGAGACAGACAAGGTGTATGAGAATTGGGACTTGACCCTAGACAGTCTTGGCTTTGAGGTCAGAGCTTGATCCCCTATGCCATGCTGATTCTCAGTAAATTGGGATGAGCGTTGAATGCCATTCTAAACTGTTCAGACTTGATCTGATGCATAATAGAGAACCGGTGGAACTATATCTCCTCACCAATACGTTTATTTTTTAAGTACACATTTCTTACAAAGAAATTCCATTTAAAGCACTGAGTATAGTTAATTATTGATATAATTAATGATGTTCAGTCCCAAGTTCTTGCAGTAAATGAAAGCCCATGTCCTTCTTTGGAAATTACCAATGGTTTATTTGAGTAAGCCAAAATGGGGTTCATTCATTACATTAAAAAAATCAAAAATTAATTTAGATATCATAATAACTAGCATTTATATACCATTTTATGGTTTGTGAAGTGCTGTAGAGGTGATATCTCTATTGATCCCCTGAAAAAACCTTTCCTCACCATATGGTAAGTGGATCAAGAAACAATCACAGAATACTTGTGCATGCTCTGAAGTCCACACATGGTCAAGAAATGAGGCAGAACAAGATGATACTAAGATAGTTTGTACCTTTCTAGTTGACATGATAGATAATAGAAGGAACTGAAAAGTCCCACTTTTCATGTAAATGATGTTACAAAAAGTAAGAATTGTGCTAAGTAGTCTTAGATCAAGAAAGTAAACTCATGTTATTACTTATACTTTAGGGATCTTTTTAAGAGATGCATCAATGTGGCAGTAAATATAAATAGTCCAGATGAATGTGCATATCTGAGCTACCAGATGATATCAAATGCTTGCATTTATTAAATTGTATGTTTGTTCATGAATTTCTTGGAACCCATATGATAATGCATGACTTTTATCTAATTTGACCCTCGTTTTGCACATGCAGTTGCTGTTGATTTGGATGAGTGAGTTAGAAACATCACTGTTTAGAATTTTTGATATTATTCTGAAGCTATTATATTGTCAGAATGCTCTTAGCCAGTAATTTATCTCATCACCTGAGGAGACCTATGAAAGTGTGATGTAATTCTGAGTCACTCTTTTCTGGTGAAAAAAAAAAGTTTAAAAGACAGAAAATAGCAGATGTCCTTCTAATGCTATCTGACTTAGTTACAAAAAGGTCACCTTTTGGCCAACTTGAATTATGTTGCTGCCAGAGGGAAGCTATTGAAGCTTCATTTCCTTTTCATAGCAACTTCCCCACTGAACTAATGCTGTTTGCTGTTTGCAGGTGAGTTGTGTGAGGAGAAACTCGATTTTTGTGCCCAGGACCTTAACCCTTGCCAGCATGACTCAAAATGCATCCTGACACCAAAGGGATACAAGTACGTGGAAACATTTTCATATTTCACTTCTAGACGATCTTATAGCCTCTGCAGATTTTCTTCCTTAAAGGAGTCTCTTTAGCTCCTTTCACTGAGGATAAATAAGGCCATTGCTCACCAGTCTCAAAGGCATTCTTCATAGCATATGCAACATTGGTCAACACAACCATTTCTTAGCTCTGGAGCAGAAAAGTAATAAAAGAAGAGTTCCAAGAGCAGCAATCTCTGTGAAGGCCTTTTGGACACTGCATATTATGGAGGAGGGGGGAACAGTTATAAAGTCTCCGTAGAGACCATTTAGTCCAGTCTCTTTAAATTTGAAGAAACTGAGACCCTGGAAAATTAAATGCCTTGTCTAAGTAAGACACATAGCCTACTAACTGGTATTTCTCCTTTCATTCTATTCCTTCTCTAAATCATCCTTCAAAATGTCCCATGAATAATCTTCCTCATATACGGCTCACTCAAAAGCTTTCAGTGGCTGCATGTTGCCTACCAGTACTTTGACATTTAAGGCCTTTTAAAATCAAACCCCAACTCCAGTTAAATTGGATTACCCTCTATTCCTGCCCTTACTTTACCATTCAATGCCTTTGTTCATACTGTCCTCATACCTGCATGAACTTCCCTCCTCTGAGCTCCATTTATTGATGGTTTTCCTCTTCTTTCAAGACTCAGTTCAAGTACCATCATCTTCATGTAGTCTTCCCTTGATTCTTCTCCCTGTTTAGGTGCAAATAATTTCTGCCATCTTACATTTCTCATAGAACAATACTTAGACTCTATCTCCTTTGTGTTGCCATCACCTTCTTCTTTATCATGCTTATTTTTGCATCTATCCCCTCCCTACACCTCCCAGGGGATTTTAAGATGCCTGAGAACAGGGTATGTGGCATATTTATCTTTTGTATTCCCTTTTCCTAGCACAGTGCCCTGAACATAATAGAGAATTCAGTGTTTGTGGAACTAAATCTAACTGAATGATTGGAAGATCTAGAACTAGCTCTTCTGACCCACAATTGACTGATTATTTCCCCCAGTCCCTAATGTCTTTTGAGTAGTTCTTACTGCATACTAAGTGATCTGGAGGTACAAAAAGAAAATAACACTCTCCTTAGTGAAGCATGATATGCCACACATGAACCACCTAGAAAAACATAACGGCTCATAACTATAGAGACCTTTAGAAAGTCCTTTCTTCGTAAGATCCCTCTCAGATAAAATATGTGTATGGCTATTTGCATTTTCTAGATTAAAAAAAACTGAGCCTCTGAGACATTTTATGACTTGCTAACTTAACACTGCTGATAAAGGTCAAAGCTGGAATTCTAATCTGTCTCCTGACTGCATTCTGTATCTACTGCACAATGTTGTAAAGTTTAAAAAAAAAGGCATTCAGTACATATCACATTTCCTTATATTGATAAACCACTTCAGGATGTTTCTAAATGCTTTCACACACTTTTCTAGATTATGGAGTATACGTTATAAATGTTATAGGAAGGTTGGGTAAGGGTTATCATGAAAGACTTTATGGGAAAGATAGTACTTGAGTTGGGTTTTGCAGAAATATGTAGCATTTGGTTGGTGAATAATTGAAAAGGAAGGTATTTCAGGGGAGGGAAAAGCTGCTCTCTCTTTTATTGGAATAAGGAATTAAATAATGTTAGAGTTAGAAGACACCAGAGATTTCATCTAGAGAAGGAGCTTTATTCGCAGGCTTGTGTCCATGAATCAGACCTCAACTGAAGAGCCCCTTTTAATATTGTGACCATTTCATTTCAATGCAATTGATTTCCTTTTCAATCCTACATATTTTATTTTATTCACTTAAAAATATTACCCTGAGAAGGGGTCCATCAGTTTCACTAGACTTGCAAAAATGTTCATGACACAAAAAAGTCAAGTCAGTAAGTATTTATTAAGCACCTATTAAAAAAATAATGGTAAAGAACCCTTGAACTTTTCCAACTTCTTAATATACGAGATGAGGGAATGGAGGCCTTCCCCACTCACACAAGCTAGTAAAATGATAGCTCCTCTAATTTCAAAGACAATGCTTTTACTCCAGATTATATTGCCTTTAGCAAATGAAGTTTTGGTTCCATCAAGTTTGTGTTTGAAACACATTTTAAGTTTCAGTTTAGTCATTTTAGAAAACATATGGATTCTTTTCTGGTACATGACATTTCTGCAGATGTTTTTAGTTTTTTTTTTTGTTGTGATAAAATAATTTAGGGTGTGCTTCATTATATATTTTGATTTATCTTTTGGGTTCAGATCACATCTCTGCTTAAGAATAAACAAGCTTATTGATGGTTTTATTTCTGAATTTAAAAAAAAATTTGCACCACATTTTGATGAAATTCCTTCCTCAGGAGATCATTTTTTTCCCCCTAGAGCCTTTGTGAACTCCATGGTTGTATACCACAGGTGGTAATTAAAGTCTGGCCTCAGAATGTGTCATACATATAAAGAATATAATCATTTCTCAGAAGAGTAAGACATGGAAGCAGGTGGTCTTCAAACACAGGTTGTTTCTTCTACAGACTTCACTGCAATTAACATTAGAGCAGGATTACTACAGTGCTTTTTAAGCTGTAATTACAAGATAGGTTATTAGTAAGACTCATTGGAAATCATTTGAAAATAAAGGAGTTCATCTTCGGAAAGACTAATCCACAATTAAATAACTCCCTTATTACCATCAATTAAGATGCATAAGTTACAAAGTAGTTATTACTAAGCCATGAATTAACAGATTTGGAAAAACCTGCTATTTCTATTGGTAATGTGGGAATACTGGTTTTATTTCTATAGCTAGCTTAGCTAAAAACAAGTTAATAAGGCGAAGTGTTGGCTTTCGCTAGCCTCCTTGCATATGTCAAAGACATATGTTCTTTGGGAAGAGATAAAGGAAATAGAAGTCAAAAGACTACAACAAAACAGATTCAAAGTTGCTAAAGATAGTCTTTCTGACACATACTTGACCCACCCTTAGATCCCAGTTCCTGTTTCAGCTGTCTCCATTAATTAGGATGCTGACTCTTGCTTTAATGCAGCATGGTATGGTGGAGAAAGCAATGAACTAGGAGTAGAGAGGCGGATTTGATTCTCATCTCTGATGCTTATTCTGTTTGAATTTGGGCATATCACTTCCCTTTCTCTCAGCTTCAATTTTCTCAGCTATAAATTGAGGAAGTTGATTGAACTCAATGGCCTCTGAATTCACTCTCAGCTCTGGTAATCTATGACTATTGTTCTATCTGCTGCCTAATGAGCTATTAGCTAGCTAACTAGCTGTATGACCTTGGATAAGTTGGTTCACCTTCCTGAGGCTCACTTTGCTTATCCTCATATTGAGAGAGTTCTATTGGAGGAACCCTAAGCCCCAGCTTTTATGTTCTGTAGTTCTGAGCTGTAGCTGTAGTTCATTTTTAACTGCACTATACCAATACAGCTGATTTTTACCCTTCTTGCTTTATTATCTATCTCATAAATCTTTTATATTGCACTTTGATATATTTATACCAGAGTGCCATCCACAGTACTTTGAAGCATGCATCTCACTTAGTCAGCTTTTTAGCTTCCTAATCGTGTAGTTTATATTTTGGGTTTTCTTAGTCATCATTCCTTGTCACAGAAGTGACTTGAGAGCATATGATATATACATATATATATATATATATATATATATATATATATATTGACATTCCTAGCATTAGGATTCTCTTATTTAAATTTATACATTGTGTTGTAAAATCCATTTTAGTGAGTAAAAGGTTTTCAGAGATATCGGTTCTCTCAAAATGATTTCAAGTTATAATGGACTTTGAAAAAAATTATATAGAAGAGAATACAAAATCAGCTCTTAGCTCCTGCACTGTACATGTGGTTCTCGTATCTCTTTGATTTTTTTTCCAGATAAATAATTCAAAGTTTTTCTTCATCTTAATGCTTAGTGGCTTCAGCTATACTTCTCCCATTAACACTGATAGAAGATCTCTGACTCATGCCTGCCCATCTAGTTGAGAATGGATAGTGGCACTTAAGTGACCATCTTACTTCAATCAAATTGTTTACTTAGGTTTTGTGACACATACACATACACACGCACACTCATAGAGAGACAAAAGCTTGCATAATGCCATCACTCTTACCAAATGATTGGCTTTTTATGATATTCGTTGCTGAAAGTCAGTTGCTTTACAGGTGACTGCTTTCAACTACATGCCCCATCATTGTTTGTATCATTGATTTTCAGCTATTTACTTTTTCTAATTAAATTTTTTTCAATTATATGCAAAAAACGACCTTCAACATTTGTTTGCTTTGAGTTCCCAAGTCCCTCCTTCCTTCCTTTTCTCCTCTCCCCCCTCACTGAGAAGGCAAGCAATTTGATATAGATTGTACATGTACTATCATGCAAAACATATTCCTTGCATGTTCATCATGTTTTGAAAGAAAATACAGACCCCCCCATTCAAAAAAACAAAAACCAAGAAAAATAAAGTTTTTAAAAAGTATACTTCAAAATGCAATCAGTCTCAATCAGTTCTTTCTCTGGAATTGGATAGCATATTTCATCCTAAGTCCTTCAAAATTATCTGGTTATCATTGTATTGCTGAAAATAGCTGCCATTAACAATAGTTCATTACACAGTATTACTGTGCCTATGTACAGGGTTCTCCTGGTTCTACTCACTTCACTTTGTATCAGTTCATGTAAGTCTTACCATGTTTTGTGAGAGCATCCTGCCTATCCTTTCTTGTAGGATAATTGCATTGCACACAACTTGTCCAGCCATTCCCAAATTGGTGAGAATTATCTCAATTGCCAATTCTTTACCATTGCAAAAAATCATGACTAATATGAAAATATGTTTAATAAGAATATATGTGTAGAACCCATATAAGATTGGATGCCATTTTGGGGAGGAAGGGGGGAGAAAATTTAAAACATATGGAAGTGATTGTTGAAAATTGAAAACAAATAAATTAATTTTAAAAAACCATAAAAACTAGAGTTGCTATAAATTTTTTGTACACATAGGACCTTTTCCTTTTTCAAAAATCTCTTTGAGATACAGACCTAGTAGTGGTATTGCTAGATCAAAGGATATGCACAGTTTTATAGACCTGTAAACAGACTCCAACATTTGTCATTTTCCATTTTTGTCATATTAACTAATATAACAGTTGTGATCTGGTACTTAGAGTTGTTTTAGTTTGCATTTCTCTAATCAATAGTGACTTAGAACATTTTTATATGACTATAGATAACTTTAATTTCTTTGTCAGAAAACTTCCTGTTGATATCATTTGACGATTTGTTGATTGGAGAATTTTCTTTTTTTTAGATATCATCCCCTTATAATGACCTCCCATCCATGGCCTCTGTCTGTGTATATACTCTTTATAACTGCCATAATACTGAGAAAGTTCTTAGAAGTTAAAAGGATCATCTTCTCATGTAGGAATATAAACAATTTAATCTTACTGAATCCCTTATGATTTCTCTTTTCTGTTCACCTTTTTGTGCTTCTCTTAAGTCTTTGTATTTCTATTCAATTCTGGTGTCTTTAACAGGAATGCTTGAAAGTTTTCTATCTCATTAAATATACTTTTTCCCCTGAAGGATTATACTCAGTTTTGCTGGTAGGTTATTCATAGCTGTAATCCTAGCTCCTTTTTCCTCCAGAATATCATATTCCAAGCATTCTGATCCTTTAATGTAGAAGCTGCTAAATCTTGTGTTATCCTGAGTTGGACTCCATGATATTTGAATTCTTTATTTCTCGCTCTTTAGAATATTTTCTCTTTGACTTGGGGGCTCTGTAATTTGGCTATTAATAGTCCAGAGAGTTTTTCTTTTTGGATATTTTTTAGGAGGTGATTGGTGGATTATTTCAATTTCTATTTTACATTCTGGTGCAGTTTTCCTTTCTACTTTTATGAAATACGATATCCAGGCTGGCTCATTTTTTTTTATCATGTCTTTCAGGCAGTCCAATATTCTTAAGTTATCTTTGCTCTATGTTTTCTAGGTCAATTGTTTTTTCAATAAGATATTTCATATTCTTTGCTATTTTTTCACTCTTTTGATTTTCATTGTTTCTTGATGTCTCATTGAGTAATTAGGTTTCACTTGCCCAATTCTAATTTTTAAGGAATGCTTTCCTTCAGTGAGCTTTTGTACTTCCTTTTCCATTTGGTCAATTCTTTTGTTTAATGAATCCTTCTCATCATTGGATTTTTGTACCTCTTTTTAAAATATTATTTTCTTCAGTGTTTAATCTGTGCATCCTATACCAAGCTTTCACATTTATCTTCCTTCACTCTCATTTCTTTTCCTCATTTTCCCTCCCATTTCTTATTTGGTTTTTAAAATCCTTTTTGAGCCCCTCTAGGAATTCTTTCATGACCTGAGAGACCAATTCACATTTTTCTTTGAGGTTTTGGATGTAGCTGTTTTGACTTTCTTCTGAGTTTCTGTTTTCACCTTCCCTATCACCATAGTAACTTTCTATGGTCCAGTTTGTTGTTGTTGCTTGTTTGCTCATTTTTTTCCAGCTCACTGACTGTTAACTATGTTAAAGTTAGGCTCTGTTCCAGGTTTTTTTGTTTTGCTGTTTTCAGAATCAGTTCTGGGAATCTGTTAGTTTTCAGTCCTTATAAGATAGCATGATCTAAGGAGAGGTGTGGTTACTGTTATTCTAGCCTGTGTTCTTGTCTGTGAGGGAACACAAGCATTCTTCTTCACCTTGGAACTGTGACCAGGGCCAGCTGCAGACTCTGATGTGCTAGTGCTCCTTCTACCCTGGGATTGCAACCAGAAACTGACTATAAGAAATGTAACAGAGTCTTACATCCAGGGCCAGTAAGTGGTTCTCTGTAATCTCCTTTTGACTAGTTGTCTAAATCCCCTAACTGTCTGTGGGCTGACACCTCCCCCAAGGCCTGCCGCTGGCTTAACTGGAAGCTTTCCGTCCTAGACTTCACTCCAGTCTCACCTGAGTGAGACAGATTTTCATGCCAAACTTTTAAGTGGTCTTGGACTGGGAAATTGTTTTCCATAGTCCCTTTATTGGTTCTACTACTCCAGAATTTGTTTTGAAGTATTATTTTAATGTTTGGAAGGGAAGCTGGAAGAGATCAGGCAAGTCTCTGCCATTACTCCACCATCTTTCAGGTATTTTCTTAATCTAAAATTTGAATTCTGAGTTGAATCTTTGTGATTAAGATAATAGTCTAAGTCGCTGATAGGATCATAAATTTGGAGTGAGAAGGGCCTTTAAATACCATCTAGGATAACTTCTCATTTTAAGATAAAGCAGATTAAGTGACTTGTCCTACCGTACACAAGAAGTTAAGTAGTGGGGCTGAGACTTGAAAATAGACTCCAAAGCCAGCATTCTCTGCTCTATACCAGGCTGCCTCATTTGAAAGTAGGCAAGGATGCTGAAGCATTGAAAAGGGTATGAATTTAAAACAGGAATGACAATCACCATTAAGATGTATTCCACAGGTATGTGATATGTCAAAGCCTCATGTGGAGTACAAACTACTAGGTATAGAATGACAAATAATAATAATCCTAATTATAGATTAACGGACTCGAATGACCCCAGAGAGATTGGCTCACCCAGAGCATCATCTTCATCAACATTTAAACATGCAGTGAATTAGAAACTAATTTCTTTCAAAGTTAATATATTTAGTCCAATCTTAACTTTACAGCATTTGCAATTATCTCCAGCCTATCCAGGGAAATAAAACATAGTAAGCAAATTTTAAAAATATCCAATATTTAAAAATATTGGAAATTAGGAATTTAAATTATAACAACCATATATACAGAACTCAAGGAAAAGCGGCAAAGCTTGAAAAAAATGCTTCTAACATAAGAAAAAAATTAAATAAAAGTAAAAAAAGGTAAGTCATGATACTTGTGATGGGTCATTTTGCTTAAATTGTCAATGCTTATTGTCATTAGCTGAGTCAATATCGCACTGGCATTAGTAAGTAGGAGAGCCAGCATGATGTATTAGTAGAAAGGAATGAATGAATAAAGCATTTATTAAGTGCTTACTCTGTGCAAAGTACTATATTAAATGCTGGGGATAAAAAGAGAAAAATAAGACTGTCCTTGCTTAGAAAGACTGATAGATTGGGATTTAGAAGATCTTACTTTGAACCCTGCCTTTGTTAATTATTATATATCCCTTGAGCAGACTTCCTTGATTTTTCTAAGTCTCAGTTTCCTTTTCTATAAAATATGGATAATATTTCTTGTGCTGTTAGGTAACTAGGTGGTTCAGTGGATAGAGTGCCAGCCCTGGAGTTGGGAGGACCTGAGTTTAAATCTAGTCTCAGACACTTACTAGCCAGGTGACCCTGGGCAAGTCATTTATCCTAATTGCCCCAGTTTTCTCAATTGTAAAATGAGCTGAAGAAGGAAATGGCAAACCACTCCAATATCTGTGCCAAGAAAACCCCAAATTGAATCATAGAAAGTCAGATATGACTGAAACAACTCAATAGGAACAATACTTTGTGTTATTGACTTCAGTTATGAGGAAAGTGCTACATAAATTTAAAGGATTTCTGAAAAGTACTACATAAATTTAAGCTATGTGGAATACAAGACAGTAAATAAGCAATAATGCAAATCAACAAACATTTATGAAGCACTCCCTGCATTCCAGGTATTGGGAAGGACTGGAGATAAAAGAGAAAAAAAAATTAAATAGGCCCTTTCCTCAAAAAGTTTACATTTTATTCCAGAGAAAGTATGATTTTTTTTGCAGGTAAGTGTTTGGAGGTGGGATTAGGGAAGGTCTCTTTTCAAGGCTACTGCAATTAATTAAAGATGGTGCCATCTCATTTTTACTTTAATTGATTTGAGCTCGATAAAGATTCATCTCACTTATATATTTATCAAAACAGATGTGACTGCACCCCTGGATATGTAGGTGAGCACTGTGATATCGACTATGACGACTGCCAGGATAACAAATGTAAGAATGGAGCCCATTGTACAGATGCAGTGAATGGCTATACTTGTATCTGCCCCGAAGGTTACAGGTAAGAAAAAGATGGAAATGAGTTTTTTAATTTAATCTCTTTTTCATTCATTCCAGACTAGCAAGGAAGTAAAATAACGTTTTCTTTGTTTGAAATGTAGTGGCTTATTTTGTGAGTTTTCTCCACCAATGGTTCTACCCCGCACCAGCCCTTGTGATAACTTTGAGTGTCAAAACGGAGCCCAGTGCATCATAAAGATAAATGAGCCGATATGTCAGTGTTTGTCTGGCTACCAGGGTGAAAAGTGTGAAAAGTTGGTCAGTGTCAATTTTGTCAACAAGGAATCTTATCTTCAAATACCTTCAGCCAAAGTACAACCTCAGACAAACATCACTCTACAGGTAAGATGCCTGATCTCAAGTCAAAGCTTCTTTTGTTTTGTTTTGTTCTGTTTTGTTTTCTGTTTGGAAAGGCAGACATTGGAGATAGTTCTAGATTATACTTTTCTGAAAAAGAAGGAAGATGATAAAAAATTCCAATGAGGAGTGCTTGGCTCTGTGGAACCTTGAAGGAATGGGAGAAAGTTAAGACGAGATTCAGATGGAAAAAGCTTCAATAATTTTCCTTTCCAAAACATATGTATTTAAAATTAAATAGAAATTATGTAATTCTATTAACTAACTGACCTAATGATAAAATGCAGAAGGAAAAAGGTGATTTTTTAGTTCTGTTTTCTTGGATAGTGTTGGTTTTATTATTATAGACTTAGTCATTATTATATACGTACACATATATTATATTCATTATATATAAGTATATAATATTGTCTATATATAACTGCATATATTATATAAGAACATAATATTATCTATTATATTATTATATATTATAATATTTTCAAAATAAAAAACTCAAAGGTTCTTCCAACCTGGAAGGTCCCTTACACTCCCACTTGACCTCTGTTTCTCAGAATTCCTGGACCTTTCCAAAGTCTCAGCTGAGGTGTTACATCCTACTTGAAGCCATTCCAGACCTCACTAATTCAATTTACATCCTTATTTTAATACAATTGTTTATCTGTATAATACTCTGTATTTTATTTTATGCATTTAAAAGCATATTTCTAAGAACAGGTCCAGATTGTAAAGGGGTCCATGACAAAGAAGGTTAAGAACCCCAACCGGCTTCTTAATCCTCTGTCACTTTGCATTTACTTCTCATTGTACATACCATATCATTCACGTGTTCTATCACAATCCATAGAAAGTGAAAATCATTAAGGACAGGGGCTGTTTTTCGTTACTATCATATGGGTAGTACCTGGAACAATAACCTGCACATAGTAATTTGTACTAAACTATAAGCTCATTGAGGGCAGAGCCCATGTCTCTTCTCCAGGTTAAGTTTCTTCCAGCATTAGCAGATTGCTTCGCACATAGAAGGTGCTCAGTAAATATTTGTAGTTATTCTACTCAGGCCCACCACAGTACCTAGCACATTAATAGTTACTTAATAAAAAATATTGCATCAGGGAAATTGAACGCTAAGAGGTTGCAAGTGTTCTGCTGGTCATAGAGTAATTTTCAGTAAGAATGTGTATAATTCCACCCCATTTGTTGCCACTTTCGTATTTCAAAGAAGAGTAATTTGCGTAACGATCCCAGTTCTTTTCATGTGAAGTAAAGTAGTAAGCAGTGTTCAAATCCATTAGTTCATTTATTCATTCAGCAAAGAGTTGTCATTGATAAACCTCTGAAGATACCAGAAAATGAGAAACATCTTTTTACTTCATGTTTCAGGGTCGCACCAACTTGTCAACAATGTTACTTGACCTTTATTAATTTTAAACCTATAAACGAGGATCATAATATTTCCTTACGTGTCATTCTAGAGTGAGAGAAGGAAAAAGAAATGCCCACTTTGGACTATGCTTGTAATGCAGTATAGCCTGCCTATGTGGGAGACATTGACTATGTTCTTCACATATACCCTGGTTGTCTGTGTGTGTGTGTGTGTGTGTGTGTGTGTGTGTGTGTGTGTGTGAGAGAGAGAGAGAGAGAGAGAGAGAGACAGAGAGAGAGAGACAGAGAGACAGAGAGAAAAGCACTGAGAGACAGAAAGAGAGATACAGAGACAGAGAAGCAGAGAAACAGTGAGAGACAGAGAGAGAAAAATAGACACAGAGAGACAGAGACAAACAGTGAGAGAGAGAGAGAGAGAGGGAGGAGAGAAAGTACATAGCTTTTGAGATGGTAAAAGAAGGAATAGTTGTTGACAGTGAACTACAATGAACCCAAGGATGGAGTCAGTGGATCCAATTACTGTGAACAGTCCATAACTTTTCTGCCATTGCCCAATATTTCTTATGTTGGCTCAAAATGGAAAAACTCATAAGGCTGCAGGGCTCACACCCAAAAGCGGCTTCAGTGTCCTGTCTAAGACCCAAAGAGAATGAAAGAACAAAGATTTTTTTTAAGTTGTCACTTACATGATATGATTCTAAAGTAATAAGATTCGTTTTGATGCAAGACCACACATGAGGAAACTGAGGCCTAGGAAAGTTAAGTAATTTATCTAGGTACAAAAGTCCAAAAGCATCCAAAAGCAAACATTCATTTAAAAAAAAAACCCATGAACTAGTAAGCCTGGAAAATTGTTATCATTGTTTGACTAGTAGAACTCATGCCTCTCCCATTACCACTTTATCTACTTGCTTACTATTTCCTCACTTCACTATAACACAGAGCTAAAATTTATTTTCCTATTACAGTTGGTAATTATGGCATGCATTCATATTTCCCCATTACTTGAAGAAAACCGACTTTAAATTGATGTAGTATTCCCACTGTGTTTGGAATGAAACATTGTGTTAGTATGACTACTTTTTTTCCTTATAATTCAGTGATTACTTTCTCATTAGATTGCCACAGATGAGGACAGTGGAATTCTTCTGTATAAAGGTGACAAAGATCACATAGCAGTGGAGCTGTATCGTGGGCGTGTGCGGGCCAGCTACGACACAGGATCTTATCCGGCATCTGCCATTTACAGGTGAAGGCCCATAAAACAGTAGTAGTAGAGACAAAAAAAATGTTTTTTAAAATATTTAGCTTCCCATATAGTCATCTCTAATGGGTGAGAAAGGTATAATTTGATTAAAATTCTTGCTTAATGTTATATAATAACACAACTGAAGCTAATAGTTGGATATGGAAGTTTGATATGGGAAATTAAATGTGTAGGAGTTATAATATTAGTGGAATATATGTCCTATATTCTACTAGCTATAGTTTTAAAATTAAATATGAATTTGGGTTCTTTGAATAAGATGAGGAGTTAGGATAACTTATTTGAGTTCCCACATAACTAAAACACCAGTTCTGCTAATTGTTTTATGCAAGTTACTTAATTTCTCTAAATCAGTTTCCAAATAAAGCAATCTCATTTGATCTAAAGGAATTAAGACCAGATAACTCAAATTAATAACATTAATGCCTTGCATTTCTCCAAGGCTATATTTCAAAGACTTGACTAGTATTTCATATAGTCCCAATGGCAAATGGTTGTCATTTGTACCCAATGAGTAAGATTCAAGCTGATGCTAAATTGAATATAAATAACATACTCAAAGAGTTAATGTACCTCCAAGAAGAGAGACATTGCTTCTAATATTCCAGTTTTCAAAGTGGTACTGTTAAAGCATATTATCTAATGTATATAAGTCCCTTAATCTATTTTAGATTAACACATCTTTTCTTATCCAAAGAACAGCAGAAGACTGGGAAATATGATCACCATTGCTAATGACAGCATATTAAAAACAAAGCTGGATAGTGCCTATTGCTTCAATATGTCAAGGATTCATGATTTTGCTGTAGGCACACCAGCCAGATTGTAACTGTCTAGAAATTTGTTTTTTGAGAGTTCTCTAGATAAGAAAAATTAAGTTCATTAACTTATGATCAACCAGGGCATAAATTTCACTGATCTTAGGCTGCCCTTCAGACAACAAACAAGCCATATCTAAATATGGGTCCATAGTGAAATAAGCCCCAGACTATTTCCAGACTTGGCTTATAGATAACAGATGATTATGGCAGGACATAGAATTTAATTGAGAACTCCTTTAACATGCATTTTACACGCACATTGCCATTTTGGGGCAGACTAAGACTTTCTACCACTTGTACATCTGTTATTTCATCTATTTGGGCTGGCTTTTTTTTTAATGTATCAGTGAACACATATGATTATAGAATTACTCATCTTTGGTATCCATTACAAACTAACCCTAGCAAAGTCATACTTTTGTTACTCTAGCTATTCCTTAAGTCAAATAACAAACAATTATAAATGAGAATACCCCCATACCTAAAGAAGTTAAATTTAAAAAATTTATATGAAGCTTTGTTGAGATAAATGAAATGAGTCACTCCAAATTGTCTTTAAGTCCAGATAAATGCATTAGAAATACATAAGTATTAAATATCAGGCATATTACTAGGAGAATTATTGATTAGTATGGATTCTCTCTTACCAGTTAAGGATCCTCACTTGAAATGAAAGAGTCTGAAAGTTATTCTATCATTCTAAAGAACTTCCAGTAATTCTGTCACCTATAATTACACATTTTACATTAAAGTCTCAAATCAGGAGTAGAATTTCTATAACACGGAAAGAAAACAAGTCAAAGATTCATGTGTTCAAATCAATAACATATAGCCTCAAAGACTATAAGATGGGGTGGAGGTGTTTCAAATTAAAGAGATCCTAACAACTGAAGAATTAGAACAGTCTTTGTGCCTGTGGTAGTTCTACCTGTTGAACCTGATTCTATAGCTATTGACTTCAAGTTTTTGACCCAATTTTATTAAGAATTTTCACATATATATTTTTGACTTTAATATTCTGATTCTTCAGCATGCTCAAATGAAATTTCAATATTGATTAAAATAATATTCATTCAATCATAAGTGTTCTACCATGGGAGTAGCATTTGTCCTTCCTGAAAGTATCTGAATACAGTGATCCAGAGTTCTAAAACTAGTTGACTATCACCTGACTTATGGCATCAATTTTTTTTAATTCATACATATTTTGCAAAAGAGATTTACTCTGAAGTAGCAGACAGTTTTCAGAGGTGAATAGTAATATAGCCCTATGTTTATTTTTACTACCCTGGAAAATATAAGCTCTATCTTGCAATATTGTCAACTCTCTACATATATATATAGATAGATATAGATATAGATGTGGGTATATATAGATATATATTAAAATTTATTAGGAAGTTTCTGTTTTTATTTCATTTCTCTGCCATAGCACAGTATATTGTGCTATGAGCTCTGGGAAAGGAGGTACCATGATCATGAAGTATTTGCTTTGATGCATAGATAGCTCCATGATCTTGAAATGACTGTTCCATTCCACAAATGTAGATTACAACCTCTCCATGCCATTCAAAGAGAGTGTTAATGACTGTGGAATAGCTTTAGGGGAGAGAGAGATAAAGTATGAGGCATGGTTCCTTCCATTCAGAGGTTCTTTGCCTAGTAAACCCAAAAGATATCACTTTTTCAGAATTTTAAAGGAACAAAAGACTACACACATAAATGTATATGTGTATTGTGCATTCTTAGAAGATATAAGAATGTCAGTTCTTCAAGAATTAGTGTTTTAATAAACCAATAACTCCCAAATATTATATATCAGTGAACCTATGATCTCCTTAGTAATAGGGGCTTTTATCTGCTAAGGCAGGTCTCAATGCAGTCATTTTTTCATCTTGTCTACATTTTCTCATAAATTCTCCAAAGAAGAACCTATTCTAAATTCCAGGGGCATTCCTTTTGCTCTTTTAGTATAATGGTAATCCCAGCGTCCCATTTGGATTGTCCATCTATTGCCCTTCATGACTGATTAATGACTAGCCTACCTTGTTTTTTGGTTGTGTAGTCTCAAAAATGTGGTGGGTTTTCATACTACCTATTATGTTTGAGTAACATGGTACACCCTTCTTATGGCCACTTTGCCCTTTTAACTCTTCTGACTTCATGGTATTTCATGATTTATAACAGTGTAGTATCACCAGGAGAATACTTGTATTAAAGAGATTGATTTTAGCAGCAGCAGGCAATTTGAGATCATTAAATATGCTACAGTTTCCCACGTGTAATTTTACCTAATATTTTCCCATTATGCTTAATTTAAGCATTTTTGTAACTTGTCCAAGATTCAAACATTAATGGACTAGTCCTACAAACTATTTGTTATGTCATAATCTAGACAATGTACAGTTCTGTCCACTTTGTTTTTCTACTTTGAATGGTTAGACCTTTGAATTTCTCTAAAACTATATAGGTTTGGAACATTTATTTCAGGGTCTTTTTGTGCATTTAGAGAAACTCACCATTAATAATAAGTTTTTTGCAATAATACATTCAGTTTTACTTACATTTTATGATTACTAGCCAAAATACATTTAACAAACCGATCCTAATACTATGTTGGTGAAGATTTTTAGAGTCCCTCAGAGAGCAAGATCAAATCAGCCAATAATTAAAGAAATTAATTCAGGCTGTTCACTGGAAGGTCAAATACTGAAGCTGAAGTTTAAATATTTTGGCCATATAATGAAAAGACAGGACTCACTGAAAAAGATCCTGAATTGGGAAAAGATTGAAGGCCAAAGGAAAAGGGGTCAACAGAGAGTGAGTTGGCTAGATCACGTTATGCAAACAATGAACATGAATTTGGACAGATTTCTAAAGATAGTTGAGGATAGAAAGACCTGACTGTGCTATGATCCATTGGGTCATAAGGAGTCAGACATGAGTAAATGACTGAACAACAATGTTCCCACATAATATGTGATTAAATATTGTAAATGTAACGTAACAGATACTGACAAAGTCAGTAAGACAGTCATCATATGTGCATTAAAATATACTTCTACATAAAAATAATCATTTGTTTAACTTTTTGATTCTATACCAATCTCTTGTTCTTGATAGCATTGGTGGCTATTTATATAGTGTAGGCAATAAAGATCGTAGGCCTAAAGATTTAGAGAACTTTAGAGGCTACCTAGTTCAACACCCTCTCATTTTACAGATGAAGAAACTGAGGCACAGAGATTAAGTAACTTGCCTAGGTTTGCACAACTAGTTAGCGTCTGAGGTGGAACTGGAGCCCAGATTTTCCTCACTCAAAATTACAAACCCTACCATGATGCTCCTTTAAGGTATATGGTATAATTTAAAAGTCACTTGGCATAACTACAGACCCACAACTTTTGTTTCCATAAATTTTCTCCTTATACCTAAAATTCTACCATTACAGACAAATCCCTTTGAGTCATAAAGCCTTTTATTTTCTATTTTCAAGAATTCCCTAGCAAAACTCATATCCTTTGAATAGGTAGTACAATTATCAATAACACATTAGTTGAAATCAATTGACCTTAAGCTAAGAACCAGGCCTTTAAGAATACTGCATTATAGACCTGGCAGAGCAAGCTGTAGGCAAACACCCTAGGAAGAAAAGATAGTAAGTGGTAAGATGTCAAAAGAAAATTTTGCCTTTGTTTTATAAAGTTCTCTCCATCCTCTCACTTGATTTGGCCTCATTTCTTAAAGCATATGCATACATGTTTTAATGAATATTTACTAAATTGAATTAAGTTAGCTGTCTAAGTCACTCATATTCATGGGAGAGAACCCAGGGCAGGAGTTCTTAACCTTTTTTGTGTGTGTGGACCCATTTATCAGTCTGGTGAAGCTTATGAACCAACCCTTTTCTCAGAATCTTTTAAATGTTATGAGATGAAATACAAACGAATTACAAAGAAAATCAGTTATATTGAAATAGTTATCAAATTGTTCACAAAATAAAAACAAGTCCACAGACCCCAGGTTAAGAATCCCCAACCTAAGATACCGGTATTCTTTAGTGCTATTCTTTAATCAGTTGGAGGGAGGGGGCACTTGGTTGGTACATGCATTTAATTATTTTTTTCAATAAGATAGAAAAAGATAGTCCATCCACATAACTAGGGACAGTACTTGACATGACATCCTATCATTTCAAGAGTAAAATAGATAGAGTTCTGTGTTCAATTAAATTTCTGAAGAGAAGTCATTAGATTGTAAGTTCCTTTGAGGGCAACAACTGTCCTTTTTTTTTTTTTTTTTTGCATTTGTAACCCCAACACCTCACAGGGCCTAGTTCATAGCCACTTAATAAATATTTATTGACTAGTCGGTAAAGAACACAAATTTCTTTATCACCTGGAAATGAGTAGTAGTCCTTGAAAAATATTTGCATTTCTTAGTATCTGGAATGAGCTATAGATAGAGACCAAATATATTTATCAAGTGTCTACAGTATACAGAGCCTTGAAATAAATCCTGGAATAGACACAAAATTTATTAAAGACATTGTCCCTGTTTTCATGGAAGTCTCAGTCTAGTAGGATATTAACATAAATACAATAATGCACTTTTTAATTAACTAGAGAAGTGAAAAACAAAGTGTTATATGATGTCTGAAATCAAAGTCATAGGAATTAACTGAGTTCCGAAGATCCTAAGGAGCTAGCTCTGAGGGTATGCTTTAACTTTGTGAGTTACTGGCACACAGTTCAGAAAATATTCTATTTATTCTCAGGCCCTGCCCCATCACACTGAACTACCAATAACTTAAATGGTATAAATTGCCCTTTAGGTGTGACATTGTATCTCTTCAAATTCAACAGTCCTGTTTTAACTTTTTATTTATTTCCTTCTGGGATATATAGTCTTTTATTGATATGCTATTAAAAACCTGATCTTAAAAGAGAAAGTTAATATTTAATATATTTTTTAAAAAAATTATTTCTGAAAGGCACATAGCCAAACACATCTACAATTTTATTTGGCTTCCTAGCCCTTTAACATGTAGGCAGTGGAGATGTGGAAGGGAAGTGATGTGCTCTATTGATAGCCTTATGATATGGAGAGAAAGCAGAACAAGCTGCAGCCCATTGAGTCAACCCTTTGAAGGGAACTTTTGGGAGAACGTGAACAAAAATCACACAGGGTAGGCAGGCATGGGAGAGGCATGCCTGCATCGTTGGAGAGATATTGGAGACTGCAGATCCACTTAAGTGTTTGAACAGAGATGAGCAAAATTAAGTCTAGAAAGGAAAAGTGGCATGTACAACTTAATGTTTTTCTGATTCCTACAGCAAAACCTTTTCAGATTAGACTGTTCTCTCATATTTTTTAAAAATTATATAGAAAATCCTGATTTCTCATAAAGCCAAGCCTAATAAATTCCTTCTACTTCTTAAACTATTTGTAAGTCTTCAGATTTCCATTTAAAATAAATGTAAGATTTCCTCATTATAATGGATCCTGGCATAAGTACAGCAGAAAAAGATACCTAGATATTTTCAAGTTAAGATCTTGTTCTCTCTTTTTTAAGACTTGATTTTTTTAACAACGAAAACCCTCTTCTTCTAATAACAAACCCTCAAGGCATAGCTTAGTAATTGCTTTGCTTTCATACATCCATTACATAGCCCAGAAATAGAAGAAATAAAGATTCAGGTAATAGATAGGTACAGTA
This sequence comes from Potorous gilbertii, assembly GCA_028658325.1. Taxonomy (NCBI): domain Eukaryota; kingdom Metazoa; phylum Chordata; class Mammalia; order Diprotodontia; family Potoroidae; genus Potorous; species Potorous gilbertii. The sequence continues at coordinate 209,499,441 of CM053772.1, read as the reverse complement.
AAGTTAAATTACATAATAATGGTTATAAACGCAATTTATGCTTTCAGCATAAAGGCTCAGCACAAAATGCTCCGTTCACTCAAGACTCTTGTGAGTCATCAAACATATCATTCCCAAGGGAGTAATAAAAGAGTGCTTGTCAATTCCTATCATGATCTGAAAGGATTTCATTGAATTGCTGGTGGGTATATATAGATGGGATAGGGGGCCACCTTGCTGATTTACCCCTGGCCATCCTTCACTGAGTACACTCCTAATTAACAGTTTTTATTTTCAAGGCTGCATATGCAAATGACTGATGGACACTGTCCAGTGCCTCTCATGTTTTTTGTTTAAAAAAAAAAAACCTCTGCAAAATGCCCAGCATGGAAAAGTATCTTGGTTCTGACATGTTCTTTTAAGCTATAGCCACCCACATTAATCATGGCATTGTCTTAAAAAATAAAGGAGAACAATATATTTCACTGCAGATGTTTCACTATTTGTCAAGTAGCCCAGGTCAGACACATATTCTTAATTACCCTCCCCCTTTTCTTTTATTTAAACCCTGAGAGGTGCCTCAAAGTTCTTTGTAGCATTGCCCAAAAATGTCTTTAAACTTTTTTTATCTTCTCATTTTTTATGGACTCTTGAGACTTTATTAATGAATAGGACTTAAAAGATCCCCTAATCCAAACCCTTTGTGTTGTGGATGGGGCCACTGAGACACAGAGTGGGAGAGTGACTGGCTCAAGGTCACACACTAGTTTAATGATATCATGTGAATTTGAACCAAGGCCTCCCATCTCCCAGTCTAGCACACTTGTGAGGCAGTGCTTTTCATGAAATTCTAAAATATGTAGACTTGAACTTTAAAGGTTTTCTGTGTGAAAGATTTGCAGATTCATTCAACAACTTTGACAACTTTGCAATTATTCTGAGGTTTACTCTCTCTTACAAGAAGAAAATCAACACCAGTTTGCAAATTAAGGCACTACTCCATGTGGATATATGTGGGTTTCAGACAAGGTCTTGGTTAGTGACAGGTTATTTTTATTAGAACCTCACTGCAACGCCTTTTAAATAAATACTGAATGATTGATTTTTTAAAAGGAATACTGAATAGCTTTAGTAGTGATTATACTAGCTTGCATTATATAACTATATAGCAACTGTTACTTTTCAAAGCACTTTTATATACATTGTTTTATTTGATTCTCACAACAACTTTTGAGGGAGGTAAGACAGGTGTCATCCTCATTTTATAGAAAGAAGATAGGTATAGGCAATGTTTCCCAGTTTCTGCAGCTAGCACTGGAGCTAGGATTACAGGCTTCCAGGCTCTCCATCATCCTCTGCTGTCTCCCTAGTATTTGCTACAGTAGCCTGTTACAAAGAGCTGAGGTGACATGGTCGTTTCCCGTAGCCAGTTTTATAGTATCCTTTTTGGAATACACTGCACAGTATTCCCGGACCTTTTCAGTATGAAACTTTACTCCAAGAAATGACCATTTTTCAGAATCATTATTGAGTAAGCATTAAACACAGACAAGAAGTCACTTAACCCACCAGTGTTGAGTCCCAACCATGTAATCAGCACCAGTAAGTCCAGGAGCAAACTGTGTGGTACATACAGGCTCCAGAGTAACTCTCCCACATATATAAAGCAAGACTACTTCTCCTATCACTCAGAATTCTAAGGGTAACCCTGAGGGTGTTGTGAAGTTTTTTAATGCTATTTTTCAGAAGTCTCTTCAATTGTTGTTTAGTCATTTCAGTCATTTCCAACTCTTCATGACACTGTTTTGGGATTTTCTTGGCAAAGATACTGGAGTGGTTTGACATTTTCTTTCCCAGATCATTTTACAGATGGGAAAGTTAAGGCAAAGTTAAGTGACTTGCCCAGGGTCACACAGCTAGTATGAGGCCAGATTTGAACTCACAAAGATAGGTCTTCCTGACTTAAGCACTCTATCTACTGCACTCTATCCACTGTGGCACCTAGCTGCCCCTCCAATATCAATCACCAATTAATGTCTCCCCAAAATCAGTTCGACCAGTTATCTTCAGTATTATCGATAGCCAAATGATATCTCCTCGATTATCAGTTGACCTCACTTAATCAGTTTTTAACAAAGGGATATTTACTGAGACAATATAGCAAGACCTCTACCACCTTACTCCCCAGGTACAATGGGTTATCTGAAAGTGGTTGCAAAAAAAATATATTCTTCCCATCAAGTTTTCTTCTGGAGAAGCACCAATAGATGAGTCACTTCCTTGCTTTCAAAACAAGGTGTCTTTATAGCCTGATCAATTCGCTACTGGACTGAATCAAGCAGGTCACACCTTAGGATTGGGTTCTGCCCAGGATTCAACTACTTTGACTGCTAGCAGACTCCACTATGAGTCTTGTCATTGGACTTTTTGAAACTTCTAAGATCATTGACTTGTCCATCTTTAATACTTATTAACCTAAGATAGAAAATAAAAAATATAACAGAAACAGAAGAAATAAAAAGTGACATTCATTCACAGGTGATCAGGAAAGGGCTTTCTTACCTGGAGGCTTACAGAATCTCTTCTCTCTCACCTGAAAGAGAGAGAAAGCTTTTAGAGAGAGAAAGCTTTCATCCATTTGTTATTTCTGTATGTGTTCTCAGTTCTGGTTCAGCAGCCAATCAACTCCATTGGCCTATTTGCAATACTTACGCAGGACCACTTCTCATCTCTACACCTTGCAGACTGTTCCCCATGCCAGCAATGTTGTCCCTCCTTACCTCTAACACTGTTTCCCTGGTTTCTTCTGCCTCTCAGCTCAAATTATTTCTGTAGGAAGCTTTTCTCAATCCCTTCAGCTACTAGCATTTTCCCTTCAGAGATTACCTTGCTTCTACTCTACATATATTTTGTATGAACCTAGTTTAGTACATGGTGTCTCCTCCATTATAGTGTAAGTTCCTTGAGGGCAGGGACCTTGTATACCAGACATATAAAGTGCCTAATAAATTATTTTTTATTGATGAGGCAGATTTCTTCTTCCCTCTAAGCCACACTTGCTTCATTTTATATAAAGGGATGACAATAAGGCATTGCTTACCTCATAAGACTTTTGGAAGGAAACCCTTTTGTTCATCTTAAATATACTAAGGAATGTGAATTATAATAATGGTAAATATCCAAAGAATACTATTTAATAGTAAAAATATATATATTATTAATGAAAATTAAGATTCATTAAATTTAAAATATTAAAGATTTAAAATGTCTAATCACCTAACAATAACACTTTACATTAATATTTGTCTGTTCAGTATTGCTTGGGGCCACTAATGACTACTATTACAATTTAATTTAGAAAACAGTCCTCAACCCTGTACATTATATTTCCACTACTGTGTTTTAAGTAGTGTTAAGTGTTGCAATAATTACATTTGTAAAAGTAAAACATCCATGAGTAATTCCAGTAATTATTTTTTAATTGTCATTACGCAAGAAAGAGTATAAAGGAATCTGTGCAAGAAGGGAGGTTGAATTGCCTAACTAACTAACTTAGCTGTCTTCTTGAGTGTGCAGGAGTTTACAGATGAGTGCACATGCTTCTCAAATCACACACTACTGGCTCCCCAATTAGAAAATAACTAAGTGTCATAAACACCTGATGATACCAAGGATTAAGAACCCTATTGAAATTTCAGTACTATTTATCTTTGTTTTTCTAAACTTGAAGGGTTATTATTTTTTATCTCTGCAAATAACCATTTACCAAATGAGAAATCAGTCTTTGGGAGATCCTAAAAACCTTACTGAAGCAATTTATTTTCAGAAACACATTTCTTATTTTGTGTCTCACACTTTCTACTTTTTGAGCCAATAACAAGATAAATTTCTATTGTGAATTGACAAGCCATGAGCTTCACAAAGAATAGGTTGCATGTAAAAAAAGTGATATTTTAGAACAATAACACAAATATGGATGGTGAATAAACTATTTCACCAAAAGTTATAAGTAGTTTGCAGACTTGTCAGTCTTCTCTTTTAGGCTGAGTGCTGTTTTGATAACAGTGGAGATGCAATGAGAGCCAACTCCTTCCAGACAGTACCTAGTAGCTTTTTTTATCTTCATATATTTCTTCCAAATGCCTATTCTATTATTATTAGAATCTAGGATTCAGAGCCGGAAGAAAACTAAGAGGCTATTTAGTTGAGCCCCCTCATTTTATAGATGAGAAACTAAGCGATATATAAGTTAAGTGATTTTTTTCCGAGGTAACCCAAATAGTAGCGAATGAGGCAGAATCTGAATTCAGGTCCTATGATTCCAAAGTCATTGTTCTTTTCACTATACCATACTACTTTTAACATTTAATTATATTTCTGTTTTACAAAGAGAAACTATTTGTTCTCTTTATTCTAAAATCCTATTAGTTCATGCTCTTTGTGCAGTCTCATTTTCTGTTATGAAAGATGAATATATTCTTGAATAATTTCACCATTTGAACTTAGAACAAAAAAGAAACTTACCATTCATTATCTTACTGCTTTTCTGAAGCAGAATCATAAATAATAATCATTAGAGTGGGTAAGAATATTATAATGAGAATATTTTATATTTAGGTATTTTAGCCTATGTTTGTTTTACTTTCTCCATTGAATAATAATGTTCCCTTTGAAGTCATATATTTGTACTTCTTAGCTCATAGAATTGTTGTGAGGAAAACACTTTATAAACTTGAAAAGGCTAGCTATTTTCATTATTCTCATCATTATTTGGAAAATATTCTGAAAACAAAAATCTTAAGTAACAGTCCTGTGAAAGAATTATCAGTGGAAAAAATTTGAGAAATGGTAGTTCAAAGATTCATTTGCATAAATCAAAAGTGGACATTTATCAGATAAATTTTTCCCTTTTTATATTTTTATATTATACTTTTTATATATACTAGAGAATACTAGTTAGTTCAAATAGTTAGTACAAATTTTTATATTATACTTTTTATATATACTAGAGAATACTAGTTAGTACAAATAGTACAAATTTTTATATTATACTTTTTATATATACTAGAGAATACTAGTTAGTACAAATAAAACAGTAATTTACTAAATGAGATTCCAGCAAAATCTTTAAAAGCAAATGTAATTTTTTATAGGTTTAAGAAAATCCAGCAAAATTATGATAAAACTTACTCATTTCTACTCTTTTCCAGTGGGAAGAAAACATGAATTTATCTATATTGAGAATTAGAATGCTAATTTATTATATGTCAGAGATGTCTTTATTAACTAGTCATTTTTCTCTTTGAAAGAGACTGTTTATTGGAGTCTTATTATAACATCCTTTTAAATTTTAAAAACAAAACTAATCAAAGAAGTTCAAAATCAAAATCAACTACCTAAAACAAATGCTGTTTTTTTATATTGCAGTGTGGAGACAATTAATGATGGAAACTTTCACATAGTGGAACTGATTGCAATGGGTCAGAGTCTGTCACTATCCATAGATGGTGGAAGCCCCAAAACCATTACCAACTTATCAAAGCAATCCACTCTGAACTTCGACTCCCCACTTTATGTAGGAGGTAAGGAATTGTCCAAACTCAAGCAGAGCCACTCCTATTAAAATAATGTTAAGCAAGATTGTTACAAAGATGTGATTCCTCAGCTATTACAGAGTTGTGGACTGGTACTGACTGATGACTAAAGAGAAAGACAAGCCAGCTAAATAGATAATTAATGGAAATAGGAGGACTGCTCTGGGAGCTGACAAGGATTTAGTCTAGGCCCCCAACTGAGAAGTCTTATGACCATGAGCACTTCCAAGTTCCAGCTTCCTTAGCTGTAAAATAAGGGAATTGGATGAGGTGATCTTTTAAGTCCAAAATTTGGCTCTTAATTCTCCTTAGTGTGAAATAGGCCTCTTGTAACCTTGAGTATGTTTATACTGGGCATCTTTTTTCCCTGTGATCCATAATCAGAATTTTCAAATATTACTATTCTGAAATAAATTATAAATGAAGAAAGAATTCTTTATAGATAGATGTTTTTTATCCTTGAGAGATGTGATAATCTAACCTGCACATGAAGATTATTATTATATTGTAAACATGGCACTTTTACTTGGTTTTGATAGCACTGACAACCACAGCATTTGCTTATTCTTCTTTCATACATTGACTGATTGTGAAAGCACTTTATAAACCCATTATGTTCCCAGTGCTCAATGGTGAAAGAAAACCACTTCACTTTTATAAGTTATAATCAGAGCACCTCTGATGTGTCTAATATAGTGTCTGGAATATTGCATTACTTAATAAATGCTTGTTAATTTATTGAAACCAAGTGGTGTGTTTTAGCATTGGATACTAATGCCAAATATGACAATGGTGCCTACTAAGGGTAATCAGTTAACAAACACTTTAAAATGCTTCCTGTGGTCCATGCCCTGTACTAAATGTTGAAGAAGGAAAATCAAAATATATTCCCTGACCTAATTGAGCTCACCTTCCATTAGGGAAAACATGTAAAAAACTATACATACAATAGGCAGCATAAATTGAAGGTAATTTTGGAAGAAAGAGCCTAGCAGGGGACTGGGGAGAATGGACTGGGAAAGGTCTTTTGCAGGGGTGTGCAGGGAGCTGAATCTTGAGGGAAGCCAGGGAAGTCAAGAGGCAGAAGTAAAGAGAGAGAACATTTTAGGCATGGAGGTGGTGGGGGCAGCTAAGGAAAATTCATGGTACTAGGAAGTAGGGTGTAATGTGTGAGGAGAAGCAAGGATGCCAGTGTCACTACAGGGAGTAAGCAGGGAGCAGTGTGGTATAAGAAGACTAGAATGCTATAAGGGGGCAAAATGGTGCATGATTTTAAAAGCCAAACAAGACAAAATATTTTATTCTGGAAGTGGTAGAGAAATACTGGAGTTTATTAATTACACCTGTCCTTTAGCAAGATTTCTTTGGTAGCTTAGAAAAAGTTAGATAGAAATGGGGGAAATTTTGAGGCAAGGAAATTAACTTGACACCTATTATAGGAGTCTACAAGTGAGGTGATAAATGCAGTTTGGTGAGTTGAAAAAAATGAGCCTATATGAAAGATACTGTGAAAAGAGAAACAGTAAGATTTGATAAGATTTTATATATGGGGTGACAGTGAGGAGGTAAGAATAGCACTAAGACTGTGAGTCTGAATGACTGGGGGAATCACAACAATAATGGAGAAGTTCAGAAAAGGAAAGAATTTAGGAGAAGAGACAATTTCTGCTTTGGATATGCTGAGTTTCAGATGCCCATGGGACATCCAGCACAACACGTTCAAGAGGAGTTTGGACATATGGAGCAAGGTTAAAGTTATATAAATAGATCTAGGAATCATCTTCATAAGAGTGATAATTGGTCCCATGAGAGTTGATGAGATCCAATTAAGGTATGGTAGAAAAAGAAGGAAAGAGGATCCAGGACAGAGCCTTGGGAGATGGCAATAGATAGAAATATAGACAGAGAGATAGAGACAGTTAGTGGACATGTTAAACTCTATCAAAGGTTGCGAAAAGTTCAAGAAGGAAGAGGTTTAAAGGGGGACATAAGTTTTGTCAATTAAGATATCATCAATAACTTTGGAGTGAGCAGTCTCAGCTGGGTGATAAGGTTGAAAGACATTTCAGAGGATATGGGAAAAAAAGCAGACAGGAGTTCTTATTTCAAGTACCAATAAAAGCTTCTCTTTTTATCCCAATCAATACACATTCATAGTCTCTTTCTAAATTCTATGAAACTGATTATTTCTAAAATATGAGTTATGCTGGTCCTTTTGAAAATGGCTGCTTATATGCTTTTTTGAAAAACTAGCTTGTGTCTTACAACAATGGACACAAACAAATGCAATAAAATAGTTACACACAGAGTAAATGGACAGCAATTGGGCAGATTCTCATACGTGATTTACACACACTGAGTTTCATTACTTTATGGTCATACCTCATACACTGCCAAAAAACCCATCAAAAACCACGTAAATATCAGGGTGTATGCCTTAGCCCCAAGTCTCAGGAAAAGAGTTTAATACTGGAGATTGTTTCATTACTGCAGGATGCCCATAATCTAATAAATGTAAGTACATTCTCCTTGAGTGAAGAGTGTGAATCATCTGTCCTCCTCCTGTGAGACCCCACTCCTCCATAAAAGGGCTCCACACAAAGACTGAATGAGCATTTCTCAAGAGTACTGTAGTTGGGCTTCTTTTTGGGGTAGGACTAGATGATTGCTGAGGTCCCTCGAAACTATGAAATTCTGAATTTTGTCCATATCTTTCTGTAAATCTATTGTATTCACTGAATGCACTGGAGTACATCCCCTGTCTTATCTGCTGTGCTGCATGATTTCCCTAATTCAATCCAGTCCAATCTCCTCTTCCTCCTATTTAACTTTAGACCCTGGTCACTGTCCATCTGCAGCATTTGTCCAAGACATATTAGCATCAGTGTCACATGTGGGCTTTTCATCTGCTTTCCTTTCACTGCGAGATCAGACAACCTCTTGTCCTAGTCTAGTATGCCATTTGTGATGTCCTTACCAAGTCACTATTGGTTGCATCCTAGTCAGGTGGTCTAGTGGGTTGAGTACTGCACTCAGAACTATCAGATACTCCAAGCCATGTGACCCTAGGCATGTTGGCTAAACTTTCGGAGCCTCAGTTTCCTCATCTGTAAATTGGGCAATGAAAATAACAGCAGCTATCTCAAAGTCTTTTGTGATCTTCACATGAGATAATTTTATAACTGTTATGTAAATATTAGTTTTTGATAGTCGGATTAGTATGTTGCAATCTTCTTAGTATCACCTTGCTGTTGCATACATTGTTCCATTGCCTTGCATTCATTTTGAGATTTACATATCTCTGAAATAGAGATGTTCTATGATTCACAGCCATATAGTATTACTGGGAAAATACTGGTATTAAAAATAGCAGGAAGTAGTTGGGCAGTTTTCCAGATGTTATAAAACGTGCTCCTCTTCAGTCCATTTTGGGTCCATCCATTATCTATCTGTATTGCTTATCCAAGAAATATTCAGTATCATAAATTGGTAGTGGATTTGTTTTATTTAAAAAATATACCTCTTATTTAAGCATACTTGCACCTACTTGTATTGCAGTTTAGGGAAAAATTGCCAAGCTTGGATAAACATACAACTACAGAGCTATATTGGAACTCTTTTACTTACCTTTTGTGACAACAGTTACTCATTTGCCCCCACTAGTCCCTGACCCATAAATGGAGAAAGTAACCATCAAAACGTGTTCTAGGTAAGGGAAGACATATAGCAAGAGTAGAGAATTAATGTGCTAACAAAGGAACATGGTGACTACTCACTTTTGAGTAAAACTCAATTTCCATTGTTTAGAAATTGCAGTATTCCATGAGTTATAGTCACATGGCACCAACAGATTGGGTGTTCAAAAGTAGAGTTTTGTTTCAGGAAATTATTTAGGATCATTAAAAGTACTGTACTTTCACAAATCCAATCCATTCCTCTCTTGGTCCTAGACAGCTAGATGGTTCAGTAGATAGAGCCTTGGACTTAGAGTCAGAAAGACATTGGTTCAAATCCTGCCTTAGATACTTACTAGCTTGGTGACCATAAGCACCAACAGGCAGGTTGTACCAACAACAAAAGAAGAGTCATTCTGTCAATCTTGCTTTCTCCTTACCTCCATTTCACATCTATGGCCTAGATAAACATGGCAAAAGCTGTTACTGAATTTTAGGAGAGGAAAAAAAAGGTCATTTTTATGAGCAGGAGGAACTGAGCAATCTGGTTATAACGTGAAAAAGTAAAAACAACTTGTAGGTTCTGTGGTCCTAGCTGAAAGGCCTCAGAAAGAATGTTCATATTTTGTCAGAATAAATTTCAAAAGGAAATTTGCCTTAGCTTACTTTCAAAACTTTAACCCTCATAGCAGATTTCACACCAAGTAGGAGTGGGAGAGTTGTCTCACCAAGCTGTCTTGATGGGCTTAACACAAGGGATGAATCAGAGCTCTCTTGATTCAGTTACAAAATGGCATAATATAAGGATCTCTGTTCCTGGTGTCAATAAATCTAATTTCAAATTCCAGTCCCTTCTTAGTCTTGTGCCTAGAACAAAGTTAACTATCCACTCTGAACCTCAGTTTCCACATTTGCAAAATGAGGCTAATCGTACCTGCATTCCCTTCTCATCAGGATCGCCATAAAGAAAATGCTTTGCATCACTTAATTGTGAGATAATTATTATGTACTTTCCCTTGATCTTGATTTTGTTCGGTTTTCATTAAAAACTGTTCTGTCAAGTCTTTTGAACTGCTTTGGGAGGGGAGAGTGGAGAGATGAACAGTAACACAGGAGGTATAACCTTAAATAGAAAATTCACTTTGAAATAACGATGACTGAATAGCTTTTGATCATTTTTTTTTCAAATTGTCTGTAAATAAATGAAGTTTTATTTTTTCAAACACAGAGGTTTTTATTTTTTTTTTTCAGTTCCTAATTTTTCCCTCGCTTTCCCCGACCCCAACCAATAAGGATTCAAGAAAAACAAAATCTACTACAAATGTGTATAGTCATGTAAAACACATTCTACATTAGCCTATTCTAAATTTTTTAAAAAGAAAAAAACATATGTTTCAATCTGCACTCTGAGTCCATGAGTTCTCAGTCTCAAGGTGAATAATAGTACATTTCATCCTGAGGCCTTAGGAAATGTGGTTGCATGGTGTTGATCAGTTACTATTTTGTAGTAGGCTAACTGTACAATATTTCTGTTATTGTGTAGGTTGTTCTCCTGGTTCTGCTTAGTGCAATTTGTCTTAGTTCATATAAGTCTCAGATTTTTGTGAAGCCATCTCCTTCATCATTTCTTAGAAAACAACAGTATTCCATCACATCCATATACCACAACGTGTTTAGTCATTCCCCAATTGAAAGCTATCCCCTCAGTTTTCAATTCTTTGCCATCACAAAAAGAGTTGTTTAGTCATTCCCCAATTGAAAGCTATCCCCTCAGTTTTCAATTCTTTGCCATCACAGAAAGACATACTTCTGTGCGTGTACATCCTTTGCTTCTTTCTTTGGTCTTCTTGGGGTGTGGCTCTCAGAGCAGTATTGCTGGATCAGTGATTATACACAGTTTAATAGACTGTTAATGGAGTTTTATCTGCCTGAGACGACCTCAAAATTAGGAAACTCTATTAGGAGTGTTACTGATAAAAGCTATATCTCTCAGATTCATTGGAATGAAATGAGATCTGCCAGAATTCAGAACCTAAAAGCCTACTCTATTGCTCTATGCTGGCAATTTACACTACTAAGATCAGAATACAAGGCACCCTGAGCAGATTATGTAGTCCTTCTTTAGCTAGAGAGAGAAATGTATGTATAAGGGAAGAGAAGGGAATGTGCTTGCACAGATGCATCCAGACTTTTTCTTGACCCTGAGGTGAACTGGTTGACTGCTGCATCAGCAACCCATCTAGGGATATTTTTTCCCCCAAAGCCTGGCTTAGACCTTTGGAAAAATTGTTTCATTCTGCCAATATAAGGATTACTAAATGACTGTCACTTGTGGTATGTATACACAAACATAACACACACATACATTCTTTATATTTTCTTCTGTGGTTGTAAATTGTTTGCCAAGTAATCCCATTTTTAGTTATTAATGTCTTGGAGTTGGAAGACTCCCTCTCAATTAGTGACTGAAAAGGAGATGAATGAATCACACACCCTTCCACAGTGGTTAGTTCTTTCTTTCCAAAGTTAACCATTCCGCTGAGCTCTGACCACGTCCTATGAAGTATTGCCTTTGACAGATCAGAGTCTAAAAATCACAGGGGCCCATTGACATGAGCCCAAATGATCAGCCTGATAGCTACTTCTCCATGGGTAGTTGGGTCTATATTCATTCATAAGATCTTAGCATGGCTGTGGTCCGGGAAAGGGAACTGCCCTTTAACCATGGTGTGCTTTTCCCCAAGGAATGCCTGGAAAGAACAACGTTGCAGCTCTGCGCCAAGCCCCAGGACAGAATGGCACTAGTTTTCATGGGTGCATTCGCCACTTGTACATCAACAGTGAACTTCAAGACTTCAGGAAAGTGCCTATGCAGACAGGCATTCTGCCTGGTTGTGAGCCATGCCATAAAAAGGTGTGTGCCCATGGGACATGCCAATCATCAAGCCAATCAGGTTTCACCTGTGATTGTGAAGAAGGATGGATGGGACCACTGTGTGACCAGCGGACCAATGATCCTTGTCTTGGAAATAAGTATGTCATAATGGTAACTTGTATTGAATGTTAGGGGGAGGAGGGAACTAGAGAGTCAAACAAGGAACTCTCAAGCCATTCCTGTTACATCTCTCATAACCATTCATTCATCAAAATGAATATCCCTCTCCCCCATGTATCCTCTTTAATGTATTTCCATTCTCTTGGGTTTCTTTTTCTTTCCCTCTAGATGCTTGCATGGAACCTGCTTGCCAATCAATGCGTTTTCCTATAGTTGCAAGTGTCTGGAAGGCCATGGAGGTGTCTTGTGTGATGAGGAGGAAGATCTGTTTAACCCCTGCCAGTCCATTAGATGTAAACATGGAAAATGCCGACTTTCTGGGCTCAGACAGGCCTATTGTGAATGCAATAGTGGATACACGGGGGAAAGCTGTGACAGAGGTAAATAAAGCTGCTTTGTTCCTATCAGTCAGGGCTGTGATGGAGCCTCAAGAAATGAGGGTTTCTTTTTTTTCAAAATGGAAGGAAAAAGAACCAAGACACCAATTTTTCACTCCCCACAGAGACTTTTACTATTCTTTCCTTTTAAATGATTTGGTAAAGGTCCTGGGTGAGAAAGACTTCGAGCCCCTGAACCAACATTAAATAGAGATATGGAATTGTTCCCCTGTCATTTGTTCTGCTATAAAAACATTTGGACTTTTTTTTTATTCTGCTCAACTATTGCATTTACCTTCCATACCTTTCATATTTATTATTTCTCTACTTTCTTCGATGGAGAAGCCAGATCTTATACCCTTGCTTCTAGTTTTGTCACAAACTCTGCTTTTGACCTTTTAGGTCCAACTGATTTATCACAGCAAATTATGCAGGTGAGATGGATAAAAATGGCCTGACTCTTTTTAGACTCACCTTTCTCCCTTTTCCTTTGTCTATCAAACCTTGCCCTCCTTTTCCACTGCAGCTGGCATTTATTTATTATGTTTTGTGTATCAGTGTGACCAGATTTAAGGAACGTGCCCATGGAAGCTTTTAGCAGATGTCTCCTTTGGAGCTGGTTTATACTTGGGTAATTTATGAAGTTAGTGGAATGTAACTTGTATTAAGTAACAGATTGAATAATATTAAACTCCAAGTCTAATAAATTAAATTGTATGCTCTGAAACAGTTCCCTCTGGTAAACAAATCCAGCTGTTAGCTATGTAAAAAACTAAAGATGTGTATTTTTGTAATAAAGGAAGAGATTTAAGAATTCAATTTTCTTGTCACTACAATAATACTGTATTTATAGTCCATATATATAACATTTGCTTTGCCGAGAATAAGAGAACACAGAATTTTGTTTTTTGTTTTGGGGGTGTTTGGTTCTTTTTAAACAACATAGAGCTTTGGCACCAGCTAATAAGACATACCTACTGGATCCCAGTACTAAAAATAGCAATCACCTTTTAAAAATGGAATCTCCTGAATTGAATTTGGGATCCTCTTCTTATAGTGCACATGACCTACTGCTGTTTTTCATTCTCTCCTAGAAGTCTCTTGTCGAGGGGAACGCATCCGAGATTACTATCAGAAGCAGCAGGGCTATGCTGCCTGCCAAACGACCAAAAAGGTATCACGACTAGAATGTAAAGGCAGCTGCTCAAATGGCCAGTGCTGTGGACCTCTGAGGAGCAAGAGACGGAAATACTCTTTTGAATGCACTGATGGGTCGTCCTTTGTGGACGAGGTTGAGAAAGTGGTGAAATGTGGCTGTACGAAGTGCCCCTCCTAAACATGTCCCCAGCACCTTTGTCTTTGAAAATGTTGTATACTTATTGACCATGTCGGACTAATTAATGCTTCATAGTGGAAATATTTGAAATATATTGTAAAATACAGAACAGACTTATTTTTATTATGAGAATAAAGACTTTTTTCTGCATTTGCAAAAGATTGAAGTGCTTGAACTAAGACTTCTCCTAGGCCAGAGAAGCTTGAAGAAAGACAATACAAAGAGCATTACAGCAGTGAAAGAAAGAAGCATGAGTGCTTTTCACGCGGATTCTTCTTTATAACATGCTGAAGACAAATGGATGCAGTACTCAAGGGACATTCAGCCTACAGAGCATTGATGAAAGATTGACCTAACAGAAGGCCTATTATAGGTGCACTCATTCATATCAGCACATATCACTATTTCATTAGAGCATACCAAGTGTGCGCACACACACACACACACACACACACACACACCAAATACACGCACACATATGAATGAGGATGCAAGTTGGGTGAATAGGAATCCAGAGTGTACAGATGAGAAGAATATTTGGGGTATAATTGGAAAATATTCTGAAGAGATGGGTTCCAGTAATGGAAAAAAAGGATTTGGTTGAAAACATGAGAGGAATGAGATCTCTTAAAATATTCTCAAAATATATTCTTAATGTCAAGCATGTTAGCAAAAGAAGCACACAAAAGTGTTCATCTACCTTTTTCCAGTATTAATTTTTTGTAATATAAATGTTAAAGGGGACACAGAACCAATAGATTATTGATGGATAAATTAGTAATATGATTTTTTTGTTTCTATGAGTTTAAACAGCCCTATACAGTATTCAGTTTCATTGAGAAATATTTATTGTATCAAAGTACTTTGTACTTAACATTTTTTAGGCCATCCCTTTTACTGTTTTTCAATGGTTTAATATATATTAATTTATATTTGTCCTGATATTTTTGTATTTTGGATTTTTTAAGAATTAAAATCAGGATTTATTATTATTTTTATTTTTGCAATAGGACTAACATAGCCTGTTGTGTTGGGGTAAATATTTTGGTCTGGTTGTTGTTGTTGTTGTTGTTTTTTTAGTATCTGCCCTCTGGTGTCACTAAAAGAACCTAAAACCACAAGTGACCATTTGACCTTTGGTTATAAATGTTGTCAATATTCAGGACACTTACAAGAACCTATAAAGTATGAGAGGAAAATTTCATCATGTTAGATGGCAGTTGTAGAGAAGGGAGTATTCCCAGTTCAACATATACATCTCCCAAATAAGGTGGTATAAAGAAAAATCACAAGAGAATATAGACCTTTTTACAAATTAATATTTCTTCAGAGTTCTTTACCCTTAAAAACTGTAATATCAAGAACTGTGACTTTTTTTCCAAATAATAAAACTACTTTATTACCCTGTTCCCTATGTTAACATGTTTGCTGCTAAATGACAACGTAGACTCGGTAATGATTTATAGTGGGTTGTGCTCTTTCTTTCTTTAAAATCCCAGGGTACTCTGTAAAAATGCAGATGTTTCTTTCCATTTTTTTAAACCAAGAAAATTAGATGTACATGTATAATGCAGCGTGCTTTGTCTTATCTGGACTGATATCAGTAATGCTACTGATGTTTGTAAATTAAACAGATATTTACTTCATTAACAGCTTGGTGGCATTTTTAGAAATTCGGAGATCTTTAGGGGACCTCTCCTTAATTAATTAGCTGTTACTCAAAGTTGTCATGGTGGAAGGAGGGGCAGAAGAAAACATGTGCCTTTTTATTGCATGCTTAACATGATATTACATCATAGACCTGGGAATGGCCATAGGAAAACAGTGTTAAATACGAAGACGGTGCTTTTTGTAAACATTCTAATGTGAAATTATTCCATGGGGTATTTTTAGGTGAATTCTGTCTGAGCCAAATATGTTTCTCTATGATCCCACTCACAATTAGAATTAGGCAGGAGAAGCAAACATTGGAAAGTGGAAAGAGCACTGTATTAGAGTAGCTGGGTTTGAATACTAGCTAATACCATGTACATCCTGTGTGACCCTGGGAAGTCACTTAACTTTTCTCGGCCACAATAATATAAAGGATTTAGATTAAATCAGTGGTCCCAGTGTTGTTGGGTATCTTTTAATTATTATATAAGCTCCTTTCTACAACAACAACAACGTGCTGTGAATGCGTAGGATAATTTAATATGCTATTCATGAGCAAGTTGTTGCTGCTTAAGGTACCAGTAAAGAATTTTTTTAGTGTGAACCTCTTGGACCACTATTATGAATCCCAATAGAGTTTGAGATTCATTAAAAAGGAGCCATTAGACTAGATTATTTCTAAAGGCCCTTCCAACCCTAAAACCTAGTGTCTGACCTATGATTTAAAAATGAAAAAGCAAATATATGTGTATTCCTATTTTACTTTACTCTGGGGCCATGCCATTTAGGACAGAGAGGAATAGGTTGGTTCCAATGGGGTAACCCTCACCCTCCAAGGCAGTCTTTGTTGTACCTTCATTACTTATTTGTTCATTCATTTACTTTGTAGTCATTGAAGTCTTGTCTCTTGGGTGCAATGTTGAGTGATGCTTATTATTGAACCAAAATGTTTGTGAAGGTAAAGCAATATTTACTTTAGATTTATGTTTGCTATTTTTCTTGGACCCAGTTTATTTCCTTTGAATATATTAATGTGAACAGTGTTTACCTTAAGGACCAGTGAAGATGAAACATAAGACAGGGCAAAAAGACTATGATTTTGGTATGATGTAAAACCTTTTCTATTGATCAAAATGAAGATGTGGCATATGCTAAGTGGTATTACTACAAAGGCATTCCTCTGGGATACCACCAGGAGTTCACTCACTGTTACAGATATTTCTTGTTTAAGAAAAATGCCAACTTTGAACCCAAAGTGGAGTCTGAGTAGTTTTCAGATTGTATTTTTATCCTCCTTGCTGCTGAATGTGCAAAATAAACAAAAAATGCAGCCACTGTTGAACTTGGAATTGATTAAATGGTTCACAGAGCATTATTTGCTTAGACACAAGCTCCTTGGGACAAGTAGACCTCACTTCAAGAAGACTATCTGCAAAACTTTGACCTTACCAAATGGATAAATTAAGAGGTGATTATTCATTTTGTAGAGTATTCTTTACTGTATGAAGTTTACTCACAGAATCTCTCTAAATAGACCATACCAATATTGAATTTCAAATATAATCACATATACCTTCCCCCCCAAAAAAAGAATGCAGCTAAAATACTTTGAGGAACATTTCTATTGTGTGACATGAGTTAAACTTGTAATCAACCAGAACATTTTTAACACACCTCATACATCCAATATTAATTAAGTTCTTAAAAAAGTAATTTAGGACCTTAAGAAACTTCTTGGATTCCACATTGGTGAATGAATGATAATAACATGAATCTGTGGAACATTTTTAAGCTTGAGATTTCCAAGAGTGTTTTGTACCCTAGAAAAGGTGATTTATCCCTCCTAGATAACATCAAAACATTTGGGCTTGTTCTCACAGGGTAGACTTTCTTTGAGCATTTGGGAAATGGATAACTTTTAGTGGCTAATTTGAATCTTGTTTTAAGCTGTTAAAATGAAAAATCATGAATGCTTGGAGAGATAGGAGCTCCTTAAGGAACTTCAGAAATCAATGACAGTGACTTTGTGGTCTTCCTGTTGCCACTGAGTGTTGCCCAGTAAGCCACGTCCAAATTCCATTGGCATACTGATAAGAAGTTATGTTACTCTAAACTCACTGTGTGAGCCTTGGACCCCAGTTTCCCAACCCTACATGAAAGTTATTAAACATCTTTTTCCTCTCTAACCCACCTAATAGCAATTCCTTTTCCTTCCTGACCATATACACACACATACACATACACCTACCTATTTTTTAGTCCCTTTCATTTTTCCTCATGTGTCATTGTCTCCAAATTTCTAATATTTTTGTTACCTTCACCCGAAGACAATTCATCTTTAATTATTCTATCCTAAGATCACATTATTCATTTTGGCTACCATGCTACATTCAGTTATATTGAACTTATAATGCATGCTAATGCTCAGGTCAGTTTCATGGAAATAGTCCTCTAGCCACAAATCCCTCATCTTTTTATCCTATATTTTTGCCATTGATTTTTTTTTAACTCTAGTATGAGACTTTACATCTATCACCTTTAGATTTCACCTCCAATTAAATCTATGATTAGGTATTAATATTTTATGTGCCCATTTTTTTGTTCAATACTCCTCTGTATTGTCTCCAAATCTGATAAACATATGCCATCTATGCCTTCATGGAAATCATTGAAAAACAACGCTAAAACACTGAATGCAACAGAATCAAGGACAGATCCCCGACCTTTCTATACTAGAAACCTCTCTGAAACAGCTATGGCATACTGAGAAGTCTATCTATGCCATAAGGCTAGAAACAGATGATGTTATGATTTTCAAAGAGTGGGAGGGTGAGGATGGAATCTTCAAACTATATTTTGAATCTTGAATAGTTCAATTTGAATTCCTGACAAAATTTTGAAATTTTTAAATGGTTAGTGTGTGAACATTTGGGGGAATAGTGATCACTAGCAGTCAGTTTGGGTTCATACCCATGCATTTGGAATGAGAGCACTTGAGTTTGAGTCCTGTCACTGCAGTTCACTACCTGTTTGACCTTGGGCAGGTAACTTTACCTCTTTGGGCCTCAATTTCCTTATCAAATGTGGATGCTGGATGAAATGAATTCCCAAATGCTATCTAGTACTGAATCTTATTATTCCAAGTTGATATTAAAATGCATTAATCACTACTTTTAGGGGCAAATCATTGAACTACTTCTGAATAACTCTAACAATTAAATCACTTAGCTAACACAAATTTCTTCACCTTATATACAATTCAACTAAAAGACTTTTAGTAAAAACCTAAGGAACTAGATGTCTAGGATGCAAAGACAAAAATAAAATAGCCCCTGGAGAAGCAGGATAGGAAAACAGTAGCATGAGATATTTTGTCGAATGTTTCTCTGAAATCCAAGTATAATGTATACATGGAATTCTTCTTAAATGTCAATTTATTTTATGTTATTTAATTTAGTCGAGAATAATCTGTTCTTCCTAAACCTATGCTGACTCTCAGCAATCACTATTTCCTGAAGGACTCAAATACTAACCATTTAAATAATCTATTACAAAATTTTGCCATGAATTGAAATCAAGCTAGTCAAATTTTGTTCTATAGTGTGAAGAATCTGCCATCTCACCCTTTTTGAAAATCAGAGCATTACTTCTGGTGTCTGTTAGAGTCCATGTTCTTCATAGGTTTTCAAAGATTAATAACATTATCTCAACCATAAAGGTGTGCATTTGTGTTGTTTTCGTTGCTTATCTGTAATTTTTCCAGTAGAGGGAACTCCCAGTTGTGGGAATTTCTTCCACCAATGCCTATCAGTAGATCTTCTATAATTTAGTCTTGGACAGTGACCTGGGACAGTGAGAGATAGGTTAGGAATCTTGTTCAAGGCCACACAGCTAATGTGTTTTTAAAGGCAGTGCTTAGATCCAAGTCTTCATGACTGCAAAGCAATCCTTCTATCCACTCAACTTCCCTTTCTCTCTAGCTTTATATAATAGAAGTTTAACTGAAATTCATACGTAAATGGGATCATTTAATTTTCACAGAGGAAATTCCATATTTAAAGGAACCTCATTTCAATCAATCGGTCAGCATGTATTAAGTTCTTGCTGTGTGCAATGCTTTGTATTAAGAGCTAAGGACACAAAGAAAGGCAAAAACAATTTTTACGCCTCAGCATCTTACTTTGAGATCTGAATGATAGTCTATAGTGAAATTTATCGTAAGAGGAATTATCACATATCAATAGAGTGCTTCAACCCATTAATAGTATTGTGGCAATCTACAACATAAAGACAAAAATCTGTATATTTTTTCCTGCTATTTCAGTAATACAACCTCATGAAATAAAGCAACGTTAAAGACTCTAGATGTTTAATTTGTTTAAAAGAACCTGAAATATCCCATAAAGTGAACCAGTCACTCAACTCACATTTATTACTTATTCTGTGCAAAATACTGTACTATGCACAGGGAATGCAAAGAAAGTAAAAAACCTGGTCCTTGCCCTCAAGCAGCTCATATTCTAAAGGGGGAGACTATGCAAACAACTATGTATATACATGATATATATAGTGCATATACAATGTACATAGAAGAGAAAGCAATAGCACTGAGGATTGTTGGGTAGGAGGTTAGGAGAGACCTGGAAAGACTTCATGCAAAAAACTGGATTTAGCTGAATCTTAAAGGAAGCCAAGAGAACCAGGAAGTGAGATTTGGAGGGAAGTACAAGGGACAGCCAGTGAAAAGTCAGGAGATTTCATGTCATGAATGAGGGGCAGCAAAAGGGCCAGGTTCATGGTGTATATGGAGAAGAGTAAAGTATGACTGTAAAGGTATGAAATTCCAGGGTATGAAATGCTTTAATTGCCAATAAGAGCCTTGCATATTTTATCCTAGAATAAATAGGGAGTCACTGGAGTTTAAGTGGGGAAGAGGGTACTATAGAAAATCACCTGAGTGGAGGATGGATTGGAATAGGCGGAGACTTGAGGCAGGAGGACCAACCAGAAGCCTATTGTAATAGTTCAAACATGAGGTGATAAAAGTCACAATGTAGTGACTGTGTGAGTGGACACAGGAGCTATATACAAGAGGTATTAGGAAAGGATAAACAATAAGACTTTACAAGATATTGGATATGGAGGAGGGGTGACTGTGAGTGAAGAGGATTTGAGGATAACACCAACATTGGGAACCTAGGGGACTGGAGAATGGTGGTGTCCTCTACAATAGTAGGAAAGTTGGGGAAAGGGGAATTTGGGGGGAGTTTGAGGACAGAGATCATGACCTTAGTCTTAGACATGTTGAGTGTGAGATGTCTATGGGATTTCCAGTTCAAAATGTCTAAGGGAAAGTTGGTGCAGTAAGCCTGAAAGTCAAGAGAGTGGCTAGTGCATAAATAATTATGGGACTCATCGGCATAGGGATGATGATTGAACCCAATGGAGCTAATGAAATCATCAAGCAAGCTATTCTGCATGGTCTCAGCAAGGTTTTGTTTGAGACAATGTTGTCTAAATTAATACTGACCAACTATGTATTTATGATTTCCTTTTCAAGTGTTGTGAATATTAGGCATACATATTGTCATTGGAAAAGAACCCATTACAGAAATTAGCTCTACTTCTCTTTGGCAACCGTACAGATTTACTTTCTTATCTTATCAGCCTTATTTTCTCACCTGATAGTTAATATGTCAAAATGCTATAAGTTGACCTGTAAAAAGTACACTAGACTTTAAGGATACAAAGCAGTATGACAGATATGAAGCCTATCCACCAGGGACTTGAAATATAGTTTTAGAAAGAAGACGTATGTGTTAATAGTAGAATGTAAACTTCTTGAGGTCAGGGAATTTCATTTTTGTCTCTTTATCCCTAGGACCTAGAATACTACATGGTGGACAGCCAAAATAGCGAGAATCTGTTGGCATCTAGATGTTTAATAAATACTAAACTGAATAGGAGATAAGGAAGCCATGCCAAGAGGATGTGATAATTGAAATTTAGATAGACTTTTCAAAGCTCTCCCATAGATATTGGGTCATTTGATCCTGACCACAGTCCTATGACATAGATCCTTTGTTTAGATATAAAAGGCTGAGTAGGGATGAATCTCTTGGATTAACAGATATGGAAACTGAGGTTTAGAGAGCCTCTAGGGTATAATTACAAAGACTGGTTGGTGGCAGAGTCACATACAGGTCTCCTAGCGTTCTCTCTGTGGGTAAGCAAATTACTGCTAGTGGGCCAAATCTGACTGACCACATGTTCCTGGAGGGGCAGTGAGTCAAGAATGTGTTGGGGTGTTTTTCTTTTACATTTTTAAGTAAGTTTTATTGTATTTAAAAATGTAAGAATCATTCTTAATTTCACATAAAACCACTGACTCTGAGGTCAGAGTTTGCCACTCGTGCTCTAGATCAACAGCAAACTTTCAGTAGTGAACCATTCATTCTCTCTGTGGTTCAGAAGGGATAATCACTCTTCCTAGATGTGAATGGTGGAGGAGCGCAGGGAGCTTTGCAGGCTTTAAAATTATCCTTTCAGATACAAATGGGCAGTTGGGTGGTGCACAGGATAGAGCACTAGTGCAGGAGTCAGGAGGACCTGAGTTCAAATTTCACCTCAGACATTTGACACTCACTAGCAGTGTGACATTGGGCAAGTCACTTAACCACAACTATCTCATCTTGGGTCATCTCCAGTCATTTTGATGAATATCTGGTCACTGGATTCAGATGACTCTGGAGGAGAAGTGAGGCTGGTGACCTGCACTCCCTCACTGAAAATAAAATCAAGTGCAAGTCATTTCTCTGATGGCATGGTCTTCTTTGGCAACAAAGGACAAACACACAGACATAAATACCACGTTGAGTTGCTACAGAATAACATTTGAGGAGGGATTAAAATTCTAGAACCATAAAACTTGAGATGTGGAAGGGAACTTGGAAATCTTAAAAAAGTGCAATCAAGTGATGTTGCACACTGCACATGGCTTGGGACTTTTCCTATATATTGGTAAGCTGTGAAGATTTTTCCCTTCTTTTCCTTTTTTTCTTTAAAAAGTACTATTTGTAATTCCAGTATTGTGGAAATACAATCAGGATAACACAAGATCTAGCAGCTTCTACATTAAGGGATTGAAGGGCATGGAATAGGATATTCCAGAAGTCAAAGGAACTAGGACTAAAACCAAGAATCACCTACCCAGCAAAACTGAGTATAATATTTCAGGGGAAAAAATTGTCTTTCAATGAAATTGAGGACTTTCAAGCATTCTTGATGAAAAGACCAGAGCTGAAAAGAAAATTTGACTTTCAAACACAAGAATGAGAAGAAGCATGAAAAAGTAAACAGCAAGGAGAAGTCACAAGGGACTTACCAAAGTTGAACTGTTTACATTC